>CM060976.1:93469970-94669970 GCA_030765065.1 Deroplatys truncata | reverse complement strand
CCATTGAAATAGATGGACAGTTTCCTAAATTAGTGAAACTTTTCCTATCTTATAAAATATTCATGCAAAGGTTTTCTATTTTACTCTCATGTAAATGGTTTATAGTTTCTACTGTAAAATCCGATTTTCGAAAAGCGTGTGTCTCAAATATTTTGATTTAAGTTGCTAATTAAGCTTTTTATTGCTTTATTTGTATAGCCCTTTTAACATTTATGGTCATATCAGGGACTTCGGCTTGAGAAACAACAGATGATGTTGGCGTTTTTAATTGCTTAACTTACGTTTCTTAACTTCGTTTATTATTTTATGCTCTTAAATGCAACCATATTCACTTTTCATAATTTAAGATTCTTTGAAGGAGAGGGAATAATTCTGTTTAAGGAAAAATTCCCAGACCCAGCCGGAAATCGAAATCGGAACCTCTGGTTTAAGAACCAAGAATGTTGATCACTCGACCGCAGAGGCAGTCGGACTAATTTCTGAAATAAAATATTTCGCCACATTCAACTTAATTTTACTTTAAAACAAAATGAATATATCAAACGTAAATAGCCGAGGAGGAAGCGATTATTGCTAAGTCACGTAATGAGATGTCCAATAGCTGCCTTGATACACATCACTTACAGTGTGCCAGGTGGATAGTCGCCACACCTACCTAGCCGCCTTACTCTCTCATCTAATTTTTAATGCTAAAAATATATTTTAATGTATTTTTTTAATACAAAGTTGGATTTGGATCGTAGATTTTTTGTTCTTGGGATTTGTTAGTACATACAATCAGTATGATGTCGGAAAAATGGTCTTAGTTGCGTAGATGTGTTCCTCTACCATCTATTTTTACTTTCGAACCACCCGTTTATAGCAGGTAGAGGAAACATAGTAAAATAAGATATCGAGATTTCATCGTAAATATACGCAAAAACTTGAATTCATATGCACAAGAAAACACTTTTAGAAAAAGGCCTAAGTTTATACATAAATATATACAAACGTTTATATGTATGTATATATAATGTGTGTGTGTGTGTGTGTGTGTGTCCATACCTCAAAAACCAGTTGTCGCATAAACTCCAAACTTCGAGTTACATAGTTCGTTAACTTCCAAGGATGCAACATTGGACTTCAATGAAATTCTGCCATCCCAAACCACCCTTTACACCACATTATTATTTATATTCTTCAAAATGACAGCTATTTCAATTAAAATAACGCACTCTTAAGATATCACTAATATATTGCATTTTTTAAATGTTCTCCAAATAGCCTGTGAAGTTTTCTTTGTTTTCAATCAATTTTGTGTAAATTTGTGCAACTGTTAAACTACATATAAGAAAATGTCTTATTTACAATTTATTATACCAAAACTGCAAATATCGTTAAAAGATGCACGTTATATCGAAACTTTTAGGGCATTTTCGAGACCTTTGATTCTATTGGTCTTAATTTTTTAATACTTTATCATAGTGAAGTGCTAAATAAGCATTCTTTTGTTTCTCGTTTGTTATTTAGATTTCTGATACTCGATGAGTGGAATTTTAGGACGTCGTATGGGATATATGGGGAATAGGCTATTAACTGAGGGAAACACCTCGCACACTGCGACCTGTCTTGCCTTATACATTGGAGGTTTCCGCCATTGGTCACTTATGCTGCCCGTGTTGTTTTAAGGCAAATTCGGTATACCTGCACTTTTTACCAACGAATACAACCTCATAACAATATTTTCCCAAAGGCAATATATCTCTTGTGAGCCGACCCTCAAAGGAGCATATAATGCGCTCGGCTGTTTCAGTTTCTTTCTTGAGCAATCTGCAACCTAAGTTACCCTGAAACACTCCCATCGTGTTAAGATGCTTTATCACAAGAGCATGCCCTATGAGAAATGCAATAATTGTTCTCAGCTGAAGTCTGTTACATTTAAGTAAGTTTTCAGCTCTTTCCGTACATGGTTTTTCAATAAATAGTTTACCGTATTTGTTCCTTGGAGCTTCAAGCCAAGTTTTATGATCTACTTTGGACCAGTCCTTAATAGCCTCTCTTACTAAACATACAGATGTTCCCAGAGCCAGCTCCGGATAATAAATTGTGAAGCTGCTCCTTGTCTTGTACGTCAGCTTTTTCATTTCTCTCTATACCACTGTGACCTGGCACCCAGATGAGCTGAGCTTCATTCTGTTCTACTAAGCATGTTTAGACAATTTAAAACAATATTGACGTTACCTTTATAACTACTTAGAGCCTTAACTGCAGCCCGGCTATCTGATAAGATAAGAATCTATTTACCAGTGTAAGCTCTCCTTATGTTTTCACTTGTGTTTTGAATAATGCATAAATTTCACCCAAAGGAGAAAAAAACTTTTTACACCTCGGTCATTGTTACTTTTGTTTATTACTACCTACCCATAACCCAGTTATATATGTATGTAAAAATTCCTCTTCTTGGAGGTAGGAATAACTTGTAACAAAGAACAAGAATACCCCGTTTCCTATTTTATTTCTCCCATTAGAACTGTTTTTCAATAATATAAATGTTTCTGTCACACAGTAATTACTTGGTAATTATGACTAGCTTCTCGAGTAACACAGTACTTGGCACATTATTACATAACCTTATCTATTCAATCGAAAAATTGTAGATATTTAACAAGCCAAAGAAGCATTCTATCTTCCGGTAATTATACATGATTACGAAATACATATATATTGACTCCGTTACACCTTTTATAAGGTATTTTAACATTATAGATTATCACTGTACAGGTGTTTGAATCTTGCTTTCCCCCAACGTAACAAAATTTATTTATATCATTACATTTATATCATTTATAACGTTACAGCCATCTCTCCTTGACTGCTTGCCCTGTCTATTTGGTACTTCAAGTTAATTAATTTTGAAAGGTTATTCACCAAAGCCGTTGATTAGAAATTTTGAATAGTCCGAAAAAACAGTGCACCTTTACTCACATTTCGTATTTCGTAGGCTTGCCTCTCAGAGTCTCCTCGTCTTCTCACTCGTGCCAAGTCACTCAAACTAGGAGAAAGTGAATAGTTCTCATTTCCTCCGTTTTAGTGCTGCCTTCGCCTCAGTATTGGCGACTTTATTCGCCAGTGGCCATATTGTCTAAGTATTCAAGGCTAACTGCATGAGTTCCCTGACTGTTCCTGTGTATTTACCTCGAATTATGGTAACGAATCATCAGCACAGCCCGTGATATCAAGGCCTAGGTTACCTGCTTGAACAAGTAGCCCATAAACCACCAGGTTCCATAGTAAGGATGATAACCACTCACCCTGTGGAAACTACTCATGACCGTTACGGCTAGATTACTATCCTTGAGACTTGTATGAACTATTCTTCCTCTCAGCATGGGTTGAAACCACCGACAACAGGTTTCTTAAAGTTAATGTTTCCTTGCATCAGTAGTTATTGCATTACAGGAGGTGTTATCAAAGGCATCCTCAATAAAAATGACGGCACTAAGTACCATCTCCTTTCCTGAATTGTCTTTTCTGGTTTAATGACAATTTGAAAAATGACAGTTTCAGTTGATCTCACCTCCTCTTATACGCCCATCTATTAATTTCTCAAGAGTTTCGAGAATTATGCACAATAAACTGATGGGCTTACCAGAGTCAAGGATTTCTCTGGTTTGGTATAAATACTACCTAAGATACTTCCAGTTTATTGGTATGTCACCTTACGCCAGACTTGCTCTTTTGCTCTTAGGATTTGTATCCAATTCCTTTATAATTCATCAGAACCTCGCTGAAGCATAGTGGGTATTATTTTATCGCTTTCTGAATATTTATAGGGTTCAAATTAGAATACTTCCTATATTAATTTTTTATTTAATGCCTTCCTTGGCGATTTTCCAGTCTGCCCTGACAGCCCTCTTCCCTGAGAGGCCAGTCACAAGCTGTCCCATCCTCCCTGGGGTTTATCAAGTGTAATTGATCCAGAGAAGTGAACCCAAAGAAGTTCTTCAATTCTCTCTTTCTGCGTTTTAGTGCAGTCTCCATTTTTCAATTGGACATTGCTAATAAAGCTTTGTGGATCTTTTCTAAGAGCCTTCTGAAGTGTAGCACATTCTGGGGCCGTTTCTATCTTCTTACAATGCTTTCTCCAGGAGTCCCTCTTAGCCCTCCTCAAACTTCATTGTATTCTGTCAATGATCTAATATAAGAAGTCCATTGTTTGATTAGTTTCGCAAATTAAAACAATCTATGAATTGTTTTCATTTAATTTGCCTTGATTACACCAGGGTACATCCCTGTTGGCTTGCCGTTTTTCAGAGGAAAGTTATCATTAAATGCTTATATTATTGCATCCTCAAAATACTCTCAGCAACTTCAAAATCTTCACAATCATGAATCGTATCGTCCATCTTATTCAGATTACTGACTAGGTCCTTCCTGTAGGAATCCCAGTCAGTTATTTTTGGATCCCGATAAGTTCGGATGTGTTTAAAAATACACCTTGCTTCAAATTGGATGTATCTGGTTGATAAAGTTATGGTGATAACTTCCTGCCTTCTTGCACTGACAAAGGTAGGTTGTTACCTACATTCAGTATCTCAAGATTATTCGATATAATAAAACTATAAAGAGACTCACCTCTTTCATTTTATTTGTACTCCTTCACGTAGTGTGATGGAAGTTAGCATCACAGTGAATTACCAATTGTAGTCCTTCGGAACAACAGAAGGCCACAAGCTGTTCTAATTCCCTCATAGGAGATAAAATGATACCATCATAGCAAGCTAGACCGAACCTAGTATAAACTCCCTCGGTTCACCTTACCCGTTAATTTTACTCTGCCATAAGGTCCCTGTAATAGAGATTCATTAACGACATTATATTTAAGTCATTTTAATTAAGATGGAGGTTCTTGGAGTCTTGTCCGTTCTATTATAAATGAATTTCCCGCCAGGAAGTTTACTAAACTGCTGGCCGAAACATGAAGAGATGTTTTATGTCTTCTGTTTTTATAAGTCGCTCATAGATGACAATAAAACAGGAAAGCACACATTAGCTTAAGTTTGAACGAATTTAATCGCCACCAAACAAACTTAAATGACGATTTTTTTCCGCAGAGAATATCAGTAGCAGCAACTACAAACTAAAACGTTACTATTATTAATCGTTACATATAGCTGTTAACGCAAAGTAACTACGATTGTTTTAACCGCTGCATGAAAATAAGGCTTTGTGGTATTGCTAGTCGTGTTTTAAAGAAAGCAACGATAATTTGTTTTAAAAAATAGCAGAACTTCATTTTCTAAATAGTTTATTATCATTCATTACCTTCCACCTTACACTACTTCTCCACATAGTCACCGCCATTATTCAGGCACTTGTAACGGGAAACGAGTTTTTGTATGCCTTCGTCAAGAATGATGCGTCCTCTGATGAAAGCCAAGTTTGCACTTTTTATTTCATAATTTCATCGTCGTTGAAAGGTTTTCCACCAAGGAATTACTTCAGATGAAGAAACAGATGAAAATCACTTTGTGTCAAATCCGTTGTGTAGGGAGGGTGGTTGAATTCTTCCCAACCAAATGATGCATAAGATCTTAAGTTTGTTTGGTTATGTGACTGAGCATTTCCACTCATTATTGTTTCCCCATAAACCTCACACAGCGACAAAATATTAAAACGGTATTTACTTTTAAAACCCTCCTTGTAGCATGAGAATTAGTCAGATGGAGGGGGCCCTCCGGCCTTTGGAGCTCAGCACCGCACATCGGCCATTGTGGGCCTATTGTGGCTTACGTGACTCTTGAGAGGAAGGGATCAGGGAGACCCGAAGGGCAACAGCTGCGGTCGATGATGCGCGTTAGCAAGGATGGGGTTCCTAACGATTACAGAACGGCACCAATCCTGAACACGGGTTTAGCCTACCTACGCCATCTTCAACCCCGAGGTCCCGAGTTGAAAGGGCCCCATCAGCCGTCCATTCAAGTTCCAGGGAGAAAACTTTACATAGCGCTAATCCACCGTCCCGCCGCAACGCACCATATGAAGATGGAACAGATAAAAGGAAATTATGGGAGAGAGGAAATTCATGGCAAAAGAGGAACCAACCCAAAATTCGCTCACTGACCTTGGAAAATCACCAATATAAACCCAAGGTCAGAGTAGCCGACCCGAAGGAAATTGAACCCGGTACTTCCCTAATGTGAGCCTGACATGTTACCGGGAGCCATTTCCTCGGTACGCATTGTGATACTTATGATGACCAGTTTGCTTGTACACACTATAATGTTGCCACTGTTTTTCTGAAACCCTCATATTCTGTCCGCTAAGCATCGTTCAGAGCACTTCACGCCAAGTACGTGATCCCTGCTCGTTGTTTTGCACTCTGTTGTCTTCGCGCATATAAGGAATGTCTTGGGGCTTCCTCTGCGACGAAGTGCACCTGTGCAGAAAGAGATTGTCGTGAGCTGTAAAACGAAGTTATGGTTGAAAGCAGCCTTCGGCAACGTCGCTTAATTTGCTAGAGGTAGTTGTTTGGCAAAATCCGTGGGAGTGAGGCAGAGGCAAGCCAGCTGTAAACTGATAACTAGAGAAATAGAATTTCTCAGAGCTCTGCCACTGTTCATGTCAGTGAAATGTTGGAAGTAATGTACTTCCGAGAGCATCTTAGATGGAGTTGCGAAAACAAAAAAATATGTTTCAGACGTCACTGAAAAACTTCCCTGGAAAAGAATATATGTAATTACTTCTCTTTGTAAGTAACTTTGTTGTTATATATCTGCAAACGCACAGCTAGTTTCCTTTGCATATCCGACATTAAATGCTCTTTTCCGTCAGAAACAATTTTCCTTAGTGGCTTTGACTCGTTGAAGTTGGCTTTTAACACTACAAGAAATTAAATCTGTAGCAACATAGCCGTTATGGACCTTGGTCCACCAACTTGCCTACGACCTCATGCCCACTCACGCAAGGCAGAAGTGAACAATATCCAGCTAATACGGGGTGATGATATGGTTAGCCCATGCTTCCCTCAGCCGGAACGCTGGTTTTCATGACCTACAGACCGCTTACCTATCGTAGCTTCTCAAATGTATCACGATGCTGAGTGGGCAACGTTCCTATACATGGATCCAAAAGATCCGCACTTACATGGTTGGCTGAAACTCATGGCCGTAACCGCAGCACCACGTTCCAACACACTGCGCCTTCATGTCGGAGCTTTTAACATTCAGTTTTATTAATGCCTTTTTTATTTGATATACACTCAGATTCAATCCCTTATCACATTTCCAAATTCTATGCAAAGACAAGGATCGTATCTGGAACCTGTGAGCTGTTGTATCGTTAGATAAAGGCAGCCATATAATAATGTCGCTGGTATCTTGTGTTCATACTTTTTTGTCCATTTCTAACCTTACCAGAATTGAAGAGCATTAAACTGCAGTTTCCTTACATTTTAAAAAGCAAGTGTCAATTTGTGGGAAGTGGAAACTATGAAATAATTGTTTGTTATATTGGCTAAATATATGAGGAAGGAGAAATCAATTCCTATTTATATTGTAATACAAACTGATTTATTCCGCTTAACCCCTTACGTTCCTAAGGAATGAAGAATTGGGTTATATTTGATATAATCGTCAGCGGAAATGTAAATACGGACTATGATTTATACCTAGTGTTTCTGACAGAAAACATAAAACATATCTACATTTCATTTCATCTGGAATTACAATATCCATTGTACGCTAAAAATAAGAAACTTAGGAAATCGCGGCCTTGCAACTAGTGATGATACATTATACTTACTCTGGGTGGAGTGCAGTGGGAAAGCGTAGAGTAGAGTAGATAGTGTATATTGGTCTTAAACATTTTACACATTCAAACTCATCCATCGCAACGGTCCCTACGTGCTTATACGGAGTGGACCATTTAAGTGAGACTGTACAATATCTCCAAAACTAAGCGTTGTAGAAATAAATGTCTTTTATAGAAGTTGCTTGATATTATAGGAGAAACTAAATATCACTGGTCGTGTTTTGTTTGGAGGACGTTATGATAGTCATTTTAGGGTCAATTTAATTTTTTCAAATAGGAGCTTACAATCAGGGTCAAATTATATGGGTAGAGTAGACCTTCTGGATCCTATGGTTAATTGCCCATTGATCCCATTAGTTTAAAAATAAGAAATGGTACTGGAAGCGTTTTCCACATGGTTAATATTATACTAGTAAATGTATAAATATTTTATAGAGATATTAATGGCAATAAATGTTATTTTGTGAAATTCAGATTTATTGTGCTTGGCAATGAATATGAAAAGAAGAGCAGGTCACCTTGAAATGATGCTGTTGCCGATCTATCCTAAGGAATACAGCTGTTTTAAACACAGCAATTGCTAACTTAAGTTTCCATGGAAAAGGTTATCTTATGGAAAGTGATTAAGAAAAGGCAATGCATTTTCATGATGACACATGTAAACGAAGAACGAGATGTAAGTGCAAGAAATTAATACGCTCTGAATGTATCGAGAACTTCCACAGGAAGTAACATACATGCTGCTCAAATTTTTCACTTTGGTAAACTTTTTTTGCACGTTTGTGTTAGAACCTCAAATGCATAATATACACATATGATACCATGTTCATAATTTCGTCAAAAATAATAATATGCATTGATGAGTCTAAAATCATATTACTTAATGTATATTTGACTATATTAAAGTAGTACATGGTTTTTTCTCATGTTCCTTGATAATTCATGCATGAGGAGGTTAGAACAAACAAGTATAATTGCAACAAAAAAGCTATCAAGAAATTTTAGCGAGGAGAATCTATATCATTCTCTCTTTTTCTGGGTATAAATCTAGGACACAAATTTGTTATGTTCAGATGGCTATCTCCAGCCACTATATTCCATTTTATATACTTTCCACAAACTGTTCTTGCAAAGGCTTGTTGTTCTCTGGCAGTGTTCCGAGTGATACAGCACGGATTGTAATAATCGTAGGAGTTTGAAACCTCGTAGATGTGCTAATTAAGCAATCTTTTCGTGATTTATGCAAAAATATTTCTAAATCTTGTCACCAGGTGAACATGTGGCGCTGTAAGCAGTCAGAGCACAGCATGGGCGCACAGAAAAGGCAGAAAAGAAAGAAAGACTTCTGATAATAGTGAATCTGGCATTGTTCAACATGGCCTCGCAAATCGGCAACCTTTTGCGTCTGTAACAGGACATGGTCGTCTGTTGCTCGCAACATATTTGTTAAAATCAGATAGACATGGCGTATACTAGCCTTTAGACATGTCCCTAATAAACACGATATTTCAAATATCCCCACAACCAGAAGTCGGGGCATCTTGAGGACCATACATCTGGAGATTATCTGTAGACGATGCGGTCGTTATTGAGGGTTTCTTGCAGCAAATCTTTCACCTGGCGACAACATGTGGTGTTGTGCCATACTGCATGAAAATAATGGGTGGTCATAAACTCGTTCTTGCGTTACAGCGCCGTATTTTCACCTGGAATCAAGAGTTGGAAGTAATTACTTTTGGCATAAATCGCAAGCGCAAGCGTATCTACGAAGTTGCAAACTCCTTCCTCTTTATGTTCCGTGCTATGCCACGCTGAACACCGTCACTTTAATTATAACCATCCAGTATTTACTTCATATCAATCGAGATAAATCTTTGCAGAAATAACTTAATCACAAATTTTGTAATACAAGTTACAGGAGGCTGAAGCGATTACGGTTCGGTATATGTGAGCTTTGAAAGTACATGCTCTTTTAATGACAACGCGGGAAACAAATGACTGGTGAAAGGAATATAAAAATAACATTTTCAAGCCAATAACACCGAGTATCCAATACCTATGTATGGAGGCGCAAAACCGGTATTTCAAATAAATTGTAATTTAAAGAAATCTCTATCTTTTATAGTTTAAGAGTTTATACAAAATGAATTCTGGCTGAAGATGCTTCACACGTTATTTGGAGTACATACAAGATATACATTTTATTAGTCATGTAAATATCCTAAACATGTGGTAGGTATATTAAAAACAGTCGTTATACCCATTTTTTCCCACAAAACTGGCGGAAGAGATTTTCTTGAAAATTTTCGTGTCCCACCTTGGAAGATGCTGAACTTAAATACTAATTTGATATTTATCGGACTCTTCTTTTTCAATTACGCTGTGACCGACCTTATTCTTAAAAAAAATGCCTTTTTTGATTCACGGGACCTCACAATATGTATATTCGATCAAATCTCGATATCGAATTTTTGGGTGGAATGCAATACCTACTCCCTCTCTGTCTAATAAGTATGTGCGGTGAAGATAAAGATTATATACTACAGCTGAAGATATTTTTGATAAAGTAATGACATTTGCTAGATACTTTTTCAAATGCTTAACATTTTATATGTGCATTATACCCTGGTTGTAAGGGTATCACGGGTTCTTAAATTTAGAAGTCATAAGACTAAGGGTGTCCGCAAGACGAAGGGGGATAATTCCCTTAATTGAAGCTTTTTAAATAAATAATTTTCACAGCATAAAGGGAAAAGGGCAACGATATTTTGGAATGAAACATTTTTTAGTAAAATTAACGGCTCTAAGTTATTGACAAATACTCGTATAGCAAGGAGACATAGTGATCGCGTAGTAAATTATGTCTAAGTGTAATGTACATTGATCTGAGAAATAATTATCAGACCTATCAGAATTATCTAATTCAAGTATCCTGTAAGATGATCTCAAATATCAGGATATCATACCTCAAAGGCAACTGCTTTACATTTTTGGGCCTTATAATTAACTATTATTAGGGTTAACTATAAAGCCTGGAAATGTTAAGACCCTACGGTATTGTAAGTCGGCTTTGAGGTATGATATCTCTAACGTTCAAGATCGCCTTGAAGGTTTACAGGAATTGTTGAAGACTTAGTGCACGTACGAGTGTCTTATCTTGGTAGCTCAAGCTGTAAGAGCATCGGTGCGAAGAGCGAAGATCCATGGCTTAAGTCTCGACCGTGGCGTTGAGCTTTTTAAGTCTGATTCAACCTTCCAACATAGTGCATACACATGGTAGTATGAAAGCACAATATCAAAGCACTCAAACGGATGTCCTTTACATCCTTCATAACTTTAGCTATGGCGGCAGATTTCTATAATGCAAAAATCTCTGAAATAGAAACATCATCATTATATTCGTAACCGTACCCCGGATTTTCAAAAATAAATAAAGTACCTCGTAAACATTGTGCACATTGACTGCGTTAATAAAATAATATAAAAATCTAATGTGTTACATTGACATGACTTTCTCTACTCTATCGTTTATTACTGGCTGTAAATATTATTCTTACAAAAGTTTATTTTCCTATCTACTTCATTTTAATACAGATAAACCTTTGCAGATATAGCTACATTACATACATCGTTAGAAAACAAAGAGAGCAGCAATACCTAAAATGTTTAAGAGCTGGATACTACATATATGCTGGCTTTAAAATTCCATACTGTTTCCATGCAATGGTGGGACAAATTTGAATGTCAACAGCATTTTAAAAGAATGGCAGAGTATTGAGCAAATCGAAACTTTAATAACGAAGTCACGGAAATGGATCATTCCACAAAGAAGTTATTTGAAATAAATTGTGTGTTTTAAACAGATGTACATTTTTTGTGTAGTACGTTTTATGTATCGCTTAACATTACACAGGATTCTACAGCATTCCTTCCGAATGAAGAGGACTTCACAGACTATTCCCAGAAAATTCATTGTATCTGTAATCTAAGTATATTTAATATATGGTATTTTAAAAATGTTAGAGCCATTTTTAGAGAATCAAACGTTTAAAAATATATTCCATATAAAACGATGGTTTGATTGTGGGCATTTTCTTGAAAACCTTTGTATCGCTTCTTTGGAAGGTATTAAACTTAAATACCAATTTTAATATTTATATGAGATTTCGTTTTTCCGTTATGCTGTTCACAGACACATACACAGAGGCACACATAGCGAACTCTTTTTTATCTGAAAATGCCTTTTTAGATTCAGGTACCTCAAAACATGTATTTCTGGTGAAATCTCGATATCTAATTTTTGGCGGAATGTAATACCTTCTCTATCTACTATGTACGTGGTAGAAAAATAAAAACCTATTTTAGTGCACTACTGGATCTTCAGAAATTGTTCCCAAATATCACTCTGCTTCTTCATTATCACTTCAAAATAACTTACAATGCGACGCTGGAGCCGTCAGTAAAGATAATTCACTGACTGATCATTAAGTTAAAATATAAAATGTCCAAATTTACCATATTGTACCGTACGACTCTTCTTAACTGCAGTCTTGTGGTAAAAATACCATCATGTGTGAGATACGAACGACAGAAAAAGCTAATATAGAAGCTGTAAGAGGATGCTGCTGTAGTCTGCAATAACCACGAATTGTGTAAAGTGCCAGCTGACTATGCCATCTGGTAGGATTACCCTTTCCTTGGCAAATAGCCAAGTAATAGTAGAGGGAAAGGAAGGGCTAGTTCCAACAGGAAAAAATAAGAACGGATCACCAGTTTTGTGAAAATATGATGGCAACATATGCTGGGCTATCCACTGCACTCGGAATATTTTCAAAAAGGAAAGAATAAACTTGGAATAATTAAGGAAATATACTGCCCTACCAGAACCACTTAAGTGCCAAGGAAGGTGTTCAGTATAGTTCTAATTTATAATTTAAAATTCGTGAATTAATAGAATTTAATGTCCTAGAAGGCATTCAAAAGACACGGATAAAGTTTCAGCAGCCTGATTACTAGCACTTTAAAAACAAGGCTATCAGGGGCTATCAACAAAGGTAGTTTTTACAAAAAAGGCGTTCCAAAAAGATAAATCCAGAACAAAACAGTGGAGGAATATTTGAATAGCTTTTAACACGCGAATATGCACATCCAATATTTCTCAATAAGTCCATTTTAGCGGAGTATTGCTGACGTCATGAGATGGAACATAACTTAGGTAAAAGATATAACTGTTAGATTAAATGTGATCAACCCTGTAGTATTGACACAACAGTTTTGTATGTGTAAGCAAGTGGTCGACTGGTCCTCTAATATGCACTCCTTGGGCGTTTATGAACTTCGGTAATAATTCGAAGCCCACCTCTGTGGGGTGGGGGGTAGCGGTCTGCTTCACATTCAAGAGGTACTGATTTCGAATCTTGGTTGGGGTGAGTTACCCGGATAAGTTTTTTTCTCGGAGTTTTCCTTATTCTGAAAAGATGAATGTCGGTTAAATATAAGCTCTTATAGATCCCGGGCTCATTTTGAGCATAATTTCATCGTCCAATATGACTTAATCGGTTAAAGGACACTAAATAAATAAGAATAGTAATAGAAACCGGTCCGCTAAAATACCTGCATCAGGTGTATAGTACTAAAATGTAAAGATAACCAGAGCCTTATAAGGTTAATTAAAAAGTTATTAATGAACACTCTGTATTAATAATTTCATTTAGACATGTTCAAATAAACATATAATTTCTTGGGAACCCCAATTCTTTTCTTAAGTTCGTGCAGTGCAAAAACCATTTTCGAAAGAGAATGAAAATCGTTTCACATTTGTAGCTATGAACAGAGTTTATTACATACGACAATGTAATGTGCTTACTCTAGGAACCTTTCAAGCCTGCCTTTACTATTTTTCAGAATAGGTCTTCCATTCCAGAAGGTATTTATTACATATCAAGCACTTGCACTTTTTGCTCGTCCTAAAGCACACCAGAATCCAGAAATGGCTGCCTCCCCTCTCTTCTTTTCCAGCTACCCTAGCAATGAAATAAATACTATTGCATCCCTATATTCTGATACTTCTTGCACATACATAACAGCACGAGAGGAGGGAACTGCAGTTCGTACCCCATTCATCTCGTCCTTAAGTCTCCAAGGAGTCGCCATCCAGAGATGGATGTCCATTTCGCTTCGAAATACCTTTACTCGAATTTATAACATGAGCAAGCCATTGCAGCCTGGCATTACACTCTACACTGAAAGTTATGGCATTTAAAATTGCATAAAAGGTATAGATAAATTCTAGCATTTTGACTTTGAATGCTATAATTTTAGTCACAAATAACAATAATATTTTTCGATAGTCATGTTTAAAATGATTCTGTAACGGTGTACGTTAGTCTACGTACAAGATGCAAAGAAAGTTAGTTTACGAGTATAACGTTTTAGAGCTGATAGAGGGGCATTCGAAAAGTAATGGCAACACTGCTATAATATCACAAAAAATTATTTAGGTTACTTTTGACATTATGAACTTTATTTATAGTCTCTTTCCAAGTCAACAATACGTTGCCAAATCAACAATACGTTGCCAAATCCTTGGAAGACGGCACACTCCATCTGCAGCACCATTTCTGGATATCTCTCTCACTGATCGACCTAGTGGTCTCTGGTTGTCAACTCTTGATTGAAATCGAATGTCTCGTAGGGGTTCTTTGAATTTTGAGAATAAGTCATAGCCACAAGGGCTCATGTTTGATGAATTTGGTGGATGTTCGAGTACTTCCCAATTCTAAATAAATTCGTCACTGTTGCGGCTACATGACCTCGAGCTTTATCATGCAACACAATAGGACTCCCAATGGCCTGGGGTCGTTTACGATGCCATGCTGGGCGCAAATGATGTTTCAAGTAACGCAAGTACTAGTCTCCATTTGTTCTTATACCATGAGGTACAGTAATCATCAGTTTTGAAGGATCCTGCAATGCTCGGTATCTTTTTGGGCGTGGTGATTCTGTATGTTGCCATTCCCTTGATTGTCGTTTCAGCTCAAATGTATACAAACGTATTCACGTATCATCCAATGTGATAAGGCCACGAAGAAAGGCATTTTCTTCGTGTTTATACCCCTCCAAATGATTCTTGCTGTCCCTATTCGCTGCCACCTTTAAATTTCAGTTAGAGTTGCGGATCCAAGTGGGCACAAACTTTTCGCATTTTCAGTTTTTTCTTAAAATGTAATGGACAGTCGAACGCTGTAATACTAAGTTCCGCGTAAATCTCCACACATGTCCAGCGTCTGCCATCTTCTAATAAAGCCCTTACAGCTGAACATGGAGATCGCCTGTTGCAGCAACGGGTCAACCAGCACGTGTTACAATGCTGACATTCCTGTCTTCCTTTGCGGAAAGCTTCCACCCATCTTGCAATAGTTCGATGAGGTAGGACTTCTCTCCCACAAGCTTCTTGCAAACCTCTAAAGCCCTGACTTATATTTTTTCCTCTTGTAACTTGGATTTTTATGAAGCACTTTGTTCATACCTGCTGAAAATCATTTTAGGGCGGTACTACTTACTGCATGTGAGAAACAATGAACAAAATATTACTAATTCCAATTGTCACCACTAGGACCTCTGATTACAACAGTGTTGCCGTTACTTTTTTAATGCCCTAGTATATTCCGCTAGATGGCTTTAGAGATTAGGTATCTCGCCATGCAAGATGTCATATTTACGCAACTTGTAACATTGGGATCTCTATATGAGTGGAAAGACTTTAATCGCCAGCGTAGCTATAAAAATATCCCACATTTCAGAAGTTGCGTACACTATTTTAAGAAAACTTCGCAATTAACAGTTTTGCGAAATGAAAATGAACATGTATGATTTAATTTAGGGCCCATACTGAGCATAAACAACTGAATAGCATACACAGCGTGTCCAAAGGCCCATTCACAATTGAAATTTAGCATAAGCATAACGTAAAATTAAAAACTAATGGAACCGTATACAATGAATCACGTAAACACAAAAGTAAATAATTAAATTAAGGGGAGAAGGTATTCTGAAATGGTCAAAAATCACATTTTTGGTTTTATGCACTAAAAAAATTTCTATTATTTCCAGTTTCAGAAAACATATACTTTTGTGGGGTTAAGAGGTTTTTAAGACATTTAAATGCTAGTCTGCATTCCTTTAAAGCTGTCATGCAACACTCCTTTTTAGAACATTTTTTAATTTTCAACAAGGATCGACTATACCGTGCCCACCGAACAGTTCAGCAATTAACTAAAGAAACCAGAACCAAGAGAAGGCAATCAGAAAAACTGAAGCAATCCAGGAATGAAGGCGAAGATGATTATGGCCCTGGAATGTACTGAAGTGTGTCAAAATTTTAGTGCTCAAACTTTAAGTGCAGTTTTCTCAAAACAACATTTTGGATGAGCGGTAGAGAGCTGAAATTTTCAGTACGTGTATACAACGCATAGTTAAACTTTTTGAACACAATCATAATTTTATAATGCATATTAGTGATATTAAGAAAGCAATAACATTGCAAATTTTCCACATTTTTCCTATGCAAATAATTTTTTTTCAATTCTCCTGAACTGATATACGTAACTAAATAATTGAGGTTCAGAAGATAGCTGATTATACTAGGAATAAGCATGCAAAAGTGTGATTCTATATTGCAACTAGTATCAGAGAAAAAGGTACATGAATTAACATGTTTTAAGAGTAAATTTTATTATTTTTCTGCTGAATGAAATAATTTTACGGACTGAACTACATAAGCTATCAATGAAAACAACCATTTGAAATAATTATAATGATTTATAGAATAATTAATAAAAATTTCAGGAAGAACTATTGAGAACTTTAAGAGCAGTGGTAGTTTAACACACTTAAGGTGTAATTTCCATGTGTTCAGACTACCTTGTCCCCTTAAACGTAAACTTAGAAGCTTTCAAGTTTGTATCTACTCAAACATAAGAAAACAGAAATTATAGAACAATTCCCTTCACGTGATTACACTGCTATTGCACATAAGATTTTCCATAAGATGTGTTAACTCGCTGCCTTTCTGCATAAGATCACGGGCTGAGAAACATTAGGGTATTTTAGAAATCGCAGCAAAGCAAATGTTAATGGTAGGTGACGCCTTTTTGTGAGTTTAACGCCCTTTAATCGGGTAGCTCTTGTACATTTTGTTACATGCACACAACTTCTTTTGCCGTGTGTATTGTTGATAGTCGCTTTGCAGACCGCAATATTAGCTCAAATGTTTCACACTCTTTTGCGATTGGCTGCTGTTTGCTTCTATTTGTCGTTGTGAATGACAACATACCGCGTGAAGTTTTATGACATTATATTATGAACTTCCTGTTTAAAACACTGAATTTGACAAATCTGTAGTTCTCGTACTTAAACTACTTAGTTATCCTGTGTTTTTGTTATGGTTATAAATAATAGCTAATTATATAACAAGTGTTTTATGCACACGAAATGAAGGTTGTCCAACGAGCATACCGATTGCTATGAACGCAGGTTTCACACGGATTTCATACAATAGTTTTATACAGTCGATCGAAAATCTCTTATGTTTATAGTTTAAAGAGAATAAAATTGTTAATTATTTCTTTCGCAATTTACCGAGCGGGATGGTTAATGCAGTAACTGAGGTGACCCGCATTCGGGAGGTTCTGAGTTCGATTACCGGTGGCCGCCCACTGACCGTGGGTTATTTATGGTTTTCCTTATTTGGCAAAGGCAAATACTGGAATGGTGTATTCTACCATGCGTTTCTTCTTTCCCCCATTTCCTCTCATTGCATTTCCCTCTTTTATGTTTCAGATCGACTCTGGGCTGTGACTCGGTCAGCGTCTGGCAGATGGAGTAGAGGCTTGCGAATTGGAACTTCTTGGTCTTGTCGAATCTCCCCTAAGGGACGTAGTTCCCCGGTCCCACTAGAGGGACGTCTCAGAGCGACCCTCCGGTGGCTGGGTGGTCAGACCAGGGAACTCTCTCTCCATCATTTTGCGCCTGCCTGCTCTGCAGCTCAAACGTCTTCTGCGGTTCCCTTACCTCATTGAAGCTGAGTTTTTATTTATAGGCGCTCCTTAATTGCTGTGGTCCTTAGCGTCTCATTCTAATTGGGCGTGAAAGACCGGTAATTTTGCTCAGAGGCCTCTTTATCAGGCTTGAGCTTCTTTTACGTGCCGTAAATCTGCGATACGGGACCACCAGCTTTACTTCCCTTCCGAAGAAAAACATACTAAGGATTTTTACACCCGAAACCTCGCCTCGCGACCTCGGGAACTAGAGGCTAGCATGGTAACCACTACACTATGGAGGACGACTCTCTCACCTCATCCGTTCCTCCCGGGATGTATGCACAAAAGATCCATTGGGCATCTTTTGTGTACTAGATACTAGTGTCCCCTCCGTCAACTAGTGATTGTCAGTGTTATTAACAATTTTATTTTAAACTGGCGAATTTCTGATGTTAAAGACTAGAGTGTTAGATTCGTATGCCAAGAGATATATTTCACGACCTTTTGAACATATAGTAGACGGCGGTAATTGTTTTGCTGGCTGTTAGGCAGTTGTTTAAGTAGAGTTCTGTTTATATAATTTTTGATATATAATTATTATAATGGATGAATATAATACGGTAAATGAGTGATCCCGAAGAGAATTCGAACATGGAAAATACAACAGAAGCTGCGACAAGTATGCTACTCTCACAGAAATCAAAGAAGTGATAAGTTGTTGAATAATTAGTTGATGTTTATGTTTATAGTACTTATAATTAGCGCGCTTAAAGGTATCTAATTTTAGGCGCAGCTATTTACTTTTAAGCACGCTAATTTATGCAAAAATCAATGACATGTCGGTACTACTTAGAGTTAGATAATCGTTATTATGAAACGGCTACCTAAAAATTTCCTTCACAGCTTCTCGGTGGAGGGGTTTATAGACAAGGTTTAACATACACATCTGTTTTTATATATGTGAAAGCAAATTTTCACGCTTGTCATTTCGACGCTTCGTATTCATTTCTTATTCCAAATTGGTTTTTGGACTTCCTGTACTGCAATACTTACCAGATTATGAACAAACCTTGTTTAGAGATTTTTCTATTTATTTACATCGCTTATAACTGCATGGGAATATCACGACGGATCTGACAGGAGATACATCTTGTATCGGTCTGTGACGGACAGACAACTAGGTCTTATCCCATACCATTTTACTTCGTTACTACCCACAGATAACTTAATGCTAGGCAATTGTACCTCTGCCTGCGACGGGCAGATGGTAGCTTTGACATGTGTCCACAGAGACCTTAAGGGAAGCTATATCTCTGCTTCTTCACGTGCCAGGTAGAGGACATTAGCCTGCCACCATTATCTATTTTAAGATTTATTATTACTTTTACAAAACTAACTAAATTTCTATATACGCATGATGCTATCTACAGAACCTTGAGGAACAAAACAAGAATAGACACATTTTAAGATTCTATAAAGTTGTAGCTCTTCTACTTCTAACATAGGCGGTGAACATTGGCCCTAAACAGAACAAAGAAAAGCAAAATCGAATTCACAGAGATGAGATTTTTAAGATGAATACTTGGGTATTCCTTAAGAGATCATATACACAATACAGATATAAGAGAACAATTATAAATCGATGGCTTACAAGAAACGATTGGCTTTTGAAACAACGATGCTACAGATATACATATAGAAGGAACGAATCTCAATAGAATAACAAAATAAATGTTTCCTTATCTCCACGATGTAGAAGATCAATGAGAAGACCGAGATTGCGATGGGAAGAAGATTATCATCTTACACTTAAGGGAACAGCGTAGTGGCATAAAGTATCCAATTCGATATTTACCTTGGCGACTGAGGGAAACAACTAAAACACCCCATACAGATTGGTCGGTCCACGGGATATTAACTCGTGACCCCCGAAAGTGGGCCAAAGACGTTACCGCCTAAATCATCCCATTCGGCGAGATGTTTTTGAAACTACCTTCCATTTAAATGAATGCAAAATGGATTCCTGCTATTAACTTATGATTCGCTCAAACATGCCAGGTGTTGTTGAAGCTGCATATATTATTCGACAGACATCTCTAGGATTTTAAGGAATTACATCTTTAGAAAACTAAAAACCCCCAATTTTTATTTGATTAATTTGAACGTTGCATCAGGCTGTAGAGCATGAATCAAATGCAATGTGTGAATGTAGGCAGGCAGGTAATGTGTGTTTGTGTGCTACATTTTCACGCAAGAATGACTGAACTAGTTGTTAACGACGCGGGTGGCCGAGGCCGTTATTGTATGCACTCGTGAACGGAGGTCCGCAGTTCATATCTCACCAGGACCGCCCTCCGTAACTGTTTTTTTTTCTTCAGATTTTTCGTCAGTCATCATAACTGCCAAATGCCAGGAAATAACTCGAAACTTTGGCCTGGAACGTTTCCTTTCCGAATTTGCTTTCGTAATCATAATTTCATTCCACGCATCCGTGTAGTAACAACGGGCGTTTAACACCATTAAAAACAATTGATAAGGGAGAGGGGTAAATAGTCGCAAAGCGAGAGAGAGAGAGAGAGAAAGAAACCGCTCCGTTTAATCCAATAACACTACCAGAGCTGCGAATTATGCTAGTGCAGAAACGAAGGGAGAGTGAAAACGAACCTCTACACATACAGAGAACGCAAGCTATTGGAATCTACCAGCAGCCAACTGTGGCACATTTCCCCATTATACTGCTGTCTTGTTACTTTTAGTAACGTTCTGTTTGTTCGGTAGACATCAATATCAGCAACTGCTCTTAAATATACGTATGGTAAAGATATGACCGTAGTTGGTGTTAACTGTGGCTGTTATCAACATAGACATTATCTTACAGGACGTCAACTGTTAAGTTTAAAGTAAACAATCATTGTTTGGTGTTAGCCATTGTGTTCCATAAGTGTGTTTATTTGGAATTGTTTTAGTTGTTACATAAATGTTCCACACTTTTTAATTGTTTTTATATTACAAACAGAAAACGATTCGATATTTAGCGCTGGGAAGTGTTCTTTCAAAACCGTATTTGATTTACGGACGTGAAACAAGCAAGGTTGGTAGTCCTTCAGTTTTGTTTAAAGTCAGAAACTTTGAATTCTTGGCAACCTAACGCAAGCAGAGATTCAGAATTTGCCCGTTACTCATTCCGTTCATAAAAACTTTTACTCAATAAAACTTGTAAATTAAAAACGCAAAATGGATACGTAATAATTAGCATTATACATTTAAGTCAAACTTTAAAAGAAAGTAAGAAACCTTTTGAAAAGTTAGGATGATTCCGTCACTGGTTCAAATCCTTATATACGATAATAAACCATGCAAAACAGAATCTTAGTAAGATTCTAATTCTTAAGAATCTGAAGTGTTACTTTCACATGACTTTCTCCATACACTCTTTATTTTTATATTAGGGTACAGCGGGGGTAATTGTTCACGAGGTTAATAATAAGAAATGTTGCAACAGCGTACTAGTTCCGCATATGATCAAGGTTGTTTTGCCTCCAGTGTGCGCCTTTGTCTCATTGTCACCTCATGGGCTGTTAGTAAGGTGTTTTATGTTACATGAGTGAAAGAATAGAACAATGGAGGTAAGCAAATTGCGATGGATTATTTCCTTAGTTAAAGAATACAACTTAACAAATTATGATGTACCATGCGCAATAATGCGAATTCTTAAACTGTTTTTGTTACTCCTATAAGGACATAGGTATTACAAAGTGTGTATCAACAAATATTGCCGGGTTTTCAAAAAGGCCTTATTTGGCGCGTTTTTCGAGATCTCCGCAATTGGGTTTATTTCGTCCAGTATACGCGGTGCCATTTCCGCTCAGTAAAACTGTTAGCTCAATTGGTGTTTTAATAAAAAATATTAAAAAAAACATGTTCTTTTTTGGCTCTTTCAGACGATCCGTACATACAAAAGGAAAAAGCGAAACGTTCCATGGTCCGCAGAAGATTTGAATGAAACTGTAAAAAGTGTTGTAGGCGGAAATATGTGTATGAGAGGATCTGCTGATTGTTTAAAATTCCTTATTCCACAGAAAGACCGAGTACACGTTTCAAAACGTGATCTGGCGATGAGAGAAAACAAACCTTATAAACCAGCTGGACATCCAACTGTATTTAGCCCAGGAGAAGGGCGTTGTTTAACTTCTAGATTAAAAGACCTAGCTGCAAGAGGATTTGTCTGCACTCCTGAACAAATTCGCACAGCAGCATTTGCTTATGCAACGACAAATAATATCAAGCATCCCTGGGACATGGAAAACATGCTGCAGGTAAAGGCTGATTTGTGAAGAGGAATAGTGATTTATCACTTCAAAAACCAGGATTATCAAAGGCTAGAACTAAAGGGATGAATAAGTCGTGTGTGACTGAATTTTTCGACTTCTATCGTAATTTGTGTGAGCAGAATGGTATTTGTAGAAAGCCTTATCTATCTTCAATGCTGATGAGACTGTTTTGCCGCTTAATAATTCCCTACCTAAAATAGTGGCGTCAAAAGGTATTAGGGAAGCAGTGAAGATCACAAATGTGGAGAGGGGGGAAATGCCCCTATTATACTTGCTGTAGTGCTAGTGGCGCCTTTCTTCCTCTTTAAAGGTGTACGATTTAGAGAGGCATACAAACATCCTTTACCAACGGGTTCAGAAGTCACCATGTCCGATTCTTGGTAACGAATATATTTTTCTAAAGTGGCTTGAACTCCTTCAGAAGAACCGCTCACCTGGAAAGTGTCTTCTAATCTTAGATGGTCATACTTCCCATTGTTCTATTCAGTGCTTAGAATATTGTCGTCAGAATGAGATAGAGATGACCCGCCTTCCGCCTCACACAACATATGCCTTTCAGCCGCTGGATAGATCAGTTTTAAAACCACTGAAAGTTTTCTACCATAATGCTCCGGAAGCAATAATCAACAAGTTTAACTTTAAGGAACTGTTTTCCAAAGCATGGAATAAAGCTGCCACCTTTGGAAATGGTGTTAAATGATTTAAATTCATGGATTGTTCCCTTTGAATCCTTTAGCTATTTCTCATGACAAATTCCTTCCCTGAGTTCATTTCCAAGCAGATGTTTCTAGTGTGCCATAATTTCACTTTCAGAGATTCCTCAATTTTCACAAATGAATCCTGAATCCCCTTCACCAGGATCCTCTTCCTCAGTTAATTAGAACACTTCTCCCATACACATCATCATTCCTAGCCAACAAAAAGAATGTCCATGAAAATGTAAAAAAAAAAAAATAAATAAATAACAGAGCCAAGTCAGATGCGAACTACGAAGCCACCAAGGTCAAACAAAGACTCAAGGAGGAAAATGAAAGTAAGAACAATGCAAGTAAGAGACGTCGATATCAACTGAGTATATCAAGTGATTACTTACAGCCACCTGAAATTGAAAATAACAATGACAACACTCCTTGTGGATTTTGCGGGCTGAAGTATTATTCCCCAGAATCGGCCGGGAAAGGAGACTGGATAAAGTGCCAACAGTGTGCCACTTGGTTTCATGAAGTGTAGATATGTGGGTGCAAAACGACGAAAAATGTTTGTGATGAATACTTGCAATTATGACACTGAAATATACCTGGCAGAATAACCCCTTGACTGGGCGGAATAGCCCCACCATTTTACAAAATGTGATTTCTGCACTCTTCAGACATTTGTTTTATACTTTGTTTATGTAAAGCAATTTTCACTTTTTTCATATTGTAGTGTATTCGTAATTGAAATACAATTCCATCGCAGTGACATATTTTTTTGTAAAAAGAGTTTAATATCACACTATATAGGACTTAAGTTTAAATAGGCGGAGCAGCCCCGCTGTACCCTACTTCCAACCACTCTTACGAAAGCTTATTTTTTATATCCTTCATGTTAATCAGATAAACCTTTACAGAAATATATTCATGACATATTTCGAGGTAGGTAAAAGGGAGATAGAAAAAAGCGAATCTATAGTCAGATACACTATATATTGATTCTGAAATTCCGTACTCTTTGCGTAACATTACAAGAAACACCTGAACAGCGACAGCACTTTAAAATGACAAGTTATTGAAATTGTAAACCAGCAATAACGGATGTTTTGGGAATGGCTAATACCACAAAATAAAAAGAGCCTATTTGAATTAAGTTGCGTGATATAAAGTGTTGTATATTTTTTGTGAAGTACATTTTTTTGGGTATCTCTTCAGGTTTACGACTTACACAATTATACAAAATTCCTTCCGAATTAAGAGGACTTCAAAGTCTATTCTCATAACATTCCAGACATTGTTACATTTATCATATAAATGTCTTAAATATGTGGTATTGTAATTAAAGTCGTTAGAGATACTTTTGAGAAATAAAAAACATAAAAGAAATTCCATGTAAAGTTTGGGGGGGGGGAGGATATTCTTAAGAATGTTCGTGTCGCATTTTTGGAAGACAGCGAATTTAAATTCCAATGTTGGTATTTATTGAACGTTTGGTTTTAGAGTAATGCTGTTCATAGAAGCAGACCAGTGGACACAGAGATAGGTACATAAATAGGCACACAAGAAAGTTTTTCTAAAAATGCTGTTTTCAGATTCAGGCACCTTAGAACATGTATTTCCAGTGGAAACTTGACATCAAATTTCTAGTTGGAATACAATACTCCCTCTTACATACTATAGGTAAGTGGCAGAGAAAGCAAAAATAGCTACCACGTGTAACGCAAGCATGTATTTAAGTTCTGCCAGTTATTCAACCTATTCCGTATATAAAGCCGTTTAATCCACAAATTATGTCAATAGAAAGCGAAACATTGAGTCATTAAAGTTAACGTTATACGTTTATAAGCCAAATTAAACAGTAAAATTAAAAACTAACTTCAAAACGTATGTATTCAGTAACTGGTTCAGCTCCTAAGATAGGGTAACAATCAATGTATGATTTTGATTCTCAAAAATAGAAAAAATAACAGTTCTTTTTTAGTCAGCTAGCTCTAAAAGTAGAGTTTTTAACACGAGTCACTCATACTAGAAATTAAAGATTATAACACTCGCTGGAATAAAATGTTTATAACGCTCCATTGTTATCACCCTTGTTTCTTGCGATGGAAATTATGTGTATATTGAGCGGACTTCTATCGATTAATGTAATGGCGTATTATCTGAATGACTCGAAAAAGTATTCAGCAAAACAGAAGTTCTACAAGCAACAGAGAGGAGAACGTTTAAATTGCTACCAAAGAAGTCGACAAAATAGTACGACATTGCATGCAACAGATTTCTTCAATAGTGTAAGATAAAAAAACCCATATGTAGAAGTGATTATGTTATTAGCACATTTGCTATGAAGGTCAAACAACAACGAAGAACAAACAACAACAGATTAAAGCTCACCTGGCGCATGTCCGAATGTGTATTGCTATTTCCACTCAAATCGAACTGAATACTTCATAATTTAATATTCAGGGCTGTCTAAAAATGGTGTATGACATTACATGTAAAAATGATTTATTTTGCTCCTAGTGTTGCTACACTCGATTTCCAGCCCCGTTCCGCAAACATTCCTGCTAGTAAAATAAAACTCAACTTTTAGCACTTAATAACTATTGTTGTGTTCAACTTCTTTTTCAGCCATTCCTTTATATACACATCTGCGCAAGGTAACTGTGAGATAGGTTTATTCTGCTGATTCTGACTTTGCTGCAGCATATCGCCAGGTGGACAGAAGGCATGGCGAGCAAGAATATTAAACCCATGACTGTAGGGATTCCCTGGACATCAACATATATACGTGAACCAGCCGAGGCAAGCAGGTTTATTATTGGATTTCAACGTTTGCCGCTGGAAATTAATTCTCCGCCTTCGAAAATGAAACGGGCGAAACATCAGCTATATTAATTTTCCGGAACCGTTTCATCCGTAATGAGATAATGAGACAAATTCATACATAGCCATTAACGCAAAAACATTCAAATTCTTGTTCCTGTACCTCTCATGCTAGTTTTGTAGGAGGATCTTCATGAAACTTTACTGAGAAATATTTCTTGGAGAACTCCAAAAAACGTGCAAGATTATTAGGAGTTTAAGTCTTAGAATCACTTCTAGATGACTGCCTCTATCTGTTAAAATATAGTGAATTGTTTTTTTTTAACTTATATCCAACTCATGTTTAGGTATACCTACATTTTACTGCTCCAAGGTTTACTGTACATTTCATGAACTTCAAACTATTTATCTTATATTTGTTTAAAATGTAGTCGATCTTCGAGGGCAAAACGGCGGTACATATAACTCCTAGCAGAGGGTCAGCAATCCTATAGAGTAAAGTTTTTCCAAAACATCAAACGGTGGATTCATTGGCAGAAAATGGTTCATCACTTTAAAATGTAAATCGTTTACTAAATTATTAAAACCCTAAATCCAGAAAAAGGTTCTATAGATCCCTTCATTAACCTTCAAAACGCTTATACTGCAAATCTCAAAGAAACTGAACAAACCTCGCCCTGATCGGAGAATTTAGTGGAAAAATTTATTATCTGTTACATTCATATGACTTACTCTACACACCATCGTTTACTGTATGTCTCTTCTACAAACAGCTTTTAGAAAATCTTACTTTCCCATCGACCTCATGCCAATTGAGATAAAAGGTGTTTGCATTACACATTTGTTTATAGGGATACAGGAGGTTGAAGCGATGGAAGTTGTTATGCAGATGCCACACCAAAGTAAACATCAACTCATAAAAGTGCTAATCCTGCAAATAAGGTTTCTTAACATAAGTTATGTATTTTAATAATCTCTCCTTTCGTTTTTTTATCACTCACATAAAATTAATTGAGAACAGAGGAATTCAGAGGAATTCCACACACGCACTCACACACACACGCACACGCACACACACATACTTCTTCACCCTGTCAGTAACTCACACATATTACATTTTCATTAAAATAGAACGGCTTTTAGAAAATAAAAACAAGCGAAATATTTTCCTGATCTTAAGGTATGTTGGATTTAAGCAAGATATTTTGTATACTTTTCAATTTGAGTTATGCAGTTCAAAGGCAGAAGGACAGACACAAATAAAAGCATACACGCGTGCGCGTAGACCTCTCTTTAAAGCTGATTCCTTTGGGGGCTAGGTGGACCTCAAAACTTGTGTTTCCGGGTAAAGTGTGATGTCAGTTAAATGCTTTACAATATTTCTCTGCCTTAAGTAAACAGTAGGGAAAGTAAAACAAATTCTTAAAATATACAAATGAAAGCCACAATTTCTTGTCGTGCAAGTGAGCTGACAACAATGAATATTGAATGTATCGGATGAGCAATCCTTGGCAGGACCGGTCTCAGGCGAGCGCTGGTCAGCCGACCGGCCAGGCTGGATGCTGTGTCGGCGGTACCGGTAAATATAGTAACTTATTTCTAACATACATAACATAAGCACTTATAAAGAAAATTAAATTACTCACATACACCAAGCAAGGAGATGTTGGAACTGCCTCTCTTTACATTACTCTCATTACACTCTGAAGTTTCCTCTGAGAAAAGGTAGACATTTCTTGACGAATGTTTTTAAGTTCATCTAAAGCGTGAGGGTTGTTTTGAAAACTTTAATGCCCCCTGGCTGCCCTGGTTTAACCTCCTGCGATTTTTATCTCCGGGAACATTAAAATATAAAGCTTACAAAACAAATCCAAATGCTTTAGATGAACTTAAAAATAACATTCGTCACGAAATTTCATGCTTTTTCTCAGAGGGAACTGCAGAGTGTAATGGGCAATTTCCTAAACATGTGCCAGAAACTCTTGGACAACGAAGAGAGGCAGTTCTGGCATCTCTTTGCGAGTAATTTACTTCTCTTTTTGTGGTTATGTTATGTGTGTTTGAAACGACTTACGCGACAAACCGTGCTTATTTACTGCGAACTTCCTGTCACCGCCGACAGCAACCGGCCGCACGCCGCGAAGCCGGTCCCGTCAAGGTTGTTCCCCCATATGATACAAGCACATATGAGTTCTGCTCAAAGCAATGGCACAAATTTTGAGGCAGTACTTTTAACACCTAAGTGATTTCAGTCTAATTATATAATATAAAATATAATAACAGCCCACCTTAAAGCAATATATGTATACTACAATATATAAAAAGTGTATATTACAGTCATTTATATGTTTATATTATTGTGTACATATATAATAATGTTATGTGAATGTATTAGGAGTAGGTAAATATAGAGAGAGCTGGGCCACTTTTTTGCGTTTATATGGGAAAGGATAGGGAAAACGAGGGTAGATGCGACGGTTCAAGGAGGAAAATGCGTTTATATGGACGAGATAGGGAATACGAGGGTTGATGCTAGGCTAGACAGTGGTAGAAGGAGGGGGAATGCGGTTTATATGAGACAGATAGGGAATACGTGGAGAGGTGCTAGGCTAGACGGAGGCTGAGGAGTAGAGTATGGTTTATATGAAAGGTATAGGAAAACGAGGAGGGGTGTTAGGCTAGACAGAGTTGAAGGGTAGAGCATGTCATGTATATGAGAGAGGTAGGAACAGGAGCAGGGGTGTTAGGCTAGACAGAGGTCAAGAAGTAGAGTACGGTTTATATGAAAGGTATAGGAAAACGAGAAGGGGTGTTAGGCTAGACAGAGTTGAAGGGCAGAGCATGTCTTCTATATGAGAGAGGTAGGGAACAGGAGCAGGGGTGTTAGGCTAGGCAGAGGTCAAGAAGTAGAGTATGGTTTATATGAAAGGTATAGGAAAACGAGGAGGGGTGTTAGACTAGACAGAGTTGAAGGGTAGAGCATGTCTTGTATATGAGAGAGGTAGGGAACAGGAGCAGGGGTGTTAGGCTAGACAGAGATCAAGAAGTAGAGTATGGTTTATATGAATGGTATAGGAAAACGAGGTGGACTGTTAGGCTAGACAGAGTTGAAGGGTAGAGTATATCCTTTATATGAGAGAGGTTGGGAACAGGAGGAGGGGTGTTAGGTTAGGAGAATTGAGTATGTGTTTATAAGGAGAGACGAGAAAACGGAGAGAGATCCTATGCTAGGATAGACAGGTGTTAAAGTTAGGTTAGATAGGAAACCAAGGAGTGATACTCAGCTAGAGGGGGGGCAGGAGGAATGCGCTTTATGAGAGGTAGGGGATACGGGGAGTGGTGTTAGGCTAGACAGAGGTTGAGAGTAGAGTAGGCGTTTATATGTATGAGAAGTATAGAACAGGAGGAGGGGTGTTAGGCTAGACAGAGGTCGAGGAGTAGAGTATGGCTTATATGAGAGGTATAGGAAAACGCAGAGAGCTATTAGCTTAGGAGAATTGAGTATGTGTTTATAAGGAGAGATGAGAAAACGGAAAGAGATCCTATGCTAGGATAGACAGGTGTTAAAGTTAGGTTAGATAGCAAACCAAGGAGTGATACTCAGCTAGAGAAGGGCAGGAGGGAATGCGCTTTATGAGAGGTAGGGGATACGGGGAGTGGTGTTAGGCTAGACAGAGGTAGAGGAGTGGAGTATGGTTTATATGAGAGGTATAGGGAAACGAGGAGAGTCGCTAGGCTAGACAGATAGTGAAGCAGTAGGAATATGGACTTATATACAGGACAGATAGGGAATAGGAGAGGAGGGGCTAGACTTTGAAAGCGACTTTAGACGTGAACTTAGTGGTAAACTGTTTCATGCTAATGTTAGAACGCTAATTCTAGACATGTCCATCACGTAACCCATTCAGGGAAAAGGTGGCTGCTCAGGGAAAAAGGTGACCAGCAAAGGGAAAAAAGGTGACCAGCAAAGGGAAAAAGGTGACCAGCAAAGGGAAAAAGGTGACCAGCAAAGGGAAAAAGGTGACCAGAAAAGGGAAAAACGTGACCAGAAAAGGGAAAAACGTGACCAGCAACGGGAAAAAAGGTGACCAGCAACGGGAAAAACGTTACCAGCAAAGGGAAAAAGGTGACCAGCAACGGGAAAAACGTTACCAGCAAAGGGAAAAACGTGACCAGCAAAGGGAAAAATGTGGCCAGCAAAGGGAAAAATGTGACCAGCAAAGGGAAAAAGGTGACCAGCAAAGGGAAAAAGGTGACCAGCAAAGGGAAAAAGGTGACCAGCAAAGGGAAAAAGGTGACCAGCAAAGGGAAAAAGGTGACCAGCAAAGGGAAGAAGGTGACCAGCAAAGGGAAAAACTTTACCAGCAAAGGGAAAAAGGTGACCCACTCACACTAACAGGTAAGTAATTCAGTTAGTATTGCAAGAGGCTGACTGCATCATAGCAGTGTATGATTTCACAGGTAATTCTGTTAGTATTGTAGGTATTTAGGCTAATTCATCTAGTATCACAGGAGGATAGATTCCAGGGGTTGGGTATAGCATAGTTTCGTATTTCACAGGTAACTCAGCTAGTATCGTAGGTATTTAGCATAATTCAAGCGTCATAGGTGTTTAGAGTAATTAAGCTAGCATTACAGGAGGGTAGGTTCCAGGGTTGGTTATAACGTAGTTTCGTATTTTACAGATAGTTCAGGTAATATCGTAAGTATTTGGGTAATCAGCATAGTTTCACAGATACTCGTGATAATTTAGATCAGAGATTTGTATCACAGCTATTTAAGGTAAATGCAGGTGATTCAGGTTGTATCAATGGTATTTGAGTCATTTTAACAGGTAATTCATCTAGTATCATTGGTATTTAAGGCAAACCAGATAGTGTCACAGGTGCTCGTGCTAATTTAGAACAGGAATTCGTATCAGGGCTAGTTAAGGTAATTTCACATGATTCGGGTAGTATCACAGGTATTTAAGTCATTTTAACAGATAATTCAACTAGTATCACAGTTACTCATGGTAATAGAGAGAGTAATTAGATTATAAACATTTCTCATCCAACGTAACAACAATTTATATACTTTTTTCTAAATCTTACAAACTTATTATATGTTAAACACTTATTGTACGATGCGGAGAGGGATAAACTGCATATTGGTTCGCAAATTGAAAAGCTTTGCGTCAACATACCTTTATTTTTTAGTTCATTGTAGATGTCTCTCCCCTTTTATCTAGGCTTGAGACTAGCACTAGGATTGCTCCTAATGGCAGGGTTACCACCTTCCCTTCCATCTTCTTCTTTCTTCATCAGGCGTCTGCTAGTTGCATACACAGCACACGGATAAACTTCATTTTTAAGATTGTAGACTCACGAGAAAAATCTTCATATTCAACTTACATTCTCTTATGCACTACTTGTAATGCTGTAATGTCCATACGCATAGGTAGTTATTCCATCCTCAGCAATAATTCTTTTATCATCAAAGGGATTCAATGCAATTTTATTCACTTGCACTGTGGTAACAGAATGCTTTCGCGATAGGATTAGATTCATAGGTGTTCTGATGATTTCACAGGTTTTAAGACAGTCTGTATAGCTGTCAAACGAAATGTACTGCTTAATAGCGCTACGTTTTATACCTTTAATCTTTTTTATCATTGAGCCTTGAATATCTAAGGCATACATCTTAGGACGTAGTCCAACAAAGCGTAGGATGATTTTGCTGTTAGCCTCATCTTTAAATTTTCCCAATACCTTCTTGTTCTGAGTAGAGTGGCATATATGATTGGCAGGGTAATCAGCTGTATCGAGATGCTCAAGAAACCGTAGCTTGTCCTGGTACACATCTTCAGTTGTAACACGATGAATGAACGAATCAGTGTCCATATACATAAGCTTCAGGTTTTCAGCTCCATAATAAGGCAACAACACGTCGTAATGATAGTTATACATTAATGTCTTGGAGATGTCCAACACACTCATACCAATGTATATAGGCTTGTTGAATACAATCTGACGAGAGGCCATATGTACAGCAGCTAGATTAGCAGCATATATCGTCCTGTCGATAAACGTGGGCTTGGCGATCAGCTTCTCTAGAGTTTTTTCATTGGTCACCAGTCGTATGTCCATACGGTTACGCAGGTTCTCCATAGTTTTTCCAAACATGGCGTTGTTAAAGAGCTTGTAGAGATCCTTCTCGAAATCATTTGCAGCTTGTTGTCGTAGCCTGTTGTTAAATTCCACATAAGGTTTCAACCACTGAGACTGTCGGAATTGTAGCACACGATGAATTTTTGTTAGTCGTAGTCCATGACTAAGAGCTTGCTTCAAAGCCATGTAATGCACTACATACTTCTTTCGAGGTCCAAGATGAGGTATCAGTTTCTTTGTAGATGATTCCAATGGTTTCATACACTCTGGCAGGAAAGGTAGATCGTTGTGTAGATCGTGAAGTTCAGCAGGATACTCGATGTCGACTTCTAATATGTACCCATGAGGATCATCTTCTTGTAGTGTTTCTAAGTTGATTTCTTCAGGTGACACCCACTGAAATCCGCCAAAAGGAAGGGCGTGACACATTGCCCACCCATATTGGTTATTAGCGTCCTCGTATGTGATAAATTGGCTTGGTCTCGTCGGATCAAACTTCTCCATATAAGTGTTATTAGCCTCAGCATACCGATGGGAAACTTGGCATAAACCTACTCTTATACCCGATTCCACCATGAGTAGTTGATCATAATCGTGTAACAGCTCAAGCTTAATTCCAGTATACAGTAACATGGCGTCCCATGTAAGACCTGGAGAGGTAAAATAATGGGCAGGATCAACTTTGTGTGTTTTAAGGGTTTGCTCTCTGAACGTCTCAAAGACATCAGCTAGGAGAAGTACATCCGAAGTTAAGTAGAGATCGCTGTACTCTCCCAGGTTTCTCACATTAAACAGCTCCCATACATTTCTAGCATGATCGTAGTCAGTATCAGTAATTTCTTCTTCATTTAATCTATTGTAGAAGGAGTCCTTAGGAGGCAAGCAGGTCTCGTTCAGGGCATCCCATGACGTAACAAAATCATATGGAAATACACCCTTACGGGTCATCAACCTCAATTTGTCTTCTCCAAAGTACTTTAGCGTTTCAGGATACGAGGTTAGATTTTTTACCAACTTATCCAAGCTTGTACTGAGGAATCGGAAGCTATCCACAAATCGAAGCTTTATATCTCCTACATACTTGGTGAATGAGATATAGCTTTCTTCAGAGTTAGGAATTACCTCAACACGTTCACTTGTACAACCCAGCTCCTTAACAATGAAATGAGAGTCATATCCGCTAAGGTTATGCATGAGGACTGGTATATATTTAGGTGTTTTACAGGCTAAATTACATTCATTATGAAGACTTCCACGATATTCACCGCTGATGTGATCATGGTCGCGTACTTTATAGTTCTCTTCTGTAAAGGGTTTTCCACACAAGTAGCATGCTGAAGAAGACTCAAAATCCTTTTTCTGTTGATCCGTAAGTTTCAGAGGCTTAGCAGATTTGTATACGGCATCAATCATTTTTGCAAGAGATGTAAGGTACAGCATAAACTTCTGAGCAGCATCAGCACCACGATACACATAGGGTTGCTTAGGAAGACCAGTTTCGAGATGTTCAACACTGGATGTAGGCTTCACGTAAACACAGAAGCTCATTGGTGTGTGCTCTTGATAAGGGGTTGTATAGGAAGTTTCAGGATTGGGTATACACATATGACATGGAGTGAGAATACTCTCAAAATCAGCATAGATGACATAAGGTACTTTCAGCATCCTCTCAACATTTTTAAACTGAACAATTGATTTCTCCTTGGTAGGCATAACTACCCTTGCAACACCATGTTGATTACAGATGAGCACATGTTCTTGTAGTTTTTCCTGTCCACTTCGTCCGCTCTGGCCATCAAAATGTGTAAAGCATCGCTTACAAGTATAAACCAGTCCATTATGGCTAGTTTTCTGACGTCGAACGAGTTTCTCAAAATTCTTTATATATACGTAGTGATGTTTTCCACTACTATCACTCAATAGTAGCAGGTCGCAGTGTTCAGATAGTTCAATATCAGCAACCTTTATCGGATACACTTCATGCTTCTCATCTAGTCCGAAAACGTTAATAGATATCTTGTTAAACTTCTCAAATTTAGGTATTTGAGAAAGTGGAGTAGGATAGGAAACACAGCTGAAGTCGTACTTATCTTGAAGCTGCTTGTATTTGCTGACGCGTTGAGGCTTGGTGCTCACGAATTTAGCTAATACGGAGTACATGAAACATTTCTCGTCGCTAAAGTTCTGAATGTTTATACATGCTTTCTTTGCTTCAACAGATGACGGTAGTGGTATGTAGCTACTTCCTCGCAACGGATTGTACTTGTTGATACGAAGTCGAAGTCCTTCCACTGCAAGCAAAGCCCAGTTGCTACCCTTAAGCTGAGACTCCTCCATTTCAGTCACCAATTTCTTGAATTTCGCTTCCAGTGTCGAGTTCAGATCTGTTTCTAGGAAAACAGGATGATTCCTTGTTTTAAATGTTTTGTCACAGGTTTCTCCAATACTGTTAACAAATCGACACTCAGCCAGCAGATTAATTTTAACACTCTTGTGAATACCAAGCTCTTTATGCACAGCCTGGATTATGCGTTGTTTTGCCTCTTGCAGATACATATTTAGGTCCTTAGGTGATTCACATCGTATAAAATACGATTTCAATCGTCCTTCGAATGAAGTTTCGTATTCTTTCATATCACAGTCCTCCATTGTTGACAGTAACTGATGTTTAGTGGGCTCCAATCTTCTTTTCTTCTGAGGGATGCTTATTTCACATATATCTTCGTGTCGCTGCCCCTTATAACCATCATTGAAGGTCAAGCTACAATGTTTACATTTAAAGAGCTTCTTGCAGCTCATCTCGTGTCTTCTCTTGTCATAACCTCGGAGGAACTTCTTCCCACATTTTCCGCATGCATATCCAGTAGCGCTTGGAATAATATCCTTATACGCTGAGTTATTCATCTTTATCTTGATGTAATAACGTATTAATCACTAATCAATGAAATGTAGACCTCTTCACCTTGATATCACTTATAAAGCTGATTATTCTTGGAGAGAACACAATGTTAACACCTCAAGGCTAATTAGCACAATGAAGTCCAATACCCTAGATCACCATATTTATAGAGGGAGCACGAACCTTTTAGATCAATCATAAACTCGCTCCATAACTAGCTGTATATGTTTGCTCCACACGTATTAACCTCACGCCCAGAGTCAGGATGCCTATGATATCACACCCAGAGACAGGATGTCTGGCAGTATCAAACACGTTTAAACTCGTCTCGTAACTACATGTATATGCTGTCACACCAACAAGAGAAGTATTCCCACACGCTCATTCAGTCAGATGTTACATTCAAAGCCTACCACCACCCATTACACCGAAGCTAGCACAATCTCAAAGGCTTAAAAGGTAACGTAGAAGATTTTCTCCCTTGTTCAGTTAAATGTGTGTATATACTACATTATTTCATGTTTTCATTCCCTTTTCAATTCTTCCTTTCCATCTTCTTCTAGAAAGACCATTACATTTCACTACAATCACGAGCAAAGCATTTTTTCCAGAGTTTCACAGATTCAAAGCTTCTAGAATCGAACCCGGTAATAGTTTTAATAAATGTATTTTTAGTAATTTAGCTCCCTCGCATCAGCATCTACCATTTAATCTTTACTCGAACCTGATAGGATTCATAGGCTTGAAGATATATGAAATCACCCCTTCGGGATTCGATCTGAGTACTTTAAAGTACGTTTTGTCATGATAATATAATATAAGCGATTAAACAGTAGGGGGGAAATGAGAGGGGGGTAATTAGTGGGGGTGGGGCTAATTAGCATATTAATTGCATTCCATGCATAAATTAATTGCGCCAGAACTGTCATTTCCCTACTACTGTTTAATCGCTTATATCTCCTGAATGAAAAGAGATAGAACAATGGGATAAAAACTAATCAATTCTTTGGAATGCGCCGCGTCCTTGAGATATTAATCCGAGTTGTCCGGGATGCCTGGGTTCGAATCCCACGAGTAATTACAAATTCAACTTCTAATAACTCAGAGACTAATTAAGATAAAGACGTCGAATAAATTTTATTACATTTATATCATTAGGTAGTTTCTTCTGAATGTATATTTGGATACCTGGTGTCCCGGGTTCGATCCTTAATTTTAAATCTCCATTATCTCAGAAACTAAGAGAGGTAGAGGGATGAACCAAAGCATGTTTGATAGCTGTTATAATGTGCAATTAACACTGTATATAATTTTCAATCAGTTTTCCCTAGTTCGAATCTCGATTTTTAAATGATTTCCTTAATTTTTCTCTGTACACTAGAATATATCACTTAGATTCATGCTGTAACTGCATACAGCTCTTTTTAACATAGAAAACTAATTTTATAAATAATTTTGTTTCTGGTGTTCTGGGTTCGAATACCGATAAAATGTAATTTAATTATAAATTTAATAACTCCTAAACTACTTAAGATAAAGACGTCAAATAAACTTTATTACATTTACATCAATAGGTAGTTTCTTGCGGATCTATATTTGGAGATCTGGTGTCCTGAGTTCGATTCTTAATTTAAAATCTTCATTATCTCTGGAACTAAATGAGGTAGAGGAGTGGGCCAAAGCATGTTTGATAGGTTCTGTACTGGGTAATTAATGCTGTATATAATTGTCAATCAGTTGTGCTTGGTTCGATTCTCATCGTTTAATGAGTTCCTTAATTTTCCTCTGTACACTAGAATATATCACTTGGATTGATAGCGTAACTGCACACAGCTTTGTTTAACATGTCAAGCTAATATTATAAATTATTTTGTTCCTGGTGTTCTGGGTTCGAATACCGATTTAATGAAATTTACTTGCAAATTTAATAACTCGTAATCTAATTTATATAGACACGTCGAGTAAACCGTAAACAGAGTACCTAGCTCCTAAATATCGTTATCATGACAAAACGTACTTTAAAGTACTCAGATCGAATCCCGAAGGGGTGATTTCATATATCTTCAAGCCTATGAATCCTATCAGGTTCGAGTAAAGATTAAATGGTAGATGCTGATGCGAGGGAGCTAAATTACTAAAAATACATTTATTAAAACTATTACCGGGTTCGATTCTAGAAGCTTTGAATCTGTGAAACTCTGGAAAAAATGCTTTGCTCGTGATTGTAGTGAAATGTAATGGTCTTTCTAGAAGAAGATGGAAAGGAAGAATTGATAAGGGAATGAAAACATGAAATAATGTAGTATATACACACATTTAACTGAACAAGGGAGAAAATCTTCTACGTTACCTTTTAAGCCTTTGAGATTGTGCTAGCTTCGGTGTAATGGGTGGTGGTAGGCTTTGAATGTAACATCTGACTGAATGAGCGTGTGGGAATACTTCTCTTGTTGGTGTGACAGCATATACATGTAGTTACGAGACGAGTTTAAACGTGTTTGATACTGCCAGACATCCTGTCTCTGGGTGTGATATCATAGGCATCCTGACTCTGGGCGTGAGGTTAATACGTGTGGAGCAAACATATACAGCTAGTTATGGAGCGAGTTTATGATTGATCTAAAAGGTTCGTGCTCCCTCTATAAATATGGTGATCTAGGGTATTGGACTTCATTGTGCTAATTAGCCTTGAGGTGTTAACATTGTGTTCTCTCCAAGAATAATCAGCTTTATAAGTGATATCAAGGTGAAGAGGTCTACATTTCATTGATTAGTGATTAATACGTTATTACATCAAGATAAAGATGAATAACTCAGCGTATAAGGATATTATTCCAAGCGCTACTGGATATGCATGCGGAAAATGTGGGAAGAAGTTCCTCCGAGGTTATGACAAGAGAAGACACGAGATGAGCTGCAAGAAGCTCTTTAAATGTAAACATTGTAGCTTGACCTTCAATGATGGTTATAAGGGGCAGCGACACGAAGATATATGTGAAATAAGCATCCCTCAGAAGAAAAGAAGATTGGAGCCCACTAAACATCAGTTACTGTCAACAATGGAGGACTGTGATATGAAAGAATACGAAACTTCATTCGAAGGACGATTGAAATCGTATTTTATACGATGTGAATCACCTAAGGACCTAAATATGTATCTGCAAGAGGCAAAACAACGCATAATCCAGGCTGTGCATAAAGAGCTTGGTATTCACAAGAGTGTTAAAATTAATCTGCTGGCTGAGTGTCGATTTGTTAACAGTATTGGAGAAACCTGTGACAAAACATTTAAAACAAGGAATCATCCTGTTTTCCTAGAAACAGATCTGAACTCGACACTGGAAGCGAAATTCAAGAAATTGGTGACTGAAATGGAGGAGTCTCAGCTTAAGGGTAGCAACTGGGCTTTGCTTGCAGTGGAAGGACTTCGACTTCGTATCAACAAGTACAATCCGTTGCGAGGAAGTAGCTACATACCACTACCGTCATCTGTTGAAGCAAAGAAAGCATGTATAAACATTCAGAACTTTAGCGACGAGAAATGTTTCATGTACTCCGTATTAGCTAAATTCGTGAGCACCAAGCCTCAACGCGTCAGCAAATACAAGCAGCTTCAAGATAAGTACGACTTCAGCTGTGTTTCCTATCCTACTCCACTTTCTCAAATACCTAAATTTGAGAAGTTTAACAAGATATCTATTAACGTTTTCGGACTAGATGAGAAGCATGAAGTGTATCCGATAAAGGTTGCTGATATTGAACTATCTGAACACTGCGACCTGCTACTATTGAGTGATAGTAGTGGAAAACATCACTACGTATATATAAAGAATTTTGAGAAACTCGTTCGACGTCAGAAAACTAGCCATAATGGACTGGTTTATACTTGTAAGCGATGCTTTACACATTTTGATGGCCAGAGCGGACGAAGTGGACAGGAAAAACTACAAGAACATGTGCTCATCTGTAATCAACATGGTGTTGCAAGGGTAGTTATGCCTACCAAGGAGAAATCAATTGTTCAGTTTAAAAATGTTGAGAGGATGCTGAAAGTACCTTATGTCATCTATGCTGATTTTGAGAGTATTCTCACTCCATGTCATATGTGTATACCCAATCCTGAAACTTCCTATACAACCCCTTATCAAGAGCACACACCAATGAGCTTCTGTGTTTACGTGAAGCCTACATCCAGTGTTGAACATCTCGAAACTGGTCTTCCTAAGCAACCCTATGTGTATCGTGGTGCTGATGCTGCTCAGAAGTTTATGCTGTACCTTACATCTCTTGCAAAAATGATTGATGCCGTATACAAATCTGCTAAGCCTCTGAAACTTACGGATCAACAGAAAAAGGATTTTGAGTCTTCTTCAGCATGCTACTTGTGTGGAAAACCCTTTACAGAAGAGAACTATAAAGTACGCGACCATGATCACATCAGCGGTGAATATCGTGGAAGTCTTCATAATGAATGTAATTTAGCCTGTAAAACACCTAAATATATACCAGTCCTCATGCATAACCTTAGCGGATATGACTCTCATTTCATTGTTAAGGAGCTGGGTTGTACAAGTGAACGTGTTGAGGTAATTCCTAACTCTGAAGAAAGCTATATCTCATTCACCAAGTATGTAGGAGATATAAAGCTTCGATTTGTGGATAGCTTCCGATTCCTCAGTACAAGCTTGGATAAGTTGGTAAAAAATCTAACCTCGTATCCTGAAACGCTAAAGTACTTTGGAGAAGACAAATTGAGGTTGATGACCCGTAAGGGTGTATTTCCATATGATTTTGTTACGTCATGGGATGCCCTGAACGAGACCTGCTTGCCTCCTAAGGACTCCTTCTACAATAGATTAAATGAAGAAGAAATTACTGATACTGACTACGATCATGCTAGAAATGTATGGGAGCTGTTTAATGTGAGAAACCTGGGAGAGTACAGCGATCTCTACTTAACTTCGGATGTACTTCTCCTAGCTGATGTCTTTGAGACGTTCAGAGAGCAAACCCTTAAAACACACAAAGTTGATCCTGCCCATTATTTTACCTCTCCAGGTCTTACATGGGACGCCATGTTACTGTATACTGGAATTAAGCTTGAGCTGTTACACGATTATGATCAACTACTCATGGTGGAATCGGGTATAAGAGTAGGTTTATGCCAAGTTTCCCATCGGTATGCTGAGGCTAATAACACTTATATGGAGAAGTTTGATCCGACGAGACCAAGCCAATTTATCACATACGAGGACGCTAATAACCAATATGGGTGGGCAATGTGTCACGCCCTTCCTTTTGGCGGATTTCAGTGGGTGTCACCTGAAGAAATCAACTTAGAAACACTACAAGAAGATGATCCTCATGGGTACATATTAGAAGTCGACATCGAGTATCCTGCTGAACTTCACGATCTACACAACGATCTACCTTTCCTGCCAGAGTGTATGAAACCATTGGAATCATCTACAAAGAAACTGATACCTCATCTTGGACCTCGAAAGAAGTATGTAGTGCATTACATGGCTTTGAAGCAAGCTCTTAGTCATGGACTACGACTAACAAAAATTCATCGTGTGCTACAATTCCGACAGTCTCAGTGGTTGAAACCTTATGTGGAATTTAACAACAGGCTACGACAACAAGCTGCAAATGATTTCGAGAAGGATCTCTACAAGCTCTTTAACAACGCCATGTTTGGAAAAACTATGGAGAACCTGCGTAACCGTATGGACATACGACTGGTGACCAATGAAAAAACTCTAGAGAAGCTGATCGCCAAGCCCACGTTTATCGACAGGACGATATATGCTGCTAATCTAGCTGCTGTACATATGGCCTCTCGTCAGATTGTATTCAACAAGCCTATATACATTGGTATGAGTGTGTTGGACATCTCCAAGACATTAATGTATAACTATCATTACGACGTGTTGTTGCCTTATTATGGAGCTGAAAACCTGAAGCTTATGTATATGGACACTGATTCGTTCATTCATCGTGTTACAACTGAAGATGTGTACCAGGACAAGCTACGGTTTCTTGAGCATCTCGATACAGCTGATTACCCTGCCAATCATATATGCCACTCTACTCAGAACAAGAAGGTATTGGGAAAATTTAAAGATGAGGCTAACAGCAAAATCATCCTACGCTTTGTTGGACTACGTCCTAAGATGTATGCCTTAGATATTCAAGGCTCAATGATAAAAAAGATTAAAGGTATAAAACGTAGCGCTATTAAGCAGTACATTTCGTTTGACAGCTATACAGACTGTCTTAAAACCTGTGAAATCATCAGAACACCTATGAATCTAATCCTATCGCGAAAGCATTCTGTTACCACAGTGCAAGTGAATAAAATTGCATTGAATCCCTTTGATGATAAAAGAATTATTGCTGAGGATGGAATAACTACCTATGCGTATGGACATTACAGCATTACAAGTAGTGCATAAGAGAATGTAAGTTGAATATGAAGATTTTTCTCGTGAGTCTACAATCTTAAAAATGAAGTTTATCCGTGTGCTGTGTATGCAACTAGCAGACGCCTGATGAAGAAAGAAGAAGATGGAAGGGAAGGTGGTAACCCTGCCATTAGGAGCAATCCTAGTGCTAGTCTCAAGCCTAGATAAAAGGGGAGAGACATCTACAATGAACTAAAAAATAAAGGTATGTTGACGCAAAGCTTTTCAATTTGCGAACCAATATGCAGTTTATCCCTCTCCGCATCGTACAATAAGTGTTTAACATATAATAAGTTTGTAAGATTTAGAAAAAAGTATATAAATTGTTGTTACGTTGGATGAGAAATGTTTATAATCTAATTACTCTCTCTATTACCATGAGTAACTGTGATACTAGTTGAATTATCTGTTAAAATGACTTAAATACCTGTGATACTACCCGAATCATGTGAAATTACCTTAACTAGCCCTGATACGAATTCCTGTTCTAAATTAGCACGAGCACCTGTGACACTATCTGGTTTGCCTTAAATACCAATGATACTAGATGAATTACCTGTTAAAATGACTCAAATACCATTGATACAACCTGAATCACCTGCATTTACCTTAAATAGCTGTGATACAAATCTCTGATCTAAATTATCACGAGTATCTGTGAAACTATGCTGATTACCCAAATACTTACGATATTACCTGAACTATCTGTAAAATACGAAACTACGTTATAACCAACCCTGGAACCTACCCTCCTGTAATGCTAGCTTAATTACTCTAAACACCTATGACGCTTGAATTATGCTAAATACCTACGATACTAGCTGAGTTACCTGTGAAATACGAAACTATGCTATACCCAACCCCTGGAATCTATCCTCCTGTGATACTAGATGAATTAGCCTAAATACCTACAATACTAACAGAATTACCTGTGAAATCATACACTGCTATGATGCAGTCAGCCTCTTGCAATACTAACTGAATTACTTACCTGTTAGTGTGAGTGGGTCACCTTTTTCCCTTTGCTGGTAAAGTTTTTCCCTTTGCTGGTCACCTTCTTCCCTTTGCTGGTCACCTTTTTCCCTTTGCTGGTCACCTTTTTCCCTTTGCTGGTCACCTTTTTCCCTTTGCTGGTCACCTTTTTCCCTTTGCTGGTCACCTTTTTCCCTTTGCTGGTCACATTTTTCCCTTTGCTGGCCACATTTTTCCCTTTGCTGGTCACGTTTTTCCCTTTGCTGGTAACGTTTTTCCCGTTGCTGGTCACCTTTTTCCCTTTGCTGGTAACGTTTTTCCCGTTGCTGGTCACCTTTTTTCCCGTTGCTGGTCACGTTTTTCCCTTTTCTGGTCACGTTTTTCCCTTTTCTGGTCACCTTTTTCCCTTTGCTGGTCACCTTTTTCCCTTTGCTGGTCACCTTTTTCCCTTTGCTGGTCACCTTTTTTCCCTTTGCTGGTCACCTTTTTCCCTGAGCAGCCACCTTTTCCCTGAATGGGTTACGTGATGGACATGTCTAGAATTAGCGTTCTAACATTAGCATGAAACAGTTTACCACTAAGTTCACGTCTAAAGTCGCTTTCAAAGTCTAGCCCCTCCTCTCCTATTCCCTATCTGTCCTGTATATAAGTCCATATTCCTACTGCTTCACTATCTGTCTAGCCTAGCGACTCTCCTCGTTTCCCTATACCTCTCATATAAACCATACTCCACTCCTCTACCTCTGTCTAGCCTAACACCACTCCCCGTATCCCCTACCTCTCATAAAGCGCATTCCCTCCTGCCCTTCTCTAGCTGAGTATCACTCCTTGGTTTGCTATCTAACCTAACTTTAACACCTGTCTATCCTAGCATAGGATCTCTTTCCGTTTTCTCATCTCTCCTTATAAACACATACTCAATTCTCCTAAGCTAATAGCTCTCTGCGTTTTCCTATACCTCTCATATAAGCCATACTCTACTCCTCGACCTCTGTCTAGCCTAACACCCCTCCTCCTGTTCTATACTTCTCATACATATAAACGCCTACTCTACTCTCAACCTCTGTCTAGCCTAACACCACTCCCCGTATCCCCTACCTCTCATAAAGCGCATTCCTCCTGCCCCCCCTCTAGCTGAGTATCACTCCTTGGTTTCCTATCTAACCTAACTTTAACACCTGTCTATCCTAGCATAGGATCTCTCTCCGTTTTCTCGTCTCTCCTTATAAACACATACTCAATTCTCCTAACCTAACACCCCTCCTCCTGTTCCCAACCTCTCTCATATAAAGGATATACTCTACCCTTCAACTCTGTCTAGCCTAACAGTCCACCTCGTTTTCCTATACCATTCATATAAACCATACTCTACTTCTTGATCTCTGTCTAGCCTAACACCCCTGCTCCTGTTCCCTACCTCTCTCATATACAAGACATGCTCTACCCTTCAACTCTGTCTAGTCTAACACCCCTCCTCGTTTTCCTATACCTTTCATATAAACCATACTCTACTTCTTGACCTCTGCCTAGCCTAACACCCCTGCTCCTGTTCCCTACCTCTCTCATATAGAAGACATGCTCTGCCCTTCAACTCTGTCTAGCCTAACACCCCTTCTCGTTTTCCTATACCTTTCATATAAACCGTACTCTACTTCTTGACCTCTGTCTAGCCTAACACCCCTGCTCCTGTTCCTACCTCTCTCATATACATGACATGCTCTACCCTTCAACTCTGTCTAGCCTAACACCCCTCCTCGTTTTCCTATACCTTTCATATCAACCATACTCTACTCCTCAGCCTCCGTCTAGCCTAGCACCTCTCCACGTATTCCCTATCTGTCTCATATAAACCGCATTCCCCCTCCTTCTACCACTGTCTAGCCTAGCATCAACCCTCGTATTCCCTATCTCGTCCATATAAACGCATTTTCCTCCTTGAACCGTCGCATCTACCCTCGTTTTCCCTATCCTTTCCCATATAAACGCAAAAAAGTGGCCCAGCTCTCTCTATATTTACCTACTATTAGGTAATTAAATAATGCAGGGTTGTGAGAATAGAGGCCGAAAGTTGCTAACAATGAGGTAACCTTAAGGCAATAATGAATTGGAAAGTTTAATAATGCTACTAGTAATTCCTGGAAACAATAATGTAATATTTAAAACAGTTTATAAATAGCCAATAAAATACTAGAAAAGTTTAAAGTTAAATAAAAGCATTCTATTGGAGTAAAATTAGCCAATCCCAGACGTGAAATAGAAACATTTACAAATTTAAGCGGTAAACGCCAGTTGCTAGAAGGCAACGTACCTGAGCACTTTATTCGGTCGGTACATATCCAGTGTGATAATAAAATTCATTACTGGAGAATATCATAAAGGTTGCGTGTTTAAAAGAGCAATTAATAAAGAATCTCACAGCTCTATATAAGTGAAGTGTTATTTAATCGTGTGAAGGATTAATGAAAGGAGTGAAATAAAAATTACAATTTTTATAAGCATACATCCTTTAGCCGTATCATCCCCTGCTAAGAGATACATGTTTCTACAAATTAATACTGACGCAGCCGAGGCAAACATAAATATATACAATATTTAAAGAAACATAAAAAAATACAAAGTTGATTCCTAAACGTTGGGGCGAAGACTACCGGAAACGTTGTACCATACGTGGGGCAGTTACTTCATCAAGCTTGGCTCCCCAACAGTGGAACTACAATACAGCCTACTCCAAATTGGCATCTAAACGTGGTGCTAATAACGTAAAGATAATACTTCTTCAAGTTGAAAATCAAAGCCACGTCGTCCGCAGTAAGCAAGTAGCTGCCAGCTATGGAAAAGGGATATCAACCTAAGGTACTTTGTTGATGTGCAAAATATGCGCGTTTTAGGTCTTGCGTGCAGTAAGAAAACTAACTTATCAAAGATTTTAACCCGAAGAACAACTCTTTGCACAGTTACACTGCTACAAACCAACAGGTGTATTATGTTGCCACTAGACGAATCACAAGTAGCACAGAATCACCACCAAATTGAAAACTGTCGAAGTCCTCTTGCGAATAACAGGGCAGGTTACTTCGATCAGAGATAAGTGCATCTTGGTGATTAAATCTGTTGTTTTCTTTATTCTGCCTAAAATGTTACAGATGTATAGCGATAAAAATCATTTTCCACCATACTTCGAGAAGCTTGATTATACTATAATTTTTAAACATCGTATTTTGGGGGGGGGTAGGGGCTCTTAAGATTTAATGTTCCTGGATTGAGATTACTATCCCTTAAGTTTTAAAAGCATTTTGTTCTTGAATTAATGTCACTCGATTCTCTTTCCAATCATACCCGAAACCTATGAGGACATATTATGTTCTGAGTATCATGATTTGTTCGTAGCTTTTGATTTAATGCACATGTATCATCACATTCACGGGAAAAATTATTTTATTTCTGCCTTTTCTTTATCTCACAAGCTTTTTGTAGTTGCAAACTTTACTCCCTAATTTGATTTCTGTAACATTTCATCTAGGTAAGAAGCTGCATTGCGTTTCACCAAAATATCATAATGAAAAAGTTTCCGGAAGTGTATGTTTTGAGAGTTCATAACCTATTAGAAAACAAAAAAGTCCAATGTGATACATTCTCTCTGCCCCCTATCGTTTATTAGTGATTATGCAAACTATTCTTACTTAAGCTTATTTTTCTATCTACTACATTTTAATCCAAATAAACATTTGCATAAATAGCTACATTACACATTTCGTAAAGATGCAAGAAAACAGTTATAGTCAAATGTTTAAGAACTAGACGCCATATGCCAGCCTTAAAAAAAGTCACACTGTTTCCATGAAATCGCGAGAAACAACTGAATGTTGACAGGACTTAAGGGAATGACCAAAAATGAATAATTCGAACATTTAATAACGGATATTTTAGAAATGGCTTATGCCACAAAAAACTTATTTTAAATAAACTGAGTCCTTTAAAGAGATCTACATTTTTATGGTATGTTTTCGTCTATAGCGTAACGTTTACACGTTTTATAATATTATACAAAATGTTTTCCAAATGAAATGAACTTCACAGGCTATTCACAGAAAATTCGAGATATGCATACAATCTTTTGCATGTATCACATATACAATCTTTTATTGCCAACGTAAATATTTTAGAGCCATTTTTAGAAAATAAAAAAGCTCGAAAAATCTTTTATGTAAAGAGTAGTGTGGGATGGGAAGATTTTCTTGAAAACCTTCGTGTCCATTTTTGGAAGGAGCTGAATCTAAATACTAATTTTGGTAATTATTCGACTTTTCGTTTTTTAGTTATACTGGTCACAGACAGGCACACTTAGGGACCTTTTTCTAAAAATGTATTTTTTGGATTCAGGGGGCCTCAAAACATGCATTTCCGGTGAAATCTCTATATCGAATTTTTGGGTGGGATAAAATACTTCCTCTACTTACTATACGTACTAGAGAAACTAATAACTTTACGTCACATTATGTCTGCGACAGAGAGAGAGAGAGAGAGAGAGAGAGAGAGAGAGAGAGAGAGAGATGCAGGGAGGGAGTGAGGGAAGAACGTTATTCGTATTTAAGTCAGACCTGTTAAAAACAACAAAAACAGAAAAGAAAAACTAAATTGAATGCAAGGCAAACATATCCTTTTACGTGAAAATGTTTTGCTTAGCTTTCATTTTCTCAAGAAGAGCTGTATTCTCAATTTTATGTGAGAATTTTTGTATGAGAGATTGCCATCATATTGCAGAAAACTATAACGTGTTACATTAACATTAATTTTTCTCTTATAGAACTTATTCTTATAAAGGCTTGTTTATCTGTGTATTTCATGTTAACCAGATAAATTTTTGTAGAAATTACGCTTCTTTGTAGGTACAACGGGGATATAGGGGCTCAAACGATATTAAAATTTTCGCTACGTGCTAGCCTTTAAATTCCACCATTTACAACTGCACTAAAATAAGCGAATATAACTGAATGCTGAAATGTCTAAATTATTCGAAAATTAAAAATCAAACATTATAGTTCGGAAATCGCACAAAAAATGCATTTATGACATAAGCTATGTATTTTAACAGACCTATATTTTTTCATGGTGAGCGTTTGTCTGTCTCTTAATGTTTACTGGAACACAAAGTTAAGAAACGTAATTCAAAATAAACAGAAGCTTACCGGCTGTGTTATACAGTTTATTAGTGATGCAAATATCTTAAACATACGACATTTTAAACAAACTCTTTAGAAGATTTTTTTTAGAAAATGAAGAGTAAAGAACGTTTTTCAAGTAAACATATCGTTGGAGTAGGGCCATTTCTCGAGAGTCTTTGTGTTGTACCTTTGGAGATTTTTTAACTTTTAATGTACAGTGTCATATCAACTTTTAGTTTTTAAGTTATGCAGTTCACACGGATCTTTTTCTAATAATGCTTTCTTTTTTAGATCCAAGGGCTTCGAAATATGTTTAAATCTCTATATTGAATATATAGGTGAAGTACAACACATTCTACCTACCATGTGTAGTAGAGAAAGGAAACTTCAAATATATAATTGTTTTGAAACCTCAAACTGAGTTGTGTTTCACCTTTGGAAGAGGATCTGAAAGTTATTAATTAATTTGCATGGTGTATTTTTCCGTACGCTGATAAACTGGAGTGTAGAGTTTAATGTTTGGCATAAGCAGCATGCACACTTATTGCCGAAATATTTCGTAATAAACAAGGTATGCATGTGTAGCAGTTACTTGAAATGTAACGCAGAACAGACTGGGAATCACTTTGTCATAGAAATTGCTGATTCACCTATCTTTAGTTTGGACACTGCTTCTTCGCTTCTCCATTTTGTCGTGCAAGGAGCTTGTGCAAAGCACAGAGAAAGGGGAGTCACAGTTTGTATTCTGGACTTCTTTATACTTCTCATCAGCAACAGCTGTTCTGGTTCATCCGGGATCTTCGAACTCTAGGAGCAAAATGATAAGACACGCGAAGTCTGTTTTTATAAACCTGATTGCTATAACTAGTAATACTGAATACCGAAAAGAAATTGATTTATCTTAAGATTATATATACCCAAAAGTTTTCGTTGGTTAGAAAGTAATTTCTACGGTTGGCGCCATTCACTTGCACCATAATAACTGGAGTAGGATCTCATAGGTTAGCATTCTGAAATACAGCTTGGTCGTGTTCCCCAAGGGCCAATAGAGTTTGTTAACGTGCTGGAGCGCATCTGCTTGCCCCTTCTCTTAACCCTTCGAATCATTTTCGTTCCGCTGCTGCAGCTTTTTAAGGAACTCCCTTGGGCGTAAACTCTAAAACCTGCTGACTCCCGATTTAAGCAAAGTGGGAGGAAGGAAGTAAGGTATGGAGAAAACGAGAAAGCAGGAAGAGGTCACGATATCGCCATGTTTCTCCGTTGCACCTTTAACCCAGATCCTCCCAGTGAGGAAGCACGAGTAATTGAGAAGAGAAGATGAATTTTTTTCTTCCATTCTTCTTTATGTAAACTACGTTCTAACGCTGTTTCTGCATCGGTATTTTCCTTGTGCCTCTCTTCTGCCGTTAGCTCCATTTCCTGAACATGCCCCCGCGTTTCCCGTTTCGCATTTTCAGCTTGAATGACCAATATGTTGTGGAAGTGGTTTGCTGAACGAACATATGGCGACTGGCTCCACTGAACACCAATTGTCGTGCTTTTCTCTTGAGCGTACAGAACACGGCTCATAATTCACAGAGCCGAATTTCTAGAACCAACAATTCTAAACCAGCCAAGCGTATCGTCAGTGTTTCGGGACAAGGGAGGGAATCCTCTTTCTAATATAATTGGATTTCTAATTTATATCACTGCTGATTGGGGACCAGAAGGGAAAGCATACAAGTACGTTTTGCACTCAGGATACATAAACATTTATAAACGTCTGTTTAAAAAGGAGTATTAGATAGAACATGCAAAATAGCTCCTACTTCTTTTCCCTGGTGAATCACCTAATTCAAGAGATAATTCCAAATGGCAGGAGCAGAATAAAAGCGTACTCTCTGCACTTAGTCTAGAAGAGAAAGCGCTGGTATTGGGCTTTTAAAATGAAACAATAAACATAGAGGAGAACTTGGGAGTATGGTTTTTGATATTATGATGTTCGAAGAAGTACCTATGAACATAGTAGTTACGTGGGATTTTCTGCCATAGCTGGCAACTCTGTACCTAGTCAATATACTGATCGTTTATTATATATAACTTGTCTTTCTGCGATCATTTTGATCAACAAACGTGCGAGTGGGATCAGACATGATAGCTCATTCACTATGAAACACCAGAGCATCATATTCCGCGTTTTAACTGCCGTTTGAGCCACAGGTTCCCAGAATAGGATTGGAATGGATGTGATGCACCGAACACTTTAGTTTTATTGTATTATTTCCAATCATTATTTGTTCTAGTTTAAACATGTCTATTTTTATCAGGACCATAAGTTTGTTAACCCCATTAATGCCTGAATTAAATCCCACTTAAAGAAATAATGAGAAATCCAGATTATGAACTCAGTATTTGAAAGTTTGGCCAAACATAACATCGGAAGTAAGACATCTCATAACTGAAGGGTGAAATTGTTTCCTTAATTGTTTGATCTCTTGAGTTCTACTATGGAATGTGAATCACCACATTACAAGTTTGGGTGCACATGGGTTCCAGTTTTAGGTGGATCCCCTGTACTGCTGTTTCGTTTCTAGCTCTGTGTGTTTGTTTCCAGACTATCTGTCCCTCACTTTAATTGATCTATCTTTTTCTTGCCTACACTGGCTTTTTGTGATTCAGGATTTAAATATCTTCGTGTTCATATAACATGTATAGGTGTCGGTCATCATGAGGATTACAAAGAGGAAACGCTTCCATAAAGGAATTAAACTGCTATGATGGAAATTTGCGACTTAGGCCTTAAGGGGTTAATTTCATTTTTAAGAAGCTCTCCCCCTCAAGAGAGTGTGTACCTTTTATAAGCTATGCATTCACATTATAGGAAAATGTGAGAGGCTGACTTCACTTCATAATCTGCAGATGGGGTTTTCCTTACACATTCCGTGGGCAAAAAATTATGATGCGTTACATTCACAGGACTTTCTCTACCCTCTATGGTTTATTGGTGGATACAACAATTATTGTTGCGAAAATTTATTTTTCTATCCACCTACTTTATTTTAATGTAGATAACCCTTTCCAGAAATAGCTAAATTGCACATTTTGTTATAGATACGAAGAGAACATCGATAGTCCAATGTTTAAGAACTGGACGCTATACGCAAGCCTTAAAATTCCATACTCTTTCCTGCAATCGCAAGAAACAACTGCAAATTGACAGGACTTTAAAGAATACAAGGGTATTGAAGACTTGGAACCACTTTTAACGGATACCTCGGAAGTGCTTATACCACAAGAAAAGTTACTTGAAATAGATTGTTATTTTAAAGAGGTCTACAATTTTTATGTAATACGTCTTTGTCTACCGCTTAACGTTTACCATTTATACAAGCTTATACAAAATTCCTTCAGAATGAATGGGATTTCACAGGCTATTCCCAGAAAATCCAAGATATACATTTTATTTATCATGTAAATACCTTTAATATATGGTATTTTAATCAAAATAGTTGTCATTTTTGAGGAAATGAAACAATTTGAAAAATATTCCACGTAAAGGGTAGCTAGAAGTAGTTACTCATTGATCGATTTTTTTTACTATCAAATGAGAATTTGATTTTTGTTTTTATTCTTATATTTTAGCAGGACAAATTATTACTATTCTATATTTTGCTTACTATATTTTAAGGGAATTTCTGGAAAATCTTCGTGTAATATCTTTGGAAGATACTAAACTAAAATACCAAGTTTGGTATTTATTCGAATTTTAGCTTTTGACTTATGCTGTTCATGGACACACACACAGACACATATACACGGACATTTTTTATAAAAATGCTTCTTTGTTTGGGATTCAAGGGGCCTCAAAACATGTATTTCCCGTGAAATATCGATATAGGGAATTTATCTGGATCGTAATACCTTCTCTCCCTACTATGCAGGCGGTAGAGAAAGTAACGTTACATAGAGATGGATCCATAGTGCGGTCTAGACGGCCATCTTACTGTATGCTTTTACTTTTGGGAAGCCATAAAGGATATATTTTATTTATGCTGTGGAGGTTCCTTGTTGCAATTTATGGAAGATCTGCACGAGATTTGTCAACCTCTTCGCAATAATAGTCATACACTTAAGTCTGTCCACCATTCTAATTTTTGAAACTGCAATCTTTGGTAATTATCATATAAACTGGTAAAGGATCACTTCGATCATCCATTGTGAAGAATTTACTATAGAAACAGTATGTTCATAGGATATTTTTACTCTCTCTACTATGTATAGTAAGTAGGGGAAGTATTGCATTCCACCTAAAAATTCTATACCAAGATTTCACCGAAAATACATATTTTGAGCCCCCTGAATACAAAATAAGGTCTGTGTGGATGTGTGTCTGTAAACAGCATAACTCAAAAACTTAAAGTCAAATAAATACCAAACTTGGTATTTATGTTCAGTATCTTTCAAAGATGCGACACGAAGATTTTCAAGAATATCTCCTACTCCAGGCTACCCTTTACATGGAAAATTTTATGAAAATTTTGATTTTCTCGAAAATGGCTCTAATGATTTTGATTAAAATATCATGTATTTAAAATATTTTCATAACAAATAAAACGTATATCTTGAATGTACTGGGAATATCCCCAAAAGTCTCCTTCTTTCTGAATGGCTTTTGCACAACTGGTAAACTGCAACAGATAGACAAAATGTTTCTATACAAAAATATAGAGCTCGTTAAAACATACAATTTATGCTATATACTCTTTTTCTTTCTTTTATTTGTGGAGTGAACCATTTCTGTATTTTACGTCCTGGACATGCAAAAAGAATGGAATGCTCCACATACCAACCAGCTCTTAAAAGATTTGTCTATCGCTTAAGGCCTAGCATATTCCCCTTGCACCTACAAGAAAATTAGCAATAAGACTGCTAACATGAAGCAGATGGAGAATAAGCGTTTGTAAAAATAGTTTGTACACGAGTAGAGAGAGTCATGTGAGTTTAATACATCAGATTTTTATTCTTTATCGTACTGTTAGTCATGCTGATATTCTTTAAGTAAATGTGTTTTGTTTTTACTATATTTAGTTCTAATACTTAATGTTCGACCTATTCCTAAAATATTATTCTCTTATTTATTGACCCCTTGGCACTTAGAAGAAAATAGTGTTTGATTTGGGTTCAAATACATGCGAGTATAGCTGAGATGAACTGGTGCTTGGATGCTAGAGATGAAAAAGTACCCCTCCACTCCTGCTAAACTAGTGATCTATTGTGTGGACTTAAATGCCGGCAGACACACAGCTAACGAGTTCCGCTCTCTGTACTTACTCCTATATTATAGACAAGGCCGCCCTGGCGCTTGCCTTATTCTATGCTTATATTTATCCATTACTCACTACTTTATTGTATTTGTGCTTGCAGTTTACTTGCTGTACTTCTCATGTCAACATGCTCTAGAAGCTGTGTGGTAATAAATGCTGGTAATATCGAGCGGGATGGCTCAGGCGGTAACGTCTGTGACTCACATTCAGGAGGTCGTGGTTCCATTCCCACGGTCGACCTTCCTGGATCACGGATTCTTTACGGGAGTTTCCCCGGGTCGCTAGATGAATGCTTGGAAGGATCATTACATCTCTCGAGTTTCTGTTCCTCCATTTCACCCCCATTCTCATTTCACATCACCTTTCATCTGCCTGGTCTCGTCAAGTGTCAGCTGGAGGTCTCGGCGTGTGCATGGCATGGAAAAAGGATGCTCTAAGTAAACCTTCGTCCGCAGAATGGGGTGGTCTGCAGGTCCCGGCCCCTCTCACCTCAACCCTCCCGTCAGGTGTCTAGGTACAAAAGATCTGCGCAGGTCGAGGTGCTAAGTCTCTCGCGCTCCTAGTTCTATCCTGGCCTGTCCTAATACTAGTAATTATACTGTTAAACAAAAGCGCCTCAATGCTTCTGCTGTTTTAGCTTATTTAGGTATGTAGAATCAAATTAAACATATCTTGTGCATATTGTAAAGTAATTGAGAATCCTCCCTTTTTAACGGTATAAAAACTTTAAGTAGTTTCCTGGAATGCTTACCCAAAATGGCTCCGCGGTAACGTGTGAGCCTTGCATTCGAAAGGTCCCGGGTTCTATTCCCAGCGGCCGCCCACTTTGTCCCATAGGTTTTTCATGGCTTTCCCGGGTCGGCGGGCAAATGCTAAGGTGGTTCGTCTTCCACCACGACTCTCCTGTCCTTCGTTTCCTGTACCCACCATTTCCTTCATTGTCATCTGTTTTAGGATTGAAGGACCAGGGGGTGGAGATGCATTTTGTGGAGATCTTTTCCTGGTGTCGACCGGGACTGCTCAGTCAGGACCCACCTGCAAACTGGACCTCTTCGGAGAACCAAGAGGCTTAGGGACTTCTGAGTGGGCTTGGGCGGTTTCGGATGCGTTCGAAATGGAACCGTTAGGGACCCCGTCCATGCTTTCGCACGTCGTCGGTATGGTCGCCCTTCGGGTCTCTCTCTCACTCCCCTCCCCAGGGATCACGATAGAAGCACAAAGGTCGGCTTATGTGCGGTGCTCTACCCCGATTCGGGGCCCCTCTGTTTCACCGTATCTTTACATTTACCTTTCCTAAAAATCGTTTGATTTGGGTCCTCGTTGCATTAAACTCCTCCAAGCGTAATTGGATATTTACACCCCTATTCTTCTAAGTGATGGCAGCATACGCTTATGGTTTCTATTAAAGCAAATGTAACTTATAGTTTGGATCTATATATATTCATTATCTGATTCAGTGCCAGTTTAAAACATGAATCAGATTAATATAAAAACATTAATATTTAACCAACTTACACTACTGAAAGATAGCTAATCCCTCATAGATATTGTAACGATTAAGTTGAGACGAGAATTAAGTGTCATAGAGTGATATAAATTCGCATCAAGAGAAGAAGTAAAAGAGAAAGTAAAAGAAAATAAATGAATGTAAATCATTAATAATATCTAAAGTTGTAATATATAGTAAATGTAACAATGTAAAACCCATACAAAACCTGAAGAATTAATAAGGAAAGAGGGATAGAAAAAATCTTAAAGTTTAATATGCAAATAATATGTAAAGAAATAACAGTTAAAATAAACAACGTAGGCTAGCAACAAGTGAGGTCGGCAATACGTTATACGTTGTCAAAGAAGGAGAAAAATCAACAAGCTAGAAAAAGAACACCATTGTAGATTTTGTGAAGCAGTCGTGTGATTGGCGCAGAGGATAAATTATTGCCGAAGATAAAGAAGAAATAAGAGTTATTGAGAGGATATTTGATGGAAGTTGAGCATTAGTAACTGTATATAGTTACGTATCGTGACGAGGTATTTAAATAGCTCCGCGAGACGCGTAGAGAAATAGTAAATTATCCGCTCGCAGAGATGTACCTGCACTTAGATTTTCCATGACAAATATACTCTAATTAGCGCCTCACAAATTTATTAGAAGTTAATTTAAATATAATAATTATGTATATAAATTCGCTACACACAAAATAATAACATTATATCGGACATCAAATAACAGAATCCGGAACATAGTAATAATTACAAAGTTGTTCTTGAGATTTTGTCAGGTAAAAGTCAATTTAGAGATAGAGTAAAGTAAAATTGTAATAACAAATAATTATGTAAAATTGAAAAATTTTACAATGGCATGCCATGGGAAACACCCTGTAAGATAGCAATTGAAAATTGGGTCTTGGATCAAGTTCAGCATTTCAACTATTTAGGAATTTATATTACTTTTAACCAAGATAAGAACATAGACATTAAATTACAGAAATATCAGAGTATCTGTGGTACTATAAGCAGAACATTAAAAATTACACGAAGAGAAACAAAAATTAAATTTTATAAGGTGATGGCTCTACCTATTTTATTATATGGCAATGAATCCTGGGTGATGAGGAGAAAAGATTGTAGTCATATTCAGGCTGTAGAAATGAAATGTTTACGAACAGTTAATGGTTGCACGAAATTGGACAGGATCCCTAAGGAAGTAACTGAATATTTTTGCAGTGAAGGATAAATTTGAAGAACAAAAACAAAAATGGAAAGAACTTTTGAAAACAATGGCAGAAAGAAGCATTCCAAAGATGCCTTACAATATAAACCTATAGGAAAGAGGTGCATGGCAAGACCAGTTAAAAGATGGAATTGAGGCCGGAACAGGTCGATAGGCCTAATCCTTGAAAGGCTGAAGCAGAGGAAGAAAATTGTAAAATAACTCATTTCGAAAGAAATATCAAAAGAAAGCAAGAGTCTCATTGATGTTGTGCTTAGCCAAGCAAAGTAAAAATGCTTAATTGATTTTCCATAAGTAAAACTACGTATTGATTTAAATAGTGTTTAATTACAATTAACAACCCTGAATCCTCGAAGCGCCACATAATATAAACTCCAATATATTACAACACTTCCAGAATTCTAAACTGTTGCAGTCACATAACTTCCTGTCGCCTTCCGTGGTGTGGTGGTTACCGTGCTAGCCTCTAGTTCCCAAGGTCGCGGGTTCAAACCCGGGGAGGGCGATGGATTTTTTTCGGGCGTAAAATCCTTAGCATGGCTTCCTTCGGAAGGGAAGTAAAGCCGGGGGGCCCGTGTCGTAGATTTACGATACATCGTAGATACATCAAGCCTGATAAAGAGGCCTCTGAGCAAAATTACCGGTCTTTCACGCCCAATATAGAATGTAACGCTAAGGACCGCAGCAGTTAAAGAGCGCCCATTAATAAAATTCGATTTAATATATCTTCCTAATCGTATAAACACTATTCTATAAAATATTCATAACAAGCTTATTTTCTACTTATCTTTTGCTAATCGAGGTAAATCTTCATTGCACATTTACACATGCTTTCCTTCCAGGTATAAGAAAGACACACTATACCAAATCGATAGTTTTTTAAAAACATCTGATGTGATACTCTCACATGACATTCTCTACCCTCCATCGTTTGTTAGCGAGTATACGACTGTTCTTACTAAATATTATTTTTATATCTACTACGTTTTAATCCAAATAAAACTTTGCGTAAATAGTTGCATTACGCCTCTCATTATAAACCCAAAGATAACAGCGATAGTCAAATGTTTAATTGGATGCCTTATGCTGGTCTTAAAATTTGATATTGTTTCCATGCATCACGAGAAACAACTGAATGTGGAAAAGACTCATTAATAACGGATATCTCAGAAATGGCTTATGTCACAAAAATTTATAATACTTTGCGTGTTTTAAAGACATACATGTTTTGTGTAGTATCTATCGTTTAACATTTACCAGTTATACAAGATTATATAAAATTTCTTCCGAAAAAAAAGGACTTCATAGATTATTCCCAGAAAATTCAAGATATACATTTTATTTTTAAACATCTTTCATATGTGGTATTTTAATTGAAATTGTTAGAGCCATGTTTTAAAAAATGTTCCATATAAGGGGTAGTTGGAAGAGGGGGGTTTTCTTTAAAATCTTCGTGTCGCATTCTTGGAAGATACTGAACATAAGTACCAAGTTTGGTACTTATCCAACTTTTCGTTTTTGAGTTCACAGACATACTTTATACGTATATAAATACTTATACGTATATAAATGCTTTTTATACGTAGTAGAGAAAGTAAAAAGCGGATCGCTATATATATATATATATATATATATATATATTAAAGTTCCCATGTTTACCCAGTCATTACTGTGTTTTTACTGTTATTCGTTACCGCTTATTAACGTATTTACACACACGCACAAACATCCATGCCCATGGCAGGACTTGAACCCGCGACCCTCAGTTTGGCGGAGCGCCGAAGCTACCCACTCCAGCAACCACGGCTACGACGGCCGGCTTATATGATGGCTTTGAAATTCTTTTCCGTTTTTATGACCATGAGAAAAAACGAATAGCTTCTTACTACTTAATAAATGCAAGTAATTCAAAGTTTTAACAAATAATAAAGAATATTTCGAAATGCTTAATGCAACAAAAAAATTCATTTCACATACGTTATGTGATTTAATGGGATATACATTTTTGTGTATCGTGATTTTGTTTATATGTTACAGTTTACCCGCTATAAAAAGTATTTCAGAATGCAAAGGACTTCAAGGTTACTCCCAGAAAATTCAAGAGATACACAATTTATTTTTCATACAAATATCTTAAACATGTGGTATTTTAATCAAAATCGTTACAGCGATCTGTAAGAATATTTAGAACAACTAAAAAATTTTGGGATGGAAGAATTTTCTTGAGAATCTTCGTGTCCATTCTTTGGAGACACTGAAGCTAAATACCAACTTTGGTGTTCATCCGAGATTTCGCTTTAGAATTATGCTGCACATATACGCACACTGAAAATGCTTTTTTACATTCTCTACCACGTACATAAGAAGTAGAGAAGCTATTGCATTTCACCCAAAAATTCAATGCGGAGATTTCACCGTAAGTACGGGGCCCACAGAATCACAAAATGCATTTTGAAAAAACATCAGATAAACACCGACTTTGTATTTTAGTATCTTCCAAAGATGCAACACAAAGATTTTCCTCCACCCCAAACTACCCTTTACGGAAACATTTTTCGACATTTTTTATTTTTTTAAAGATGGTTGTAACGATTTTGACTAAAATACCATCTATTAAAAATATTTACACGACAAATAAAATTAATGTCTTGAATTTTCTGGGAATAGCCTGTGTAGTCCTCATTATTCAGAAGGAATTTTGTATAATCTTCTGTAATTGATAAACGTTAAGCCATAGACGAGAACATACTCTACAAGAAATGTAGATCTCTTTAAAGCACATAATTTATTTAAAATAAGTTTTGTAGCATTAGCCATTCCCGAGATATCCGTTATTAATGGTTCGATTTGACCAATACTTTGTCATTCTTTTAAAATCCCGTCAATTTTCAATTGCTTCTCGCGCTGTCATGGAAAGAATATGGAATTTTAAGACCAGCACGTAGCGTGGAGTTCTTAAAGATTTGACCATCACTATTCCCTTTGTAACTACAACGAAATGTGTAATATAGTTATTTCCGGAAAGGTTTATCCCGATTAAAATAAAGTAGACAGGAAAATAAGTTTTCCTAAGAATAATTTGTATACTTATTAATAAACGGTAGAGGGTAGAGAAGGTCATGTGAATTCAATACATAAGATTTTTTTTATTCAAGTGGCCAAAAACGTTTCGGCGAAACCTCCATATAGAATTTTTTGGGTGGAAGACATTTCCTATGGGTATTCTACTTGCTATAGGCAAGGGAAAATAATACAATTATTTGTAAAAGATAAATGTAAGACGTGGGCAAATAATACTTTGCAGATTACATTCTTTCAGCCTTAACTTTGTATAATCCAAGTATGTTAGAAGTAAGAATTGTTAAAATAATCGAAGTGTTTGAATTTTCCAAATGTATTAGATCGTATAACGCAGAAAATATTGACAGTAAAGGAAAAACCACATTAATTGTCTTTATTTTTCATTATTAATGGAACCCTACACCAAAAATACCAAATTTACAGTTTTCAATGATTTTAATTTGTTGTAATACTTACTCTGAATTTTATATGATTTCAGTTTAACAAACTTTAAACGTTTACAGATATTAACTTTTAAAAGAGATTTTTGGAATCTGTTGAAAAGAGCACACAGTAAAGAAATGAAGTTATAAATAGAATAATACATCTTAGAAACCAAGAATGATTTGTTATCTATTCCTTAAAGTTTTCCAGATAAAAATTATAAGGTATATAATTGCATTTATAAACAATAAATACAAATGTATTTTAAAAAATTAAGTTATTACCACGGTAGTGATTCGAAGCAGCATTATTAGCGTCCGCCAACCCTCTGTCCCGAAGTTTGGTACCTTTAGCTCAGTTGCAGCTAAACCGGTACCGAGACGCAAATCGCAACTCAAACCAGCGATATTAACGGGCCACAATTTCAGAAAAGATTCTCGTAGGCACATCACGTCCAAAGCCCACAAAATCCACATCTACATCTGCAACAACTCCTGCCAAGATCCGTTCAGTAAATTCAACAGTAAGACCATCGAATTCAAGCAATAAGACTAGCAAGCCCGTAACTTATAATGCATCACAGATAAAGTTCAAGACCAGCTATAAACGAACTGACTTCCTGAAGGAAAATCTAAAGTCTGTACCCGGAACATCCAAGGTAAAGAAGAGTTCACAAACATCTCCTCGGAGATCCTCTTCTAAGGAATCTTCTGGGAAGAACTCGGATCAGCGATCAACATATTCGCTGATCTCAACTTCCAATCGGTTCGAGATTCTCGAACCGAGGTTTCGTATTGAAAAAGGGGTCCTCTCCCGTGGAAGAGATGGAGCAGGAGTATTCTGCCCACACTACCAGAACGACAGTGAAAAAGAGGCAGGATAAATGCTCCGTTAAAGGTGTTAGCCCGACACCAAAGAAAAAGGGAAAATTGATTCGACCACCGCTTTCCGCAATGTAGTAAACTTCTACGATTAAGAACTTATCCCGTTATAATTCTAATGGCTCTCCTACAATGGAACATCCATGGAATTAGAACACATCGACCAGAGCTTGAACTTTTGTTGAATAAGTATGAGCCTTTGGTCGTGTGTTTACAAGAGACTAAACTCCGTCCGCAAGACAGCTTTCCACTTAGACGATATACCCTAGCACGATGTGATCTCACACAGGAAGAGGGTATTCCTGCGCACGGGAGCACTATGATGCACTATGATATATTTGTGGAATCTGTATCCATACAGTCTGATATTCAGTCAGTGGCTATAAGTATTAAACTGCCATCCATCCTTTTTATCATCTGTAACATTTACTTGCCTCCATCCGATGACCTCTCGGTCATTTATTTAGAAGATCTTGTCTCTCAATTACCAACACCTATGCTGTTGATGGTGCGGCAGTCACCTCCACCTGTCCGTTGCTCACGGCTTACCTTGCTGCATCCTCCATGTTGTCTCCAGATGTTCGCAATGTGCTGGTTCTCTGCATTTTTATCCTCGGCTAGCTGCAGTAATTTTCTTTAAACTATGTGGGAGCATGGAATTATCCTTGGTAAAGGAAGCGTCGATCTCGGGTGGTGGTGAAAGGAGAAATAGACGTGCTTTGGTTAGGAAAAGATGACACTGCCGTTTGTTTTTATTTAGCTAATCCACGTAGTACACAACACTGATATTGCCGCAGTTAAAATACTGTCCGCCGCTGTTGAAACACGGCGCGGATAGGACGCGAAGTTTAGATATGCTTCTTATCTCTTTACGAGTAGCGATTCTTACATGTGTTTCGAAAACTGTCTTTATTCCCTTTTGGCGCGATATCTCTCAAACATCCTGCAGCATCTCTCCTTGCCCACAGATGACAAAATGCCAAAATGAAATGCCTCGAACTTGTTCCTAACAGATCCATTTATAGTCGCCGGCTTCTGGGGCTGCTTCGTTTCCTATTGGTCCATTTTTAGCGCCACTCGACGCGTCTCACTATTTCGTATAAACTTACAGGGATCTCATTTGTCAAAGTTTAACATAAATCGCGGCGTTTCCTAAATTTACCGTTAAGCTAGCTGTCTCTCTCACTTGGTCACAGCGAATTATCGAATAAAGCAACAAAGACGCTACACCCTCGCTGTAGAAACAATGCCCCTGCGACCAGAGAGACGTCGTAAAACTAGATTTTCTGCCTTCGAAGACACTATTCCTGTAGCTAAAACATTTTGTCGTGGACATTATTTTAACATAGCGCTTAAATTATTTACAGTAAACCATTTATAACTCTTCTAATATTAGTAACCTAGATACATACATAACGTTAAATCACCCTTCTTAAACTATACAAGCAGTATAAGAAAAATATATGTACATAGTATGATTTAACATCAATAAAAATTAATTAATAAATTATCTATAATTACAGTTCTCGGGCTCGGCCTAGAGTTGCCGTTTCAATGGGAGACATTAATACATTAATGCCCATCACCTTCTTTGGGCCTCACCTCTGGGTTGTGCGAGAGGTAAATTAATTGCTGATTTTGGACAATAATAACCTAGCTCTTCTGAACACTGGAGAGCCTACATTTCTCTCAGAATCCTACAACACTTTTTGGCACCTTGATATTACAGTTTGTTCACTACAGTTAGCAGTTTCCTTGCAATGAAATGTCATCTCTGATTTACACTCCTTTCCATGTCTTATTAGTCTCTTAACACAAGATATATGTTCCACAAACGTACCTAGATGGCGCTTAGATCAAGCCAGCTGGAATCATTACTCCCAGTTGGCTGTGTTTAATTACAATGAGCACGATTGTGTGAATGTTTTGGTCCAACATCTCACAGAGAAGATTCCTTCTACTGCTGAGCAAGCTATTCCACGGTCTACTGTCAACCTTCGTCGATTTCCGGTCCCTTGGTGGACGGAAGAGTGCCGAAATGCCATTCGTGCTCGCAGGCGTGCTCTTAGGGTTTTCCAGCGTCGACCCACACTGTATAACCTTAATGAATACAAGGAAATGCGTGCCAAGTCTAGAATATTGTAAAGGATAGCGAAAAGATATCATGGAGCATGTTTGTAGCTTCATTTATTCGACATACACCTTCCTCTGTCGTTTGGGATAATTTAAGGCCTGTGGCCGGAAAATCGGCCCACATGTCAATTGCCGGTCTTAAAACAGCTGCAGGAGCTGTTGTTGATTCATTTGACGTGGCTAACACATCTGGCCGTGCTTTCGCTCAAGCGTCTAGCTCAGATAACTATTCGCCCGAGTTCCTTCCTATTAAGACTCAGCTTGAATCTCTAGGCTTCCTTTTTCGTTCAGGAAAACTTGAGGATTACAATCGCCTCTTGACCATGGCGGATTTAGATCTTTCATCTTCGCGACTATCAATAGCAGGACCTAATCGTATCCACGTACAAATGCTCCACCAGCTCTCTCCTGAAGGTAAGTCTTTCCTACTCGAGGTCTATAGTCGTGTTTGGGTTGATGCCACTTTTCCAGAAAAGTGGCGGGAGGCCATTGTCATACCCTTTTGTAAGCTGGAAAGGACCGTCATCTCTCGTCCAGCTACCGTCCTATTTCCCTCGCCAGTTGCGCTTGCAAGGTGATGGAACGCATGATCAATGGACGGTTGGTATCGTGGTCGGAAACTCACAACCTGCTGACCAACACCCAGTGCGGTTTTCGGCGGCGCCGTTCAGCAATGGATCACCTTGTGTCATTGTCTACACAGATCATGAACAGATTCATGAAAAATTGTCAAACCGTTGCGATATTTGTTGACCTCGAGAAGGCTTCTGATACGTGTTGGCCAGCGGGAATACTACGTTCCCTAAATGCCGGGAATATACATGGATGCTTACCACTGTTCATTCAGGAGTTTGTGATGGACCGCGTTTTCCGAGTAAGGGTCGGTTCGGTTTTTTGCGAACCTTTTTGTTCAGGAGAACGGAGTGCCTCAGAGATCGATACAAAGCATTACAGTGTGTGCTATAGCAATTAATTCTATCTCTAAATGTGTTCCTCCAGGGGTATCGTCGCTAAGAGCCATAGTAGTTAAAGAGCGTCCATAAATAAAAAACTCAGGGGTATCGTCATAATTATTCGTAGACGACCTCGCCGTTGATTGTGCTTCTCTGCGTATGCCGTTTTTGGAACGCCGTATGCAGAAATGCTTAGATTATCTCCAAGGTTGGTGTTCTAAAACGGCTTTTGCTTCTCAACTGACAAGTGAATCTGCGTGAATTTCTGGCGCCGTAGGAGACGATTACCACCTTCGCTCCTTGTCGGTCCAGATTTATTACCATTCGCAGATTCGACGAGATTCTTGGGGTTGACGTTTGATAGAAAACTTAGCTGGTCATCGCATATAGCACAGTTGAAAGCGCGATGTGACCGTTCTCTGAATATCTTGCGGATATTAAATGGCAAATCTTGGAGAGGATCGGACTATTTTGCTGCGACCGTATCGCGCACTGATCCGATAAAATAGACTATGGGTGTATCATTTATTCCTCAGCACGACCATATGGACCAGCAGTCCATAACCGGGGCATTCGAGTGGCTGTTGGTGCTTTTCCCACTAGCCACGTTATGAGTCTTTACGCCGAATCTGCAGAACCTCCTCTGCGTTATCGGCGTGAAATCCTCTTGGGAAATTATGGCTGTGCGCTTAAATATATGCCTCAACATCCAACGTTCGCTTCATTTTTCTCACACTGCGCTGGACGAACGTTATAGAAATAGTTCCATTAATCCGAGGCCTGCAGGTTTTCGTTTCCAGCAGCTTCTAAGAAAGCACGACATTGAAATGCCTAGTATGTTCGCTAAGGGGGAGAGGGTTTCTCCCCCCTTGGTTATGTGCGATATCTCACCTAGATCTTGGGATGGTATACCGGAAGTCTACGATGCCTACTTTTAGTATCCGCACTTGTTTTTTAGAATTTCCGCCCGGTTACAGTGACCAAATTTTTATCTACACCGATGGCTATAAGAGCACCAACGATGTTGGACGTGCTTATGTTCATGGAACTGAACCCTATATATTCGGTTTTCATGATAGCACATCCATTTATTGTGTGGAGCTATATGCCATATACCGAGCCATTTTGCGTGTGCGCCGTTGAAAATTGGGAGACTGTCTTATTTTGAGTGGTTCCCTAAGTGCACTTCAGAGCCTTCGTGAGCTGTACAACTACCATCCCATTGTTCAGCGAATTCAGGATACCCTCCATGTTTCACACGCTTCTGGCATTAATGTGGAGTGTGCTGGATACCTGGTCACGTTGGCTTGCCGGGGAATGAACTTGCGAATGTGGCAGCTAAGGCGGCAACCACAGAACCCAGTGTTACAATACCTCGGGTAACGTCGGAAGACTTAAGGCTTGCTGTGCGGAGAGCGGTGCTGTCGTGATGGCGCGAGGAGTGGTTGGCTTTCCGTGGAAACAAGCTTAGGGTAGTTAAGGACATTCCGATAAACTGGGTAACTTCCTCTCGCATATCTTTTGTGAGGAGGTGGTTTTGGCTCGGTTGCGTATTGGTCACTGCAATGTTACGCACAGTTACCTTTTTAAGGATGATCCTGCTCCTATTTGTCCGCTTTGTAGCGAAGGTCTTTTGGTCCGTCACGTGTTGCTAGAGTGTATTCCTCTAGCACATCTTCGGGACTCTCTGCAAATACCGGACAGTCTTTTGAATGATAAGCAAGCGGTTGATAGGATTTTTAATTTTGTTTCGAAAGTAAATTTCCAAATGCGTATTTAGTTCATATTAACAGAAGGTGTTTTATACTGATCGATTTAGGTTTAGTTTTATATATTTATATTTATGTATGACTTGTGCTATATTTCTATATTGATATTTATCTCTGGCTTTTGCTATGATTTTTATATTGATATTCATCATCGACTTTTGCTTTGATTGTATTTATTTCTTTTAATTCAGCTTTATCTCTGGCCTTTGCCATGAAAGTTTCTACTGATCTTTATCCCTGGCCTTTGCCATGATCTGTTTTAGAAGGGCGCTAATGACCTAGAAGTTGAGCGCCCTTAAAAAAAACCAAAACTAACCAAACTAGTTTGCGAGGAATGGAGAATTAGGTTGTAAATTATTTATCAACTTACTATTTAAATCATACTGAAGGGCATTTAAATGTACAAGAGTTTGAAAATATAATGAGATTATGAATTTGTAATTTTTAGAACTGTTTCTTAATGAAAAAGAAAATAATTATGGTTACTTTTTAACATTTTGCAAGAATTTCAGTGGAACATTCTCTGAAAAATCCCTTTGTCTAAATCGTCCGGTTTTATGTGGAATGACCGTTTGCTGTGAATTTACTTCATACCTTACTTTAGTTGCAGGTGTTTTAAGGTTCTGTTTTGTTTAATTCAAATGTATTCGTTTCCAGCTGTTGCCTTTTCTTACTTAAACCAAATATTACTATGCTATCTAAGAAAAGTATGAAGACTTGTATTGCTTGGAATCCCAAGCGTATCTGAGATACGGCGAAGTGTAACCTAAAATAACATACATAAAAGAATTTCCATTCCAGTAGGTTCTGCAGGATATGCAGAAAACGATAGACAGCAATCCATCTCTGCAAGAAGCCTCATGCACTTACAATATTCTTTCCTCTTCCCTGAGATGGGAATTGGTGTCTTGGGGTTATTTGAGGAATAGCTGAAGCGTAATGGAATGCATATAAATTTTGCACACGTGGAAACTTTGCATTGAAAACTGTATATGTCTGAATGTGCTGAAAAGGGAGTGAGAAATAATGGAATGCGGAATGGGGAAGGGGGGGTCAGAGAGGGAACCCATTAATCATCCGGTTCTGAAATTCCCTTTCCGGAGACTTTATACATTTATATATACTGTGGCTTCCCTCACCTCTGTTCCCTTCTGATCTTTCTGAACCTAGAAAATATGATTACGCATTTTCCATTTTGGTTATTCTTGCCTAGGACAAAATAGACGTTCCTTTGATATTAATGGATTTCCCGTTTGAAGTTGTTTTAAAACAACAGCAATTTTTTGTAATAAATGGGACAAAAGCACTGAATACTTCTTTGATTGTATTGTTATTACTAGATTTATTATTATCATTATTTATTATTGTTTTTATAAGAGTCATACGAATAAGAAATGACTTACTTGACACGCAATTCCAGGAGAACATACTCATTTCCACATCATGCACATTTGAATATGCATTCTAACTCTGTGCCCATGAACATGTGCTAAAAATAAGTTAATATTCCGAAGTTTTTATTTTTCAAACACAGCATTTACTTTAAAAAACCGGAATATATCTACGCACACATTGTTATCCACATCTAAGAGACATAGTTTGAAGATTTTTAGGAGAAAAAATCCTATTGCCACGTATTTTCCTGATAATACTTTAGTCTGAAAACGTTCAAAATACTTAAGAAATTTTACATATCTTAATTTTATTGTATTTTCTTTGGATGAGCACAAAACGGGTCAAATGTGGAAATACATACTATTCACGCTTCTTATCCTTCATATCACTCTTTATCCTAAGTATTACAGTTCTCCGTTCCAAAGTGGGCATATTACTGTTCTTTCCACCCTTTTCTGGTCTTCCGATACGCTTCTTCTTTTTTTTTCCTTTCTTTTTTCTTAAAAGCCAGCAATGGCAATCTGCCATCCGGAATCCTGTCTAAATGTTCTTTCCATTTCTGTCTGTGTTCTTTTCTTTCTCGTCTTCTTTTGTAGAGGTCCGAGTTTCACTACCGTATATCAAAGTGGGTCAACTAATTATGTTGTGCATTCCTAACATAGTCATAAATGTACTAAAGTTTTTCCTTATCATTCTACTTATCCTAGAACAATTCTTTTAAGTGTGCTCATTTATTCTTTATTCAACTTCCTAGCCATTTTCAGCCTTTTATTTGCTCTATCATATTATTTCGTCGTTGAGTGTAGTTTTCAATTTCCTCATTTCGCTTTCTCTCTCTATTTCTCTCTATTTTATTTTACGTCGCTTTAACTCCCTGGTCATATCGCGACGGATCTGTTGGTAAATAACACTTAAACGATATGTGATGGACAGTTAGCCTTCTAGATCTCATCCTGTAACCACCCGCTCCGTCACGTGTCACAGAGACCCTAGCGCATAGCTACCGAATCTTCTGCTTCGTGCCGTGCAGACGGCATTAGGGTGCCGTCCAGTCCAACCGCCGCCCCCATATAAAGGGGACAGTTAGCCTTCTAGGTTTCATCCCTGTAACCACCTGCTTCATGCCATGCAGATGGCATTAGGGTGGCGTCCAGTTCAATCGCCACCCTCACACAGATAGGCGGACAGTTAGCCTTCTAGGTCCCTGGAAATGAAATCTTGCTTCGTCACGTGCCCAAAGAGACCCCCAGCACATGGCAGCCGGATCTTCTGCTTCGTGCCGTGCAGATGGCATTAGGGTGCCGTCCAGTCTAACTACGTACATTGTCTGTGGATAGATGCATAGCATTCGCTATTACCACTTATTCTTTATTTTACTATTGTTTTAGACTTAAGATGGAACTTTGGGTCGTCGTATTAAATATCCAATCCGGTATTTACCTTGGCGACTGAGGAAAACCTCAGACATATTGGTCGATTTGAACCCGGAACCTCCCGATTGCGGGTCACAGACTTTACCACCTGAGCCATCCCGCTAGGTATTGCGCTTTCGTTTTCATGTTATCTATCTATTTTCATATCATAGTGTTCTGGTGTGTGATTTATAAACTTGAAAAGTGTTTGAACATCATCTTTTGTGTAAATAAGCGAAAACTGATTATCCGCATATAATATTGTCCCTACCTGTTTATTCTTAGACATAAGTGTCATTTTAGCAAAATATTCAAAATATAACTTTATTTCGTCTTTTAATTAATAAATGGCTCTGAGCCTGTGCATTCATGTTCAGTTTGGTAAGTTGATAGGGTATATATAACTTAATTCGTCTTTTCTTGCACACATATTTCATCAATGTTCACGGGTTAAATATTTTAAACCTTGTTCCGGTGTCATGGTTTTCAATAAAAAAGTTGGATCCATCGCTGCTTCGGTCTACCAACATCCCTTTCACCTTTCGGCTTATAATCCAATATGATATTTGGTTTTTGGTGTTCTTTCATTCTATAGACATTTTCTTTCCAGTTATTTCCAAATTGATTTATTTTACCCACCAGTTTAAAAATGTTTAACTCATTTGTAATATCTTCATTACTTTCTCTACCACGTGTAGTAAGTAGGGGAAGTATTGCATTCCACCTTTGAGGCCTTTTGAATAAAAAAATTAAAAAAAGGTCTGTATGTGTGTGGGTGTGTGTGCGTGTGTGTGTGTGTGTGTGTGTGTGTGTGAGTATGTCTGTATGTCGGTGTGGAATGGTGTCTGTGTGTCTGTGAACAGTATAACTCAAAAACGAAAAGGCGGATTAATGCCAAACTTGGTATTTAGGTTCAGTATCTTTCAAAGATGCGACACAAAGATTTTCAAGAAAATCTCCCACCCCAGACTACCCTTTACATTGAAAATGTTTCAAAAATTTTTATTTTCCCAAAAATGGTTCTAACAATTTTGGTTAAAATATCATATATTTAAGATACTTTCACGACAAATAAAATGTATATCTTGAATTTTCTGGAAATGTCCCAAAAGTCCTCTTCTTACTGAATGGCTTTTCCATAACTGGTAAACCGTAAGACATAGACAACATTTTTCTACACGAAAAAAAATTGTAGATCTCGTTAAAACACACAATTTATGTCATATACATTTTTTTATCGAGTGAAGTATTTCCGAAATATTCCTTATTATTTTTTGAACTTTTCAATACTTATACTTTTTCTCAGGTGGGAATTCGTTATTCTTTTTTTACGTCCTGGACATGCAAAGAGAATGGAATACTCCACAGAGCAACCCGCTCTTAAAATATTTGACTATCGCTTAAAGCCTACCAATTCTCCTTGCACCTACAAGAAACAAGAAAAAAAGCCTAGTAGTAAGATTTCTGCAAACGCTTATCTCGATTAACATGAAGTAAATGCAGAATAAGCGCTTGTAAAACAGTTTGTACAAGATTAGAGAAAGTAATGTGAGTGCAACACATCAGATTTTTCTTTTTGAGCTCAAGTGTTTTAAATTCCTGTGCTCTGTTCATTTCTTCTGTACTTGAAATTCTCTTTCTTAGTATTTCAACTTCGATAGGAGAGGCAAAGTAAGTGCTCTAAACTAGACATTTACATCTGAAATGTCCCTGTATTTACCGGTACATCAGTAGTCTGCCTTCTGTCATTTTAAATGGAAGCTTGCTTTTCAATATCTGTTTAGTGTTTGTATGTAAGTCATAAGATTTCCAGTTCTTACTCCAAACTTTAACAACACCATACTTTCTGAATATAATATAATAATCTGAGGATAATGTCATTATTTCACATTTTCTTGTCTTTTCTATGTTGCCAAATATTCTATCGGCGGGCATGTAGCTGTGACCTCTAAAGGGAAATATTGGAGAACGCTTGTGAGAATTTTCTACAAAGTAATATATCATTGCCATCATTGTTGAGTTCTTATTTTTAGAGAAACATGAATCTGAAAGCAGTCTTAGCGATTTGTTTTTCATACCCTTCAGACTGAGTTCTTGTTCAATCATCATTAAGTAGTCTTTCAGTGCTGAAGCTATTTCATTAACTCCACGTCCAGCATCAATTTCAAACCAGGTGTACAGGACTACATCTTCAGCTTTCATTTCAGAGAGTTGTAAAATCGTACAGTTAAGGCTGGTTCACAACCGCCTGGGAACAGTAACCAGAACGGAAACGAGAACGGGAAGCAATGCATAATAATACAACACCCCGGTAACGAGAACGGGAATGCATATCGATCACAAAGTGAAAGTCGATTTTGTGCATTGGAATTTCATTTGTTTTTACTGATCAATGATATGTTTTCACCTACTTCCAATTTAGCCAAGCTAACGTCAAAATTCGATAGAGTAAACATTATCTAAATGCATATCCATTAAATTTCCGATCCCTCTACTTGTGCCGGGCTTTCATTCCTTTATTTAATGGCATACATTAAAGTTATTTACTGTTCTTTTTTAATTTCCACCGGTTTTAGCTGTTCTTTGTAGCTTTTGCCATCGTTTATTAGGTAATACCCAGTTTTGAGTTGCATATAAACAAACTACTAATGACCCTTTCACCAGAGAAACCAACACTCATTGGATTCGCGAGTGTCGGGATGAGGTTAGGACGCACATTTACTACTAATTTCTTCCAATTTCATGTTTCCAGGTTGCAACTATAGAGAGCACTAGCGGCTGTTTCATGTCACGGCGCCTAGAATAACCTCTAGAGTGAAGAGTCTAATATGCCGTGCCCGGGAACGAGAACGAGAAAGTTAACAGTTGGGCAACCCTTCTTTCCCGTTCCCGGGCCCCGGGAAGGCTTCCCGTCGATTGTGAATGCTCCCATTTGAATAGTTGTATTTCAATATTTCAACTTTCTCGTTCTCGTTACCGTTGGTTGTGAACCAGCCTTTATACAGCCGTACTTGACGAGGTGTAAAATATCTCACCTATTGGCAGCTAATTCTGTTGGCAGTCAAAACAAATAGTAATGGCATCGTCACCGTTATTTGGAATTTTGAAAAACTTCCTTTCACGTAGTTTGTGAATTCTGTATTCTGATTTTATTTTGTTTCTTTTCTTCAATTTCTGTCGTGAATAGGCTGAGCATGTATCTGTATGTAGAGTACTAAATCCCAGATTTGAAGTATTTATAGAACACGCACTTAGACAGGAAACAGGCACAATAAACCTAGCCTATTCTGGGTATAGCGCTATCTTCCATAAAGCTTTTCCAGGTTAAGATCAGGTGTGAGGTATCTAATGATTTTATTTAGTGAAGAATGTGATACACGACATTTGTATCTAAGTATATCCTTTTTTACAGAATCATTCTGTTCCTCATCTCTTTCATGCAAACGACGAGGGCGTCCTGCACAATTTTCCTTGGGCATTTTCCCTTCGAGCTTAAAGCGCTTAGATGTTCTTCTAAGCCTGTCTCCTGAGACACGAAATGTTGCTGCACATACCTGATAATCTTTCCCTTCCTTACCTCTAATGCGGTATGAGATTGACACTTTTCTTTCTTTTTACGGGCATCTTCACTAACTCTGCGACGATCTGGTAGCTTCACATCCAGAAATTTGACCAAAAACGAATCTTGCTGTATTTTGGTCTCGTTTCTATTTAAGGAGTCTCGAAAACCTAAAACAGATAAACATACCTTGTCAAAATGTGCTCATTACTCATTAGTGAATTAAAAAAAGAAGAAACAAATAAATAAATACTTACAAATCGTCATTCAAACACAATCATGTTGCTTCACACCTCTGTCTGCTGCTGCTGCTGCTGCTGCAGTGTTCATTCCATGGTTGCAAGCAATGTTGGTTTCTTCTTTATTGCTATAAGTTTGATACGTTTTACTTTTACTTTGAGGATTTCTCTTCCTACTTCTACTCTTTCTTCGCTGTAGCCTTGAACTTCTCTGTAAACTCCGAAGATTTTATGAGTCCATTTTAACTAAGCAAACTCAACACTTTGATTTTCATAATATGCCTAAGTACAACACTTCAGTGACTGTTATGTGATCAGAAGCTAGAAGTATGGAGCAAAAATCCTTTCCATTGTTGATAGGTTTACTTAACACATTATTGCCAAAAGAAAATGTGGTGCACATATTGAGTTTTGTCAAAACTTAAACGAATGAACTGTTGAGTTTTGTGAAATCCTCGTATATTGAGGCTAAAAGATAAATGGTATATGCTAACTTTTATAAAATTCTCTTTGTACCATCATATAGATCGCATTTAAAAGCACTTAAACCGTTAAAAAGTTATTTTCGTTAAAATTGAAGATGTTTTGTCAAACGGTCTCAATTGTACTAGTACTAACCCCAATTGAAGGCCGCCTCATCCGCTCTCTTATGGGACTGTCGTGTCAGTGTGACATGAAGCTCGCGAGGGAAGGAACGCTACACCCTTTGATGAGACAACCTCAGAGAGGTTTCTCAACCGCTACCCGTCATATATGTTATGTTTCAATTTTGATCATTACAAATGTTTCACATCATCCAATCTGTTTTATATTTTCAGTCGAAGTTCTTGGTAAGGCAACCAAGAAATGTTTTTTCCGCTTATTTAAGAAGGTCCTGTGACTCTATTCTTACAAATTTATTTGTATACTTTGCTTAAAAGTGGAAAAATATATACTTCATACTTTATATCGACGCATATCTTAATTAAGGGATAGGATGTACTACTATATGAGTTGTTAAGACACACGACCTATCAGAATACACCAGGAGAATATCAGAATGAAGCCTGGTACACAATGTCTCTGTATGTCCTTCCACTGACATTATGGCTGTCCAGCTCAGCTCTGTACTTGTAAGTAGACACCTTTCATATACATGAAGGTGTATAACTTCTTGATTTTTTATAAACATATGACTGATGAAAGAAAAATGTCATACAACTATGCAGAGCTAACTATAGCCGCTTATGACTGGATGATATTTTACCGGTTAAAGATCCAATTCATAACGGATGCGATTCTCTTGTTGACTGTTGAGTGTCTCTCCCGCGTGGGAGTTAATGCTGAAGGGGGAGGTAATAGGCAGTGCGAGCAAGTTCCGCATGAATACCTCTCTTAATAAAGCTGTTAGTGTATACGTTAACATGCAGGAGCGTCCGAAATCTGGGCCAGGCATGACAAATCTGACTCAGAACTAGACAAAGCAGATGACGAGCATCCAGTTATTCAGAGAAAATTGAAGCTAAGTCCACTTCCCAGTACAATGTCATTAATCGCTGTAATAGCAATGGGAGGTACGATACTACACGATGTACAGAGTTGGCAATGGAGTGTTTGAAGTGACAGCCCGTCATAAGTGGACAAAATGTCTCTTGTGATGGCACAGTGATCACATGAACGGTCCTGGTTTCGGTTTTGTACTGCTGATACCGCACATCATGAAGTATTATCGCATGAACACATTTAAACATTGTGGAAAAAGTGCTTCATTTATTATTATAGCGTGGTTTTCTTTATTCATATGTATTATGTAGGCATACACATGCAAAACTTTAGACGTTCGCTAATGAAAAAATCTGATGTGTTACACTCACATGACTTTCCCTACTCTTGTACAATCTAATTTTACAAACGCCTATTCTCCATATGCTTCATGTTAATCGAGATATCGAGATGTCAATCTTATTGGTAATTTTCTTGTAGATGCAAGGGAAATATGGTAGCTTTTAAGCGATAGTCAAATATTTTAACGCTGGTTGCTATGTGGCGCATTCCATTCTCTTTGCATGTCCAGGACATAAAAAAAATGAATAACGCATTTGAGAAGTATAAGTATTGGAAAATTTAAGGGAATAACAAGCAATATCTCGAAAACGGTTCACTTAACAAAAGAAATGTATATGACATAAGTTGTGTATTTTAACGCGATCTACATTTTTTGTGTAGTAAACTTTTGTCTATCTCTTATGGTTTATCAGTTATGCAAAAGTCGTTCACAATGAAGAATACTTTTGGAGACATTCCCAGAAAATTCCAGATATACATTTCATCTCTCATGACATTATCTTAAATATATGATATTTTCATCAAAATCGTTAGAGCCATTTTTGAGAAAATTAAAATTTTCGAAAAATGTTCCATGTAAAGGGTAGTCTGGGGTGGGGGGATTTTCTTGAAAACCTTCGTGTCGCATCTCTGGAAGATACTGAACTTAAATCCATGTTTGGTGCTTATCCGACTGTTCGTTTTTCAGTTATGCTGTTCACAGACACACAGACACACAGACACACACACGGACATGTTTTCAAAAATGCTTTTTTTGGATTCAGGAGGTCTCAAAACATGTATTTCCGGCGAAATCTCGGTATCGAATTTTTGGGTGGAATGCAATACTTCCCCTACTTACTATACGTAGTAGAGAAAGTAAAAATGAATCGTGCAGGTGTGAACAGTTGGATGAATAATCCGAGTTTATATTAATTTTTATATAATCTAGATTTAAGTAAAAGATTGCAATTATATTAACCGAAAATAAAGTCGAAGTAATTTATACATTGAATATTTAAAAAACCTACTGATAATGGATGATAAAGAAAATGATTTTAGAAGAGGCAAATTGACAATAGACACCATTTTCACAGTGAGGACAATACCAAAGAAATTAAATTAATATAGTAAAAGTACAAGTTCACAATTACTTTATAAAGTCAAGTAATATAGACTACTTAAAATATTTAATGTAATACAGAATGTTTCAAAAATAGAGAGCATGCATTCGGGTATGTATTACCCATAAGTAGACAATAAAAAAGGTGGTTACAATGTGTCCGGAAGTGCTTGGCTTCCGAGTTACCGCCTTCAAAACAGTGATATTCACCGGAACGTTTTTTTCTTCATTCCCCAGGTAGTTGTTGCCGTGACAGAAGATATTAAGAGAACACTGACAGTTCATTCCGAGGCGAAGGGTACATCGAGTGTCGTGTTTGACGTTCGACTGAGCCAATTACTCAAATCAGGAGCTGGCAGAAATGCACTTCATGTACGTAAGGCGGACGGCAATACTGCGCTGGCTCGTCGTTTGTATCGTATCCAGAGGGGTACGTACAGCGAAAATGTCCAGATCGGAAGACATTTGAACGTCTCCATCGCCGTCTGTGCACTCATGGGAAGTTTACATCTTCTGGTTTGGGGAGGGAAGGAACAAGATCTATAACTACAGATGTAGAGGAGGAGATTCTGGATTCTGTGGACAGACTCAGTGTACGAAGGTCAGTGTAGCAAATGAATGTTTCTTACGACTGTCTGGAGACTGTTGCGAGAGCAAAAGTTGTATCCTTATCATTTGCAACGTGTGGCCAACAGATTATCCTGCTCGATTGATGTTCTGCCAGTGGTTTGTGCAGCAGTATGCCACAAATCTGAACTTTCCTGCCTTAACGTTATTTACAGATGAAGCACAATTCACACGAGATGGCATTACAAATTTCCACAATCAGCATGATGGCCAGATTATCACCAGCAGATATGAGAAAGAGCTACATAAATTAGTTCCTAGCTTAAAAGAAGTAAATAAGGGATGTAACATGGACGTATCCTATAAAGAATAAAAAGTCATGGAAGTGATATGAAATAAACAAAAACGGTTAAAATGCTAATTAATAATAGCTAAAAAGGTTTCCAGCTCTGATTATTTGCCTTCCATAATGCCAGCTATAAACATGTACACAGATATAGAGAATTATTCTAGCTTATTATGGATTTTGTAAATCCTTTTTTATTCTTTTAGTAATTTATAAAATGAAATTATAAGGTACTTTGTAGCCCCATGTCCGTCACAACGAATTGGGATTTTCAGGAACTATTAAAATCCTTGAGTGGTTTTTTAGATAACCTTATATACACAAAAACACACACAAATTTTCTCTCCTCATAATATTAATATAGATTGCGTGCTTCATTGCTATTCACCAAATAGTTACTGGCACTTTAACAATACATTGTTATTTTAAGAGATTATGGCAAAAACTGTTTTATGAGCATGATTGCCAGTGATGCATCACCTTAAATATAATGAATTTCTCAGTTCATCACGCAGCCATCTTTTAGCAGAACAATTTTAGGAGTTTTTTCGAGCGCTTAGAGCTACACAAAATTTACAGGGAGCTAATATAAACATTTCGATAGTCATACAATTATTTGGAACCGAACTCATAGGCATATTAACTTCCTTACATTTGAGACTCAATTGTTTGGAATAAAAGGAAGTTTTCGGAGTAGGAAAGAGGAAAGCTCCATATTATTTTTTGAATCGACGAAATTGTAGAATATGTTGAACATATTGGAATTACCAAAGGAAGAAATATACAGAAGGGCATTGGAAGATATCTCACCAGAATCAGCATTTTAGAAATATTAAAGTACACAATTATCTTATCTCCTATCACCCGATCTTAGGTTTCAAATTATTTAAATTATTTTGACGGTCAAAATAAACTTCATTTACGTAAAAACATGCGACAATATACAGAATTTCACAATGCTTAAAGGCTTCAGACATAAATAAATTCCAAGTTTTATATTTAGTTGTCCTATTAAAAAAGAATGGTTAGTACAGTGGAACTTACCATTGAGACATTTACACATTAAGGCGCAGAGAGGGAAATTTCCATTAACAGAAAGCAGCAGGTGTAATAATTAAAATGACTATACAACTTGTGTTCATCTAACAGTACCGTGTGCAGTAAAATAAATGTCACCGCATTCATGAAATACTTTTAATAGTATGTAATTAATAGCATGTATGTAAATGCTTTGCAATAATCCAATATTTTTTTACTTAAATGTATTTATAATTTTTATAATGTGTAAATTTAAATTTAACATTTCCCAGTGTTTATTCCTAAAGAATTTAAAAACTGTTAATTTCATATGCAACTGAGTGTTCACTTTATTTTTTCTTTTCGAGTGGAGGGGAAATACCGTTACGTACTTACTCCAGCCGAAGATGAGAATGTGGGACTCGCCTGTACGTAGCCATACCCACTTAAACCCCTCCACCGGAAAGGAAAAAGGCTAAAAGAATGATAGGAATTCAAGGGTAAAAGTAGCGCGGTTCCGTATAGCATCCACGTTAGTCAGACATAAGATCTCCAAAGCTATACCGCCCAATGGGTGAGACCGGGTGAAATGTAAGGTTGTAGCTACAGCCATGACAAAATCCCTAAGTGCAGCTTAGAGGCTAAAAGGTGACAATTAAGGAAGCGATAAGGTAAGGTTGGCTTTAGCTCTGATCTCGGAAGCGTCTCTTCTTTGTGATTCCTGGTTGAAGGTGGCATTTCTCCAGGAGGCGCTGCTGTTCTGGAGGAATGACGAATGGTGGCTGATGTTGATTTACTGGTAGACTGGTGATCTGGCGGTTGTGTCTGTTTGGTTTCTGATGTCATCAGATCTGCAGGCGGGTGATGATGTTGTCCAGACGTGCTGAGAACTCGGCAACAATGATCTGGTGATGAAGGATGGCCATGGTATTAGTTGCCTGCACGTTCTGTATCTTTGCTGAGATGGTTTCACTTTAAAATGCTAAAATTTAAAAGTATATACTACTCAGGAAAAATGAAGCGTTTATATTAATATGCCTTTTTATTGCGTGCATTAAGTAAGTAGAAGTAAATGCTATAGCTTTTATGTAACACGTGCAACCTTTTCCTTATTCTTCCTGTACTTACGCATTCCACTTATCCCCCGCTATGTTTTGCATTCTGCGTGCACGCATATAAACTGTCAGATAGATACAAGAGGATATTCTCATGCAACGTGTATAGCACATAAAAAGCGAGAAACGACAAGCACCACGCGAGAAAAAGGGGAAAATGACAGTTAATATAAGGTAATAAAACTCAAACGTTAGCACTTGTACAAAATACAAGTTATGTATCATTTACGGTAAAATCTACTAAAAACGAGTTGGCGTCTCAATGCATTACAGCTAAGAAAGAAAGCTTACCAAGTCGTACGGTTGTAAATTGTACCACTGTTTGGTTTAGGACGCTTGAAGTTTCTTTTACGTAATATTTGTGTTGAAAACAACAACAACAACAACAACAACACACACACACACACATACATCTATTTCACACAGGTTCGCTGAATGTATCAGTCATCTGAAATGGCAGGGTTAAAAAGCAAAACAGGGATTTAAAAACTAACATTGCGGAAATGCGTAAAACTTACAGAATCTATATTGAGTTGTTATCTGTTTGTTTCTGTTTGTATTACGGTTAAACGTGTGCAGACTCTTCCTCTTTTTTCCGGCAGTGAATTTTGTTCTTACGTCGGACATCAATGTCACCGTGCAGTTATCTGACAGTAGGTGGAGGGAACTTGAAAGACCTGCGTGTGTTTCGCCGTCGGCGGATGCCTGGGATTTCTTCGTGGTCACCGGTTTGGGATGTAATTCTTCAGATTCCTAGTTTATCTTTTAGACTGATATTTTTTTTTAATTTCACTTCGTTTCATTATTTGTGCACGCTTGCGAGATAGAATTTCGACCGCCCAGCTTTTATTGCTTTCTTAAATATCTATTATGATAAGCAGTAAATTTTCCTTAGATTGTATTCCCGCTTTTTTCAATAAACATGTTCATGATTTATTTATGTATTTGGGCGTTTATTGTTAATGATAATTATTTTTCCTGCTTACAGCAGGTAGCACATTATTGCATAAGTCTGACTGAGCAAGGTCCACGTACTACTGATAAAACTGGGTAAATAAAATGACGTTTGGGTGGCTGAAACGAAATAATTACAGTTCATAATAACCTGGATGCTTTAATTTACTTTAACTGCTATATTTTCGAACAATTTCAAACAATATAATCTCTGCCGTGCAGCCCTGCTACGAGATCGGATGACCAAAAAAAAATTCAATATTAAGCACAATAAAAAGTCTAGTCTAACGCTTTTTTATGCCGGAAACCTTTAAGTGACCACCATAACCACAGAGGTACCAAACTGTACGAGGTGAAACTATTGTCGGTTTGGAAAACCCTGCTTACCTAAGTACCTGATGATTAAACTGGAAATGAGAAAAACGTCTATCAGGAACACCTATCCTTCCAGAGGTATAATGGAGGACCCCCAGCCGTGATTGTAGCACCAACTCTACTTCTACTCTCTGATTGATGTAGTATTCATCATTTGCATTAAGCCTGCCCGGAGAAGATGCACCACTTTTGAACACTTCATCCTCAATAATTCATCCCTCTGGGAGAAATATGTTGATTGACTAAAGAACAATGCACTGTGTACCGAAGACGTTCGAGATAAAGCGCCATGCACAATTACGGGAATCGATCCTGTGCTCCCTCGGGGCTTACTGTTAGAATTCCAAATGCTCCACTTCTCCGTTGCAGATAAGCTGCAGTAAAAAGGAAGGAAAGTGGAGGGGGATTGGAACAAAGTATAAAATCCGCAAAGCTCTATGAACAATAAACTAAGATGTTCTTAATTCTCTACAATATTTACAATATCTTCTGTCACTTTTGTTCCATTTTCTTTGGCTTTTACCTCTTTGCTTTCTTGTTATTTGGTTATATTTATAAGCTCTTAACTTTCTTCTCTATTAAATAAAAACAAATCTATAGGATGGGATCAGGAACACTGAAGCAGATACAAACCATTGATGCACTTTTGGTAGCTCCGGAGAAAGTGATAAAGCGAAGAGCACCCAGAGAGTGACCAGATCCGGATCTGCTGGCTCGGGTGCAGAAGGCGTTCCTAATGTCTCCAGATATTTCATCATGACGCCAGAGGAAACGACCATACAGGCCTCCCTATCCGCAAGGAGAGGTCTCACTGGGGGTCAGAAGATACAGAGGACATCGGAGGAAACAGATTATCAAAACAAACTCAATCGTCACACAAGTCACCCATTGTCCAATTGCCTGATGCTCTGGCCCTGAAGGATTAGGATGACGCTACGGAGGGGACACCTAGCACCTCAACCTACACAGGGACTTTTGTCCCCGGGAGGACGGGAGGAATGGATGAGATGAAGGAACCACGTATGGGCTGCAGGACCGGCCGACGCAGGTGGCAGAGATGCGCAGGTGTCCCTAGTAGTTAAAAGCTTGACCATCCGGCCGGAAAGCGCTCGAGGCAGCCCTCCAAAGCCACCGGAGGTGACTCACAGGCTCCCCTCCAGCGGAGATCGAAGAAAGCTCGATTCAGCGGCGCGACTCGTGCGGCCTCCAGCGGACGGAGCCGAGAACAGTTCCAACAAGCAAGCCATCTGTGTTATCTGTCCGCAGTCGTGCGACATATAATCCCGGAGCCAACCTTTAATGTGAAAGAGGACGATGAAATGGGGGAATGAGAGAAGAGAAATTCGAAGAAGTCAATGAGCCTTCCCAGCATTTGCCTAGTGACCGGGGAAACCCCCTAAAAACCCATGGGTCAGGAAGGTCGGCCGCGGTCATCGAATCCATGACCTCCTGAATGCGGGCCACAGACGCAAGCGCCTGAGCTATCCCGCTCGGTCTCTGGCCCGAAACATAACGAGGAATTGAAATTACATTGCGGAATTATATAACTCACTCCAGCATGCACCAACCAACCAACCAAGGAAAACCGCAAACAAACCCGAGGTCCGAGTGGCGGAAAAATATGAATCGAACCCAGGATCTACTGAATATGAGATTCACACGTTACCGCGGCGCAGTCTCACTTGCTCTCTACATATATGTTAGGTTTTGATTTTTTTATAGCTTTCCTATCGTAGGTCTACAACACAGCGAAGGATGTTGAAAGTACCTTTGCTGGTAGATGGATTGGATGTATGTATTCACTATTTTAGCGGGTAATGTTGAGTTCCCTGTTATTTAGAACCCGACTACTTATTCCAATGTACATCTTTACAGAGGTTAGTTTAAGTATATAGAGTTATATTATGTTTGATACATACATTTTTCATCGAAAATTATTAAAAAGCTGACCACTTTCACAAAGGCAAAAGGAACCAGGATGAATTCTAGCTGAGTGATGTATATATGAATATTAGAAAATGCTGTGGTTTCTTCGAAAGCATGAAATGTTTGTAAATTTACATCTAAGTTGATCTTATTATGTTTATCACTTCTTGTATGTGTTTACTTTGCATTTTTCGTTGTTTTCTGCAGTCTTATAGAGTTGTAGTCATTGACTTTCTTTTATCACATTAGTATGTTGAGTATCTTTCTCTGTTCTATTATAATGTGATGCAGCAGCTGTGGTCCAAGGTTATCTGGAGGTCGGCATCAGATACTCGGTGATAAACAACAGCAAGTATCATATGCCAGCGTAAACACCGAGAGAGCTATCGAAGATAATCAGAATCTTCTGGAAGTTCCATCTCCCCTCTCGCCTCCAGATGCTTCTAGAATGTTCTATGGAAGATTACATTGGCTATATACAAGGGCATTCTCGCGTGAGCAGTCGGAGAGACAGAGAGAGAGAGAGTTGGATCAGTTAGTGCGTTTCTGGTGAGACATTAAGTGCTGTTCTCCGAGCGAGTTTATGACTACTACTGTGACGTGCAGTGAGTGTTGCTGCAGGAGAGACTGAAGACGACTTGCGTGCGATTCCCCAGCAAGTGAACCGTCAGGAAGAAGAGACTATGTCACGAAGAAGTGACGTGACGAGAAAGTTGAACTAGCTACTTTAGAAGTAACAGTGTGAACTAAGTGAAGCTCCGGTGAAAGTTGAACCAGATCAAAATACTGACAGCGAGAATTAGGAGAAGTGACGTTTGAAAAACTGGATAAAGTCACAATATGTTTAATGAGTTTAAACGTTATTTAATGTATTCGGTGAATGTCATATTCAGTGTCAGCTGTAAATCTGTTCCAATATTTGTTAGGCATTTTAGTAGCAGTTTTAGGGCTATTTTTCCTTTGCTTGTTTATTTTTCAAGCTTCATTCGTTCTTTTCTTTTGTAAATACAGATTGTAGGCTCCTGTTTTTCTTTGATACTCTTGACCATTTCCATAGTCCGACCTGGATTTTGTCTTGGTTTACCACCCTGGTTATTTTCTTTTTGAAAGGTTCAGCTGTGATGTCGGTCCTTACGTGCTTCCCCCCTTCTGACGAAAGGCAGTGTCAGGTCATGAGTGGTAGTCTTTTGGATGAGTTTTCCTTCAGTTCCTTTCAATATCGGGCCATGTGAGTATATGTTCATTACACATTTTTCTATATTATTAAAAAAAGTTCATAAGTTTCATTCTTAAAATAAAATTAATTCACAATCAGCATCGATAAACATTTTAAAATAATTGTGTTAGCTGTGGGATTTTAAGATATTCTTTGAGTATGCTAAGTCGTAAAATTTGTGTAAGATATTTTGAAACTGTTACTGGTTATGTTAAAAAATTCCAAAAGATATGGAGTATGCATTTATTTCTGTAGTTTTTATTAAATTTCCCCGTTACTTCCTCCTGAAAGGCACTGCCATTAGAACACCAGCCCTATGGGACAATTCATGTAAGTAAAGTATAACGTTCTGGGTAAAATGGGTATCTACACCGTTCACATTTAACAGAAGAGACTACAAACCACACAACTTGCTTTTGTTTAAATCTACGATGCCCTCCGCAGTGACTGATATTACACGTGTCTGGATTAATTGCTCTATTAACTCTCGCAGAATTACGATTTATACAAAACAAAATTGTTAAATTTGACAAACCAGCCACTGAAAGAAGAAAGTAAAGATAACAAAAACTGTTTCAGCTAATCTTCTGCCACATAGCTCAATAATACTTATCTTAATCTCTGTGTATTTGAGTTTGAGTGCCATGAAAAATGCGTAGAATTAATTTTTTCTGCTGAAATAAGAGCTAGAAGAACAAAAATTATACCATTTTCCATCCATCTCTGCGCATAGGATCACTTCCTATATCCATAATAATAGCTGAACAACTAATATGCATGTTAGGTGCTCAGTGGTTTGTTTTTCTATCATAAATAAAAACAAAAAGTTGTAAGTATAATTGCATATAGGTTAAAATGTGTCGTTATTTTTAACATTATTATAGTGATTATGTAACAGAAGTTTTAAATGAGAACATGAGGAACAACATGCATACCTTAAATTTTATGTAAGTGAAGACCTCTTTATGTTTATTTTATTGTACTTATATAGAAGCCAAAAATGAACTGTGGGAAAACGATTAATTCGTGAACATATATTTTATGTCAAATAAAAATAGTTCTGGTGTTGCAATTTCCAAAACGTTGTCTATATTTATTTTGAATGTAGTTAGTATACATACAGTTTCTTTTAAAGCAGTTAACTGTCGTCTCAGCCTACGGCATACTCCTATGCATCTACAACTAAGTTTATTTTGAACACTTTCCTAATGAATATTTATCACGATTAACAGGAGATGTGTGCAAAAAACAAAGCTTTGTGTTTTAATAGTTTGTGATACAGGACTACGAAACTCAATTTTGAGTGGAAAATGTATTTTGGAAGTTGCGCATTGTTTTTGTGCAATATTTGTACGTAATCGTTTTAGCAACTGCAACATTTGTCGCTAAAATATACTGTCATGCCATTATCTTCAAAGTTATTTCATTTAAAAAGTAGGTTTCATACATTGTATCTCGTTTAGTTTGAAAAAATATTGGGATGAGTTTAAACGAGTTGCTCTAAAGCGTTGCTGTAATAAATACCAAATACTGAATATCCAGTTTCGAAGACCACATAGGGATGTGACATGCCGAGTAGATGGAGGCAGAAGCAGCAGCAATTGCCCATTTGTCAGAATTCTGAACATATAAACTTTCCGAAACTTTACAACTATTATTTTACATTGAGCATTTCTATGCTACGTGTTACAGGAATAGCAAATACTTTTCCAAATCTCTTGGTTCTGCAAATAAGATCTCAACGTTAACAGGTCTTTGTTCTTGCTAATGGTCATAGAAATGACTTGAGAAAGAATTATAGTCGACATGTTTTATTAGTCTACTAAACTCGTTACCCTAAAGAGCGAAGATGATTGATTACAGTGTGCCGAGAACAGTTTTATATTTCGGAGCAAAAAATCCATCTAGACCAGATGACTTAAAAAGGAACTTTACGTTGGAAATGCGCCCATTTTCTTGTTGTAATGTATAATCGTGTGGGCAGAAATTAATCTCCAGCAGGTCGTATATCAAACTTCAGTTGAGGGATGAGAAGAGGGCATCAAAGAGGGGGGAAGAGGTGAAGGAGAAAGGGTACTTCAGAACAAATGTGGCTACTATTTTAACGTCCAGAGCACACCAATCGCCAAAACGAAGACACGCATTGTAACAAGAAACTCTGGAAACAAACAAAACAAATGTGTGGTAAGAAACACCTTTTTGTATTAGATACATGGCTCTAAATAGATCACTTCCCTTTGATTCATTGTCAGACATCAACTATTACTTTAAGTAATACTTTTCCAGAAGCCTTAATGGAGAATCGTGATGAGTTCTGCAGTTTCATCATACTTACATACAACAGATACCAGCTGCAGGAAACATTAAAAAAATACATCACATTTCCCCTTTACTTCTCTACTACGTACATGATAGATAGAGAAGGTATTGTATTCCACCCAAAACTCTATATTGACTGAAATGCATGTTTTGAGGTCCCTGAATAAATAAATAAAAAGCATTTACAGAAAAAGGAGCGTGCGCGCGCGTTTGTCGGTGAATAGCATAACTCAAAAATGAAAAGTTGGATAATTACCAAACAAGGTATTTGCGGGAGGCATACTGGCTAATTAATTTATCGTCGGAGATGTTTAATGTATACTGGGCTATAAGGGGTTTGATATTTATGTATGCTACTTTTGGGTTCGTTAATTCTTCAATATTTTGGGTAATAAGGCCTCGGCTGCATCAGCATTAGTAGGTCGAGCAATACTCTTATCAAGGCGTGCTACGGGTAAGGAAAGTTTAGTTCCATTAACATACATATAATAAGATTGAGGTGCAATTTAATAAAACCGCCTTTCACCTTTATTCATATAAAACACCTTGCAGTCAGCACCTCTAAACTCTGTTTCACATATAAAGACTGATGGTTGAAGCTCTGCCTTAATTTCCAACAAGTGCAGTCAACCGTTGAATTTTCTAAGTTCACTAGCTAACTTTAGTAATTTAAATCAGTTTACTACATGTTCACATCAGTGATCTAGTTAGGTTGTGTATTTTCACGCTTAAGTGTTTTTATTAATCTAACTACATCAGAGGTGGCGAAAACGTGCTTCGCGAGTTATTTTGACTCGCAGGCGCAGTTCCCTCTCTGCAACCGTCCGTTTGATTTTCACATGCTACTGAGTGATGCAGTGCGTGTTGCATATTTGGTGACTCGCGGAAGGAAGTCGTTTTCGCCACCCTTGAACTACATTGTTGGCGGAACCTAATTATTCTCAATTCACTACTTTAACTATCAAGACATTACACGTCTGCACCATAAGATATCTCCAACCAACTAAACTGGCTTGGGTACGCTCTTCCTGGCGTCCTAAAGTTAAATTTTTAAATCTCCTATCATCGCACTCTCATTGGCTACTTATTTACTAGCGGAACACGGTATTTCTGTATCTTATTGATTTTTAACTTTACACGCGACTATATTCAAAATTTTGACGCTAACAACGTTCTCTGCTGTTGACTGTTAAAGAACTTTCTCGAAGCATCTTCTCTATTCCACTTCTACACCAAGGTTAACGGTATTGTTACTTCCCCTATGGTTTGTTTTTATGCCTGTCGACTTTACACAAATTGTTGCCTTTCCAACATCTTACAGCTCCAACTTTTCGACACGTAAATACATTGCACAACAAAATCTGTACCTTTATTTCCTACAGGATACTGTATACACTATGTTTTACATATATAATTACATAGGTTATTAATCAGTTGTAGGCGGGCTATTATTTTATGACATTAACATAAATATCATCACCATGATAATTGCTTAAGGCCAGAAATACTGCCTCATAATTAAGTCCAGTATCCTCCAGAGATGCGGCACGAAGGTTTTAAAGAAAATCCCCTACTCCACACTACCCTTTACACGGAGCATTTATTGAATTTTTTTATTTTCTCAAAAATAGCTGTAATGGTTTCGATAAAAATACCGCGTGTTAAAGATATTTACATGGCAAATGAAATGATATGTTGAATTTTGTGGGAGTAGCCTGTGAAGCCCTCTTCATTCCGAGGGAATATGAAATAATATTGTATAACTGGAAAGCGTTAAGCGACAGATGAAAACGCACTACACAAAAACTGTAAATCTCGTTAAAGCACACAATTTATTTCAAATAATTTTTTGGCATCAGCCATTTCCGAGATATCTGTTATTGATGGTTCGCATTGTTCAGCTGTTTTAAAAGTCCTTCGACATTCAGTTCTTCCCGATTGCATGGAAAGAATATGGAATTTTGTCAGCATATAGCGTCCAGTTTTTAAACTTTTGACTATCCCTGTTCCCTTTGTATTATAACTAAATGTGTAATGTAGCTATCTGCAAAGGTTTATCTCGATTAAAATAAAGCAGATATACAAATAAGCTTTCGTATGAATAATTTTTATGCCCGCTAATAAACGACAGAGGATAGAGAAAGACATGCGAATCTAACACATCAGATTTTTTCAATGGAGCTGCTTTATCTCGGATTCTTCACTTTACTTTCAAGGGAATCGAAAATATAAACACCTTATTTAGATGTTGCACTGAAAGTATAATATATATACATATATATTTGTTATCTCTTTATTATAATTCATGTTCTTAAATGGAGCATTTGTTCAGAAAAAGAATAGTTTAGGGGGAGTTAAAAGCCCTATCCCGCCAGTGTTATTTGTTAAATTCATAACCCATTATCTCAAAAACTTAAAGATTACAGATGAAACAACATACAGTACTAGCCACGAGAAACTAGTGCAATAACTCATCAATGTAATGAGATATCTAATTCACACTTTCTCAGCATCAACGCATTAATAATTTCTTTCTTTAATACCTTTGTTCTAAGTTTTAGTGTTATGTATTTTATTTGCTAATATTGTACGTATAATAATTAAAAGGATGTTAAAACACATATATTCATAACGTACACATGGTAGAAAAAAGTATATAACTTTATAACATATAAAATACAACACGAGGGGGAAATCCCATTGTTAGCTCTATAATCAGTAATATAAGATTACGTGAAAAGCCGTAGTATCTACGTAAGCATCTAACGAACCTTGAATTCATAATTAAAATGATGGAAGTCTGCAAAACATATATATGTAACATAAACTGTTATTGGATGTTAGTGGATAGTAGCACCAATCAGGTACATTGATACATACCTATAATTCACATACCTACGTTAAGAAGAACGGTTGAAGGGGACGCTAACAAAGCTTGTCAATGTTCGAGCAGGAAGGTAGTGTATAAGCTCGTCTCTAAATAGGCGTTAAAACTACGTATTTAAAGTCTACCAGTTATACATATTTTAACATGACAAAAGTGATAGTGAGTTGTGAATATTTACATGTGATTTAACAAAAATACAAGTGAAATAATTAATAGAATACGTGTGTGTAAAATATTTTAACCTCCTCCATACGCAACCCTGACAACAAGTGCTCTCCGACACAAATACAGCAGCCGTGGCACAATTATAAAATAATAATTACAACATACTAACACACACACACACACACACACACACACACACACACACACACACACACAAGAATACAGATATACGATCATCAGATTCCAGTTTACGAGAACGTCGAGATACGTCACGACAGTACGGGTATCAAGACGACCTACTGGTACGTAATACAGCATCCATCATCCTCAACGTAGTGGGGTCTACCAAGGGGAACCGGTACAAAGACTGAAAATTTTATAGGATGTACATGCATGCTTTCTAACTTCACTGAACTATTTTTATACAATACGTTTGTATACTTAGGAACATAAGATATTTTCTAGGTATACCATCTTTAGATTAAAATATATTTGCATTTTTTTAAATATCCAACTATGTTATTAACACCAAAGTAGATCTAAAACGGCATTTAGAAGAGGTTTCTCTCGTCCAAAATGTAGCTAATGTAACTTCTGTCATTTACAGAAAAAGCTATTCAAAGCGATTTTTTTTTAAATATTTCAAAGGAAAGAAAGCATATGGTTTGGGTATATAAAGGCTGCCATACTTAAGAGAGCGACTTCCCGAGTTCGATTCCCGGTGGCCTCCCACTTTGACAATGGGTTTTTGTGGTTTTCCCAGGTTGACAAAGGTGAATCCTGGAATGGAGTATTCTAACATTGATTTGCTCTTTCCGCCATTTCATTTTCCTTCAATATTTCAGGTTGACTCCGGGGCTGTGATTCGGTACAGAGGCTTCCAATTTGAAACGTCTCTCGGCCCTGCTAGAGGGAAACCTGTAGAGCCTCCACTACTGGGTCGTGTTTTCCCGGTCCCACTAGAGGGGCTTCTCCGAGTGACCCTCCCGTGGCCGGGTGATCAAGCCTGAAACTATTAGTGAACTCTGCACGTCAGTAGTTAAGACCCCGGATTATCCAATTGGATTAACGATAATCCTGCTGCTAGGTGGCGTTGGTGTCGCGTTAATCCTTCTTAATCCGCCTTAATCCGATGGATTAAGGTGGATTAGAGGGATTAGCGGGAAGTTTGAAAAGTTGCCACTAGCGGTAGGATTAGCGTTGATCCACTTGGATAATCCGGGGTCTTTTTTTTTTAATTTTTATTTGTATTAAACAGGATACAGAGAGAGATATAAATATATGTTATATATTTGGTAAAACGAGTACATACAAGAAGCATTAAAATACACATGTGGATGATAGATAATAAAGCTATGAATACTGTGATAAGAAGTACAAAAACACATATGAATAAAAAATGGATTAAAAAGAAATCACATTGGTATATAGCACATATACACTGTTTATGTCTGAGATGCATTGTCACACATGTTTATGCACTCACGCACTAGGATAACTTTAAAAAATGTGGTGTGTTTGGGAGGTGGACGTTGGACCGTTATATCTTGATGTTCATCGCTGCTGCTGCTGCTGTCTATGCGAAACACGTGACGACGACGGAGAGGTTGGGTGATGCAGGTGATGAGGAGGTGTGAGAAGTTGTCGCTGAGATGTTCGTCGGGAGTGGGAATGTGGATGGGTATGATGAAGTCTGTGTCGAAGCTGATGGCATGACAACCTGAAGCGGTGACTTGGTTGCAGAGTGCGGATTTTGCGTTGTTGTTGATGTAGATGCTGCAGGTGGAATCTTGTAGGAAGAGGTTAATTTTGTTAGGAGCACAGTTGACGTGGATAACATCGGCATGATCTATGAATAGTTTGATGGTGACGGTCTTGACGTCACCGAAGAAGGTGGTACAGGAGGAGATGATGCGGAAATTGGAGGGAAATTGACCTTTGGTGGAGAGACTGGGATTGAAGAGAAGTTTGAGGGTGAGGTTGTTGCCGACGAAAATGGGGTCGGTTTCGCAGGCCATTATGCGGAGGTGAATTGTACGACGTAACGTTTGAATCCGCTGCGGAGTTTTTCTTCGCCTTTGTAGATGATGCAGAAACCATTTAGGTTTTGGATGAGTTCGGGGGAGGCTTTTCCAAATCTGGAAGGGAGGAAAACCTCGGTATCGTCGTCTAGTTTGACGACGGTTTTGGCACCGTAAACGGTTTCGACGGATTTGACACTCTGCACACGGTATGGTACGTTTTCACGAAGGGATGAGACGCTGAGTATGTCGCAGGTGTTGGATAATTCTTCAAGTTGGCGAAGGGCGTCCATTTTGGCAGAAGCGGCAGGTTTAACAAACGGAGCTGGGCCGTCGAAATGGATGCGTTTTGTTGGTAGGTTGTAATGCTTGGTGCACCTTTGGTAGGGAGCACAAACTTCCTTTGCGTCGATGGAAAGCTGATGCCAAACGATGTTTACGTCGAATGGAGGGTAACGAGTGAAGATGGTGTTACCGTTTTGCAGGAGCACTTGGCGTTCTTGGGGCAGGAGCACCTGAAGGCGTTTTCCGTTTTCGAGGTACTTTAACAATACGGTGAAGCACCCGCAGGTCATGAGTTGTTTCTGCCGGCGTATTTGCGGAGAAACTATTGGATCTGCTGGTTGAGTTGAGCGAGGTCTTCGTAGAAGCCCTGGTAGCACCGCTGGCACGGGTGAGTGAGACGAGAACGGAGTTGGCAGCTGCACGTTGGATGGAAGCAGAAGGAGCAGTGAAGAACCGCACAGGGGTCTGCTGACATGTCACGACGACAGTTGAGCAAGTACTGTGTGCTAAACGTGGAGGGGTATGCTTATTTGGAGGGTGCATGCGCAGGAACTGTGTGGTGGGGATGTTAATCGGTAGGAAGCGATAATGAGTGTGGGAAAGGAAGTGGGTATGGATATAGCAGGAAACGGGACATCCGTAGGAAGTGGTTGGGTTGTTAATTGGCAGGAAGGGAGATATGGAAAAGCCCGACAGGTAAGGATTTTCATTTACACTGAAAATTATTATTGTGCAATTCAATATAATTTGAAATTCATAAAATTGTTTTTGATTTGATATTCTTTAGGATGTGAATTAATTAAAATTTTGTTATTATATTCCGGAGGAAGCGATAATGAGTGTGGGAAAGGGAAGCGGACATCCGCAGGATATGTTGAACGGTTGGAAAACCGCATCCGCAGGAAGCGATAATGGGAGGATTTGAAATGGAAGGAAAATAACGGTGGACTGGAAAAAACCCAAGCTCACCACCAAACGTTGCTTTTGCTGTAGGTAATTTTGCCTTGGTGTTCTTCTTCTTCTTGCACAATAGTTTTATTCTGATGTACGCTGAACTTCCACTTGCCGTGTATAAGATCGGGTAGAATATAGGTTGGAACATTGCCCAAATGTACGGTTAAGCATCTGCCGAAGCACATGCGGTCTTGGTGTATCATTTCCTGCATGTTAGCTACAGAAATGTACTGTTGTTCGAAGAAGATTATGTATAAACCTCTTGTGGCAACAAATTGGAAGCATTGTTGGGACGAATGGTGCTCTTCTTCTTTACGATTTGTGTTGCAGGAAGGCCACAAATGCGTTTTGAAATGGATATCGTTGAAACTGATGTTGGAGAACACGAAATGAATTTGGCTCTCGCAGCTGTGAACTTTGACGGACACAAGTTTGTGGTCGTAGGAATGATCGATGAAACGGAGTGCATAAGGAGCATTTTTTTGGGATGCCCCTCTGCTTCGTAATTTTTAAACACCTTGGTTCCCTCGCAGTACACGGAGACGTAGTTTCTGTATCCCATGCTGGAGGTGCTTATGGGTTGGTGGTTGCGCTGCGACTGACGGTTATGCTTGAGAGATGTTTTGGATGAGGAGAGGTTTAAGGAAATGTTCTATTTCGAGGAAGGTTCGAAAAGTAGCGCACCGGATATACTTGGTGAACTGGGTAAAGTTTGTGGAATCGAAAGGTGTGTTGGAAGCATGAAGGAGGTACTTGCGGTAGGCTAATATTTGATTTTGCACGTCCATTTCTTCTTTCCTCTTGTGATAGAGGATGTCAGTAATGATTCGTTGCAAGCTTTCCAGTGCGTCCCATTCTTGCGGGGAGAGGGAGATGCTGTTGCCTTGCAGATCTTTGAAGACGATATTTAGCTTTCCGAAAGCCCAGCTGAAGAGGATGGAAATGCGTTCGCAGAACTGATACTCTTGCAGACGTACCTCGGAGGGGTGAAGGTTGCGATGGATGATAGACTTTGTCTCGGCGAGAGTGTTCCATTCTGTGGAGCTGAGGACGACGGCGTTGCGTTTTCCACATTTTGCAATGGTGACCACAAGCTGGTGTGGCGGGGCGCCGACGCACACGAACTTGGTTTGTTGTGGGTTAAGAAAGTAAATATCAGAAAGGGGTCCTATGAAGGGAATTTGCTTGGGCGGGTGTTCTTGCGGTTCTTCGGGATGTTCCTGGAGGATGGTAAGTTGCCTCTTGGCTGATGGCGATTGCTGCGGCGTTTGTAGACCCAGGGCACTGAAACGAGAGAGAGCCGAGCGTGTTAGAGCATTGTAAGATGGGATGAAGCGGAAACGAAAAGCGCAAGAGAAGGAGTATGCTTACCTGGGCGGTGTGTGTGCGGTTTCCATGTTTCACTGCGAATAAGGCCGGCGGCACGCGTATGGCGCTTTATAGCAGCGGGAGCGCGTTCTGAAAGCACATGGGAGAGAATGAGCACCAGAGACTATGGAGTGAAATTAGGTGGTGTACAGAAAGTTTGTTACCTGCAACGGTTGACACGACTGTAGAGCGCCGGAACATTTTGGGAGACATGCGTCTTTGTAGGTGTTTTGAATGACGGTATCGTTGTGGATATAATCGCTGATGTGAAACTTGGAAAAGAACGCGTTTTGGGAAAGCCGGAGCAGCGGTGGGTGAGATAATCGATGACGTAATGACCGCACGTGGTGCTATCATACCCTTGCAACCTTCTGATATTGTGCGACCATCGGTTACCGCAGCAGCCGTTGAGAAACTTTAGAAAATGAGGCGATAGGGGTGCTAGAACGTAGCTGTCGAAATACTCTCCGTGACCGCTCTGTGCGACAAAGATGCAAACACAGTGTTTGCCTGGCAGGGTGATGGGATCGGTGTTAACGACTAAGGCAAACGGAAGCTTACGATGGGAGGTTACTGCGGGTAGCGTATCGCAGGCGAAAACGCCTAAAAAGTGAGGGCGCGTTGAGGGCAGGTGGATAGAAAGCGGTCTATTTGAAGGGAGTTCATGATATGAGAATGGACCTATTGGCGTCGATTTGGAGGGTGCGATGTATTTCCGCCAGTACGAGAAGAACGACTGGTTCTGTCAGTTGTTTGGCAAAACCGACTCTAATAGACACGGAACCGTGGCGCTGACCGGAGATGTAAGATTCGTTTGCGCTCATGTCGGCAGTGAGGTCGAAAGCCTTGACGGTGTAACCGTGGGCGTAGGACTGTCTGGAGATGGAGTGCCCCTCGTCTTTGAAATGAATACCGAGACCGTCTTGAAGGGTTTGAAAGCATTGCATGTAGTGGCCCTTATCAAAGTTGGGTTGAAGGGGTTGAGAGGGTACGGGTTGTCCGTTGACGTAGAGTTGAAATGTGTTCGTGTGGAAATGTTGGAAATTGAAGGGGTTTTTGGTGACGTCGCCAGTGTAGGCCTTGTCGGAGACCATGGCGACCACCACCCTTCTGGGAATTTGGCCTGTGAAGACGTCGCTAAAGGTCATTGCGCTAGTGTCTTTAGGAATGCTGAGGGCGTGAAAGCTCACATCTTTGAGATGGTACTTTGCGTTGCTCTTTGCAAGCGCAACCTGATGAGCAAGCTTGATGGTGGGCGAGGGTCTATCGGTTTTTAGATGTAGCGTGGCGGACTGAATATCGGCGTAACCTTTGAAGGGGGTCTTGTCGGAAAACAAATGAAATTGGGAGGAGGAAGGGGTGAGCTTTATGGTGACGCTGACGTTGTTGAGTAGCAATGATTCCTGCCTAAATAGGGCGTTGGATAGGGGCGCTATGAGCTGGACGACCTTGCTGGTAGTGGTGAACCCCTTGCGATACAAGAACCCTGCGTTTGCGGCGAACGTGTCCATGATACCCGCCGTGACTTTCATCCAGAGAGCGGACTGTAGCTTGGAGTTCATGGCATCTTCCGAATAATTGAGAAGAGTCTCGAGGTACGTTCTGTAGGGGTATCCTGCCTGTGGCATGGAGACGATGACGCTATTGAGCGATACCTCCACTTGTTGAAACAGGGAATTTAGCGCATTGTTGACGAAAGTGACGTTATCCTCGGCTTTCAGAGCCGCTCCATCGGCATCGAGGATGCGAACGAAGAGTTCGAGGACGACGTAAGTCATGTCGAGGTATTCGTCCGCATTTCCAGAATAATGAAAAGTGATGGGAGCATTCTTCATGATGGTGTTTTGCGGGTTTAGGGATACGAAGCGAGACTCCTCCACGTTCATCTGAACGGGAAGGTCTTTGAAGAGGTCGAGTTCGAAACTCATGTGGATGACTGCTTCGGACATTATGAGAACACGTCTTGAACCTTTCGCCTGCCGCGTTTCAGCTTCGACTGCTTAGGCTTGGAGAGTTTCGCGTTTTATTGCCTTGAGCCGTCTCATGCCCGATCCTATAATCGAATCAATTTTTTCATCTGCCTTGCGTTTGAGATTCGATCCTGCCTCCTTAAGCCTGAGCTTGAGAGCTTCCTTAGGAGGTTTTCTTCTGGTGGCCACGTCGGACAGCACGTGAGCGCCCAATTTGAGCGCCTCTTTGCCGACAGCTTTAGCGCCGCTTTTTAAGAAGGGTAGAACGGTTCTGAAAAGGCCTCCGAGCGCAGAAAACAGATCGCTTCCTCGCTGGTAGCGCTTACCGCGATAGAGAGCGAAATCCCGATGGTCTAGAGCGCCACCGGCTTGATTGAGATAGTATTGCGTGACGGTGTGCACGGCCATTACTGTTGTTTTGGTCTGAAAGTGAGAACTATAGTGGAGGATAATCCGTCGGCAAATGGGAGAAGATCGCCATAACCGTTCCTTAAATCTATGTTGACTGTTTTGAAGTCTTGTGTTATGAGCGGTACCCAGTTGAGAGGAAAGAAGGATTTTTTCGTCGGAAATGTACGTGTTGTTGCTTTTTTCGTATTCCACCGCCATGCTCTCTATCACTTGGACAAATGTGTCGCCCACCACTTGAGGTGCCACCAGATTACAGTAGATAAACATTTCGTAAGGGAACCCCATATACGGGTCTACGGGGTGTTTTGGGGCTTTCTGCAGGATGATGTTGGTGTAGGGTTCGAAACCCAGCATCTTGGCCATGGCTGGCGACAGCAGCAAGCTGTGAATGCGATGAAGCGGTTCGGTTTCAGCGGGGCGCTCGGAATAGGGAGTTGCGGCGGTCTCCGAAGAGGGTGGATGTGCGCCTTCGGCCGTTGGTGTGGAAGGAGCGGTAGGCTCTGGTTTAGGCTGCGGTGCAGAAGCGGATGGGGGTTGCGAGGCGGTTGCTGGTTTGGGAGAGCCCGGTGGCTTTGGCGGATGGTGTGCGCCGCTGGGTCTGGGCCTTGGTGGCGGTGGTTTCGGGGTTCTGGATGGTTTCAGTTTGCCCGGTGCGTCGCCCATCATCGCTTCGCTGAGAACCGTGGTCTTTGCGACGCGGACGACGTTCTCCACGAAACCGTCAAAAGGAATGTCGGGAAGTTGCTGCACATGCGTGACTGCAGCGTTAACGCTCACCGTTCTGTTGTGGTCGTTGTATAGAAAAAAGTTTTCCATGTGCAAATTCTGCTCGATCACGGCGTTGGTTCGGCTGACGAGGTCTTTAGGGTCGTGCACGATGCCCGGGGGCATTTGCAATCTAAATTTGGAATGCGTGGGCAGGCGCGTCATGGTGTACTTGGTGCCGATGAGCTGCGCGTCGCCTTCAGAAACGTTGTAGAATTTCACGGGGTACCTCACTTTTGCAGGGCCACTTCCCACTCTCCCTGCAACACGATTCGCTCTGGCAATATGTTGGAAAATTTGGAAGTGGTGTTGTCGGTAAAGTGATCCATGGAAGCGTTGCTCACGAGCGTGAGCGAGAAGGGTTCGGTCTTGATCATATCGAAGCGATCGTCGAAGCCTGAACCCACGAGTTAAATTTGGAAGGATATCCCTTCCACTTGACCAAAAGTTGTTTGTTTCGCCCGCGCCCCTTGGTTTGCAGGACGCGATCGATTTTGAAAGTTTGAGGAAGCTCGACCTTTTGCAACTCTTGGGTGTAAAAGTTGCCGTCTATGTCCTCTCCGGCGAGATCCTTGAGCTTATATACCACCGGCCGACCGCGCACGACCTTGTGTATCTGAAGATTTCGTATCCCTTGTCGAATTTCATTTTCTCCTTGGATATGCGCACGTGATCTCCGACAGAGTATTTTGGTGGCGCTTTACGCGGAAGGCGCTTGTCGTCGTAAAGATTGTGGCACACTTGCACGATGTTAGTATCGTTTACGTTCTTGGGTGCCATTTTGATGGACCTGTGATACGAACTGTTGTACGACTGCAGCAGTGCCGGAAGCACCTCCACGTATCTGTAGCGGTTCGTGTGTGTGAAATATTTCCACATCTTCGCCTTGAGAGTGCGGTTGAAGCGTTCGACGACGCTGGCTTTGACATTATTTTTGTGGTGTAATGAAGCACGCCGTGTTGGTTAAGAAAGGCGCGAAAGGTTTTGTTGGTAAACTCTGTTCCCTTGTCGGTCTGCAGAACGCGGGGAACGCGCTCGGAGAATATGGAGCGAAACGCCTGTGCCACCTCGGCGCCCAGCTTTGATTTTAGAGGTACGGCCCAAGCATACTTGGAGAAGACGTCGATGACGGTGAGAATGTACGCGTAAGGTTTGTTATGCTCCTTGATGCTGTTCATGACGTTGAGATCCGCCTCCCAAAGATCGTTGATGTTGGTGACGTGGTAGTATCGAGTCGGGAATCGTTTCCGCACCTGTTTGTGCAACGTGTAACTGTCCTGGGTTCGAAGAAACGATTTGACGTTCGCCTTCGATATCCCCGTGGCCTTTCGCAGTGCAATTACCGAACCGAAGCCGGCTGGGTGTTCCGGTTTTGCATAATAACGCCTTAACGTCTTCCATTCCTTCATCCCTTACTTGTAAAGAGGGTCCCACTTTCGCATGCGAAGGTTATAGCTGGGCCTGTTCGGTTTCCTCTTGGGTGAGGCAGCAGGCGGTCTTTTGTGTTTGGGCGAGAAAGGGTTAGCTTTTACGGATCGCGATGGCCCTGTCTTCTCCTTCTTTACGTGCACCTGCTCCAGAAGGTGAACGTCGTCCTCGCCGTCGCTTTCGCGAAGGTAGGTTTTTCTCACTTGTGACACGAGATCGAGATAGTTTCCCAATTTATATTTCATTAACCGCCACTTTTGGTCTGCAGATATTTCTTTTTTGCGCTGAAGGTCCTGCATCTCTTTGGCCAGCTTAGCTATGGTTTTGTCGATGAGGTGAAGCTTTTCTACGGTTTTCGGCTGCGGAGCCATGACGATCTGCCGGCCGAGTTTCATCCTGTAAGTTTCGACACGAGCGCGCCACCCAGAGAAGCCAGAATGGGTAGAAGAAACGCCGGTAAAAATCCTCGTTTCTGAATCAAAATTTTCTTCTTCTTCTTCAACGGCACCTTCCTGTCGATTAACTTCCTCCAAGCGGATTTATGCCTTTTTAAGCGATTCACGCATCTGGTGGGTAGTTGCACGTGACCTCTGCACACGTTGAGCATGCATTCGCAAATGGCCTTTATGAGATCTCCGTTCGCGTTTTTCAACACCTTCTTGCGCACGGCAGGTTTTGCCTTGGCCAGCACCGTCAGATTTCCGTGCTGCCTGGCTATGCGCGCGCTGCTCAATTTGGCAATGCTCGTCTTACCCCGAACCATGTTTGCGCGGTAATGACGTTTTCGTCGAAAGGCGCGCTTTATTTAAAAACGAAACCTCACTCATCGGCGCTCGTTGGATACGAAATACGAGAGCGTTTCGCCCGGTAGCACGCCCGTTCGATACCTGTAACGGTCGGGCGTGTATTGCGTGCAGTCGAGCACCAGATACCCGTGCGGTTGTTCGGTGGCCTTTTCGAAGGCCTCCAGCAGAAACTTCGTGTTCCTCGGTTCGATCTGTTGGCACAGCCTCTCTATTTGCATCTTATCTCTGTTGTTCTTGAATGCCACGATGTAGTTTGCGTTGAGAGATATCGTTCGAAATTTCTGACCCTGCGGGAACACGTTCTGCAGGATGTACACGATTCCGAAGCGCTTGTGGTGCGAGTCTCGGGTGAAAAAGTTGGACACTTTCGAACCCCCACCCTCGAACATGAGATCGTCGAGGACGACGAGGTAATTTTCGCCCACGGAACTCAGCTCGGGCACGCCGGCGTGGGTCTCGCACTCTAGCGGTAGGGTTTCGAGTTTCGGTGAATACTCCGGCGGGTGGCACCACAGCACCTTGGAGGGAGGCCGGTCGAACGATTCGTCGGCGTTGCGTATGAGGTACTTCACGAAGGTGGACTTTCCGCAGCGCGACGGCCCCGCGACCAGCATCGTGCTGAGAAATTCGAATCGTCTAAGGCTGCGCGGTGAGCGCATGGTCCGGGTCCCGGGTTCGAAATGGACGCCTAGGGCACTTGACGTCTCATTTATGCGCGCACTCCCTCTTGAACCCGTAGGGATAGGAGTCCCAGTTGTCGGCAAGCACGCGCTTGTTCACCACCTTCCTGAATGTCTTGGTGCAAGGCTCGGTGACCAACGTCCAGAGGGGTTTTCTCGATATCTGAGTACCCACGAGAGTGACCCTCTTGGCATTATCCCCGAGCACCACGTCCCGAATGACGTCCGCGTTCACGCGCTCCAGGTTGCCAGAATTCAAGGTAATGCCCTTCACCTTGCACACCGAGAAGTTCCGATGCGTCTCCGGACACTTAATTTCGAGGCAATAGCTCTTCGGACCCGTGGAGGCGAACAGGGAGACGTAGGCGCCCTTGCCGTACTTCTCCAGCTCGTCGGTCATGTCACCGAGGAAGCGGCCCACGGGCGGCATCCACTGACCCGGCGAGTACGTGGCGATCACCGAGTCCGTGTCGAAGTAGCAGACCCGGTCCCCCAACGCGCGCAGGTACCCGTAGAGGTGCGCGCGCGTCCGCGATCGTGTACGCGGCCACTACGGCGTTCCCCGTGGGGTTCACCCTGGGGCTCTGGTTGACATACCTCCACACCACGACCATCACTTCGTCCGTGGCCGGGAGGTAGGACTTCACATCCACGGCGGGGTCGTTGAGCAGTTCGACGAGCCTGTCGTAGCCATCGACCAGTTCGCACGTGGGCAGGTTGTCCCTCTGCCCCATCTTGCCGCAGAAGGAGTTAAGCATGAGCTTGGCGAGCTCGCGCGTGCCCAGATTCGGGGCAATGGCGTCGGGGTCGAGAGCGACGCCTTCGCGTTGCAGAAACTCCTTCACGTAGGCTTCCTTCTGCTCGGGCGAGTGGCAGTCCGAAAGCCAACCGGAGGCTTTGGTCTTGATCTTGAGGAACTGGTTCACGTACGCCTCGAACAGTCCCTTCTCGCCCGTGTCGGGGTCGTACCGCACCGTGTCGTACTCCCAAATTTCGTACACGCTCAGCAGTCGGTAACCCTCGTGCTGGGCCACCTTCACCTCGTCCAGGACCCACGTCCCCGTCAAGCACCTCTCGTCCTCCTGCTGCCGGCACGCTTCTTGGCTTTCCGCCTCCGCACATGCGCGGCACAAGACGAACATCAGCTTGCCGTTGATGCGAGCCGGCAACACGGGGTGATACAGGGCGTTCGGAGGTAACACGGTTCATTTGATCAATCCGGCCTGGATGTCCTCGAGGTTGGGAAAGCGATCCAAGTGAATCTTGGGGTGGCCCACGGGGTACGGCTTCGTCTTGTTTACGAAGGGGTAGAGGGAGCAGACGTCGAGATAAAACATCTTGGTGTCGCCCGCCGCCTCGGCGTAAGTCTTGGTGCAGTTGGTGCGCCCGCCGAAAAAGGCGTCCCTCGGATTTAACGGTTCCGGACGGGGGAAGGCCTTCGCGAATGCCGCCAGTTGCGGGTCGGCCTTCGCCATCGCGTTAAATTCGCACTCCCACATCTCGACGACGTCGTACCCGGCGCTTCGGATCTTGTTGGTGATGTTCACGGTGCTCTCGTGCCTGCCGGCCATCGTTTCTTTCCCCGTGTTATACAGCACGGCGTGGCGATTGTGGAAACATCGCTCTCAGCCGTGGTACCAGCACCCGTGAAAGAAAAACACCCGCTTCCCCTCCCCGTCCTCCGTATACCCGTCCACCTTGTGCCCGAGAACCTTCACTTCGCGCCCTCTTAGGGCGTACTGGATGGTGATGTTTTTCTACCCAAGACAGCCAAATGCAGGCGATGCGCGTGTGCTTGTCCGCCAGGCGGTATCCGCAGGTGGGCAACAGTGCGATCTTGTCGCGCGGCATAAACCGCTTTCGGTAGACGCACATGCACGCATGCGCAATGGTGACGCACTCTCGGAACGGGTCGATTCCGTTCTCGTCCAGGAATTCTCTCCTAAATTTCGAAACTCCCCGGCTCAGAAGAAACACGTCCATCTTGCAGTACGCCACCATTTCCTGCTGCATGTCGAACACGTACCCGGAGGACGCCCTTTCCTCGTGCCACTGCTCGAACGCCTTCCTCCCCTCCACCGACATGCCGTCCGGGCAGTAGTACTTTGCGTCGGGAATCGAACCCACGTAATGCTCGTTTTCCTTCGTGTTAAAGAGGTATGGGAAATACCCTTTGCTTTCATGTAATCCGAAAGTCTTAGAAAAGCGAGCCAGCGTCATGGGAATGAAGTTGAGCGAGTCTAGAAACGTGACGTCACCGTGCTTCATTTGGTAGATCTTGGTGCCGTTCATGATTAGCTCGGGCGTCCACTTTAAAGTGCCTACCATGTATTTCAATAGAAATTGGCCGTCGTAGGCGCGCATGTTAGGCCAGCAGCACGACGTCCCAGGCTTCGAACCTCGGCTGCATCACGTGATCGAACAGCTGCTTCACCGGCGCGTCGGTAAAAACGTGTTCTTTCGTGCCGCACTCGGTGCAGAACGCCATCTTTTCGCCTTCGTCTATGCACAGGGGGCACGCTTGGTAAAGTACGCATAAATTCGGAACGTGCTCGTAAGTGTTCTCTTTGTTCTTGTACGCCGTGTTCTGCGTGCATTCGAAATCTATGAACATGAACACGAAGCGGTTTCTCTTGCTCGGTGAACAGTACGGTTGCATGTACTACCTGTGATTGCTGTTCACGTGAACCTTGCAATAGGAGCAAAATTTTTCTCCGCACTCGTGCGCCCCTTTACGGTGTCTCAGGTTCACCAGCTTATTGCAAGTAGGACACACTTTTTCCACGTCGCACACCGATAGCGCCTTCGGGTAAAACCCGCCTTTCCTCGCATGATTCGCGAAACAGGTTGCACCCTTAAAGTCGCGGTTACACGCGCCACAGTGTATGAACGCTTCATAGCGCTTAGGGCACTGCTGGTGGCACTTTGTGCAAGCGCCATCGCATCGATGGAATTCTTTTTTGTTCACCGAGGGATAATGGCAATGCCGACAATACCACTTGCATTTAAAGCACTTGTGCAAGTCTACAATGGCGTTAAAGTGCCCCTCGTGAAACATGACGTCAATGGGTTTTTCTGTTAGCTTCTCTGACGCGTATATGACGTGCTTGCTCGTATGATCTGCAAACACCGTCACCGCGTACCCCTTTAAACTCGCTTCAAAATCTCTGACGTCATCGATAGTAAATGGACCGTTCGGCTTTCCTACCATTTGGCACAAGTCTTCAGCTTTTTGTTTCTGCAGGTATTCCGACCGCATCATGGTTTTATAATTAACGTCTCCATCCACTTTAGCTTTGCCAACCGCTATAGCTCTTGCTAAACACAAGCTGTCTTTGTTCATAATTTCTACTATGCCTTTATTACCGGTACACGCATCGCACGGCTTGTGACACGAACCCGACACCTCCTTGGTCCAAACAAAAGTGAGTTTCAGAGGACCCCCTAGCAAAAACTGCTGGTTGCTTTGCATCACCTTCTCTATCGATTTTATAACCGCCTCCGCATTCACCTGGTCCGTGCGTCTAACGTTCATGTTGAAAGCTTTGGACGGGTGTTCCTCGTCCGCAATACTTACGCCTAAATATCCCGGTTCGTTCCCCAATAAATTTTCTTTCGCAAAGTTAATAATGTCCGTAAACAGAAGCGTCACCCATTGCTCTGGATTTGCATCTCTTGGACCCGGGTTCACGGTAATTTCTGTTTCCGTGTAGCCGGAGAAAAGCCTTTTCAACGTTCTCTGCCTATGGGCTATAATGTCGAACCTGGGCTGCAAGGTTCCAGATTCGCTTTCCCCTTGATCCGGCTCCATGGTTCGTGCGTTGTTCAACAACGCCTAAAAATCTATTTTCACGTTCAAAAACTTTTCATTCACGTCAACCAAGTGCTGTTTTATACGCTGCTTCTTTTTTCGATATATAAACAACTCCTGCAAGGCGCAACGATTCTGTTGTTTTTCTTAACAACAACAATGTGCCTCCACGCGCGCACTTGCGTATTGCGTATAGCAAATGGGGTCTTTTTCTCTCAAAAACAAAACTTCCAATATATCGTCAATGTTCCAAAAAGCGAAAACCTTATATTTGCCAAACAAAACACATTTCTCACACAATACACACTTTCGCGAGCGCTTATCGCCTGGTGCTTTTATACTCTGCTTATCGCAACCGCAACTTCCGCATGCGCACTCAGTTAAAGGCCTCATTAAAATTCACAGTCTGTTATCGCGCCACAACTTCCAGAGTTGTAATCAGACACTTTTCCGGCGAACTTCCGGTCTCACCAGCGAACCACCGCACCATCCGGTTGCGATAACAATTAAAATTTTAAACCGGCAACCACACCACCACATTTAAACATTTTTCGTTCTAATGACTTCCGTTCTCATGGCCATTTAACAAGACCACGTGCACTTTCTAGCCCTTTAATCAGCAGCGGCCATATTGTGACGCACATCCCGCTACTGATTACAAGCCCCTTTAAAACTTGTCACTTCGGCTCGCCAGCTTCACACTCAGTCTTCGTCGAGAACCCCAACAAGTAACATGGAGAGGTTACCCCAGTCTACGATCACCGTGACTAGACAAATTTTTTTTTGTCGCCTACTACGGGTAGAGTATACGAGCAACTGCTCACACAGCAACAGCAGTTCTACAGCAACAATATCTACAGCCACCCAGAAGACGTGGTTTACGCCCTTCTGGATTTCCAAAATTTGCAACAACAACAGTTTGCTGAACCCTACGTTCACCCGGCTCTACCATCACCACCAGCGGACCACGCTGAAGAAGAACAACAACACCAGCCGCTGCCGCATTTCCAAGTAGCATTTGGACACCTTCAACACCGCCTGCCTTGGGCAAATACCAACGATAGCCAAGGATATTCTGCTGCTTCTTCTTCTTGTTCGTCGATTTCCTTAGAGGTCGGCAACAACTCAGCGCAAACAGGAACCAGCACGGACAGCGGGGTGTTCTCTGCCAACACCTTCAACACCAATGCTGCAGGAGCTACACCTCCTCCAACCTACTTCCCAGCTTCCTCCTCCTCTGTTCTTCTTCTGAATTCTTCATCACCCTATCAACATTATCTAACTCCGCGCCTTGAACCATTCCTCCGTCTTTCCTCCAACAATCCAGAAGACCCACCTCCACAACATGTCACCTCTACCCCTCTTCATTCCTCTCCTTCTTCCCTCCCATTGTTCCTACCGGCTTTAGAGCCCGTGGCCCTCGAGGACATCGACGTTCAACCCCTTTTCTCTCCTCATTCACCTAATTACCCTCTCCCGACCCCTTCCTCTATATCTTCTCCTCAACCACCCCAATTTACGCCAATCTCCCCGCAACAATATATTCCCCCTGCCCACGTCAACTCACCCTCTCCTCTCCTTAACCCCCACTTCAGCAACATTTCTCCTGCAAACGCCTCCCTCCTGCAAGTGCTGTCTTGCACTCCACGCCAATTCTGTCACCTTCCAGTTCCCCGTAACCTTTTCCCGCAGTGGTCCCCAAATTCTGTGCTCCTGCAGCACAGCAGCGGCTGGTGCAAATTTCACAGCTGCCAGGACGACGGGTACGATTCTACTCTTGCTGCGCTTCCTGAGGTGGATGCTCAACACACAGCCAGTCTGGCACTGCCGCAACTCGTGCCTATCACGCAAGAAGCGCGGCGCCGTTTAGCTCGCCAACAACGTGCAGCAAGAAATGCTGCCGTCACACCACAACGCAGAATGAGGAAACTCCGCTGCTGCTCCTACCTATCAGTGTTGAGTGCGTGCGCGTACTTCAAGAGTAAGTGTCTCTGCTTCTAAGGTGCAGTGTATTTTTTTTCTTTTTTTCTTTTAGTATTATTTTTTAAAGCAAAACATAATTTGAAAGCTTTCTCTTTTCTTTCTTTCTTTCCCTCTTTTAACAAAAAGAAACCGGCATGAATCACATTTCTGCTTACCGCAGAAAAAAACCAATCCCCCTTGTGCCAACCCTTCGACGCCCAATTAAATTTCAGTGCGGACGCTGTAAGCACCGTATGTTAAGCGTCCAGTGCATTTACAGCTGCGTGTGGAAACCCTATTACTCCACAGATACTTCAGTCAATGCTTACATCGACAAGCTCGATGTTCTACCATTTGATTTCGTTCGACCTAATTTGGCTCTGCAGCCAAAGTGCCTCTACTGCCAAGCTCTTAGTGCTTGCCTTAGATACGGGCTTTCCAGCCCTTTCAAACAGCAACATATTTGCCAGTGTCCTACCCCTATTACAGACCATTAAACATGTCGGCGTCAGCCCACACATTTTGTAAACGTATGTAGCAGCAAAAATGTCAATATCCAGTTCAAGTGTTCAAAGGGAAAATCTCAAATTCCCGCAGTGTATGTATGACGTGCCATGTGACATTAATACAAAGTTTTGTGTTGCTTGTCTAGACACTAGGTATCGTAAATCCCAGAAACAATTACTGGTGAAAAGATACAAACCCTATACCGTTTGGTATAGCACCGTCCGCTGCAATACTTATTTACCTTTGTGCTTACAGTGTCAAGCACGACGAGCTTGTCTCATCAACAACATACCAATAATTTACAAACATTTACAACCAACAAATCAATCTTGCTGCCCACGGTGCACAGCTATGCTTGTTACGTAAATTTCCATGGTGTTAATCATTTGGTTTCCCTCTTTGTACATTTCCATTTTCAAACAATTGCTATGGTGTGTTTTAATACATTGCGCATGTTAAAACACATTTTATGTTCAATCTTTGTATGTTTCCATTTTCAAACAATTGCTATTGTGTGTTTAATACAGTGTGCATGTTCAAACAAATTTTATGTTTCGTGTTTAACACAACTACTTTGTATAATTGCATTTACAAACAATTGCTATTGTGTGCGTGTGTGTGTGTGTGTTTTTATACAGTGCGCATGTTAAAACAATTTGTTTCACGTTTTCATGTTTAACACAACTCTTTTTGTTAAAACTTTTTATTTCCTTATATTTCCAAATGTTCTGTTTGCTTTTTTTTCCTCTCTATAATACACTGCACATGTTGTGCTTTTGAACTTAATGCGTGTGTTGTTATTTCCTTATTTGTACTTCACCTAGTTAGGGTCCTTTCCATTCCCTCATATCTGCATAGCAATCGTTTATATATGTATATTTAAAACACAAACAAATCAACAAAACCAATATATATTTTTAATCATTAATTTAAAAAATTTAAACAACGAAATATTCTTTTCCAAACAATTCAAAACAATCTTCAACGTTCGCAATGCATTACATCAAGTTAATGCTCAAACATATGCCAAAAACAAAAAAACAAACATGCACTGTTAGTGCAATAAGTGCTATAATATTGTGTTGTATAATTCATGTTTTCTGTTTCAGATACCTTTTTCCTTTTTTTCATTTCGGCTCAAATTCTACCTCCTCTCCCTCCTCTACATCCCCTCCGTCAACGTCTTCCTCCTCCTCCTTTCCCTCCTCCGGTATTACGTCTTCGTCGTACGATTGCTCATAGTTAGCAAACTCCTCATCCTCTCCTCTGCCTGTACATGCGCTTTCCAATTTTCCTATCATCTGCTTTAATGCCTCAAATTCCTCGTACATTTTACTTACATTTCCTTTTATTCTATTCACTAACTCCTCTTGCTTCGTCACATTCTGCTTTTTCTCTTCCAATTCTCTTTTCATTCTTTCCAACAATCCTGCATGCCGCCCACCCTCCTTTCACATTCTTCTTTTTCCTTCCTCAACCCATCAATCACCCTGTTTCCTTCGTTCACCTTCCTATCGCATTCTTTTTTCATTTTTTGCTTTATCACATTCACCCCTTTTTGCAACTCCGCTCTGCCCCAGCAACTCCTCCTATCACCAACGCTATCACTATCGCAATCATCATCTTTACCATATACTTCTTTACACCCACAACATTCCCCTTTTTATACCTTTCCCCTCATCTTTAACATACCGCCACTCCCAGCTCTTTTTCTCTCATCCAATCCTATTCTCTCTTATTCTCACCAATCCACACCTTTCATTCATTTCATTCCACCAATAACATCACTTCTTATTCTCACCAATCACAACATCACACGTCACTTCCTCATCCACTTTTTAACACTTACCTGCTAATCATTCCCTCTTTCCCTTCCCAACTCTCCACAAAGACACATCGCTAATTCCCTTCTCCAGGTCACGTGACCTTAATCTACCCCATCTACCTCACCCTCTTCTACCTTTTCTTCACCACCACATATCCAACCAACCCTTAGCATCAATCTTAATCTGCATCTCGGATTAACCAACCTGGATCAACGTTAATCCTTCCGCTAGTGGCAACTTTTCAAACTTCCCGCTAATCCCACTAATCCACCTTAATCCACCGGATTAAGGCGAATTAAGAAGGATTAACGCGACACCAACGCCACCTAGTGGCAGGATTATCGTTAATCCAATTGGATAATCCGGGGTCTTAACTACTCACGTCTCTGTCCGTTTGCGCCGGCCAACTATGCAGCCAACACGTCTGTTGTTCTCTCACCTCATCCGTTACTCCAGGGGATGCACGCACGAAAGGTCCATTGGGGCTTCAGATGTCAGGTGATCCCTCCGTTAACTAGTCCCATCCTATACCTAAAAGAGCAAAACTTTCTCTAAAACATGAGCTAAAGTTTAACTCCCTAGTCCAAAGTATGCAGTAGTAAGATTGTATTCTATGAAATGGTGCAGATTTAACAGTACAACATGGCAGATACAGTTTAATTCTTAAAAATCTATTTAAAATTTAGGTATTGTGTCTACAATGATAAAAATATATTAAATAAAGGATAAAGTTCCAATATATAAGACTGCACAAAAAATTAAATATTTCATATTTTTTTTAAATTCGTTTCCGTTAAATTAGTCTGCCCTTAAAATATCCCGAGAATAATGTTAGAAATGTTTGATTTGTTCGTAAGAACTCCTAGAAGCAAAGTGGTGTGACTTTTACTACAAATTAAAATATTAACTGTATAACACTGCAGTAGCAGTACTTCAGTTCGTAATGTTTTTCTTTCCGAGGGAAATTTATTGAATTTTCCTCCTAACATTTTAAAATAAATTACTCAACTTTTTAAAATGAATTTCAATAAATATATACATATAACCTACTGGATATAATATATAATATTAGGTTGTGAAATTGTCAGTTTTACATTTTTCATAATTCTTGGGAGAAGTATACATTTATAAAATTATATGGTTTCTAAATAACTCGATTAAAATTTAGCCTGAAAAACATGGCTCGCTTTAATCAAAGTCGAACAGAAATGATTTTTTCATTCTCTCATTTTTCTAGTTGTTAGTTACAAAGCGGAAGTTAGAAACCAAAGATAAATAAAATTTCCTACAAAATCAGTAGTAAATAAATTGATGTGCAACATTCACACCATCATCTCTAACCATAAACAACTCACAAATTAATTCTACATTCACTTGTATTGCTTGTGACATTCTCGTTAACTAATATTGATCTATTTGCATTCCCAATAAGAAAAAGAAAATAAAGAAATGAAAGAAGCTTTTGTGAGAAACTGAGGCCATGCGGAAAAAGAATCATGTATTTTCCCCCTAGCTTCATAGATGCTGTAGCACAGTTCTGCTTGACAAAACTTTAAAAGATGTAACAAAGAGTATTTGAGTAAGAAAAACGAAAGAAAGAGCATAGTCCCAGGAAGATGCAGAAATTACAAAAATATAATACAAAATAATTTGAGCAGCTTGAATAATTTTCCAAATCCGTTGTATTTATTTTTATCAACTTTTACTGTAGTTACATAAATTCAAGGATATGGAAAAACAATTACAGCAGTCTATACACTTTTTACGTAAATTATACAATTTTAAAATTTCATTTACTTCCAGTCCAATTACATCAAACATTTTAAAAAAAAATCGGAAATAAATATCTTATTTGAAATGTCTCGGTTGTGAAGCAATTTTTCAGAATGAATCATAAAGATATTGAACACAAATTTAGCAAGCAATTTAATAAAACTCAAGTGGCAGAAATGAAATTCCTTACAAGCTTGTAGGGATATACAAGAATTAATAAAATAAGCAACAGCTGAATGTTGAATTGGTAAATAATGGAATAATATATAATAGACTAAAATGCATTTGCTAAGGATGAATTTCCAAAAACCTTAAATTTTGTGCCTAGAGGAAGAAAAGCTCTAGGGCGGCTTAGGGAACACTGGAGATAGGTGTTGAAGCCAGAAGGTTGCCAACTCGCGAAGTTGAGAAAAAGATGCGATTTGAATTCATTTGGTTAATGAGAAAATAGTTTGGGACATTTGTAATATTATGGTATATAAGATATTATATAAATTAAGTGCAGAATAAATTACTTAGTATCAAATATATTGGATTATAAATTAAGTAAACATTATTATCATATACATTAAAAAAGAGACAAGGATGAGTAAGCTGAATCTAAGAGCAGGGTTGGAAATATTACACCCAGAAAATAAAACAATCGTCCACATTTCTTGAATATTTTCCAAATACCTTCTTGTTTCAAACTTTGATTATTCACAGTTTTAATTAATTTAATTCGGAATCCCTATCTTCTCCCAATCTTGGCCGAGGATACAATACTTCTGTAAGGTTAAGTACAATGCTTATAGCCTCTGTCACGAACGAAGATACCACGCGACAGTTGCAAGTAAGTGGAAAGGGAATAGTCGTAAGAGCATGGCGGTTTGGGCGAAACGGCGCATCACACTATTTTGTTGCATACATTAATACACTACAGAATACGCATCTTACCTTAATCTGCATTACTGGATACTCTGTGGAGTTTACTGTTAAACGACAAGAGTTTCACACAAATGCACTCCGAATAGACTACCCTTACTGCAAATGCAAAATTTCTATGCCTTAATTCGTGACGGAGACGTTTAATTTAGGAATAACCTTCAGCCAAAAGTCTGAACCAAACTCACAGGTGGTCGTTAGCCGGAACCTTAGCAGGAGATCGTCATAAATGCCCATAGAGCGCGTGTAATAATTGGTAACACACTAAACTAAAACATCAGTTCCATTTAAGATAAATGTACTCGTATCTTTTGAACGAAGAACAGATTCCGCGCTTCATCATCTGAAAGTCCCTTGTAAGTCCCGGCATATCGGATTGCACTGGGGGATGCGAGAATTCAATGAAACAGCGGAAAGGTTCTATTGGATTTTCTTCCGGTGTACCCTAGTAAATCAATCAGCTTCTCTAAATGTTCTGTAAATCTTCCGAGTTGGTAGAACAATACATCATTGAGACAAGTTAGTTCAGAGCCTGGAGGACAAACCAAGAAGCATCACAACTTGCAGGAAAGGAATTTGCTGAATTACTCGAGCTACAAGACCTGCAGAAAAAAAACAGGAAGAAAACCATTAAAGAAGGAAACACGCTATTGAACCCAATTTGGCAATATTATATTACAGTTCATTTCCTGACCAAATTCAAAGTGATCTACGGCATCTATACAAGGCAATAAAAGAGGGAAGGTATTTTTCTTCAGTTTAAGGGTACATATTGTGCTGACAATATGTTTGCAATCACATTTACCAGTGAGAAAACATAACTGTTGAAATATTCAGCTATGTCGGTGATTTTGGGGTGAAAGTAATCACTAGTTTGTTCAAAACAGTATATTACATTAGATATATTCAAGACACGTTGTATTTCACATAAATACAGTTGTCTTACCACCGTTGCATGGATGCATGCTTGTCAATATTGCATTATTTGTTTCTAGTTGAGTACCATTTAGTTAATAATAATAATTATTATTGTAATCTTAATTAAGCTGATGATAATAATCAATTTAATAATCTCACTAAAGTTGCTAACTTATGGAAATTTCAACCCATTATCTAAAATTTTAAACACAGAATTATTCAATATCATTATAATGAAATAAATACTCCTAAATTTCCAAGAAAATAGTTTTAAAAAGTATTATAATTTCAATATGTTCATTATATTCCTAATTTTTTTTGGCAATTAAGGATTTAATTTTGTGCAACATTATACCTTTCCTGAAAAAAGAAACATATAACACTTTTCATTTTCTAAAAATTAAAAACGTATTACATTACTAAAACTCTAAATGAAAAACTAAGTTTGATATAAAGAATAGGCTTTTTCTCCTCATTCATCTTCAAAGTTAATGTATTGAAAATCTGAAAGAAATTGAAAAAAATTTGATTTTGGGAAGGCATTAAAGTTACAAAAATAAAAAAAAAACAATATTACGAGATATTCTCTGTTTAATTTTCTAAGGATGATTTTATTGTCATAAATTTCTTGTGTTTGTTGTTAACATCGCCGTTAATTAGATAATCTATATTGTATTCCAATGGATCGCTATAATTATTTTGTAAATTATTATCGTTAACATTATTTATAAATTTTTCAGTCGCGATAAGATTTTTACGAGTCAAAGCGCCTAAAAATAAATGTATAAAAATTTTACAAGAGAGACAAGTTTTAAAATTTCACGCACTATTTGTACGCACATCAATTTAAATGTCGCTTTTGGGCATTACGGTATGCAGAAAGGTAAAATTCTACAATGGTTGAGGGTTTTTACCATGAAAGTGTTTGCCGTCCTCCGTGGTCTAGTGGTACCATGCTAGCCGCTAGTTCCCGAGGTCGCGGATTCAAACCCGGCGGAGGGCGATGGATTCTTTCCGACGTAAAAATCCTTAGCATGGCTTCCTTTGGAAGGAAAGTAAAGCCGGTGGTCCCCTGTGTAGATTTACGGCACGTAAAAGAACCTGAAGTTTGATAAAGAGGCCTATGAGCAAAATTTGCTGTCTTTTACGCTCAATATAGAATGTGACGCTAATAACCATAGAAATCAAAGAGCGCCCATAAGTAAAACTCAATTTAAAAAGTGATTATTTCCAAATTTGTTAAAAGATGCAGTATCGAGTATCCATAACGATGCTACTATGGTTAGATAATAATAATAATAATAATAATAATAATAATAATAGACATTATTACTATCCCTAAATGCTTATATCTAAATTTAATTACTGATTTCGGTGTATCAGAAACTCCCTTTAAAATCTCCTGTTCAGCATTAGAAATTAGGACGTATGTCTTGCTGTCAGTATCATTCATACTAACACAGAAGGACGCGTAATATCAAAGGTGGCACTTATAGATGCAAATGTGGTTGGATGAGATTACTTAATTATTGTAATTCACAAAAGCATATAAATAATACCTCGTTCTTGATAATCTTTCTACCAAGAGAATTCGGTTCTTCAGGTAGATATGTCTCATAGCTGCAGCGCTTATAGTACCACCTTTCTATTCGATGGCATGTTCATTTCCATGTTTACTTCAGGAGAAATATATTCTGAACGTTTTACATTTGAACGCTACGATTAATTAATTTCTAAACAATCCCTTCCTCAACATAGTCAAATCCCTAATCATATTACATTGGTCTAACCCGCTTACCCCAATCAAATTAGAATTCATAAGCAAAGCTATTTCTGATACATCTTCTTTTCACACCGAACATAACATCACTCACTGGTTCAGGTTTGACACTGGAATCTCTTTAAAGTCGATCATAGAGAAATGTAATAAGGGTTGGGTGGACTCTAGTGGTAGGTAAATGTGGAAATCTTAGATAAGAAAGAAAAAATATTGCGAATTAGACTTGTATTCCTCCCAAGTGTACACATAAGACGATTTCAGGAATGTTAGTTTGTTACTCCAGTTGCTTTTCTGCTTGCAAATGTTGTAATTTTTATTCGTCTTAATGCATAGAAGGAGAAGAATAAAATATTTTAGTTCTACCCAGAGGATAAATATAAATATTATAACAGTTAAAAACAGAAAAATAAGTACAAACGGTTCTTTGAAGTTGCCTAGGCTGCACAAATCCTAATTCTCTAAAACTGATAGTATTAAGCTTCATGAAAACGTGCACAATCTACTGGCAATATTTATTGCTACCATATTCGTCTTGTGTAGAACAGATGAAGCAGTTAATCATTTACACCGTTGAAGGTTTCGTGGTTTCTTTATACGCTTTATTAAATTTTAATTTGACGTACTATTCATCCCACGCCTGTGTATATTGAATTAGTGAGCGTTCCTCGTGCTCTTTATTTTTTCTACATATGGTAAACGAATAAAGAATATACATTTCTATAGCGCCATGACGCACTTGTGTGGTCTTAATTAAAACGCACTGGGAACAGGAAGCTCATTTTTTTATAAAGCACCGAATTTAGTTTTCAGTTTGTTGAGAGAGGTAGCTGTGAACCGAATGAGACCTCTAGTTCCAGCCTGCAGTTGCCCGTGAAGGTCTTTATCCATAATCCTTGGAAGACTTTATGACCCGAAGCCATCCTATTTCAAGTTTCACGCTTGAATGTTTTGGGAAAGCCTGTTACGTCCGCTTTATACGCTAGTCTGTGTGAATCCAAGTATAAAAGCCTGCATAACCGCAACAGAAAAGAGGTTCGGAGTGACGTTTGTTATTTATTCCTCATACACTGGCGCTCCGCCTTTTCGTAGAATGCATAACGTCGCTTCGGGCAGCAGAAACAAGGCTGAGCAAGACGAACGGTAGCTCTGTGTAAATAGACTGGAAGGCTAAATCACTTGCCCGCACCGGAGATAACCTATATCCGTGTTATGCCTGTTAAAAGTAGCGCTCCTGAAAACGCTCAGATAACTTGTACATTACGGGACTGTGACAAACCGTTATTTGTGTCAACGTCATACATTTCGCAGTTACTTTACGTTTTAACGACAAAGCTAGCGATTAACACATTGAATCCTTGGTTTAGTATAAATCTTTCGGCGCTTAAATTATAGGAAGTTATACAGGGTGCATCATAATTGATAGCGAAAAACCGATACGCCATACTCAAATAGAAGAAACAAAGTCCCAGCAAAGGTGGGTCCGCAAATGAGCTGTTTGCGAGACAACTGCAAATATGTGCCTACGAGCCTCCAGTGACTTCATTGCTTTAAACATCGTATGCTTTACTCCTTGCGTGATGCGGTCTCTTTGTTTTAAAAACTGTACATTGCCGAGAAGTGGCAGAACCTACAGGACGGATATGAAACGGTAGCAGTCGCGTTATGTGTCTGAGTGCCAGTTGTGCTGTGCTGTAGTCAATATGGAACCTTACAGCAATTAACCTCTAGTCGGAGTTTGTGGAGAGAGTTGTACTACTTCTTGCACATCCTCAAACTCGGGTATAATGCGTGTAGGCCTCCATGGTCCCCTATCAGCTCCCTACGCTCAGAGGTGCTGATGGACTCCTGTAAATGTGCGACTTTTGGGATGCCTTCGATCAGGATGTATTCTTTTCACAAGTCTATAAAAACGTCTTTGGTCTGATTGGACTGAAATTACGTAAGTTATTTAAAAGTTGCGTAGGCTCTTGTAATCGTGCTTCATATTTTTGACTTATTGGATCATTCAAAATACTGGAACATTCAAATATATATACCCGTATAGCTAACTATTAAATATTTATTTATATGTATTCTAATTACATTACAGTCACATTATATAAGAACAAGTATACTTATGTTTACTCATTACAGAAATAAATATAGAGCTATACTTCGGCAATAAATTTTAATTAAAAAGCTCTTATTTAATCTTTCTTTGCATTTCAGGTAATAATTACACATAAAACATTTAGAAGCAGACATGATTACATAAAATTTTGAGGAATATATATATACATGATCACATTTTTCATATAATAGCATGTTAATGTACCTTCTTTCGCTTCAAAATTTCTATAAAGTGGGATGAAATACTCAGTGCATAAGATTCCTTGTACTTTTACCATTCAGTTCTTGATTTTATGTCCCTAGAGCATGGAAATAATGCATCTTCCACATTTTGCTCGTTTGACTAGATGTTGGGTTCGTCCTCGAAGGTGCAGAATCTTACTAGTTGTTTAACCATTTCTTTCATGAATACGTTCCAGGTCAAAATGTTGTAGAAATGTTCGCCTTACCATGTTATCGTTAGAATTGCCTACATAAATTATATACGTTTAATTCCATAAATGTTCATTGGATTAAAAGATAACGAGGAGAGGTGACTAATTTTCATCGTGGAATTCATAAATTTCCAATATTAAATCATAATGTATATTAAACGCAGTGCTGTGATCAGCACCGACATTTTGTTGCACAAATTATTAAACAATCAGTACTTTCTTCATTAACTAAAATGCTATCAGCTTCTTCTTCATCAGCCTCCAGCACTTCTGAACTTTTTCCACATACTTTCTTGGTCAGTTTCATATTATCCCTAAAGTGAAAAGCAAATTTAAAATGTTTAAACAAAAACTAATAAATAAACCGGATATAAGTCACAATAAGGTTAAAAATAAAACATGTACATATTAAAATATAATTATTTACTTATATAAAATATTTGTGCAGTTATGGTGTGACTCACATGGAACGGGACACAAATCCATTAAAACCCATTATGCTAAAAAAAAGGAATATCATCAGGCGACTTGTTGGCAACTGTGGAAAGCACTCCTTCCTCCTAGCTCCACTTGAAGGTATAGGATGGACACAATAAACAAACACATGCCCTCTATTTATGCAAAAAGAAAAATGCAATTTTTTAAGAGTGTCACATCCACATGAGCTGCGAAGAATAATTACTACTTTTCCTCTGTTAAAGGTGCAGTAGGTAATGGTTGTCTTTAGTTGTAGCCCCACGTATGGAAAGCCAATTTGAAGTAGGAGTTGTATTGTACTTCCACTGTTGGGGAGCCAAAACTTGAAGTAGTTGCAACCACGTACGATACAAAGTTTCCGGTGGCCTTCGCACCAACGTTCACTTTCCGGTGGCCTTCACCCCAACGTTTAGGAATCAATCGTGTATTTTTAAGTTTCTTTAAATATTGTATATATTTAGGTTTGCCTCGGATGCGTCAGCATTAATTTGTAGAAACATGTATCTCTTAGCAGGAGGTGATGCGGCGAAAGAATGTAGGCTTACACAAATTATAATTTTTACTTCACTCCTTTTATTAATCCTTCACACGATTAAATAGCACTTCACTTATATAGAGAGCTGTGAGATTATTTATTAATTACTTGCACTTTTTAACACGTAAACTTTATAATATTCTTTCCGTAATGAATTTTAGTCTCACACTGAATACCTATTTAACTGCTCGGGAACGCGTATAGCGTACGGTTGGGAACGCCAGCTACTAGCGACTGGCGTTTACCGCTTAAATTTGCAAGTTTTTCTATTTCAAGTCTCTGATTGGCCAATTCTACTCCAATAGAATACTTTTATTTGACTTAAGATTTTTCTAGTTGTTGATTGGCTATTTATAAACTGTTTTAAATATTACATTATTGTTCCAAGAATTACTAGTAGCATTATTAAACTTTCCAATTCATTATTGCCTCAAGGTTACCTCATTGTTGCCTCATTGTTAGCAACTTTCGGCTTCTATTCTCACAGCCCCTACATTATTTAATTGCGTATTACATTCACATAGCATTATTATACATGTATACAATAATATAAACATAATACAATGACTGTTACATAAATTTTATATATTATATTATACACATATTGCTCTAAGGTGCGCTGTTATTATATTATATAATTAGACTGAAATCATTCTAGTTTTAAAATTACTACCTCAAAGGAAACCGATGCACTTGTACCTTAGCGATTCAAATTTAAATTTTACATTAATGGGTTTACCGCTTCAATAACTAAATTAATTGATTAAAATTTTTATTTCAAATAGAGCACATTTTCATCATTACTTATGCATGTGAAATTACTTCGCAAGTATTCGTTCCGATGTGTTGGGAGCTTACATGGCATTCTAAATCTTTGAATTATTTGTTGCAATGCAAGGAAGAGCTTTCAAAGGAAATTCACTATTTTTGCAAGACCAAAATAGCATACATGAATTTGTAAAGTCTTTACAAAATGCTGTAATGTTGTTTAAGTACAGTAAAAGATGATATGTGCTGAAAGAGAAAAACGCCAAAAATGCGGTACCTATTTAGTATTATAAAGTTTCAATATAATCTAAGCAAAGATGTCTGCATGGCACAAGCCGTTTAGTTGATACTTTTGTCGCCAGGTGCCGTTGTATAAGTACCATGATATTCTTTAGAAATTATGCAATACCACGTATTAGCGTTTAGTTTAGTGGGGTTCCAGGAGTATTTCTTAGAAGATCTAGGCATGTGCAGTGAGTGATGTCCATTAGAGTGCAGATAGAGGTATTCGCTGCATATTAAGGGTGTTTAGAATGCTTACCTTCTCTCTCTCTCGCACCAATAAGTAATGGTAGTTAGCTATAATGTAAATGTCAAATAAATCCGAAATGAGTAACGTGACTGTGAATTTTGTTTAAGAAACACGATCGAAGATGAAGCGTTTGTTTTTGGAAAACTCAAAAAGTCACATTAGAAGACTGGTACTCAGCGTGCGAATGTGTGTTTTAGCTCTTCCCTTTAGACTAAACGTCGTTTTAATTCACATGACTGTTAAACATCATTGGTAAAGGACTTCTAGCATTGATAAAGTCTCAAGGATTTTACTTCAGGCCATATACTGTAACCATTATAACAGCAAAGAAATATGACGACAAAAATGAAGCTGGAGTTATGCGATAGCAAAAAACTACGACAACATTTAGGCAGGAAACTTGTCTTGGCCAGAATAAAATTTAAACCACAGTAATTAGGGAGAGCAACATAAAAATACTTTCATCTTATAAAGAATAGTCGTAGCTAGGTAATAAAAATAGGGATCCTGCAATCGTAGACGTAAACTAACGAAGTTACATTTTTGAAATAGCTAGGGTGGAAATACGTTTTAAAATATGAAGAACAAAATCCTAAATCTTAAGTACGAAATCCTCTTTTTCTAATTCATAAAAAATTCAAAAAGCAGATATAAAACATTTCCTCCTTGACCCCTTTACAACGGTCTCACGAGTGAAACAGTAAATCATTATTTTTATTTCACGGTTCTTTTCTTAAATGTAGATATATAACTTCATTTCCTCTTAGTATTCATACACTTGAACCAATCCTCCTTTGTTAGGTGAAAGCGCATCTTAACACCTCCTTATTTTTCAGAAAATTCGAAGCTTACAAAAAAAGAGTGGCTTAAAAAGAGTGAAAATAAAATGCAAAAGTGACATTGCCTTTTGTGATATCAGAAAAATCTATCTATATGATATTCTTCAGGAAAATACACTGGAAAAGACGACTGAGAAAGCAATAAAAGAAGAAGAAAGTTAGAAGCAGAAAAAAGCATGCTATGTCGTGTGTGAAGAAGTTACAATGTGATATAGCTGTTTTCTGTGCAAGCAAGCAATTGATGGCGTTTGTGGAGTACAATAAGAAGAAAAAGTGAAGCATGACAGAAAAAGCTATTTGTAAGTTTTGTAGCAATAAAATAACAAGTATGAGAAAACGAGATCTCTACAATATTCTAAACTCAATTCTCTAAGGTTTGTATCATTTTTCCCCGTTGTGTACTTGGTTTTTAGCAATGTAAGTAACCATTTGCGTTTTAACGCCACAGTTGGATAACAAAATCTATAAATTTAACATTTATTAATGGTGATTTCAAATAATAATTTACATGATTAGAAACATTTCGAAACAGCGGGTGCATTCATCTACCTATAGTTGATCTGGGCTTAGAACCGGATCAACCGAATTTTGATGTAAGCAAAGCATTCTGTATCCTGCGTGTTAGCCTCAAGTTCGTATCCACACACATCACTAACGTCTACATGCAGAAGAGAAGTGAACGACACCACACAGAATTAAATGGAAGCCATAACCTCCGTTAGTTTTACTAATTACATTATTTACTATTTCACATGGATCAAAAGTTTCGAACTATGTTTCACTAACATACATATACTTTTTGAACCCCCACAGATAATCGCGCTGTGGTGTGCTTTGTTTCCCGCGTATCGGTGACTAGTTATTGACGTCATATGTTTCCACCAAGTTGGGTTCTAAGAGTGGAGGATTATAACTGCGGCATTCATTCACCCCCCCCCCCCCACACACACACACACACACCCATCCATCCAACCACCCAGTCACACCCACCCACGTGTCCCCTATCTACGTAACATTCTACCCACTCCCTTATACACAAATCTGCCTCGGCTGTGTCAGTTATATCTGGTAGAGCAAGTATCTCTTAACAAGGGTAGTACGGCTGTAGAACAGTTTCACACACTTTACACAAATTATAGTTTTAAATTCTCACTTCGTTATTATTTCTTGAAGGCAGTTGAGTAGTATATCAAATAATAACAAATTACCCAAGTATTTACATGTGAAGCGTAAGAAATTAAGTTCTATATGTGTGCTAACGAACCGCAGTTTACAGAGAATTTCTTAAGTTCTTTATTCGCGTTAAGAATTTATAAATCTCACACATTTATATCTCTGCGAATATTAAATGAAATATATTTTACCGTTGTAGTAATTATCTGTTCCTAACCACATTCTTTTTAGAGGTCAAATTTTATCTTCTTTGCACTAATATTTCACATCTGCACACTCTGAGCTTCATCTACTGAACTGACTTGGCTTGGGTACGCCATCTCTTAGCGTCCACAGCTTAAACTTTTAAATTTAATGTTTTTATTTTCTGATTGGTTAAGCCTACTCAAGCAGAACACTGTTGGTTTGATTTTCATTGGCTCCTTGCACCCACGTGACTATTTATAAACTTTTTGTCGTTACATCAGTATTTTTCCATCGAGTGTTGGTAACTTTCCTTAGTTTCTAACTTGTTCTGCCAAGATTACAACTCATTGTTAGCTACCCTCTGCTTTCCACTTTATGACACTGTTTGTTACAAAAACAAAACAGCTTGCTTCTACACTCAAAGCTCCTACGTTTCTAAACTAAGAAGTATATTTACATAATATTGTATACATACATTGACGTTTGTGAAAATTGCAACACCAAGAAAGAATTTCCCGAATAACTCCAAACTTGGTGGAAGTGTAGAAGAGTGTGCAAACAATAAGTGATTAGGTTAGCAGAGAGATGGGGTACATGTAGGCCGAGCAGAGCCCTCTCGTGTCGGTCCTACAAGGTCACTGTTGTGCTCAGTGTAGTCAGTGCAGAGCTGCCAAACAAGGCGATAACAATAAATGAATGCAGTATGCATCGTCGACGTCAAAGGGAGCCATATCGGCATGTGAGTGAGTTTGAACGGGGCAGAATGATCGGTCTCCGGGAAGCGGGTTTGTCATACCGTGACATTTTGGCTCGTACAGGGCATGCTGCTACGACAGTGATGCGTGTGTGGAAGCAGTGGATAGATGAACGAGGTACGCAGCAAAGAGCGGTACTGAACCACGGAGCATGACCACAGCACGGGATGACCGTCATCTTGTCCGCATGGCCATATCGGACCGTACAGCTTCATCCTCAGTGTTGGCTCGACGCTGGAACACTGCAACAGGTGTGAACTTGTCTGCATCAACGGTTCGTCGCCGTCTGCCGCAGGTTGGACTGGTTGCATGCATGCCATTAAGTCAGCGTCCATTGTTTATAAACCACAAACTGGTCCGACTGCAATGGGCACGTGAACACCGTCACTGGGATGCTGAGTGGCAAAATGTAGTCTTTTCGGACAAGTCCCACTTCAACGTGTCCTACAGTGATGGCCGCATACGTGTCCGGCGGTACCATGGTGAGCACAACCTGCAGGGTTGCATTGTTGAGCGGCATAGCGGACAAACACCAGGTGTGATTGTTTGGGGTGCCATTGGTTACAACAACCGATCGCGCCTCCTACGAATTGAGGACACTTTGAACAGCACCGGTACCTAACGGTGGTTGTGGAGCCTGAGGTACTCCTCCTACTTCAGGCATCTCCACAGGCCACATTTCAACAGGACAATGCCCGGCCACATAATGCGAGCAATGTACAAGCCTTATTCGAAAAGCGACGGGTACCATTGCCTCCCTGGCCTGCACCTTCGCCTGAGATGTCGCCCATCGAACATGGTTGGTCGGCACCTAGTGCGTTACGGTCCTCCAGTAACCATTGTCACGGACTCCAATACAAACCGGTGGAGGAAAATCCCTCAGGAACTTATTCAGAACCTTTTTGCTTCAATGCCACGGAGTATAGCAGCTCTAATTGCAGCGCATGGAGGCTACACCAAATACTGAATATTAGGACTCAAAGTCATGTATAGATTTGAAACGTTTATCATTTGTTACTTGTCATCTACCTAACCTGTGGTATTAAATTCATTGAATTCATGTGTTTCCTTCTTGCTGTTGCAATTTTCACAAACGGCGGTGTATATACAATAAATATGCATAACACAATGGTTGAAATATACACTTTATAGCAATTACTGATCGATTATAGACGGGCTATTATTTTATTTTATATAATAAAATGGATAGTGGTTAAGGGATACAAATTCTGCCTCACCACCTACCTAGCATTCCATCCACACCTCATAAACCAATGTACCTACCCAACCAGTACCTACCTAACAATTCCCCCCAAATCATCATCCACCAACCTACCTAATATTCCATACCTTCACACACCAATCCACCTCCCCAACGACGTACCACGTAACACGCCGTCACCAACATAAATAACACTCCACTCACTCTCTCACTCAGCCACCTACCTAATATCCCATATAAGCATCTACGTAACATTCCAACCACTCCCTCACTCACCCACAACTACCTAACATTCCACCATCCCCTCAACCACCCAACTACCGGACATTTCACCCAAACCCACCACCATCCACCCCTTCAACAATCTACCTACCTGACATTCATCCACTTCCTCAATCGACCACCTACCTAACATTATACATACCCCTCAACCACCCTCTTACCTATATTACACTCACCACCTTATCCACTTACCTAGCATTTCACCCACTCTTCACCCACTTACCTACCTACTTAACATTTGACCCACCTCACCCATTCACCCATCCAATTAACCATGCACTTACAACCTCACCTATCCACCTAACTACCTAACACACCACCCACTCCCGCTCCCACACAGGTACCTAACATTCCATACACTCCCTCACCCACCCACCTTCCTAAAGTTCCAAGGTATCTAACTATCCTTCCACAGTCTCACCCACTCACCTACATATCTAAAATTTCACCCACACCTCACCTACCCACATCTGTAACCACCCATGTACCAACCTATCCACCCATTCACATACCCATCGAATTAACTACCTAACAATTTCACCCACACTCTCACCTACCCACGTACCTAAAATTCCACGCGCTCCCTTACCCACACATCTACTTAACAACCCACGATTTGCCTATACACTCTCCCACTTACCTACCTTACATTATATCCACCCCCTCACCCACCTAACTAAAGAATTCCACGCACCCCTTCACACACATACTACCTAACATTGCACCCACCTACCTAGCTAACATTCCACCCACCCCCTCATCCATCTACCTATCTAAATTCCACCAAGCCACCTACCTGCCTAACTTTACACTCATCCCCTCACTCACCTACGTAACATTCCATCCACCCAAAAACCCACTAACCTACCTAAAATTCCCAAACCTCCTCACCCAACTGCTCAGACACCCACACACCCACCTAACATTCCAACCACCACCTCACACACTTACTTACCTATCATTTCACCTACCCCCTCACACACCCACTTAACTACTTATCATTCTACCCAACCACTCACCCACCTATTTATTATTCTACCCACCCACTTACCTACCTAATATCCACAGTCCTCTTACCCACCTATCTATCTAACATTTCAACCACCCCACACCCACTTACCTACCTAATATTCCACTTACCCCTCATCCATCTATCTATCTAACAATCCACCTATCCTCACACCCACTTACCTATCTATTATTCCATCCACCCCTCATACACTTACCTATCAAACATTCCACCACTCTTTCACCAACATAGCTAACATTCCACCACCACGTCACCCACTTATCTACCTAACATTCCACAGCCCCTCACCCACTTATCTATCTAAAATTCCACCCAACCCCTCACCTTGTTACGTACAAACATTCCACCAACCCCCTCACCCACTTATCTACCTAACATTCTAGCACCACATACCTACCTAACATTTTACCACACGCACACCTACTACCTATCTAACAATCCACCTACCCTCACACCCACACAGCCACCTATTACTCCATCCACCCCTCACACCCTTACCTACCTAAAATTCCACCACTCCTTCACCAACTTACGTAACATTCCACCACCACGTCACCCATTTACCTACGTAACATTACACAGCCCCTCACCCACTTATATATCTATCATTCCACCCAACTCCTCACCTCGATACTTACCAACATTCCACCCACCCCACCCACTTACCCAGCATATCACCACCCCTCGCCCACTTATCTACCTAACATTCCACGACCACATTACCCACTTGCCTACCTAATATTCCACCCATCCCTTCACCCACTTACCTACTTAACATTCCACCATCCTCTATCCCACTTATATACCTAACATTCCACCAACCCTCATACACTTGCCTATCTAACATAACACCCACCCCTTCAATCACCGACCTACCAAACATGCCACCCACCTCCTCACCCACCTACGTATCTAACATTCCACTAACCGCCTCAAACACCTAACTAATAGCATTCCACCCCTCCTTACTCACCTACCTACCCACCCACCTAACATTCCGCCATCTACCTACCTATATTCTACCCACCTCCTCTCCCAATTACCTATCCAACATTCCCCCATTCCTCACCCACCTATCTAACATTCTATTCACCTACCTAACACTCATCTCGTCCTACGTAACTTTCCAAACACTCCTTTACCCTCCCTCCTACCTATCCAACCGCACATATACCTACCTATCCACCCACCACATTAACCACCCACCTATTTAGTTACCTAATGTTCCACTCACACCATCACCTACCAATATACCTATCTAACTATGAACACACTATCTCAACCACCCCCTCCTACCTATCTAACTATCCACCCACTCCTCACTCATCTAACCAACTACCTACCGCACGCCACCTCACCCATCTACCTACCTAACTAACCATCCACCACCTCATCTTCCCGCCTACCTACACAAGTATCCATTCGCCCCTCATCCAATCACCTACCAACTCACCCACCCTCCACATATCTACTCATCTTCACCCGACCAGCTACCTTTTTTAATTCCCACCCACCCCCTCGTCCACCTACCTAACTATACACACTATCTCCTCACGCACACACTTATGTTCTCTCCCACATACCTACCTAACCGTTCATCCAACATTCACCCAACCCCACCTACTCAACCACCCATCCACCATCTCACCTATCCATCCACTCCCCTACCTAACTAACCACCCCTACCTCCCACTTATCCATCCCTCTACCTACCTAACGCTCTCCCACCTAATACCCATCCACACACTCGTCTGCTCGCCCAACCACAAATGGTCGTTGTTTCTCGATAACATGAGCCGCCTTAACATACATGCAAGCCCTGAGGTCCAGACTGCCTCAGGAGCGGAAACAAAGGTACAAGAAAGAACCCAAGCTCCACACTTAACGCCTCTTTATTAACAAGTATTAACAACTATCCAAACTGGTTCAGAAATGGAAACAAAGGTACAAGAAACAACCCAAGCTCCACACTTAACGCCTCTTTATTAACAAGTATTAACAACCAAACTGGTCAGGAAGGAAACAAAGGTACAAGAAACAACCCAAGCTCCACACTTAACGCCTCTTTATTAACAAGTATTAACAACCAAACTGGTCAGGAAGGAAACAAAGGTACAAGAAAGAACCCAAGCTCCGCACTTAACACCTCTTTATTAACAAGTATTAACAACTATCCAAACTGGTTCAGAAATGGAAACAAAGGTACATGAAACAACCCAAGCTCCACACTTAACGCCTCTTTATTAACAAGTATTAACAACTATCCAAACTGGTTCAGAAATGGAAACAAAGGTACAAGAAACAACCCAAGCTTCACACTTAACGCCTCTTTATTAACAAGTACTAACAACTATCCAAACTATCAGGAAGGAAACAAAGGTACAAGAAAGAACCCAAGCTCCGCACTTAACACCTCTTTATTAACAAGTGCTAACAACTATCCAAACTATCAGGAAGGAAACAATGGTACAAGAAAGAATCCAAACTCCACACTTAACGCCTCTTTATTAACAAGTATCCAAACTGGTTCAGGAATGGTAACAAAGGTACAAGAAAGAACCCAAGCTCCACAATTAACACCTCTTTATTAATAAGCTATTCAACCTTTGGCTTCACTACAACGCCAATCAGTATAACGCCATAAAATAATTCAGTAAAGTTCAAGGCGCGAAGCACAAAACATCTTTACAGCAGACAACTACAGCAAACAGACTACAAATAAATGCCAGCTATTACCGTTCATTTCGGGTAGGCGCATGCAACTACATGCACTTTAAAGACATTAGCAGACACTAAGCAGCTAAGCCTATGCACTTAACTAAGCATATATCTATATAGGCGAATCGACCACTTTGCAAAACGAACAGCAATTAGTAAATAAATTATTCACTCATATGGAAATGCCCTAAGCTTGAAAAACCACACGTACTGACTCAGTAATTTTATCAAGCAGCATATCATGCCAGTATATAACTCGGTAGATATATTTACATAAACCTAAAACACTATTCAAGTGAACTAAATCTAACCACATTGAAAAATGAAAACTCAATCAGCCTGAAGAAAAATCCCAATAATTGTATCTATTCCCTATCATAAACCAAGAAATACATTAGTTATTGACATGTGAAAATGTGTTAAGCATTCAAAATAGTGTGCATACTGAGCTCAACAACTTTACCACACAGGTTTTATGCCACTATATAACCGGGCAGGTATGATCGCATAAAACTGATACACTATTACAGTGAACTCAATCTAACCTCTTTGAAAAATGAACAGCAATCAGTCTGCGAAAAAATCCCAGAAATTATATCTGTTTCCTACCATGAACAAGCATACGTATTTTCGCGTTTCCATAAAATATCTGGAGTAATAACACCAAACACAAGGTAATATTAAACTAATGATAAAAGGAATGTCACACACCAATATTGTGTAAGAAACAAATTGGTTGGAAGCCAGGTATAAAACAATTTACCCCATACTTAAAACTTTAATATAGCATGCCATAAAACTGAGTAAAAAGGGTAAAAACCTCACCTTACGTTATTACAATACATTTGTAATAATGTATTACATCCAACATAAATTACGATCCCAAAATGTGGGAAAGGGATGGAAAACTCATGTGTTATTCCCAAGCACTTTAGCCCTCATAACTACATGACTTTTGTCCCATTCAATTACCCCAGTGCAATGAGAGAACATCCCGCACGAATACCATTAACTACTTATTAAAACTGCATCTAGGAAAGCTCACTATGATCAAATAAAGCAACTATAAAGACCGATCCACATTTTCACCAAAATTAAATAAGCCGTTACACTGTGACTCGCCTCACGAAGGCAGACAGTGAACGTCTCTCGCCGTTCCTCACGCGCTCAACTTGCCACACGACCAACTCAAGCCCAACTCCCCGAGCTCTCCAGCCGGTTCCATCTCTCAGCCCAGCTAACCAAAACAAAATCCAGCCGAGAGGTCAGAGCTCATACCATCCCAAAAATAATCAGATCAGAGATTATAGACGCACTATTCGTAAACGACTGGCACAAATAACAGTGTAAATCTGCTCTATTCATTCTAATGGTATTGATAATGCAAAAAACTAGCCCTAATTAGGGATGGGGTTGAAAAAATGTTGGATTGGAGGCAATTAGCTCGATTTTCAAAACGAATGGGAAAATTGGACCAATGAAAGTAGTGTGTGATGAAACTAATTACATGTCTACACGCCACATTCTGATTATTTTAATTAATTTGTTTTTATTAATTTGAAAACTGCTGTTTTACCACAACTGTGGGCAACGCGGGTTATTTCTACTAATTGAATTTAAGGTAAAATCAAAGCTTTATTACAACAAAAAGGTAAAACAGAACTTGTGCTCCTTCTTTAACCACGATAGCTTTTCTTTATATAGTTTGACAATGAATATATGGGTTAACTGATCTAACATTTTTTGTGTTGAAAACAAACACAACTGTGTGTTGAAAACACTTTCCATCGGTTTTTATCTATAAACAGCTATTGGGAATTACAACTGCACCGTTATAAACGTTTCAGTTCATGTTGATAACCTCCCAGTTTTGCTGTTAAGTTGACGCCCTCTATTAGGGTAAGACAACTTAGCCCTACAGTTCACTGAAAGATCACCTGCTCTGCTCTCGAGATAATAGTCATATATCTTGTTGTGTGGAGTCCCATAGTCTGCGCAGGTGATCTGAGCTATGCACTGGTTTACGAAGGCAATACGTAACTACTGACAAAGGTATTTTTCGATTTTTATTAATTAACATTGTACCGGTATGAGTACTCCCCGCTGCATTCCCGAGTTCGTGGGTTCAAACCCGGCGGAGGACGAGAGACGTTTTTAGCGTAAAAATCTTAAGAATGGCTCGCTTCGGAAGGGAAGTAAATCCGGTTGTCCCATGTCGTAGATTTACGGCACGTAAGAGAACCTCAAGCCTAATAACGAGGCCCCCTGAGAAAAATGTCCGGTCTTTCCCGCCCAATACAGATTGGGACGCTAAGAACCATAGCAGTTAAAAGTGTCCATAAATAAAATGCAATTTCAATTTCTCCCCTGCTTCAGCTCTACAATTATCAAACCTCCACCAAAACTACAAGGAATCACGGAGCGAATATCGGTTGAGATAGCATCATATTACTGGAAGCCGCTCCTACGCTCGTCACTCGAAACGAGGTGAGAGGTTTACCAGTAAGAGCAGGGCAGATGTTCGCAGCAAATGCCCTGCCTCCTCGGCCAACTTCAGCTGAGAGGTTCAGCCTGCTAGACTATATGAGTGAGGAAGAGATTCACCAGGATTGAAGCAGGGACACGAAAACAGCCCACAAAACCCTAGTTGGTTCAGGAAACAACGAGGGCGATACTTTGGTTTCGGCTTTGTCTAAATTAATCAACCACTGTGTTTTTGTAAATAGAATTTCTAAATCATAACCTTCAGATATATAGGCGTGGCGTGTATTTTCCAAGTGCTGTATTATTCCGGATTAGAAGGGGAGGCTAAATTACAATACATGTATTTTTAAAATGTAGTTACTCTTATATTTATTCAGAAGAAACTTTGACAACTAATAAGAAAACTAAACCATTTAATTTGGTGAATTTAATTTTCAGAATTTCAAATTGTCAGTTGCGGACGAGTTTCACTTTTCCTCTGCCATAACTGCACATACATGTTAATTGTTTTTACATAATATTTTTTAGAGACGAAATGTTTTTGCTGTACAATAAGCTCTGGTCTGAAAATGTTTGTAATGTTATTTTAGATTCAAAGTTTATATGAATTTGTTGTTGTATAAGAAATGTTACAATATTGAAGAATATTTAAACATTTGTTAAACTTTGAAAATATAAAGGGAAGTGAGAAAGGAAAATAGTAATGCGCTTAAAACAAATTCTACCATGCGGTCCTGTGAAGTGCGACAGTCCATTCCTAGTGTGGTTGTGAAACGATCTGGCTTCTGGACGAGCAAACGTGAAACCTTAAACAAAACTTCACTGTTATATACCAACATGTTTCCACTGTTCTACGTTTGTGCTGGGGTTGAACTGTATTTTTTTCACATTTCAATAATTACTCAACGTTACAAGTCTGTTTTAGCCGGGAAATACATTAAATAAGTTACAACGATTAACTTTAATGATAATGATTTTATAGCTTTCAGCATTATATAATGTAGGTATGAAATTACAGGTAAATTTACTACATATTTAATATAAGCTAATATGTTGCTACTTAAAAATTGTATTAAATGTCCCGTTTGTTCCTTTATAAAACCATTTCATGCTCTGTAACACAACTTTAGTATTTATTAATGAATCTGGTTTTCAAAGGTGGACTATGTTCAGTTTTCACTCTCACTACACCTTTTGGTTTTTTCTTTCTTTTCTTTTTTCTTATGTTTTTTTTCTTCTAGTAGCAGTGTAATGAATCACGCATCATCTCTCTTCCGGACGCTTGCCGTCAAACACAGGACTTCTCTTTTAATTGATCGCGTCACAACAAGAACTTCACTGACCTCAGGAGCATGCTCGCTGATACGTAGTTGCAGAGCTATCTGGAAACTTCGCAGGAGGGGGCGCACCCAGAAATATCTCCTTGCATCTCGATTGCGCTTTTGGAGTTTACTTCGGCTGGGAGTGCCTTGCCTTCTTCTAGTAGCCGACTAGCGGTGAAGGACGAGGCCGGGTCCACAGCAGTTACGTCACAATAATATTTTAAAAATCTAGGTTTATTCTCTATTATTTATGCAAAACACCCGGTTATATTTGGATAAAGAAACTTGTAGAAAAATAACCCCTTGTAACCGCCATAGAAGCTAAAGGGATTTTAACTCTGTTTGAGATATGCCTGCTACCTTCTTTGAAATCTAAACGGCGAAGAACAAAAAATATATATTTGTTTAAAAAATTACAACAATTTGTCACATAAGCAATAAACCATTTCTTATACATCAGTGAACTGCAGTTATATTTCCATAAACAGTCGCAGCGCTTTAAAAAACTAATCTCTAAGTTAGTGTTTATTTAGTCCAAATAACGAAATATTGCCCAATCTGTCAACGTCTTAGCTACTGTATGTGACAGAAGGGTATGTTCGTTTAATTTATTAACTGACAAGGATTTTGCAATGCCAGTTCCAATATGCACATCATTATCAGTACGACAAAGCTCACTACGAAATTGTAGCTTGTCTACCTACGCTTCGCCAAGAACATTTGGATTAACATTTGTGATTGAATACTAATTATTACCTTGCATGTAAGAAAAGCTGAATTCTCTCGTTTTAAATTATATTCTTTAATGCCTCATGAGTGTTAAACAACAGATTCCTGCAGACTATAAGGCAGGTCCATCTACCACTCCATTTCTTAAAAGGTCGATGATTAAACCCTTTTCTAATATTATTTGTAAATAATAATTATTATTGAGAGAAGAAAGATAGTCTAGAATTATTCTGGAATGGTCACCACCAGGTAGGAGGAAATGTGGAGGACCGCGAGCAAATTGGAGAAGTGATATATTTATGATGATGTTGATGATGATGATGATGATGAGTCAGTATCTGGGGGAGGAAAATTGGCAGAATTGTGAAGAATGGAGAGTGGGAATAAAGGGAACCACTGAAAAGTGGGAACAAAAAACTCAAGGGTGTAAATACTAAGTATTTGTAAAGTGTGAAGCCGACCCATCTTGTTGAAAAAGATTTATAATTAACTCACTTATTTGATCGAAATGAGAGAATTTACAGCTTAGATTCACAATCAAATAACGGTTTTAACAGAAACATAGCTTCGTTTGCTGAATCCTTAACAGAATTTGTATGGAAAACTTCCACAGAAAAATGGTTGAGAAAAAAAGCCACAATAAATTATCATCTAAGTGTAACGTTTTAGGCTTTAAAGTTGAGAAATAGAATGCAGGGCTACTGTCCCACTCTCGTGATAGGGACTTAGTGGTTTGCTGCTAATGTCTAACATGCTAAAGATCCAAGTTGTCCCACTTTTTTTTCCGTGCCATTCCGTAGCTTAAACTGGCAAGCTTAATATATTCAATTTCAAACATTATAGCAAACTTCAAGAAGTACAATTAAAAATAATCAGCCTGTTATTAAATCACAAAAGTTATGCATTTTATGTATAATTTGCAATTCCCAATAAATGATTGAAACAAAGTTGTATATCAGGTGAATCAGCCAGCTCTATATTTATGTACATTATTTGTAACCCGCGGATTATAATCTCCGCTGAAAACATTGACCCTATAATCAGGAAAAAAATTCGTTTTTATGCTAGTATGCTTTTCGAAATGTATCTATTGTGGTTAGAGGGAGGGGCTAACTCTATAATCGTGGGGAGGCGAGTAGGTGTCTTCCTCTTTATGCAACTGGCTCGAAGAGGTAAGACTGGTTGGCATGGCGTCCCGCGTTGAAACAAACGGGTAACTTCAATCTATGTATTTCTACTCAATATAGTGACCATCCAAATTTAAAATGGGTTGATTAATTGAATAGGTGACCTTACCTTTTATAATCCTATGTAATCCAAGTGTTATCAGGGTTGTTTTAATGAATATTTAGGCTCGCCCCCGTCGCCTCATGTTTAAAGTTTAGAATGTTCCATTTAGCTCTACCATTTAAGTATTATTATTATTATTATTATAAACTGAGGTGTGACACTATTTGGTCCTGTATCTAACCGGCATTTATTAATTTTTATTTCAAAGCAATGATGCTGCTTAAAAGAGTAATAGGTTGGTGTTGATATAAAAGTAGCATAACACATAGATGTTTCATTGAAGAATGTTTAAGCAAATGTTCTTTATGGTCGAGGAGATTTGGTCTATACAGCCTGTAGTGGATCTATAATCCGAAGTTGAAACCTCGTTTCATCAAAGCTTTTAATGCAGTTTCCGTTCTTTGGCACCTGAGACAAATAATTTCACTATTATAGTGTATTTAGTTCGTTCAAAAATTATTGACACATCCCATAACTTTTGAAATGTGTTTTGTAGGTGGTGCTTCGTACTGTGTTTACCTGGGATCCGGCTGGTGGTCCTTTGTTCCGCACGAGTTAGCTCCTCTGCACATAGCGAAAATGATAAGGTCAGGAAGAGTCGGAAAGAATATACAAATTAAACTATATTCCAACCTATTCCCGCACAAACACATGATATATGTTACACTCAGCACACTTTCCCGCCCCACACACAAGACACAATTGGCGGTTACTACAACAAATTATTCATATTATGAAGTCCGCTGTCATCTATTCGCGGTAAGGCTAAGTGTTAAACATTTAAAACCCGCTTAAATACTGTGTTGAATCTAAATCATAAGTAAATGTGAGACTGCAACAAATTGAAATTTGCGCACCTTGAAATGTCCAATTGTCACTGACATAGCTGAGATGCTGCGATTTTGCGTCTTAACTAATGCAATGAGAAAAATGCTCAGAATGAAGCTCTTGCTTCAGCGAACATTGCCCTTTTTGACTGAAGCATTATCTATTTTATGCCAATTTTCTAGAGGGCTTGGACTGGGCCCCTAACTACGTGGTTTATTGTATCAGTTATTCGCTACCTTACTCTTCCACCTCAATCGTCTTTATTGGAGGAGTTCACTACAAGAATATTGCGAAATTCTATTTTCCCGATTATAAAGTTTGATAGTGCATCATTCATTTCCAGCATCAGTTTTCATGCCCCATACGTGATTAGACACGTATACTCCGACACTGGTATGTCGATGTGAAAATCTAGTGATCTTTGAGAGCACGCATGTTTGCAGGAATTCGGCTGAGCTCCTTTTCGGACCGTTTCCTTGTTATCATCTGAGGCATATTGCCACTTTTAAGCCACTTGCTTTTAGAATTTCAGCATTCAACATATTTTAGCCTTTAGCCAAATTATTAAACTTATTTTCATGTTTGACTGTAAGTATAAATATTTTACATATAATAAGTAAGGCGGTGTTCCTGCTTCAAAATGTAGCCGGTGTATGCGCCAAGATAGGCTACAGTACCGCTTTTCAGCAGATGCCAATGCAGGTATACAAGTACAATGTCATTTGCTGTGGCGTGCTAGTATGATTGTGGACAGCACGTAGGAGCAGACCATCATCGGCAACGGTGAACAATATAGTTTCTTTGCAGGGGAGGAGTCACTGCTTTGGATATATAATACAGATTAGCCTTTGTATATGCTCAGTTCAACCAAGTTGCAGATCCGTATTTCGTTCGACTTCGTCTGAAAGGAAACCAAAAGCTTTGCTGACAAACGCAAGAACACTGGAGTTCAGCACGAACAGCACCCAGGCAATGTCCAATGCGTGACTGATTTGATGAAACAGAACAGGCGAATCACTTTCGATGAACTGTAGAACGTAACACGTCTATCACAGAAACTTCTTCACTCTATCATCTAAGAGGATTTTAACATGACTAAGATATCTGCAGAATGGATGGCCCATTGCCTCAGCATTGCGCAGAAGCATTTGATACAACTGTACAACACGGATCCGGGGGAGTATTTTAGCGTCTTGTCACCGTCGATGAGACACCGGGCAGTCTCGGGAGTGAAAGCACACTGGGAGCCTCCGTCCCAAGAAGCCACAACCAGGACTTTCGTCTCCACAAGAAAATGTCGACTGCGTTCTGGGATAAGAAAGGGTTCTCCTGGTGGAAAGCATCCCTTCCCTCAATATGACCTACAACAGCCAACAGTACTGTATTTCATTCAGCAATGCCACGGCTAAAAATGGGAACGGTGTTCTCCAACAAGATAACGTTCGGATACATGCCATCTTGGGTCAGTTAGAGTATACCGTACTATCTCACACCTTATATTCACCGGATTTGTTCCTAGTGGCTGTGCTTTGTCATTATGTATGATGCAATGGCATGTGGGGTAAGAAGTTAATCATAAACAATTAGCTTCAAGCTGTTTCCTCCAATGGCGCCGGGTTAACACAAGCAATGGTTTACTACGCAAATAAGGAAACTGCCAGAACGATGGCAAAGTTGCGTAGACATGGCGGAGAATATGTCTAACTTTCTCTAATCGTTATTTCAATAAAATATACTTAGTGCAAAGTACAAAAAATTGTAATCATAGTCATTTTTAATGTCCTATTAACCATAAATAACACTTACTGTATTCCTTCTGTCGGTTAATGCTTATTTTTATTTATTTAATGTTAATTATTTTCAAAAATACACACAGGAGAGCTCCACAAATACAGGTTTTGTTCAGTCTGAGCTAACTTATAAATCTAAGCTAGCATAACCTGTGTGTATCCTTCTTAAAAATATTAATGCCGAAATATCCAATTCTAACGCCAAAGCAATAAGGAAAGAAAGATGTCATAATCGAATCTCTGCTACTATTTCATAAACCTGGCCGAATAGCTATGATGCCGCTCAGCTATTTGGTAGCTTAATACTCTCTAGGTTTTAAATAATTCTAAGCTGTCTATTCGCTAGGAGAAGTCTTCGTTACCTCATTTAAACTGCTTAAATGTCATTGCTTTTAGCACACTTGTGCATTCTGTATGTATGAATGAAATACCACAAATTATTATGCACGGTATATCAATGTACGTATTAAATTTAAAGCATTTAAAATCTTGTTGTACAGAAACCACTTTGATTTAGGCGTATCTCCTAAATGGTTTTGGTCTCTCACCTCTCTCCATCACTATATGTTTTATTGGTTTCGGCATTAACTCCATGTTTGAATCTGTCATTCACTGAGTTTCCTAAGGTGAGTAGCAAAGTTTTCTGCATAGAAAAAGTTGTTGAAATCAGCTAAAAAGCGGATTAAACTGTAGTAGAAAGGACTAAGTTTTTGAGATAGGCTTTAATGTATAATAATGTATCCCTTACAGTTTTTTTTTCACTGAGAGTGGAGCCTTTGTTTATATAAATACGTAAATGAGCTGCTGGCTAGTATTGAAGAGGAATCTACATAGCTGCCGTTTAACGGGTTGTATTCTTTAAAAGTCCTAGGGGCATGTGATTCACCCGGTACAATTGCTGTTACATTTCTAACAATTCAGAAAATGTCAGGTATTAAGGAATATCCTGCATGAGCAGGTCAGAGGGTTTACAGAAATAAATGAAAGATGAATCCATATCAGCTTTCTCTCACAGCTACCCTGTTCTGTTCTCTCAGCAACTTTCCACAGGTATTTTTGGTATAAAAGTTATCAACACTCAAAATGCAAAGCAGGCTCCACTGTTTTGAAGAGGGGATAAGCGCAACACGAAATCATTCCACCTTCTGGCTTGATCTCCAAATGGTAACATCCGGTAGTATGCGCGAGGATATCCGCTCCATGCGTAGGGAGCATAAAAATATAGCGCCCAAAATGCTCTGCCGCTCATGCAAGGCTTTGCAAACATTTCTGTCTCGCGCGGATGGTTCTCAGCTTCCACGATGTGACCGTTTAATTACAGCAATTAGTTTATGCGGACTTGCGTCTCTGCATGAAGGCGATTTTCACTCATGCGTTTGAAGCAGATCTGCGTAGTATAGTACGGCTGTTGCCAGATATGCTTCTAAACAGTGGTAATTCATTGTAATTGATATCAGGTTCTGCCTTTAAACAGATTAGATAAGGCTCTTTTCTGTGTTATTTTTGATAACACCTTCGTCTCTCTTTATATATAATATTATATGAATAAAATCTTGTATAGCCAAATTGAAGAGCCCCGCGTAGCCGCGGTTGCTGGAGCATTTGACTTCCACATTCTGTGACCAACGTGTCGCGGATTCCGTGAGTTCTCATATTGGGTATAAGGAACACCACAAAGAACTTCTAATGGTCGAGATGCGATGGTCTCTAAATCCTCCAACGTCCCTCAGGTTACACTACTACTAGTCAAATTTAGCACCTATAAATACATCTATAGTCTTGAGATTTCCTTTGTTTTTACTTTCTCCCATCTAAAGAAATGCACTTACCACTAGCATGTGTCATTGCTCACTAAATAGTGAGTTAGGTGCATTTTGAATTCTTTGCAAAATAACTGAGAATAGGAAACTAAAATGCTTTGTTCACATTCTTTAAAGTCATTGAGGTAATATTGTTGTTTCCAACGCTCCCTATTTGATCTGCTGCGACCTTCGCTGCACCCATCGGTGATGTTCGTTTACTCCAATATAAGATGGCGATGTAAAAGAGATGATCCACCGCCTGTCCCTTATATCCTTTTATCTTTCAGGGTTGTAGGAGTGACACCGTGATCGGTGCCGTGTGCCATATGCGCTGGATGTGCTTTAAGGAGACAACTGTTTTTTTTTCTAATGCGGGACCCACTTCCCTAACCTGTCTTTACGAATAGAAGGGGGTTATCGAATGGGTGTCTGGTGATCTCAACATGGAAGTGTTAGGGATCTCGCTGCGTTGCACTTGCACCATCAAATCTGGCCACTCTTCGTACACTCTCGTCTCATCCTTTCCTCCGGGATGTTTAATAGGCTCATTAGGTCTAGCCTGGGCCGCAGTGTTACATCCTCCTCCGTTTCTCATCTCCAATCCCATAACCTTCCCTACCTCTGACTTATGCAATTAGATAAATGAAGCTCATCCGAAATACATATTTTGAGATCCACTTAAAGGGAAAAATACTACGTAAATAGAAGATTTCCGAAGTAAACCCGTGAATGTGTCAGTCATTCCAGCTGCCTGTCTATGCATCTATTAGGCTATGAACAGTTATATACTACAGAACGTCACATCTAATCAGACAGGCTTTAAGTGTTCAAATAGAAGATTTTAAAAATTGTTTTAGGAAATTCTTTCCTCCCGAATAACCTTTTTTACGGAAAAAAATTAATTATTTAATAGTCTCTTTGGGTTTCTCATAACCGGCTATAATGAATTTTATTAAAATGCTGTAGTTTTCAGATATGGCTCAAATAAAACGTATATTTCATTTTCGGTAAATGGTTGGTAACATTCCTTTTATTCTGATTTACATTTTACGTGACAAGCAAACCATTAGTTATACACAAAATCTTGCTATAAAAAATTCGCAGGGTTCATTAAAATATACAGCTTAGATCTGCAGAGTAACTTATATAATGATATTCTTTCTCCCTCTTTCTTGTAAGCTCGTGGTTTCACAGTTTATCGCTACAACATTTAGCCTTAAGTTGCCTTGCCTTTCTTTGGAGGCAATAAAAAGCATTATACAATATTCTTAAACAAAGCGTTCATTAAAACCCTCAAGGGTCTATAAAGAACAAAACAAATAGTAAAAATGTTGAGAAAACATTGCAAAAGCACTGCTGAGCAACCACAATTATCAGAGATTGTAACGATGATTTCTCATGAATGAAACCGAGTGACGGTTCCACGCTGTCACATTTGGAATGCCTAGTCTTTATTTATAGACAAAATCACAGTTGGGAAAAAATAATAGCAATTTAGGTAACATCAATAAGTAACTTCAGGTATAATATGCCTGTGTTTCTTTCTGCAGAAAGTGAAAGATCTGTGGGACTAACACTCCCTAATTTAAGAAGGCTGGTATTACTAATGAATGTAGCTGAGAGACGGTTCCACGCTGTCAATGCCTCATCGTTTATAGAGAAAATCTCGGCTGGGAACAAATACTAGCAGCTTAAGTAACAACAATATAACCTTGTTCATTTTCAATAACTAACATACACTAAACTACTAAAAACACACGAAAGACAAAATAAAATGAACGCCAAAATGAATATATCAAGAAAAGAAGACTAACAATAGGAAGTACTACCTCGACTGGTTTGATGCTGTTGTTGTTATCCATGCCCACTGATGTCACTTAGTTTTCGTTTTTATGCTTATAAAAGCATCACAAACTTCCCATAGGAAAAGAAACCCGCTGCTTACAAAAACAGAAACTACAAATTATAACAAGTGAACTTGGGAGTATGATCGCAATATGAATGGATATGAACTTCGACATATATATTACTCTTATGTTAACAATTCTTAGAACCATAGAGACTTTTGTAGTCAAAGTCATTATGTTGAATGGTTTTGTGTTTTTTATGTCAATAGGCAATAAATAATCATATGAAGATAACAAAAATAAGAAGTGGTAAATTGTCTACTTTGGTGTTGTTGCTGTTATCAGAATCCAATATAATAAGCTCTAAATCTTGTTATTTTTTTACCAAGCGATTGTAGCCCTTTACATTTGCTGCAATCATGCCCACAGATGGCATAGCTGTTGTAATTTATTAATTTGACTTTGTTATTACTTGAAGAAGGTTGTATTGAAGGAGGAGTTGTATTGTAGTTCGATTGTTGGGAAGCCAAACTTGAAGTTGGGGAGCCGAACTTGAAGTCGCTCCAACCGCACGTATGGTACCCGGTAGCCTTCGCCCCAATTTTAAAAATATTAACTTTGTATTTTTACTGTTTCTTTAACTATTATATATTTATGTTTGCCTCGGCTGCGTCAGTATTAATTTGTAGAGACATGAATATCTTAACTAGGCGTGGTGCGGCTGAAGAATGTAGGCTTACACAGATTATAATTTTTACTTCACTACATTTATTAATCCTTGACACGATTTAAATAACACTTCACTGATATAGAGAGCTGTGAGATTATTTATTAATTACTTGCGCTTTATAACTCGTAAACTATTTTTTGTCTCACACTGAATACGTATTAAACTTCTCGAGGACGCGTCTCGCGTCCTGTTGGGAACGCTGTCTGCTAGCAACTGACTTCTGAATTTGTACAATTTGCCCTATTTCAGTTTCTGATTGGCTATTCCTATTTCAATAGTATAATTTTATTTAACTTAAGCTTTTTCTGGTTATTGATTGGCTATTTTATAAACTGTCTCAAAAATTACATTATTTGTTCTCCAAGAATTACCAGTAGCAACTTTTAACTTATTATTATCACAGCTCCTACATTATTAAATTGCGTAATACATTCACATAACATTATTGAACATATACATAATAATATAAACATTTATACAATGACTGTTACATATATTTTATATGTTATTTTATACACACATTGCTTTAAGGCGGGCTGTTATATTTTATATTATATAATTTGACTGAAATCATTTAAGTGTTAAAAATACTGCCTCATACTCCATGATCAATGTCAGAGAGATCAACGAATAATTTGTGAATTCGGTGTCCCTTTGTTATTTTTGAGGCCGTGAAAGCCTAAGTAGGTAATTATTCTTATGTTAGCAATATTCGACCTATTACGAATATCGTGGAGGTTACATGTAAATGGCCTTGTTAGCTTGTGTAGGAATTATGCAAAATTAAATAACTAATCGTGTGAAATGGGGCGGAATTTCAAGTTCTAAGCTAGACAGTAATTTTCGCCTTGTGTCAAAGGTTATCTGGTCGAAATCGGTGCGAGAGTGTAGAAGCCTGTAAGGATCTTTCGAACACACACACACACACACACACACACACACACGCACACACACGCACTCACACAAATACAATACGTTTATACACATAGGCAATCAAAAGATTTTGGTATAAACGCATTGCTCCTGACTTATAAAAAACCCTAATGATATAAACAATTGTATTTTAATTATCTAACTTGAAAACATTTTAGGCGGATATTCTACGTTACAAACTTAAAATAGATAGAAGAAGTTGATTATGAATAGTGTGGAGGAATATGATTGTGTGTTTGTTCTGTTCGTTGATTTGGCTGTGCCGATGCGGCGACGTTGCTGTGGCGTTAATTACGCAGATTTGTCGTCCCCTGAATTATTTTGCATAATTAATGATATGTTAATCTGGTAGCGATGAATTCTCTTCTTTTATCTATAGGGCGACAGGCAGAAGGTGGTGGGAATTTTAATAAATGATTACACAGCTTTTTGTTTAACTTTTTTGGCTATTTATTCTGCAATTTCGACAACAATAATTATAATACAGACCTATATTAGGCTATGTGCAATCTTTATCTATGCCCTTAACGCATAACAAATTATATAGAAGCTAGCTTAAGCGCATGCTATGAGAGTTGTCTGCTTCAAGCGATCGAAACGAAAGTAAGTAATGAATGGTTAATATATCACCTTTCTCAGTGATCCAAGCAATACTTATTTACTTGAGTTCCATTCGTAATTAGGGATCATCTTTTGTTTCCTTCCCAGAAATTCTCTTCATTGGTCCAGCGTCTTTCTGATTGTTAGAGCTAATTGTTGATACGAATTTGTGTGTGCCATTGCACCTTTTAAGCGACGTATAAAATTACCATTGCATATTTCATATAATACATCAACAAATGAACTGAAATGCATATAAAGTTAAATATAATTAAACACAAAGAACAAGAAAAAAAATCTCTTGCTCGAAAATTAATTGTTCTTTCCAACGAGCAATTAATTAATTAACTTATAAACATATTTATGATATTCACAAATGGGAAACGTTAAAAAATATTATAGGGCTACGTGACGCATATACGAAATATCACTTCGATAGGGAAGTCATGTGATTGTTATCAATGAGATTTTTACCATAATACGTAAATATTTTGAATGCTTCGGCTTTAAAAAATGCGCTTTTTCTTGTCATACTGCTTTCTAGGTCTCTCAATTTATGGGGAAGTAAAGTAATATTAATTAATTTTGTTCTTTAACATATGCCGTGTGCAGGCTAAGTTATTGAATTTTCATTCCGATTCTGTCGTTCCTAAATTAATATTATATGAATAAAAGAGCAACACTTTGTTACAAATATCCTATTTAATGAATTATATTAATGCAACCTCTTTGAACATAATACAAATTGAATTTCTCGGTTGCTTTGCCTTTAATGAATTCACACCTTTAGTAGGCATAAAAAACGCTGCTCCAATGCCGTAAATGTGGTTACAAAGAGAGACCCTAATGGAAAACCTATGCTACCTTCTGTTCCAGGAAAGGTTTAGCATAGCTAAGGGCCGTACACAAGAGAAGGAAGACGGCATATCGCAGGGGACACACAAACCGCATGAAACGTTCTGGAAATAAGATTATGTAACGGCTCCGTGGCGCAGTCATGTTTTATACAGCAATTTAACCCTATGATATTACATAGAAGGAGGGTGAGGTCACTTAGTAAATTAAATTATGTGGGACTGTCACTTTAAATTGACTGCAATGTTTTGGAACGTGATTAGAAGCTTCCATTCTTTTTCCTCTTTAACTTGTCTCTGTTTTCTTTCATGTTTCAAATTGTTTGCTTTCCCTCTGTGCCTACATACTCATTCTGCATTCTTTAGTAAACCTAACTAAGGAATACTCAAAATATGTCTTACTTAATTCATAATTCTGAAAACATTTATGCATCAAAATAAGTTTGAATTAAAACCAAGTTATAGATTCAGTAAAAGAGTTCCTGTAAAGTAAACAGTGTCTGTTAATCATCGGATGATTCCTGTAACTTGTAGAGTTCGGTGTATGTTTATACAGTTTTTATTTACCTTCACAATAGTATTAATCTATATCTAAAATCAGAAGCGATAGGTATTTATACGGGGTGTTCCAGAAATATACAGTAATACAATATTGTGTTTCATTAAATGTACCAATTTGTGCATTTATAAGTTTTTTTTTCTTTTCTTCATACTGGTGCAAATTATATAACCTTATGTTATCGATTTAAAGGACTTTTAAAACATGTTTTTAAGCAATAGTTAAAACTAATGTTCATACCAGCTACCTCTCTAAGGTTTTATGAACAGATGAAACAAGATTTCGTAGCATAGAGTAACAACCAAATATGAAGAAAAAGTGTTTCAAATTGTTTTACTTTGTAAATGACCTGAGTGCAAACCTATGATACCTTACGCTGTCACATTTGAATCAAAATGGAAAGTGCAGCAAGTTTAAGGAATGAAACGCAGGTTGTTCCACTGAAAATGCATGTTTTGCATACTCTAAATGCATTGCAAGTGCATTTAATGTATGCAATACAATGCAAATATCTGCATTCATAAAATGCATACATTAGTACACGTTTATGGAACATTCCTTGTAATTTTCAGCCGTTTCAAATCATAGACTTTAGCAGCACTAAACGCAAAACTACTTTGTACTGAAATGCACTAGTTATGAATGTATCCCAAAGGTTATGCTGCATACTATGAAGATACAGAAGAGTTCCAAAAAGCTCGATTCTGGTGAAGGGATATTTCTTTATTTCAATTCGGCCAGCACACACCTGATTTGCAGTAATCTTGCATTATAGTAGCATATTCGCATTACCATTCTCAAAACAAGTTATATGAGTAACAGTCCCGTAGTTCAGGGAAATTCGTGTCTAACTTTAGATAGACTTGAAAACTAGGGAAAACAGTTTTCCTAGTGTCAGTCACTCAACCGGAGTAGTCCGTGCTTATTGACATGAAGCTAATTATTGTGATGTTTCTTCTCTATTTGCTTAATATTAAATACAAAATTAAATATGTAACATCAGGTGCAGTACTCTCAAAGCATGGAGCTTTAATCTTCGATCCTCGCAAGCATTGTTTGGATTGTTGGTACATGAAACTCCGGAAGCTCTTCAACTGATATAACTGAGAAGATTCTACATAAGGCAAACAAGGGTGATTAGACATTGAATTTTTCAGCTGCTCTATATTGCCTTATAGTTATTTGTTTTGACAAGAGATAGCAAATTGTTAAGAACAAAATAGAGGTAAGGGCTGACAATTTTGTGTGTTTAATTTTTATGGTATGTAAAGCTCTGTAGTTACATTAATTTCTCTCTAACGCGTGAGGTGTGAGTAGATAAACTAGTTTGGTGCAATTTGCTCTCATGCCAGCTATGCTTTTTGCTTCCTAACAATTGCGACATTTCGATAATGATTTTTGGGAGATATGCCACAACACTAAGGCAGGAGATTAGAGGCATGTTTATAGTATTCAAGTTAATGCTTATAACTTTACAGGCTAACTGTGATGAAATATTCGAAATAAAATAAAGTATTGCAAAAAGGCGAATGTGTTGAAATTTACAACTCATTTTCCATGTTAGACTGGATTCAGTGTAATCGCTGCAAAAGGTGACTGCATGAAACTAGCATAATATGCTATTAAGAATGCACTTTGAATGTGAATCAATGTTTGAATAGTTGCAGATAAGGCAAAGAAAAAAGGTTCAAAATAATGATCTGTTCACACTTTATTGATTTGTGAAGCTGTTAACACCCTTTACGCCTGTTTCATATAAAACATATCACCCATTTCTTTTTACTTTCTCTACTACGTATAGTAAGTAGGGGAAGTATTGCATTCCACCCAAAAATTCGATACCGAGATTTCACTGGAAATACATGTTTTGAGACCCACTGAATCCAAAAAAAGCATTTTTGGAAACATGTCCGTGTGTGTGTCTGTGTGTGTGTGTCTGTGTGTGTGTCTGTGTGTCTGTGAACAGCATAACTCAAAAACGAACAGTCGGATAAACACCAAACTTGGTATTTAGGTTCAGTATCTTCCAGAGATGCGACACGAAGGTTTTCAAGAAAATCCCCCCACCCCAGACTATCCTTTACATGGAACATTTTTCGAAAATTTTAATTTTCTCAAAAATGGCTCTAACGATTTTGATGAAAATATCATATGTTTAAGATAATGTCATGAGAAATGAAATGTATATCTCGAATTTTCTGGGAATGTCTCCAAAAGTATTCTTGATTGTGAACGACTTTTGCATAACTGGTAAACCGTAAGAGATAGACAGAATTTTACTTCACAAAAAATGTAGATCACGTTAAAATACACAACTTATGTCATATACATTTTTTTGTTGAGTGAACCGTTTTCGAGATATTGCTTGTGATTTTCTTAAATTTTTCAATACTTATACTTTTTCTCAAATTCGTTATTCATTTTTTTTATGTCCTGGACATGCAAAGAGAATGGAATGCGCCACATAGCAACCAGCGTTAAAATATTTGACTATCGCTTAAAAGCTACCATATTCCCCTTGCATCTACAAGAAAATTACCAATAAGATTGACATCTCGATATCTCGATTAACATGAAGCATATGGAGAATAGGCGTTTGTAAAATTAGATTGTACAAGAGTAGAGAAAGTCATGTGAGTGTAACACATCAGATTTTTTTGGTATCAACCGCCATGGGTGATATAATTCAAAACTATAAACGTACAAATAAGGGCATGTAAAATACATGAGCAAAACACTCGGTGCATAGTACCCTATAAATAAGGAACTATTCTTTTTCGCATAACAATCCATTCCACGACAGCAGCCAATGAGAGGTGACTAGTGCACGTGACTCTTAAGAGATACGGAGAAACGTTTTCATGGAACAGACCTTAAGCATGCCACTCATAAACCCTCAACTCAATCCTCCTTAGGGTACTATGCACCGAGTGTTTGGCTCATGTATTTTACATGCCCTTATTTGTACGTATACGTTGTTATATTCTGCGAAACTTTCCACTTAGCTTACTAATGAGGCTACAATGTCAAGGTCAATTAAAGCGGGACGTACTTTTGATGTTATTTTATAATAGATATGAAAGTTCGTTTGGACTTCATTAAAATCAAGCAAGGGCACTCGTAGCTTAACGGATACGGCTTTATAATTTTTCATTCCATCATTATTGGTGATTTTCCTTTTAGCGATCAGGCTCGTTCTAACCTAAATTACTATTACTATATTTGGTGCCGTAACGTAAATAAAACAGTATGTAAGCTAAAATGGGTCATTTTGTAATCGAAAGCTGCATTTAAAGGGTCTTTCAAAAAGAGTGTCCTATTACTTTCTCTACTACGTATAGTAAGTAGGGGAAGTATTGCATTCCACCCAAAAATTCGATACCGAGATTTCACCGGAAATACATGTTTTGAGACCTCCTGAATCCAAAAAAAGCATTTTTGGAAACATGTCCGTGTGTGTGTCTGTGTGTGTGTGTGTCTGTGTGTGTGTGTGTGTCTGTGTGTCTGTGAACAGCATAACTCAAAAATGAGCAGTCGGATAAACACCAAACTTGGTATTTAGGTTCAGTATCTTCCAGAGATGCGACACGAAGGTTTTCAAGAAAATCCCCCCACCCCAGACTACCCTTTACAGGGAAGATTTTTCGAAAATTTTAATTTTCTCAAAAATGGCTCTAACGATTTTGATGAAAATATCATATGTTTAAGATAATGTCATGAGAAATGAAATGTATATCTCGAATTTTCTGGGAATGTCTCCAAAAGTATTCTTCATTGTGAACGACTTTTGCATAACTGGTAAACCATAAGAGATAGACAAAATTTTGCTACACAAAAAATGTAGATCGCGTTAAAATACACAACTTATGTCATATACATTTCTTTTGTTGAGTGAACCGTTTTCGAGATATTGCTTGTTATTTTCTTAAATTTTCCAATACTTATACTTTTTCTCAAATTCGTTATTCATGTTTTTTATGTCCTGGACATGCAAAGAGAATGGAATGCGCCACATAGCAACCAGCGTTAAAATATTTGACTATCGCTTAAAATCTAGCATATTCCCCTTGCATCTACATGAACATTACCAATAAGATTGACATCTCGATATCTCGATTAACATGAAGCATATTGGGAATAAGCGTTTGTAAAAATAGTTTGTACAAGAGTAGAGAAAGTCATGTGAGTGTAACACATCAGATTTTTTTTAACATGTGATAGCTGCCGTTTTCATTGAGTTAGAGCAGTCATTTTGTTCATGTGGTTACAGTTGTTATTGACAAATAACCATGGAACGTTACAGCATTCAGGAACAAGTAGAATTTTTCAAAATTTATTATCAAAATGGATCATCTGTTCGCCAAACCTTCCGTGTATTGCGTGAAGTTTACAGTGTGCATAATCGTCCCTGCGAGAGAACGATTCGGCGTTTGATCGATAAAGTTGAAAGAAGTGGTTCTGTCAGCGATCAAAGAACGCCCGTACGTAACCGACGTAAGCGCTTCAACAAAAACATAGACGCCATTCGTAAGAGTGTACGCGAGAACGAAAACAAATCAATTGCTCGTCGAGCGCAAGAATTGGGGCTTTCGCCGACCAGAACTTGGCGAATTTTTCATATGGACTTGAAGTTTCACGCTTAAAAAATGGTTTTAACTCAATAACTAAAGCCCAGCGACCATAGGATGCGCCGTGTATTAGCTGACTGGGCTATGGAGCAATTGGAAGCTGGCCCGGATTTTTGTCGAAAAATCATCTTCAGCGACGAAGCCCGCTTTTGGATGGATGGTTGTGTTAACAAACAAAATTGCCGCTATTGGAGAATCACAATCCAATTCAGATTCAAGAACGACCACTTTATCCCCAAAAGGTTACTAGGTGGTGTGGATTTTGGTATGGCGGAATCATTGGTCCATATTTTTTCCAAGATGAAGATGGAGAAGCTCTAACTGTCAATGGAGAAAAATACCGGGCTCTTATAAGGGACTATTTTTGGCCTCAATTGGACGGTATAGATCTCAGAAACATCTGGTTCCAGCAAGATTGTGCCACATGTGATGCTATTCTCGAAACAATCGATCTTTTGAAGGAGAAGTTCAGAGGTTTCATCATTTCCTGTGGTGGTGATGTTAACTGGCCCCGGAGGTCATGTGATTTAGCGCCGTTGGATTACTTCTGGTGAGGTTATGTTAACTCTCGAGTTTATGTCAACAAGAAACAGTAAATGATCTTATGAATAACATCACGCGTGTTATTGGTGATGTTGGACCTAATTTACGTTCTTCTGTCATTGAAAATTGGGTCAACCGTATACGCGCAACCCAACGAAGTCGCGGCAGTCACTTAACTATGTTCTCTTCCACAAGTAATGACATTAATTATGTTCTAAAATAAAAAAAAGATATAAACCTCTGTTATTTATAGAACGTGTTGCATTTAAATTCAAAGATAGGACACTCTTGTTGAAAGATCCTATATACACAAAACGTGATAGATGATGCAGTTGTTGGCAGTATCAGATTATCTGACTATCCGACCAAAAACAGTGAGTTGAATTTAATTTAAAATTTAATTTGGACACAACCCACAAAGTTTATGATAGGACTAAACAGTCAGTGCGACTACATATGTATAACAGGTTAAAAACAGAAACTAAACATGTTTAATGGTAATAATTTCTGAGGTGTGAAATATGCTTTAGTGCTCAAGCCTGCAGCAGTTTTAAATGCATTGCGTGCTTGCGGTAGTTTCGTGATAAGAAAGCAAAAACGTTGACAAATGCCATAACGGAGGTACAGCTCTTATGTTTCTGCCAAATGCCCTGCTGTTTATTGCAGCACATTTCCGCAACTTCACAGTAGTGGCTTGATATTCCAAGAGGTATTTTCGAGGTGCTATTGAATTCTCGCGTTAATTACGGAGTCATGCTAGCAAAGGCTTTCATAAATTTCCATCAACCACAACGAAAATTAGAGACCGCGTAGCAGGCTTTTGTCTTTCATTGCGGTTTGGTTGAGAGTCCTGCTTGAAAAATAAAAGAAGTGCGATGGTTGTACCGTAGTGCTCTCTTAAGACCTGTAGAGCTACTATGAATCACTGTTGAGGTTGATTCCATAAAGATTGTTAACATTTTAGTTTTATAGCCTGTGTTGGCTACCAGAACTGTAATTCAGCACAAATCTCCTCTTTTTATCTTTTTATTTCTTCTTTCATCGCCTTCTCTCAAGCGCGTTCCAGCTCCAAAAGTTATACCTTTTTGTTTAGTTCGTCAGCATAGTTCTCTTCAGTGTAATATTTCATAAATATGGTCGCAGTCTTTATACTCTAGATGGTACTACTTTTAAGAGGACGCTCCACTATGAAAGTAAATATTTTTTCTACAGGTTTTGTTGCAATTATATTTTGACACCTTGTTTATTATATAAGGAGCCAATTTCAAAAATTCAAGCCATAATCTTGGAACAGGTTTATACATTTACTGGTGAAAACTGTTTTGTATTTTTCATATACATTTTCAGTTCAATCTTGGAACAGTTTAATACATTCACTTGGTGAAAACTATTTTTACATATACATTTTTAAGTTGAGATTCCCCAATAAGAACTATGATACAATTGAACGATACTATAGTCGAGCAGAGTCATTAGTTTTATTGCTATTTAGAATTCTTAATTTTTTCTACTTTTTTGCTTTTTTTTGTTTTTTGCAGACAGTGAATTAGAAAAAAAAATACTAAAATTCTAGCACATGTGTGTAACTATCTATTGAACAGTAAACAACAAGAATGGAAAGGATATACTATTACAATTTTACAAGGGCCTAGCAGTCTCATTATTAACATATGACAGTGAGAGTTGGATCTTTTATATAACAGGAATAGACGGAAGCAGAATTAGCAAAAATTTATATTCATAAGACGAATTTCGGTATGTATTTGGAATACCAGGTACGTGATGTTGAAATAAGATATTAATTGAAAATCTTAACTTATAAATTAAGATAGATTTACAAATTGTTTAAAACATAGAGCAAATAGACTCAAGAAGACCGAAAGAAAGAATGTTTGTGAGTACGATCCACAAGGAGACTCTGAGTTGGAAGATCAAGATTATGATGGGAAGATGTCCTCAACCTCGTGCAAACTGAGGTTCAACCCGAGTGATTATTCCGGGCGCCCGCCCTCACCAAAGTTTTACTGCAGGATATGGATAACGATGGGATTACAGACGATGGTTTGGAATAGGTTGGTGTGTTGGTCAGGAGGTACGAAGTGCTCTTCGACAGTGTCTGTTGAGGTGCAAAGGTCCTTGTATACCTATGATGGAATTTCATCTTTAGATTTGTTTAAGGTAAAATTTGTCAATTTTGATCCAGAGCAGATCTTGACTGGAATATTTTCAGCTAAGCTTTCACTGCTTAAAGAGTTATTGTGAAGTACAGAACGACCCAATGAACTGTGGACCAACACGCGTTAGGTTACCTATACACAACGTAAGGGCTCTTTAATGTCTGCAGCTATCATAAAGTTGCACTGATGCAACCACACAGTTTCCATAACACACCACAACCCTTATGAAAGGAGGTATTGAAACTAGCTGCTGTCGTTGTCCATAAATTAGGAGATGATCCATCACTCGCCGTAGTTTGCATTGAATAATGCTACTTCCCGGCGGATATTTTGTTTCGGACTTTTCAAGGTGTAAGGGTTTGTCCTGTATACATTATATTTTTAATTTGCCCAGAGGTAAAAGTCGAATGGAGTTAGGTCGGAGGACCGAGGAGACAACAAATCTCTACCAATAATTCTGTCCTTCGTGTTCTCAAAGAACTGACTGTATGAGCTGCTGAAGAGTCTTTTAAAGGAATTATTCACTTAAGAGAGGGTATAAACTGCTCTGACTCAAAAAAAGAAGGCCCTAAAATTCTTTCTCTGCACATGGCGTACCATACATCATTTTATTCGTCATGGAGGTGTATCTAATGAACGATATCAAGAAGTTCTGGTAACGATTATTTTGTATACCCTCATAACCATGAAGATGAAACTAAGCCTCGTGCGAGAAAAATTTGGGTTTTATAACTTTAAAAAAATCACGTGTCACTATAGGCCTGATATAATTTATGTGTGTTAATCCTAGGATAGGGCAATCAATTAGGGTTAATACTTCAGCTCCTTAAGGATAGAAGATAACCAAAAATATTAAACATCGTTCTTTAATATTTCTATTTTTACAGTGTTCTTTGTACCAACATTTGAATATTTGGAGTTGCGAGATCGTTGAGGGGTAGGTCTAAATAATATCTTAAAGCTTTTCTCTAATAGATATTTCGCCAGAGGTTTCATATGTTTGCACTCCCTTTGCTACATACACATCCCTTTAACACTGATTTCACAAATGGCGTTATTGTGTTTTTAAAAAACCGCTGAAAATAACGATATTAAACATTATTATTGTTATTACTATTATTATTGTTATTATTATTATATGCTTATAGATATCGATACAAAGTATTACTCACTGCTTTTAACAATTATTTATAAAAGATACATTGAAAATATCAATTTCAACATGTCATTCTCTCTTCCCTTAGAGAGAAATATAATAAGAAGGAGATAGTCCTCTTAGAATTAATAGCATGTGATAAATTTTGCAGTTTCTTTGAAAGTCAATGATCCCCTTATCCCTCTTTCTAAAGTCCTTTATTTTTCAGTCAAATTGAAATGATGACAAATGAACCCAAGTGCGAATAAAAAAAAGAAAAGAAGGGAAAGAAACTAATCAACACCAGAGGGGATTAAGTTTAGAACAAGAACAAAAGAGAGTGAAAGAAGGGAAGGCAGAAGTGGTATTAAGGAGCTCGTGGTAGGATCATTAAGTTCAACTCCCCGAGTGAATATAGGAATATTTGTGCAGAGCAGTTTGCTGTGGAGAAATTTCTTGTTCCTGGCCTCAGACCATGCTAAATTCTTGCATAATGATGATAGATCGTCCTCAAGATTAATTAATTATAATTAACTCTAATGTTTTGACACAAACGTATTAGTGGAGCAGTTTACTTAGAATGTATTTTGTGCTGTTCTTAATAACTTCGTTATAATTATAAACAATAATATTTTTAATGTAAAAGCACAGTTTTTTTACCTGTTGTGTCAGGTCCAGCCGTACTATAATTATTAATAATAAATATTGTAACTGTTATGGTTACTTTACTGTTTTCCACACAAGATTTTCCATGTTGACTCTGTGCACTCGTAGTTACTTCCGGTCAGTGTGTTGTTGCTAAGATATACATACATATATATTGAGCAAATTCTGCCTTCTATATTTGGAATAAAGGTGGTTCCAAACAGTCAAGTACACCCACGAGTATTTAAGCATAATGTAACAGCAAGATACGTTTGATCCACCATAGCATTACTTGCCTGCCTTGGCTTCTTTCGCATCAAATCTGATTCTTCGTTCCGGTATCGTAACATGTTCCTATTCTCCCTTCTCTTCCTTCCGTGAAAGCATAATAGACCTACTATTAACAGTAATACTTGGGACATTTTGCAGTTGCGCTGGTTTAGTGGTGCTCTTAAGCGTTTACAATCAAGTAGTCTGTTCTCACAATACTTACTTGCTGCATTAGCCACAAGTAAACTACGCTAGGGATATACATATGTCCTGAATAGTACATCTATATATTTTTAATTGTAATTACTGCTCATTTAACTCACTATAAAGGAATTCACGTCCATCATCATGAAGCATAAGTTTCCATGCTAATGGCACATGTTCTAAAGCAGCATCGCACATACGAGTATATCGCAAGAGCTCAGTAGTATAATTCACTCAGATTGGCCGGAGGGTTCCAAGCTGCCTTTGCACTATTTTGGAACGTTGTAGCAGGGATGCAACGGTTCCAAGGTCTCATATATATGGTTGTAAGTATTGTATTTTACACAACGTAATTCCTACGACTATTCCACTGATGCTGCAAATGTGAAATAATGACCAATCACGTCTAAAGGAATGTTTTTTTTAACCGATCTCGGCCATAATTCTACCCAATGTTTATCGAAATATCTTTATCACCTTCTAGTTTCAGCTCCTTCTTTTGTAATACTTTGAAGATTATCAAAGTACTGATAAAGTATCAAAGTACTGAAGGAGTATCGTTTTGGAGTAACTCAGCTACCAATAATCAATTCCCCTACGTTTAAACATAAAAATGGCAGAAGCAAGATTTGGTAACGGTTCAAATGAAGATATAGATGATATTATCAATTAAACATACCAATTCTAGCGCAGTGATAAGGAAGAGGTTAATTTGCAGCCTTTCAGGGGTATCCTTATAACATAAGTTGATTATTTTTGTCATATTCTTTGGACTTTAAAACCACTGCATTAAAATTCTTGTTTCCGGTAAGTTTTGGAACAGTTTTGTTTTCCCGTTCCTTGCTTTCGCCTCTTAAAACTCTGGTCTACAAATGGATTGGACTTTATATGATATTCTTAAAACACAGTTCTTATAACATTTTAACTGTGACATTGCGCATTGTGACATTTAACTTCAATATGAGGAAAACGGAGAAGAGTTGAATCTGTTGCTCCGTGTAGCGAATAAGCATGATAAATAGTAAGAATAATGATAATAAATATAATATATATCCGTGAATCTTATAAGTAACCTGCGAGGAAAATATGTATATTGCCAGTTATTATAGCCGAGGTAGAGACAATGGGGTACAGAATGGTAGGACATTGACTGAGGTACCTTTAGCGCATATTTTCGGTTCTTTTTTTCTAATAAATTAATTTCTCAACACGATTAAGTGCTATAAAATTGCAGATATACTGATAAATAAAATAAAACATTACTCCTAAAGAACACAAATTAATGGGGATGCTCCTATTGAGTCCCCAAATCGAGCACAAGTCAATGAGAAGAAAAAATAAGGAAACAAGTACCATACCACATTATATATCCTTAAGGTTATATAATGTACAGTGTCCCAGTTCAATGTGTGCAGCACTCGAGGAATGTCAGCCTAGGAGTTGAACATAGTAGTAGAGTTGTGTTCTTGGATTCCTGATTCCTAATTCACGGTGACGTTGTGCATTCTGGATGTACCATGGAGCGTTCAGAGGTATATGTAAAACCTTGTTCTGGAACACCTGTGGACGTTGTATCTTAGTAGGAGCAGCACAACCCCATACGGGACTGGCATACAGGAGGAGTGGCCGCAGTATGAATGCTCTTGTATAGCAACAGAGTACAATCAACATGGCGAGAAGATTTTCGGTTTAGAATAGGATAAAGCTTATGGAGACGAGAACATGCCTGATAGAGTTTAGTATTGATGTGGGTATGCCATGTTAAACGTCGATCAAGATGAATGCCCAAATATGGCAACCATGGCACCTCCGTGTAGAGTCGAATATTTGCTAAAGTATGAGGTCAACTGAATGTGAAGAGCTTTATCTGGAAGTTGCTGAGATTGAGAGCAATGCGCCATCGAGACAACCTGTGAATAAAAATGTCCAGCAAAGATTTTAGATTTACAGATGCAGTATAATTGGAAAGTAAAATCACTGTATTGTCAGCAAACGGTGCAGTACTTACTGTAGGTAGTACAAGCTTATCAGCAGTATATATACTGTAGAGAATAGGTGCAAGAATGCTGCCCTGGGGCACACTAGATAGTATTCCGGGGTTCTGTTTAATACAAGTCTATGGGCAAGGAAAAGTCTTGTTACTCAGTACATCGCACGATACTACGAAACTTTAAAGTTCAATACAGCTTTCCAAGTATGAAGCTGGCGTTCTAAATGAAAATTTAAAAGCGACCAATAGGAAATAGGATATAGGTTACGTGTTACAACAGCAAATGGTTTTACAGTCTAAGTGGAAGGAGACAATAATTTTTTAAGAAGACACATTGGTAAAAACATTGGGGAAGGTGGACGTTGCTAACACACCCGAAATCACAGAAGTTGCTGAGGCTGGGTAAATATGAAACGGAGAAATGTCTAAAAATAAAATTATAAAACATGCCAATAACGAGTTGCTAGACACGAGACAAATTGTGTATAGGCGTCAGGATATATACGCAGGCAAACGTGATAGATGTGTACCGAGTAAGCGGCAATAAGAATGCTACGTAGTGCGATGTGTGTATGTGTGTGTGACGGTGTCAATACAGAAAGAAAGTGACGGGAAAAGAAAGAAATTTAAAATACAACAGTCGAGCTACATACCACCCGTGAGAAAAGATCCATGCATCCTGAAATCCCACGATCTTCCATGCCGTGGACCTAGACCATATCACATCCTGTTAGGTACCTCACGCAGCAAACCACCTCAGAATACAGAAATCCACTATACAATCAACGAGATAAGGGTTTTTTAAAATAATTTTCACAATAAACCAATAAATTGAAAGAAATTAACATTCATAAGCCTTTTTCTGTAAAGAAAGGCAAGACCTATAATGTTGATTATATAGACTTTTATTCATATTTTTCCTACAAGGAACATTCTTGCAATCATAGATAAAAGAATAGTGAATACCTACTGCAAGTTCCGCACGCCAGTGTGATATATACCTATATTATCAAGTGGTACTGATCAAACAAAACATGGCCATACGATTCTATTTTGTTTTCGAAAACAACATCACTTATATTGCAAATAAATATCTCATGATTTTGTTATAATGATCATGACTTTGGTGCAAGTCACTTCAGTTTATTCGTCAAATAGTCTTAGCAAATGCCAGTCATAATTAATCCTCTAGACAAACCTTCCTGTCACTTCGTTACTCGAGAATATATCTATGATTTTGGAAGCCATTGGTGATATTACTACAGACAAGGTTATTTACAACAAATATGATAAATTGCATTCACGTGTTAAATGTTTCTTTATTATTTTATAAGATTCACAGATTTAGGATATTCGCATAGCAAGTAAAATGTATATTTTGAATTTTCTGCGAAAAACTTGTCAAACCGTCTTCACCTGAATGAATTTTGTATAATTTTGTAAAACTGATAAACCAGAAGAGACAAACAAATATTTACAATATGAAGGTGTAGATATATTTAAAACTTACAGTTTATAAATAATTTTATGTAGTATTAACAATTTGCGAAATATTTGTTGCTACAGGTTTGCATTTTCTGATACTTTATCATATATCTTTAAACGCAAAATGACAATTCTTTTATTTCTCGTGATGTTATGTAAAGAGTATGGAATTCCAAAGAAGCATATAGCGATCTCGTTTTAAAGATTTGACTATCACCTCACTATCCTATATCTCCATAAGAAATGTGTAATGAAACGATTTTGCAGATTTATATCTCGATTAACATAAAGCAGATAGAAAACTATAGTTTATAAGAGTCGTTTGTACACACACACACACACACACACACACACACACACACACACTGGTGTGCAAAACCTAAGGACGAAAGTAATCTTCGTATGCTGTGACACTGCCAAGTAATATAGCTCGATGAAACTTGAATCATACATAGAGGGAACTGCTACGGTATGCTACAGTAGGCAACTAAACGAAATATGCAATGAGCCGAACAGAAATGCCACTTTTATTCATACACCATAAGCTACACTAAAGTCAATACGACATATGATGGCTCTATAGATTTACAGAAACAGATACATGGTGCTTAAAAGGGTGTATGATCACCACGGACAGCAATTCATGCTCTACATCGTGCTCCCATGCTGACCACAAGGTTGGTAGGGCGTTCCGTTCCTCCAACAGCGCTATTTACAACTGTTGGCTGGTCGTTGGTGCATGTGGATGTGCTGCAATGCGTCTCCCCAAAGCATCCCACACGTGTTCGATTGGATTTAAATCGGGGGAACGGGCCGGCCAGTCCATTCGCCGAACATCCTCTCGTTCCAAGAAATCCTCCACCTGCGCTGTTCGATGCGGTCACAGATTGTCATGCATAAAAATAAGTCAGGGCCGACTGCACCCTTGAAAAGACGCATATGGAGAAGGAGTACAGTATCACAATAACGTTGACCAGTGAGCGTACCGTGTACAAAGATTTGGAGGTCGGTGTGCCCATGCAACATTATGCCTCCCCAAACCATAACACCCGGACCACCAAAACGATCATGTTAGAGTATGATTCTGGGTACATTACGTGTGCCCACCTTTCGCCAGATAAGAGGACTTCGAGAATCACTACTTAGACTGAATCTGCTGTTATCCGAGAAGAGCACGTGGCCCCATTCCTCGTTGGTAAAATTTTCATGCTCTTGGGACCATCACAAACGGTGCCGCCGATGTGCGGATGTCAATGGAACACAACGTACTGGCCGTCGGGCAAAGAGACCTCCTCTGTGTAGTCGCCGTGCCGCTGTGTATAGTGAGATTGCGTGCCTAGCTGTCTGTTCTGTTAAATGTGGTTGCAATCGCACCCGCTGTTTGGCGTGGATTCCTTCTTGCCTGTTGCACAATATAGCAGTCATCTGCTGCTGTAGTTGAGCGTGATCGGCCACCATCTCTCTTGGACAGCAGTGCCTGTGGTTTGGAAGGTTCCCCATGCAGTGAAACAATGCCGTGAGCAATTCCAAACTGCTGAGCAACACTCGTCACTCTTCGCCCTTCTTCCAGTTTCCCGATGATTCTTCCCCGTGTGATGTCATCCAAATGTTGCATGTTGCAATGAAAAATACCACTACAGTGCACCGTAACAGCTCGCTAATTGCCACATACCGTCTTGTCCTGTTTCGTCAACTGCCCCGTGTTGCGGGACCAGACACATTTGACACTATAGGCTCGCTACCAGCTTTCTGTGTACGTGTGAGAGACCTCTGGCAACATGCTCCCGCACCTTCATCTACTCCCACCAAGTAGTTAATTTGTTATGTTACTTTACGCATCTCGTCCTTAGGTTTTGCACATCAGTATATATATATATATATATATATATATATATATATATATATATATATATATATAAATAAAGCAAATTCATATTGAGTAGAGAAAATAATGTGAGTTTAATACATTATATTGTTTACTTCGTCTACTCTCTTACCTATAGAAAATAGAAGAAGTATTGCTACCGAGATTTCATCGGAAATACAGCTTTTTGAGACTCTCTGAACAAATAAAAAAAGAATTTTCATAAATAGATCCGTGTATGTTTATGTGTGCCTGTTTATGCGTCTATGAGTCTACATGTCTACCTATGTAACAGCATAACTGGGAAAATTAGTCAGTCAAATACCAAGCTTGGTATTTAAGTTCAGCATTTTCCAAGCTTACAATATGAAGATTTGCTTGAAAGTCCTCCACCTCAAATTATCCTTTACATGGAAAAATTATCATTATGTGTGATTTTCTGAAAAATGATCCTAACATATTTTTTACTAGAATCCCATATGTTTAAGATATTTGTATGACGCATTAACTATAGGTAGATCTTGAATTCTTTGAGATGCCCTCCTCATTCCGAAAAGCTTTTGTGTGCTTGGTAACCCTTAAGAGATAGACAAAACCTTACTACACACAAAATGTAGATCTTCACAAAGCGCATAATAACATTTTAAAGATATTTCTTGTATTGGTTTGAATTTTCAAATACTTTGTACTTGTACCTTTCTCAAATGAGAAGTGTCGTTTTTTTTCTTTCTCGCTTTCTTTCTTCCCTCACGGGCATGCAAAGAGAATGGAATTTCATAGCTATCACATAGCGACATGCTCTTTAAAAATCCAACTATCCTTTTACCTCTGTATCGTACAACGAAATGTGTAAATTTGAATTGAAAGCTTATCTGCATTAACAAGAACCTAGAATAATAAGATTTTGTAACGATAGTTTGTGGAATATACTGTAGAGAAAGTCATATTAATGCAGCATATCAGATTTTTTTAAAATTCTGTTGTTTGCTAATGTAGGTATGTACTAGTGTTTTGTTAAAATGTGGAATTGGATCTATTTAAAGAGTTATGTAATTTATTTCATTTAATACAATTCTAAACACACTGAATTTTTAAGTCACACTTTGAAAACATTTCATTATCCTGCCATTAAAATTAAGTAGCAACGCTTTTTGTTTTAAAATAAATGCTGGATGCCTTGATTCACAGAAATAATATTTTTTCAAGATGCTTATAAATATACAAATAATTGAGAGTGAGCTTTTAAATGATCCAATTAAACTTCTGAAGTGAATTACCAAGTTAAATGTATGGGGAGAAAATATGGAAAAAGGTATAAAATCATTCATGCGAAATTAGCCAGGCATTCTTTGAATTTTTAAGTAGTAATGATTTCTTAGGATCAATTGGAAAAGCATATGACTTGAAATACAACGTTTACATCGAAAGACGTTTTGAGATTCTAGGTAAATGTCCGTTTATTTTATGATTGTTAACAGTAGAAACATAATAAGAGTTAAACACAGCGACAACAAACTTTTCTTTCATTTAACTCGAGATACTAAATCTTTTACACTTTTTTGCTACATTCCAAGAGAATTGCATTCATGTTCCTCTTTACCCTGTAACAGTTCTAGTCTCTTGCAATGTGTGTATTAGCGCATGCGCGCGCGCCGTGTGTGTATTTTCCTATAAGGTCTCAGTCACCGCTCTTGTTAAGTTCTCCACACTTCACGTGAGTGCAACTTGCTCTAGAAAGTTTTAATGCTGCTAATCAAATGTTGAAGCCGTCAACTTCGCTCCCAGCTAGGAAGTTAACGGCATGTCTCGCAGCTTGTATTTGGCTTCTAGCTTTTCTCTCCTTCTCTCTCCTCTCTCTATGTGTTAAAGGCATCTATTCAATTACAAAAGTGTCCTATATTCCTGCAGGCGGTCCATATTGCACTTCACGAACGAAATATTTTATCATTCTGTCGCTTTGCCTAAAGGCCCAGCGTTCGAGAAATTTGAGGCACCCTACACTACCATTTCTACCTGTCCCATATCGCGTTTTATGTGCGCATTGTGTGAGTAGTTAAGCGGTTGAAAATAACGACAGTGTAGGTTTTGAAAGGCCTGAATAGCCTGCTGTTTTCCTGAGAACAAAACTGTAAGTGGTTTTATCCATATTCCTAATATAGTGCAGTTTTGTACATAATAGTGTGAGGGTTATAGTTTTATTTTAAAATAATGTGATAAATAAAATATTTTATAAAGTTCCAGATATTCAGGACAAACTTTGTTTAAGTAAATCCAGAAAATTGGCTTTAGATTTCTTGCGAGTCATTTCTGGATGCTGAAGTAAGCAGGAGTTTGGTGGCTCAATGTTTAGGGTAAAGATCATCTCATGTCCGACACGCGGGTGAGTTATGTAATTTCTGCTGACATTCGCTTACGTCAGTATTCTGTCGGGATTTTTTGACGGTTGTCTCTCAGCCGATCACTTGTCTAGCAGGACTCTGTGTTGGTCAGTGGCTTAAATTTACTTAGTGCTGACTTGCAACATCGACGTCGGCCCCAGGCACGACGCAAATGGAACGCCGGAATTCTTCTGTCCACCGGGTAAACCCAGAAGCTGTCTAACTCTCCCTCATAAAATGTAGTTTGCTTTTATTAGAAAGAGTAAAACTTCTCTTAGGAACCGAAATTACGCGTCTGATAATGTCACTCATTCACCACCCTTCCGCAATCTATAACCCTCTCGATGTCATCCTTGCTACGTCTCCATCTGAGTTTGCATAATGTATAATTTTTCCAGTCCTATAATGTAGGTGTGATTTTTTTTTCTGGTTGACCCTTCAGTTTAAGATAAAATTAAGGACAGCCTTTTTTAAAAATATTTATCTGTTACAGTCACATGACTTTCTCTACCCTCTCGCTTCCTATCTTACGAAAACTTATTTTTCTATCTACTTCATTTTATTAGAGAAAACCTTTGCAGATATAGCTACGAGGATCTTAAATAATAAGTTTGTATTTATCTGACTTTTTGTTTTTGAATTATGCTGTCACATAAACACACACTCGAACTCAAGGAGCCACAAAGTTTGTATATCCGGTGTAACCCTGGTATCAAAATTTTGGATTGAAGGCAATAACTTTCCTACCTACTATGTACTTGGTAGAGAAAGTAAAGACCTACGTAGTGTATGATTAAAAATAAGGGTTGCGGACGTTTTGGAAATACATAAAGTACTGTTTTTAAGGCTCTAGAGTATAACTGTACAGTGTTATTTTCATACAGGTTAAAAGGTACCTATGCGTTAGGGGTTGAAAATTTTACCAAAGTTAATTTTGGAAATTATAAGGAAATTACAACTATGTGCACAAAACTCTATGCATATACATCAAGTGAAACTATGCAAGAGGTTTGAAAGTAAGGATTGGGGAGCTTTCAGCTAGTGTGTAGCTTGGTACTGTCGCTCAGGCAATTGTTTGTCTGCTGTTACCGTTGAAAGCAATACTAAGGATAGCCTCCGAAAATGCAAAATAACCTTTAAATTTCGCCGATTCCAATAGTTCAAGTATGCAAATTAGCGACTCGATTGGTCAAGCGGTGTCGTTAAAGGATAGGATTAGCTTTACAAACATTTTAAAAGATACATGTTTAATCTTATGTCCGGAGTAGTCACATCCTAAATTTGGGTTCATCGGATCAATAGTATAGTCACAGTCTAGATCATGAGCACTATGGATATTTGCCAGTGTATTTATTACGGAATTTTGCTCATTTTCAACTTCTCAAAACTACCCCTGTATTACTCTTTATGACATTCACACTTAAAGTGCTATAAGCGATAAATGTTTGAGTTTCCAGCATTTCTGGTATAGTCATTTCGAAAATTTCAACATACACACGTATACTTTACAAAGTAAAAAAAATAATAATTCTGTTTACCTTAATCACTACAAACATATTTAGCTTGTAATGACTTCAAATTAGGCAATGTGAACTTGGTTGCAGCTCAAAATATTTGATGATCACAACAAAAGAAAACCGAAAACTGAGCATATTAAAATTGTTTAATATGTATGTTCATATACTTATTTAATTACATATTTAATATATAAACACTTCCTGAGTTCCTAACATACGAAATCTTTTCGGCATCTTCGTCGATTTCTTCTTCATTCTAGGGTGCAGATTTATTTGCACATGTCTCTGCAGTTCCCTCCAGGATTTTCATATGTCTTTATTTTTTCTCGTATTATTATTATTATAATAATTATTATTATAATTATACCTTTGGGGTTACAAGTCCCGCACAACATGTATGAAGCTCGGGTACATTTTTTACATTTTCCTTTCCTTAGGTTATTTATGTTTGCCAAGGCTCACGAGAATTATCTCCCCTGTTTTCTTATTCCAGGAGTTCCTTCTCCTAGATAAGTTACCCTCTGCATGGTTTAGGAGTTCTGTCCTTTCCCACCCCCACCTTTCAGTTAACACTTCTCCTGGCTAGGGCAGAGGGAACGTCTACTTTCGATGAAATTCGTTATCAAACTTCTTTGTAAAGACAACACATATAGAAAACAATTTTTACAAATATTATAAAAAAACATGGGTAATATTAGAAAGCATTCGATGGATATTAATAATTTTTGACCACTGAGAAGCCATATTATTTCTGACGAACTAGGCTATAAGAAACCTTATACTTTCAACACCTAACGAGCAAAAGAGTTAAAAAGGATTTAAAAGGCCTGGATAACAGATTATAATGTTGGAATCATGACATAAGATACTGATTAGAGTAACTTTCACATTTAAACTTGTTATTACTCCACAGAGGTGAGTGTGAAAACAAAAGGCGATTATAGTATATTTCAATGAATATGCATACATGGCCACGATGCAGCAGATAAGCCTTAAGGGAATACTGTCATTTATTATTTCATGTGCTAAGCAAGCACATGGCAGAGCAGGCATAAGACAGGATCCCTTAAAAGTATGCGATATGAGATACTCGTATTTCTTTAATTAATGTTTATCAAATACTGTAGATGTGTGTATTGGAGATCATTCTTACAAAGTACTTCATATGAAAACCGAAAACAGTTCCACAAGGAGTGGCTTATATCGAACAGTAATTAAAGAATTTGTAAATTAAGAGAAAAAAAAACAAAATTTTAAGGCTATAGCATTGAAACATTGAATTTTAGAGTTTCATTTGCCTGTCCACCCCAGGGATCAAACAAGAAATCAATGGAATCAATGGAAATGCCAAAAAATACCCAAAATGGAACTTTAAGGCCAGCGTATAGCGTCCAGTTCTTAAAGATTTTGACTGTTCCCTTTGTATTTGTAACAAAATGTGTAATGTAGCTACCTCTGCAAAGGCTTATGGACTAAAATGTGGTAGACAGAAAAATAGTATTTACCAAGAATAGTGTGTATACCCACTAATAAACGATAAAGGGTAAAGAAAGCCATGTGAATCTATCACATCAGATTTTTAGAAAAAGATCCGCGAGTGCGTATGTGTGTGTCTGTCTATGTGTCTGTGAACAACAGTAACTCAAAAACGAAAAGCAGGATAAGTACCAAACTTGGTATTTAAGATCAGTACCTTCCAAAGATGCGACACAAAGATTTTAAGAAAATTTCCCACCTCAAATACCATTTACATGGATCACCTTTCTAAAATATTGATTTTCTAAAAATAGATCTAACGATTTTGATTAAAATACCATATATTCAAGATATTTAAATTTCAAATAAAATGCATATCTTGAATTTTCTGGGAATAGCCTATGAAGTCCCCTTCAAACAGTTTTGTGGCATAAGACATTTCCGAGATATCCGTTGCTAAAGGTTCGAATCGTTAATTACTTGATCTTCCTCTTAAAATCCTATCATCATTCATCGCCCTCCACGGGTTTGAACCCGCGACCTCGGTAGGCTCTAACTCCCGAGGCCGCGGGTTCAAACCTGACGAAGGACGATGGATATTTTAGCTGTAAAAATTCTTAGCATGGTTTGCTTCGGAAGTGAAGTAAGCTGGTGGTCCCGTGTCGTAGAATAATCTCAAGTCTGATAAAGAGGCCTCAGAGCAAAATTTGCGGTCTTTCATGACCGACATAGAATGGAACGCTAAGAACCATAGCAGTTAATGAGCGTCCACAAATAAAACTCAGTTTTGTCAACATTTACTTGTTTCTAACGACTGCATGGAAACAGTATGACATTTTAAGGCCAACATATAGCATAGAGTTCTTAAACATTTGACTATCGCTGTTCTCCTTATATCTGTAACGAAATGTGTAATGTAGCTATTGCTGCAAAGACTTATTTGAATTAAAATGTTGTAGATAGAAAAATAAGCTTTAGTAAGAATAAGTTATACACGCATTAATTAGTTATACAGAGTAGAGAAAGTCATGTGAATGTTCACATCAGGTTGGTTTTTAGTGCACACGATTCATATACAAATCCTTTTAAGAAGTTAGATTCTTCCTATTTGTTTTAAACAATTTTCACTTTGAAATGGACATAGTTTGCCTGTAGTTAGTTTTGTTGATAATACTTTTCTTTCTTAATTGTTTAAATTTTTCCAAATTAAAATTTATTTATTAAAACTTAACTATTATTATTTTAATTATACGTACAACAATTGTCTATATTTTAGACGCACTTACATACCCTTAAATTCCATTTCTGCAAGTATTCTTTAACAAGAATATGAACCTAAATAAGAAAAGTACTAAATTTTGGAAAATTCAAATTTTAGTATTAATTTATTTGAATTAAATTAAAATGCTAAGATTTGTAGCTTAAAGTATTCCTAAAATGTCCTCTACAAGACTGAAAAAATGGTATGGAACCATAGCTTTTGTGTACCTGCCTGCAGTTTGAAGTAGAGGTTTATTATTTAGCTACTTCCTTCATTTGACGTACAAATCTTTCATTGGTGTCTCAGGTGCGCACATCGCACATTAGCCATGCTCTGTGTCTGTCTGGCTGCCGCACAAATTTCACCTTCAGTAACGTTCTCTGCCATTACGTTTGGATAGGGTTGAGGTAGGGTTAAGTACACAGTCGTTTTACGCCTTGGAACCAGTGTTCGACATGCCTAACCTAGACAAACAGTTGGAGATGGGGAAACATGGTTCCTATATTTTACAAGCAGCTTAACTGTGTCCCATAAAGGTAGGCATCCCTTTGGCTGCTGAGGCGTTCTGCGATGACACTTAAACCTAATACCATGCCTTAGTTGGTAAATAGTCATAGTGTATTGGAAATGTGACCTATATAAACACGCCCAGTTCTATAATAGTAGGAAAGGATCGTTTTGTCCTCATTCATATTACAATATAGGAGTTCTCAACATACATTCTTAACTTAAAATAGATAACAATGCAGAAATCATCATTTATTAAAAACAAACAAGTTTTCGGTTCACTTAGGTCAATTATGCTAGCACAAGAACGACATAAAAGTTATTCTTTGCTCTCTCCTTGCTTATCGCTCTTAAGTGGAGAATTATTTTACAGAGACAGCATGGGGGTCACGGTGTAGCTCAATTTGGTACTGTCAGACCAAATCAATGGAACTCAGATCATCAACCTAGATGTCTAACATCAATTTCTAAATAATTTGAAGAAAAATTTTCAGCGACATTGTTTTGACAAGAATCCAGCAGAAATATTGTTCCACATTAGCAATGACCGGCCTCACGCACATCTGGGAATCTACGAACATCACCAAAATGCGTTGGACGGTGTTGTCCAATCCATCTTACCGTTCAGGTAGTTTCGTTCCTTCCTTTTAGTTCCCTTTTTATTTTAGGTCGTAGGGCATTTCGATCCCAGAACTAGTTTGGTCCGACGTTTTTGGTCCCTCTAAGTTAGGTATTTATCTCAGAACTAGTTTTGACGAGTGTCTTTCTCACCGTCAGCTGACTGTGAATGAATAACTTGCCCCCTGATGACTACGGTTCACTCTTTGTCCCCTAGGCCAAAAGGTAAAGGTACGGATCAAGGAGGGGCCCCGGAACCGAGGCAGAGCACCCAAGTAGGCCAGTCGGCCATGTTTGTTTCCAACGTGACTCCCGGGAGGGAAGGATGAGAGTGAGACCCGAAAGGCGAGCAGATCCGGTTGCTGACGGGGACTACGGTGTCTGTAGCATTTCCAGATAGAACGCATCCGACGCCGCACAGCCGCTGCCCACAAGCCACCATCCTCCAGGGTCCCCCCAAAGTGGAGCCCACGCTGAGGAGAGACCTGACTGATACCGCAGCGACGCCAGAGAAAAAACCTTTACAGAGCGCAAGACATTCTCCAGCCGCAACCCGCAGAACTCCGTCGCCTGTTCCTGTAACCCTGAAACAGAGGAAATAAGGGGAAGGAGAGTCGTGGTAGAAGATGAATCACCCTAGCATTCGCCTGGCGACCCGGGGAAACCACGAAAAACCCATGCGCCAGAGTGGGCTATCGCCGGGGATCGATCCCGGGACCTCCCAAATGTGGGCCATAGACGTAACCGCTTGAGCCATCCCGCTCGGTCTATATAGGCCAAAATTTCATCACAACGTTCTTACAACCACCGACAGAGGGACAAGTAGTGAGCCATGATCAACGGGAACAAACTAATTCGCAGTCAGCTGACGATGAGGAAGAATTCCTCGAAACGAGTTCTGACGAAACATCTAATTTAGTGAAATTTGTATGCGCGACGCATCTAAAACTTCCTTTAGCTAATTTATTTGATTAATCCGTAGCATATTAAAATTACATATATATTTACTTTCTCTGTCATCTAATTTCACTAGAAAAGAGGAGGTATTGAATTGAAGGAGTTTTATTTATGGACGCTCTTTAACTACAATGGATTTTAGCGTCCCAATCTATATTAGGCGTGAAAGATCCGAAAAGTTTGCTCATAGGCCTCTATCAGGCTTGAGGGTTTTTACGTGGGCAGTGACCGTGCGAAGCGAGCTATGTTAAGGATTTTTATGGCCGAAAAGAATCCATCGCCCTCCGCCGGGTTTGAACCCGTGACCTCGGGAACTAGAGGCTAGCACAAGAGGACGACACAATACGAGAGAGTAAATATTGCATTCCATGCAAAAATTCGATGCCGATATTTTACTGAAAATCATATTTTGAGGTCCCTTGATTAAAAAATGGAATTTTCTCTCGCTCTCTCTCTCTCTTCCTCTCTCTCTCTCTGTGTATGTGTTTCTGTGAACAAAATCAGTCAAAAACGAAATGTCGGATGAATACACAGTTTGGTATTTAGGATAACTATTTTGCAAAGATGCGGCAGGAAGACTTTCAAGAGAATCAATCCTCCCACTCCAAACTACCCTTTATATGGAAACCCATTTCGATGTTTTCTTATTATTTTCTCAAAAACGCCCTAACTATATTAATTGAACTATGGTCACATTAATCCCATAGCGCTAAATCCCATGAAGGGCCTTAATCTGCCAACCAGATTGCTGACCTCACGCTCATATACGCACGGCAGAGGAGGGCAATCATTCAACCGGTAAGAAAATATTGTGGCATGTGCACAGATTATATTAATGGTAATACGCTCTCTGGTTACCGGGTCGGAGGTGGCAGTTTATCTGAGAATAGGGGCGATTCAGGGGAAGCAGTGTGTCATTGGGGGGGATATGGCGTTACTGACGCCAACTTGTTGTGTCTTCATTCTGTGACTAGCTTCGCGTGAGTTAGACGGATAACTGCGACTTGGCGTCCTCGCCCGGCAGACACATGGGGTAAGAAAACATTTTATAATAAATCTACCAGCTATCCATTTCCTTGCCGTTTTAATTATGATAGTGTAGAGTTCCTTGCCTCTCCCTTCAGCCAGAAATTATGTTGGTGTAGTAATTATTTTTATAATCTAACTTTAGCTGCGTCCCTTGTCGATGCCTCGAGTTTAAAGTTCTTTGTTTGTTCAACGATCCCTCTCATAAGCGAGTAGCTCTCTTCTGAAGTTAAATAATAATTTTAAGTGAGGCATACGACAAATTGGCGGAGGCGCCGAGTAATTGGTTTGATTTGTTTTGAGATTTTAAGTGCAAAAATTTTTTTTCCCTCCTAATGTAACGGTTTCTAGTCCTCCACGTGGTCGCGAAAAATGTAAAATTTGTTTCTGGCTAAAGGGTAAGGATTTTTATACTTTAATTTGTGATTCCCTTCTTCTAAATTTTGTTTCTATCATATCTGAAAGTCTGGTTACGAAATTTTAATTTTGAGCTCATTTTTTTTTCATTTTCCCATTGTCTGCCGGCGTGACGCTAAAACTTCTGACTCCATTTTCCCCTTGTTTTGGCTTCATTTCTTTTTAAATTGTATTGCTGCGCTAAGTGGTTCGTGCTGGTTGTTTTCAAAAATGTTTTTGTGAAAGTTGAGTTGTGAAACGAGCGAGATAGTTGTAGTTTAAAATGTGCTCGTCACGTGTTGGCTATCTGTTTGCAAATCTTGTTTTCTGTGCTTATTAGCAGTGGTTTGGAAACGTATAACTTTATAGTCCAGTGATTGTGATTTCTAGCTATTTACTGCAATTTTCTGGGACATTTTTCGTGTAACTTTTATGTACGCACGTGTGTTATGTAATTCCCGCGTGGTCGTGCATTTCAGCAATAATTTTAGCTTGTGAAACCAGTCTTCCTCAGCACGTGTTTTGGTGCGTTTTTTGCGTGTGTATATCAGGTCAGATACATTTGTTTTAAGACAAAAAAAAAAGACAAAAGAGAAGTTTGGTGTGCTAGTATAAATTACAAGTCTGTATTCTGCTCCTTTTGAGAATCTTAGCGGTGGTCACAGTAGGTGTGACGTGGTTTTTTTTTTAACTTCCAGTTCGAGGTTTCTCACTGAAGCTATCATTTTGTTTTCTTCCATGTGTTCATTCTGATTAAAAAAATCTTGGTATTGTGTCCAAGTGGCTGGTGTAGACCGTGTGGGTATAATTTTCTGATATTTCGCCGCGGGCGCTTTATTGTATTCTTTCTGCAACTGTTTTATTTGGCTATGTTCTGATCTTGCTACTTACATTCATGTGATGCTATAAGTGTTTAGTTTGGTGTAATCTGTATTGCTTGGTCCTACTGTTTGTTTATTGGTTGCGTTATCTTTTGTGCTGCAATCATGCCTAAGCGGCGTACTGCACAGAAATCTGATATATCAATTGCTCCAGTTAGCGAGCACAGTGAAATAGAATCTATGTCCAGTGTTAGTACGCCTGTTGTTACTCAGTTACTAGCGATGTCTAATCCGCCTCTCGTGGCCAATGCACCGCAATCAGCTGTCTGCCGCCCGGTCATTGACCCCTCGTACTTTGAGAATTCCAGTAGGATGTCGGCGCATGAATTTCTGCAGAACTTTGAAATGGTCGCTGCTGCTAATGGCTGGTCAGAAGAAATGAAATTGAAATGCTTTCCATGCTATTTACGAGATACTGCTGCATCATGGTTTCAAAATTTTTCGCCATCGGCACCCTCACCATGATTGGATTTTCTTGTCTACACAATTTTTAAATGCATTTCAGATAACAAACCAGAGTGATATTCTGGAAATGAAACTCAGACAGCGGGTACAGTTGGATGATGAACCTGTTATTAGTTACATCTATGACGTGCTATCTTTATGTGACCAAGTCAACCCAGCTATGTTGCAGTTGGAACAAATTAAACACTTGCTTAAAGGTCTTAGACCTCTGTATGTACAAGCTTTATTGCCATTAAATCCTCAAACTGTTGATGAGGTAATACAAATCATTCGACGAGTGGACAAAGCACAGTTTTACATGCAGAACCGTGAACATCTAGTGTTTGCTCAATCTCAGGCTGCAGTGGTTACGCCACCCTCTGTTATATTTAATAATGCATCTGTTCCTGCTGTTACTTTACCAGCCTCTCCTCAGCCTTCTCAGGCATCTTCTCTTGTGGGCGTACATATCGATCCTATGCATCAGCTGATTAATCGTGTGGAACAGTTATGTAACAGAGTTAACCAGTTTCAGTTACCACCTCCGGAGAGAACTTCCCAGCATTCACAGCTTCCACGGTCAGCTGACTTCAACCGGAGGGATCCACCCGTCACCTGCTATAGATGCAACAGGCAGGGCCACCTGGCTCGCTTTTGCCGGAGCCGCCTCCCGCAGTCAAAAAACGACTGGCGCCGAGCCTCGCGCGACGAGACGTAGCAGCACCACCACAGCCCACCAGCATAGCTACACCTCAACGGGATGTGTCTGCATTATCAGGTCAGATATTGCAAGTTCCTGGTCGTATTGCCCAGACAGAGCTCTCCATCTTGCTCGATACAGGAAGCGCAGTGAGTATTGTGAATGCTGCACATGTTCTTGATCATTCTACATTAAAACCTATAGAGATGATTCTCCGCACTGCAGGAAACAAGTTACTTGATGCGCCTTACCACACTGTGTTAGATTTCCATATTAGTGATGTTCTTTTTCAGAAGGATGTACTAGTTGTGAAAGAGTTGTCCCATGATTTGATTTTAGGCAATGACTTTTTGCAGACCCATGATGTTATAATTGACTATGCACATAATCTGATAACCTTGAAATCTTCTAAGAATGATGCGTTCAGTATACCAATAACTCTAACACAAGGACCTTTTGTTGATATGGCAGTAAACCCTCTCCAAGATGATGATTGTACAGATTCTGGTGTTAAAATGGCAGTTATGCATGATGTTAAAATTCCACCTCTGTCTACATGCTATATATCAGTTAAGCCTTTGTCAGCCATTAGTAATGAGGTTATGTTTGAACCTGCTCTTAACATAATGCAAAAGAAGAATCTTTCCATTCCACCGTTATTGTGTCATTCTACCTCTAAACTTACGATTCCAGTGCATAATAATACTTCAGTTCCACAAACATTGTTTGCACATACAGTCTTAGCTAAAGCTTATGATGTTGCACTTGTTCAGAGTAATTCTGTTTTGTCATCCGATGTTACTCCTCTGCCAGCTCCAAATTGTAATTTTAATGTTAATGGTAAACTCTTGGAAACCCAAAAGGCTAACTTACATGCTTTGTTATTGAAATATAGTGATCTTTTTGCCACAACATTACAAGAACTTGGTACTACGGATGTTGCAGAATTTGATATCAAAGTAAATGACCCTAAGCCAATTAAGCAAAGACCATATAGAGTTCCTCATAAACAAAAGGAAATTATTGCTGAGCAAGTTAAAGAGATGCAAGATGCTGGCATTATCAAGGAATCACAGTCCTCCTGGGCTTCTCCTGTAGTACTTGTCAAAAAGAAAGATGGCTCCATGAGATTTTGTGTCGACTATAGAAAATTGAATGCTGTTACAGAGACCACCTCTTTCCCTTTACCATTGATAGATGATTTGTTAAGTTATTTGGGGGAGTAAATGGTTTGTCTCATTAGATTTACTGTCAGCATACTTTCAGGTACCTATTGCAGAGGATAGCCAGAAGTACACCTCTTTTGTCACTTTTCAGGGTCAATATCAATTTACACGCTTGAGTTTTGGGTTGGCCAATGCCCCTAGGTTTTTCAGTTACATCGCAGACAAGTTGTTAGGCGATTTGAATTTTAAAAAGGCTATTGCATATCTGGATGACATTGTTGTTTTTGCTAAAACCTTTGAGGAGTTGTTACAAAATCTTGAGGCTGTTTTTCAACGTCTGGATCACCACAAGTTTAAACTTAAACCAGAAAAATGTTTCTTCGCTATGCAAAAGATCAAACTCTTAGGTTTTGAAGTTTCTAAAGATGGCATTTCACCTGATTCTGACAAAGTTGTTTCCATTCAAAATTTGCCTCGTCATAAAAATGTTCGAGATGTGAGAAAAGTTTTGGGACTGTTTAATTTTTACAGGAAATTCATCAAGGACTATGCTAATATTGCTCAACCTCTAATTCAGTTGACTAGGAAGAATCAGTTTTATTTGGGGATCTGATCAGCAAACTGCATTTCAAAATTTGAAAGACTTATAGGTTTCGGCCCCTGTCTTAGCTCACTATACTCCTGGTGCTTATACAGAACTACACTCTGATGCCAGTGGATTAGGGGTTGCCTCAGTGTTGTATCAGAAGATTGATAATGTGTTGAAACCAGTGGGCTATGCTTCGAGGACACTATCTAAATGTGAACGTAATTACAGTGTTCCTGAGTTGGAATTGTTGGCCATCTTGTTTGGACTTACCCACTTCCGCAGTTTTGTTTATGGCTACAAGGTTCATATTGTATCTGATCATCACTCCCTTTGTTATTTAAATAATTTGAAAGATTTGACTGGGCGTTTGGCACGATGGAGTTTGAAATTGTAAGAGTTTGATTATACCATTTCTTATAAATCTGGCAAGAAACATCATGATGCTGATACTCTATCGAGATTCCCTGTGTTACAACCTACAGAAAGTGATCTTGAACAGCTTGAAGAACTCCCCACATGTTTGCTGTCATCAGTTGAAGTTGCTGATCACCAGAAGAAAGATACTGGGTTACTTGAGCTTATTAATGCTCTCCATGACCCTCCGTCGGCCCCTGCTAAGCTTCAGAGACACGTTTCCAACTACACACTCAAATCAGGTGTTCTTTATCGTAAAAATGCTGGCTCCACTGGCCCTCTCCATCTGCTGGTTATTCCAGAAGCTCTAAAACATGAAATTCTTTCTTCATGTCATGATGATCCTATTTCAGGCCACTTAGGATTCTCGAAAACATTTGCCAAAATTCACTCCAGGTATTACTGGGTTGGTATGAAGAAAGATATTGAACATTTTGTCCGAACCTGTCCCAGCTGTCAAACAAGAAAGGGACCGAAGAATGAGAAACCAGCAGGCTTATTACAACCAATTCCGGTTACATCTGTAGGCGAGCGGTGGGGTATTGATTTGCTTGGGCCTCTCCCACGCTCCAATTCTGGACACAAGTATGTTGTCGTTGCGACCGAGTATGGTTCTCGCTGGGTCGAGTCTGCGTCGCTTTCTTCAGCAACAATCCCTCAAGTTGCTAAATTTATTTTGCATAACATCATCTGTAAGCATGGAGCCCCTGCTGCCTTGTTATCTGATCGTGGCTCAGTTTTCTTAAGTGAGGTGACACAAGAATTGTTGAGATCTTTATCAGTGTCTTCCAATTTCACCAGTGCTTATCATCCAGCTTGCAACGGACTTACTGAAAGATTTAACCAAACCCTCTTAAATATGCTCAGCCATTTTGTGGATAATAATCAGAAGAATTGGGACTCAATATTGCCCTATGTCATCTTTTCATATAACTCGAGTGTTCAAGAGTCTACTAAATTTTCACCCTTTTTCTTGATATATGGTCGAGAACCTTCTTTACCTAACCAGGTTCAGCTACAAGCTACGTCTAATGACCTTTTTGTGAGACAGACATTGCAAGAGATTCAGAAGGCACGAGAGGTTGCTGTTGCTAACATTACAAAGCAGCAGGTGAAGCAAAAAGAAGCATTTGATGCTAAACATAGAGATGTGGTTTATAATGTAGGTCAATTAGTTAAAGTTTTCACCCCCATTAGGAAGAAAGGTAAATGTACAAAGTTGTTACATAGATATTTTGGCCCTTTTGAAATTATCCGACAGATCACTCCTGTTACCTACCTTGTTGGTCGACCTCATGCTCCCCGTACCAAACATCAGAGTGTTCATGTGTCACGCCTTTACCCTTACTATGATCCTGTGGCGTCCTCGCCCAGCAATATTGTATCGTTGGCTGGGTGCTTACCACACATGTATATTGTTGTTATATTTTGGTTCATCATACATGTGTATGTCATTTTGTTTTGTTCTTTTCATGTTTATTGTATTTATTTTCCTTATGTCGCCGAGGACGTCGACTTCGGTGGCCAGGGGGAGATGTGGCATGTGCACAGATTATATTAATGGTAATACGCTCTCTGGTTACCGGGTCGGAGGTGGCAGTTTATCTGAAAATAGGGGCGATTCAGGGGAAGCAGTGTGTCATTGGGGGGGATATGGCGTTACTGACGCCAACTTGTTGTGGCTTCATTCTGTGACTAGGCTTCGCGTGAGTTAGACGGATAACTGCGACTTGGCGTCCTCGCCCGGCAAACACATGGGGTAAGAAAACATTTTATAATAAATCTACCAGCTATCCATTTCCTTGCCGTTTTAATTATGATAGTGTAGAGTTCCTTGCCTCTCCCTTCAGCCAGAAATTATGTTGGTGTAGTAATTATTTTTATAATCTAACTTTAGCTGCGTCCCTTGTCGATGCCTCGAGTTTAAAGTTCTTTGTTTGTTCAACGATCCCTCTCATAAGCGAGTAGCTCTCTTCTGAAGTTAAATAATAATTTTAAGTGAGGCATACGACAATATGAAGTGGTGAGCATCGCGCATACCCCATTTATTTAAGATATTTACATGACAAAGAAAACTATATCTTTAATTTTGTGGGAAAAGCCGTGAAGCCTATTCATTCGGCGGGAATTTTGTACAATTTTGTGTATTGTATCATCAACCCTTTGCAAGATATTCGTTATCATTCATTTCATTTATCAATAATTTTGCCATTTTAAATGGGTTGCACGTGGTCATACCAAAAGAGCATGGCATTTCGCCATATATAGCGAACAATTTGTAACATTTTACCTGCATAAGGAAAAGCTACTTATTAAACGACCTATAGTAATGACTATGTTAAATGCAAACGGTGTGCTTGACAGGCTCGCTATCGCTGTCCGAATAGCAAATGTACAGTAAAAAGCATTTACTTCTTTCTTTCAAATGATTGCCTCTTTTTCGTTCTGTAACTTTTTCTTTCCCATTTCTTGCTTTTTTCATTAGTCCATGAGGACATTAGTCCCTGTCAGAGCCAGAGAGGGCTCTGATGCTTAATGTATATCATTAATGCAATGAAGCACTCCAACTTTATCCTCCAGTTTACAAAGCCTTCACCTCAACCTCTCTCAGAGCTGAATATATTTAGGGCAGTGAACTAATTTCTGCAACCTTAGAAGCATCATTGTAAAATCTTCTGGAACACCGGCAATACTTGTTTTACTTGCTAGTATATCATTATTAAAATCATTATTATGCAGAATAATTCAATTTTCATTAGGTTTTCAGTAATACGTAGTATGTATCGATACCCAGCCACCGCCCTCTCTGGTCTAAGTTTTCGTGATTTCCCCGGTTGACAGGCGAATGCTGGTGTATTCATCCTCTACTACGAATCCCCTTCCTCTTATTTCCCATACACATCATCTTCCTTGTCCTGTGTTTCAGGGTTGTAGGACCAGGCGACGGTGTTCGGCGGGTTGCGGCTGAGCGGTGGCTTGTAGGGAAGAAACCTCTATAAAGGTTCCTTCCCTGGCGTCGCTGCGGTACCGCTCAGTTAGGTCTCTCCTCCTAGTAGATCCGCTCAGGGGATCCTGGAGGTTGGTTACTTGTGGGCAGTTACCGGGCGGCGTCGGATGTGTTGTACCTGGAAAAGTTAGGGACACCGTCCATGCTTTCACCCATTGCCACCAGGTTCTGGTAGCCCTTCGCATCTCTCCCCCCAGGAGTCACGTTGGAAGCAAAGAGAGGTTCTTTCGGTGCCCTATTCCCGTTTCGGGGGCCTGTCCGTGATACGTACCTTTACCAATACTAACGTATAAAAAGCATTATACTCAATCCACAACTTGATATCAAGATTTTACCGAAAATATACGTTTTCAGGTCTCCTGATTGCAAAGATTATGGATTCCCCTGTGTGTGTGTGTGTGTGTGTGTGTGTGTGTGTGCGCGCGCGCGCGTGTGCGTGCGCAAGTGAGCGACAGAGAGATGGAGAAAGGGGATGTATCTTACAAATAAAGCGTACGATACATAAGGCAACCGATCAATGAATTATAAAAGTATCTGATGTGGTACATCCACCATATTTTGAACTTGAAATACCATAATCTTTCCATGAATCACGAGAAACAATTTAATAGCGACAACACTTAAAAATGACAAGTACTGAAAAATGCAAACTAATAACAAGAATATCTTGGAAGTAGCTGATACCATGAAAGTTATTTGAAATAAATTGTGAGTTTTACGAGATCTACATTTTTTGTAGTACGTTTACTTGTACATCTCTTATGGTTTACCCGTTATACAAAACAATACAAAATTCCTGCCGAAAGAAGTGGGTTACACAGGCGATTCTCACAAAATTCAAAATACACATTCTATACAACATGTAAATATCTTAAACATATAGTATTTTAAACAAAATGGTTACAGGCCAATTTTTGGAAAATTGAAATTTTCGTAAACACTTCCATCTATAGGGTAGTTTGGGGTGGAGTTTTGAAAATCTTCGACTCGCATTTTTGGAAGAAACTAAACCTAAATATCAAGTTTGTATTTGTCGAACATCTCGATATAATTTTTTTGAAGGAATGCAATACCTTCACCTCCTATGTACTACGTGGCAGAGAAAGTACGTAAAAAGAAAGTTTCAGATCTTCAATTTTATGGGTTATTTACGTAACTATATAGGAAAGTGAGTTTTTGTTTTCAGGACGAATATGTTTACAGCCGAAGCGAAAGTGAGGCCGAAATATCGAAACGAGCCCAGAAAGAATTTTTTATTGATACATTCAAATGACTTTCTCTACCCTCGATCGTTTATTAATGGGTATACAAACTAGTCTTACTAAAGTTTATTACTTTCTCTACTATGTATAGCAAATAGGAGAAGTATTGCATTCCACCCAAAAACTCTATATTGAGATTTCACCGGAAATACATGTTTTGTGACCCCTGTATAACAAAAAACATTTTTAGAAACAGTTCCATCTCTGTGTGTCTGTGTGTCTCTGCTCCCTGTGTATGTGTGCCTGTGTATCTGAGAACAGCATAACTCAAAAACTAAAAGTCGGATAAATACCAAACTTCTTAGTTAGGTTCGGTATCTTTGAAAGATGCGACACGAAGGTTTTGGAGAAAATCCTCCTACCCCAGATTACGCTTTACATGGAAAATTTCTTTCCGAATGAAGAGGGCTTCAAAGACTATTCCCGCAAAATTTAAAATGTACATTTTATTTGTCATGTAGATATCTTAAATATATGGTATTTTAATCAAAACTGATAGAGCTATTTTTTTACGAAATCGACAATTTTGAAAAATGTTTTATGTAAGGGGTGGTTTGGGGTAGGAGATTTTCTTGAAAAATTTCGATTCACATCTTTGAAAGGTGTTCTACTTAAAATCAAGTTTCGGGTTGATCCGACTTTTCGTTTTTGAGTATGCTGTTAACAGACACATACACACACGGACATTTTTCTCAAAACATGTTATGGGTAGGTGTTCCCCTAGATTATGGGTAGAATGTCCATACATCGTATCCATAACCCTCAAAACACGTTTTTCAAGTGAAATCTCGGCATTGAATGTTTATGTGGAATGCAATTACCTTCTCTACCCACTAGGTATGTGGTAGAAAAAGTAAAAACACTTTCTTGCAGTTATGTACAATATTGTGACTTTGTCCAGTTTTTCAGCTGTCAGTTCTCTAAGCTCTCAGTCTCACTTCATTTAGTTGTCACTATCACTACTGTTTTAATCTAGTTTAACTTCACTGGAATTTCACTTAGTTCACACTGTCACTTCACTAATGTGAACTAGTTCAATTTCCGCGTCAGTTCACTTTCCATTTTTACGTGCGGTGTGATGCAAATTGCACGACGTATCTACTTCTTTCGGACGATTCGCTCACTGTGGAGTCAACACAACACTTCTCCAACCCCTCGTTCACAGTAGTACTCGCTGCACGTCACAGCAGTCGTCGTAACGAACTCGCTCGGAGAACGCTCTTGATATCGGAGCCGAAACGTGCTCACCAACTCGTTTACTCGGTCACTGACCGATTCAACTGACTAACTCCTATCGCGAGAACGCTGACTTAAATTAGCCAATGGAATCTTCCACAGAATATTCTAGTTATATTTCGACACACGCTCTGGAGGTGGAGAGGAAGAAATTTCCAGAACATATCAATTACCTGCCGATAGCGCTTATGGTGTTCACGCCGGCGGAAGCGCGGCTTATTTTGGTTTATCTCCGACTGCCCGGCGCCGACCTCCCAATAACCTTGGACCATAGCCACTGCGTCACAATATTTTATTTGATATTATGTCGAAATACTTTATGCATTGGTTAAATATTGTATTGCATATTATGTTGGACGTAGATGCAGTTGTATCTTTCATATGCTGATTACAAGGCCAGTGTATTCATATGTTGCTGTTGGAGTACGGAAAGTAACTGAACGAGAAAGTTCAATTTAATATACCGGTTTGAAGACGGAAAAAACATGAAATTCCAGATAATATGAAACAAAGGATACTTTCATTCATTGGATCACGAAGTTATCGTTTCCATTGCCAGTTGAAATTTGAAGGAACCATAATAGGATTTTTATAGAAGCCTTCATAATTTTGCAGATTTAGAGCAATGGGATTGAATATGAAGCATTCTTTTCAAAAAATTATCACGTCACTTTTTTGTGTGTTACATTTGCAAAAAGAAGTAGATTATGGAACATTTTCATGCCCATAAAACCATTTTGCATTTTAAGGATTGTGTAAAAATATGATGTACTTTAATGCAAAATAAGAATGAAGGAAATCAAAGTATACCCGTTTGTAAATTTTTTATCCTGTAAGTGAGGTGGCTGATGTTATTTATGCGTTGTCCATAGTGGCAAGCAATTCTGTACAAAGTGAGAGCGGTTTATGACTAGAGTAGCTATTTACCTCCGATTTGAGAGCCACCTATTTTGTTATGTGGTTTATCTTCGCTGCGTTCTGCATTCCACTCGGTGGTGAAAACTAAAGGGGATAAAGCGATATGGGAACAACTCTCCTGAGAGCATACGAAGTATAGCCGTTAGAACGTATTCATTGATTCACCTAGTAATTTAAGTGTCACGAAATGAATGCCTCCGTGCGTTTTTACAATATCCAAATTTGAGTATCGGTTGTGTATTCGGTATATTGTTCCTTTGCTCATCATTCAAATCACATTAGCACCTCCACCTATTAATATCTTTTGTGTCTTAAGCACCTGACGGGGCTCCCCCAGGAGGGAAGGGTGAGGTGAGAGAAGACAGTGGGCGGTCGGAACAGGAGCGCAGAGGGCAGGGCCCCTATTTTTCCACATTGAAACTCCCCGGATATTAGATGGTAAAACCGACTCCCCTCCCGCCTGTAGGCTTGCACATCTCACTGGGAGTGCAAGGAATTCGGAGACCGCCCTCATTCCGGGGGACGAAGTATTACATAGCGCATCCTTTTCCCCTGCCATGCAACGCCGAAATCCCGCCGATACAGCCAAGCAGATGAAAGGTGAAGTGAAGCGAGAATGGAAGAGAAATGGAGGGACAGGAAATTCGGGGGATGTAAAGAACCTTCCCGACATTCGCCGAGCGAACCCGGGGAAACCCCCGAAAAAACTCATGGGTCAGGAAGGTCGGCCCCTGGAATCGAACCAAGACCTCCCGGATGGACATCGCCTGAGCCGCCATACAGCTCTGTAATGACGATGAAGGATTTAGACGGGTAAAAAACTAGCTTTAAGCTGGAACCTCATTTTGTGGGAAAGTCTTTGAATGCGTTTAAGATTATATCATTGAATATTAGAGCTACACATTTTCAATAAAACTTAATGTTATGACTCACATTTTATGAATTTAGATCAGCTACTAATCACATAATGTAAATCAGACTAGAATTAGGATTAATCAGATGGAGGAGGCCCCCAACCACTGTACCAGTCCTACTCCTGTATTATCAGACGGCGCATGTAGCATAGAACATCATACCAGACGTCAGCAAGCAAGATTCCTGAACGCTCTCTCTAAGAAGTGAGGTAGCACGCTGGGGATTGCGCGCCGATCAGCTGATGTGACCGCAGCGCCAGGCATCAAGATCACCAAGGCCATCCCCGACGCAGGAGAGAGCAGCTCAAATAGACAAGGATTGTCGGTGGGATTCTTCGTCGGAGATGGGTAAGAGAAGGACACGTCGAGCAGCCGATGAAGAAATCGCCGCCGACCCTTTGGCACCCGCCGAAGAGGCCGTCGCTACGCTATTCCAGGCCTCGCCGCTGCTGATTCGCCGGCCGCTCCCCTGGCATCTGCCGGGAGCGCTGCCTCACCACCGCCGGTGGCCGGGCCTTCTTGGGCAACGGTCACTGCTTCAACCCGACACCAACAGCAACATTTCTCTCGTCGAGTCAATGCCGCACCTCACCATCCGCCGCAGCAGTCGACTCCACCAGCCTCACACCACATCATCACAACTCAGCAACCCACGCAGCAGCACCACCTACTTCACCACCGCCGCTGTCATCGCAATGCAGCGCGGTGATCTCCGGAGTACCCCGGGATCTTCCTTCAAGATTCGTCTTCACAGCCGCTCAACAACGGTGGCTATCAGCCTTGAAGGCCACAAGAATCATCACATCCTGGGGACCTACAACGCTGGTCCGCCTGTTATTTGCTTATTCGACCAACCGTGAGGCTACCTTAAGGTCCAGCCTGCCCTTGTTAGGACAGGTTCTTCATGTTGAGGCTAGCCGAGCAGAAGGCCACCAGCCACGCCGCCGCTGCTGCTGCTATGGGCACGAGACATCAACCTGCGCTGCACCTCCGAGATGCCACTACTGCGGTGCACCAACCCTGACAGCACAGTGCACCAGCCACGATCTCCGCCGACGCCGCCGGGACTGCGCCTCCTGCAACGGCCATGACCACTTCACCGGGCAGGCGCAGTGCCTCCTATATCCGAGAAGCCGTCGATCTACTCCGGCCTCAACCTTACACACAGCTCCAGCTCCTCCAACGTCAACACCTCCAGCACCGGCCGCAAAGGACACCACTCTGCGAGATGCGGTCGAGGATCTCCACTCTGAGGTCCTCAACATAGGATCCCACATCTCGTAGCAAGAATAATCGCTCGTTTCGCTCATCTCCGCTGCTAACTCATCCAGCACAGAACATCATCTCCGCCGTCTTGCCGGCGTGGAATCCGCTATCCAGGACCTTCACGCCATCACCACCGCCTTCTCAACTGCCTTCCAAAGCTTCACCACCAGCTGCCTGCAGCGATTTGACAGCGCCGACTTAGCCATTAATGACCTGGACGAATCTATTACCTGCCTGCCACAGATATCACCACCAGCAGCTCCAACAGATTCCCCGGAGGAGCTCAGGCTCACACTGACAGGTCTCACGGACCTCGTGAAAGCCCTGATCAAGACGACGGCCAAATGGACTCGGTACCCTCGGACCTGAGGAGTGGTCAGGAAAAACTACGCCTCCACACGCTATCCCAACAAAGCCATTTGATATATGGTGGCAGACATTACAGACAAAACTGAGCGCACCTCTCGCTGTCGCTCAACAAGAAACGATTTCATGCAATAAAGTCAAACAAAATGTCTTATCCAATCCCGATCTACTCCCCGGGGGGGCAGTCAGGGCCCTGGCACAGTCATGGCTGTTTCCCTGTCATCTTCCTTCATCTGCTGCCAGCGTAATAAGCTGGCAGTTACCTTTAGCACTAACGGGGGTGCTCAGTGGAACCCCACCACCTATCCTCACTTCTCCTTTCAATTCCTCTCCATAAATTCTCCTTCCTATTCCTGTCACTACCAAAAAAATGCGGAATGCACGGGAGCAGTTTGTAGCATATTCAGAGTAGCATTGGCATCGGGTAGCGAGGGTAAGTTAAATTTCATATTTAGGACTATAAAAAATGTTATGTATTCTTCGGTAATTATGTTCAAAATTCAAGGTTCGTATTTGGCTACACGTGCGTTAAGAGGAGGCAAGGAAGGTTACTTAACGTTACGGTTATCAAACTTTTAATTACGTAATTGAAATAGTGTGTTAGAGAGCAAAGACTTTTAATGTGTTCAAACTGCTTGTTTAATAAATTGCTTATTGTCGTCAAATGCAGACAGTAATGTCTTCAGTCAAAGCATTTTAAAGTGGTAGAATTAATTACAAGGGAAATACAGTAAAATACCTCCTCACTACAGTTAAATAAAGTCATATATGCATCATGGTACCATTTGTTAACGGTTCCTTGGCATAATCCTGTACTTTGGATATAGGATACCACACCTTCCGGGTATTTGTGGTTCAGCACTTCTAATCCTTTCTTTTTCTCGGGGACTTTAAGGTAGCTAATAGTCTGATAATTTCCTCCACGATATACTGTTCCATATTGCTAGTAGAGCATAATTTAAATCAGATATGTTAGCAGTCGAGTGGAATGTTACAAAATGGTAGCAGCGACGTAACACCGCTCGTAGTCTATTGTAAGGCCTTTGTGATTTACGTGACCCCTGGGAGGAAGGGGAGGCTCGAAGAGCGACTAAATCTGGACGACGATGAGCGCTAGCAAGGACGGGGTCCCTAATGATTCCAGAATTACTGAATCCAGACGCCACCTGCTTATTTCATCTTCAACCTGGCTGCCTCGGAACGAATGAGCCCCCAGGAAGGGACACCAGTGGACCATCCAAACGCCAGGGAGAAAACTTTACACAGCCAAATGCTCTCCGTCCTGCCGCAACGCATCATACGCGTGGTCGTATAACCCTGAAACATATGAAGATGAAACAGATGATAGGAAATAATGGGGGGAAATGATGGACAGGAAATTGTGGTAGATTAGGAACCAACCCAGTCTTCGCCTACCGATGAAACCACGAAAAAAAACCCAAGCTCAAAGTAGCTGGCCTCAAGGGAGTCAAACCCGGGACCTCCCATGTGAGCGTCACACGTTACCAAATGTAAATCAGAATTACAGTGTGTTCTGAAAAAGGAAATCTGATGTGATATATTCACATGATTTCTTTGCCATTGATAATTTCCACATACATCCATATATATTAAAGCATACATTTAAAAGTGGTTCCTCTATTCATGTTATGTTGCCCACAATATACATATATTTGCTTAGGAATGATTTCAAATTAAGCAAGAAATGCTTAGTTCAATATACGCGAACAACGTTCAAATGTTTATTTGTGGTAATAGGCTCCCGTAATAGAAACGAAGAAGGAGAGAGTGAGAGAGAGAGAATCGGAAACTTTCAAGCAAGACCGTTAGCTGTATTAACACTTATAAAAGGTGTAAAGTTGCAACCTGGAATATTTCGAACACATTCTTAATTTAAAAAAAAATCATTTATTTTGTCTGCGCTTTCACTCGATCTGTTGTTCTCTATATTCATATTTCAAATATTTTCAAATGTTTTCTTAAATTCGTCGCAATGTAAGAAGTTTCTGGACTATGCAACCCCGCATTCCATACACTATACAATATACACAGTTTTCCGTAGTTCTTTCTTATAGATACTGGGTTTATTACTTTTTCTATTAAAAGTTGCTTTGCCACTGGAATCCTCTGTATGACTTCTAGACAATGGCTCATGATGCATGCTCATTCCAGATGAATATCATATTCGAAATGCTCTAAATACTTTAAGATGAGGGTATGTCATATTTGTAACATTCGTCAATTCGTTGTTACGAAACATTGAGATACGAAATATTGCTAGAATAGGATAATCTTAACACAAGTTGCAGATAATCGAGTTCGCTTATCACGAGAGGCCAACATATTCCGGATTGAGGTCAATTCTCATCCACCTTACTCTTCTAGAGGTCTTCGTCTTTTAATGTGAAAGAAGCTTCAGTTTCGAGATTTTGAAAGTAATAAGGAAGTGCAAAGTATTTTCATGGGGTTTGTGAACAACATATTAATAAAGTTAAGCAACAATAGTTTGGAATCATGGTATTTTCTCACAAGAGTGTTCTTTGAAATTAAATAAAGAAATGTACAAAAGGTGGTCATTATATCGTAGAATGAGAGTGAAATAAATGCGCCGTCGATCTATTGAAAAAAATAGTAATAACCTATGCATTGTGAAAAAAAAAAAACTCAAGTGATGTTATATACATTTCAAAGTCTCCAGTAGTCTTCTGGCAGTTTCCTCTTCATTGAGAGAATCTTCTCTCCGCAGTTCTTAATGTATAAACAACTCAGCTGACAAACAAATCAGACTAAAGGAAATATACACAGTGTTTACACTAACTCTATACTACTCTCTGGACAAATACAGAACAAAAATACTTAAACTACTTTTCAATTGTTACAATTATGTTATAAACATCAGAAAATAATCATGCTATTTCATGCTGGCGCAAATCAATAATTGTATAGTCGTATCATTGGACTAGTATATAGTCACTAGTTATACATAGGACTATTATATAGTCCTATCATTGACTAGTTTGTCGGCTTGAAGGCCGAAGACAGAGCAGCAAGCTGATCGTACCCCTTCGCCAGGCAGGAGTGTAAACACCACAGGTTGCGAAGATTCCAGCGCCAGTTGTGAAATGCAATTGACCCCTTCAAATTGGAAATTCTTACTACGTTAAAATTTAATAATAATATGAAGAAGAAGAAGAAGAACGTTAAAAGTTGTCTCTGAAACGTCCTCTAGAGTTGCTGGGAGAATTCATAGACATCCTAGATTAGTTATAAAATTATTCCGGTTGTATTCGATACCTCCTAGTATTGAGCTGAAATCATAAAATCATTACTTGCTTTTGTTTATTTGGACTTAATTCTTATAAGAATTATTTCCTGAAGGGAAATTTATTTCAAACACTTAAATCGCATGTTGTTTCAAAAGCTAAAGTCTAATCTATTCAAAACCGCTCCAAATTGCAAAATGATTTAAAACACAAATCCTTTAATGCCTGCACACGAGAAGACAGTGTTATTTTATTAAAACATAAGCATCTAGAGCGCGTTTTGTTTCCTTTTTGTCGCATCACTTAATGTGTTCTTAATGTGTTTACGTTTTCTCGCGCCGCTCTTTTACGCCAGCTAGATATTGCAAACTTGGCAACGTATCTAACGTGACGAAACGAAGATAACGATGCTCGATAACTTTTGTTTCCAGTCGCCTTTTTAACCAAACCTTTATTGGTAGATAATGTACATGCAGCAAATCTAGGATATAGGTAACGCGCTTCGTTTTTCATTATTTTTTCCTTCCGTTGCAGCACGAAAGTTTATTATACTATGCAAATTTTATAATTTTCCGTTGAAAATAAAGGCAAAAAGGGTTACATGCCACCAGATGTCAAATAATACAACCCGGCGTGTCGAAATGTCATATATTGTATGCACTGCACCACTGAATAAACATGGAAATAATTGAGTTTGAAAATATAATAGCACAAAACAAGACAATGGTACAATATTTGTTTTCTACGGATTCATGGTAAATTTAAGTGCTTTTCAACCAAAAGAACAAAAGATAATTATACACTCTGGTTATTGGATATCTTAACACAGACTATTAAATTATTAGTTCGTATTTTTAAGCAGAAAGTAAATGAAGAAACCTAAATTACGAAGGTACTATAAAAAGCTCTTAGAATTCGTGACAATATATTTTAGTCGTGAGAATCGCTTTATCGCTGTTACTCTTTTTCTTTTGGAAGGTAAAATGGAAAAGTCAAAATGTTGCAATAATTTATCGGGTAGCGGAACAAAGTTTTTTTATTATATTCTGTGGTACCATTAGTTCAATACCTTAGAAGATTACCGAAAGCAGTATACTTCTATTATTTGCAGGCACAAATATGGATATGCATCTTAAAGAACGGAGCTCCGATTCCTCTCCACGGATTGCACATGGGTTCGAAATCACCTTTAGAGTGCGAATTGTCGGACCCCTATACATGAGCGGTACCCACACAGCAACGTGAGGAATCTAAGAAGCTGTGAGTCTAAACCATTGCTTACTAATATATCAAACTGACATATTCACATTCCTAATTAAGTCTATGAAACGTTTATATTGACAGCCGCTAGGATAGCTTGATCATATCATAAAGTCGTGTTCATTACGATTACTCAACAGAGTTGTTTGAAGCGTATCCGGTAGGATAGATTTGAGAGGCATAGACAGTACACTTTGACTCTGTTTACAACCGCTGAATCAAGTGACATCGCCGCTTTCTTGACCCTTACAGCTGGATAGGTTTGGTAGGTCTGTGACGCACAGCCCAATTTAACTCAGTGTTTGTGAACAACAGCTCCACGCATACCACCTCCAGAAAGTACAGGAACTGGGGCCGAAAGACTTCGCACCTCGTCTTCAGTTTGACCAGTGGTTTCTGCAACGAAGTATCGCAGATCCTACACATCTTGTTTGCCGGTGAGGTCTTCTTCACACGAGACGGGTACTTCATCAGCAACAACAGCCACATTTGGCATGTTGAGAACTCTCATGCAGTGTTCGGTAGATATCACCAACAAAAGTATTCCATAAACATCTGAGCTGGAATCGTTTGTGATTATCTGCTGGGAACTTTCGCTTTGCCACCCCGTTTGAGTTAAATTGACTCTAAAATGACCATCACAACGTCCTCAAAATAAAACACGATTAATGACATTTACTTTCTCCCATAATATCAAGCAAATTTTATTCAAGACATTTCTTTCTACAACGCTTAGTTTTGGAGATATTGTACAGTCTCAACTTAAATGGTCCACTCTATGTGTGTGTGTGTGTGTTTTATAGCCGAGCAATAGGAACAGTGTACCTACAGTTAATATTCACTAACAATATTATAAAGAAATAATATAACAATAAAACAATGTAAACATTAGGCGCCTTAAAGACAATGCACGATAAACAAATAAATAAAAGTCAAGAAACCGGTGCACAAATGCCAAAAGTAAATAATGCTAATAAAGCAATTAAATATGACTACTGAAGGATCAACCATTATACGAGATAAAAAAAAACCGCAAATGATTTGAACTTTCAAGTGTAAAGGCTTCTAGACTAAAAGTCATCGGTAAATATGTATTATTCAAAAGTAATTAGTGTTATTAACACAACTATAAAAGGAAATGAAGAACTTGTAGCATTACGCAAGTAGTGGAGCATTTAGAGAAAGTTTATAATAAGTAATAAAGAAAGCAGGAATGCCGAGTACAACATTTAATGTTACTATTTACTCCAAATTATTGTTTGTGTGGTGAATATCTTATGTGAGTTAGCACTTTATTTAAAAACAAAGCTGTAGCCGTAATGTTATTATTTAAATGTTCAAGATCCAGACAAGAAGATGTACACTCAAGTGTTTCTTTTAAATATACGATTCTCCAATTCCGTTTGAGTAAAACAACTTATTTTGTTCTTGACCGTACATTTGGGCATTTCAGTATACAAAATGTAGTTTTCAAACAGGTTTACTTCATTTTTAAACAACCAAACGTAATGGACTTATCTCTCTCCTCTGCTTAGTTATAGTATAGGTTATACAACGCAGGAGGACACCTCCGGCACTGCAACCTTCATAGATCTATTGTGACCGGGCCCAAATGACTAGTTGTCGACGGACCCTTAAATCCCACTCACTCACTCTATTGTGGCTAATAGCCCCAAGAGGAACCGCAGGAGGCTAAAGCGCATACAAAGCCTCAGAGACCGGGAAATCGCTATCAGTACCAGGTTCGAAGTCTCATTCCAATGCTGGAGCTGCCTAGAGAAGACATGAACAAGCCCTCGACCCAGCAGCCCTTAGTGTCCACAAGGAGTACTATTTCCATAGAGCAACCATCCGTAACCGGGATCCTGCCCGGCACCGCCATACGCTACGAAACCTAGAACTACACATGAAACATGAGAAGGAAACGAAATGAAAGGAAAATTATGAAAAGTACATCATGGTACATGAGAAACCACGCCACCTACCGTCCAGGGAAAACCACGAACAACACCTGGTCAGAATGGACAGTCGACTGGTATCGAACACGGGACCTGCCGAATGCGATTCTCACAGGTTTCAGCGGGGCCATCTCGCTCGGTTACCTGTAGTATGTAGAGGAAGTATTGCATTCCACCCAAGTTTGATACTGACATTTTACTGGAAATATACGTCTCGAGGTGCTTTGAAAAAAAAAATTAGAAAAATGTCCGCGTGAATGTGTGTGTCTGCAAGCACCATAGCTTAAAGACCAAAATTCGGTTAAATACCAACGTGGTATTCAAGTTCAGCGTCTCAAAGGATAATACACGAAGATTTCCAAGAAAATCCCTCTACACCAAACTACCCTTTACATGGTAAAATTTACGTTGTTTTTTATTTTCTCAAAGATGTCTCTAACAATTTTGATTAAAATACCATATTTTAAACATATCTACATAATAAATAAAATGTATGTTTTGAATTTTCTAGAAACACCCTGTAAAGTCGTCTTCATTCTGAATGAACTTTTAGCAACTTGTAAACTGTTGGAGATAAACAGAAACTTACCTACTACACAAAATATGTATATCTCATTAAATCACACAATTTATGTCTAATAAAATGTATTTTGGCATTAATCATTTCCGAGATATTCTTTATTATAAGTTTGAATCGTCAAATACTTTATACTTACTCAACTGCAAAATCGATATTCGTTTTTCTTTTTCTTGTTGATTGTTTTGTTTGTTTGTTTTTTACTTTCTCTACTACGTATAGTAAGTAGGGGAAGTATTGTATTCCACCCAAAAATTCGATACCGAGATTTCACCGGAAATACATGTTTTGAGACCCCCTGAATCCAAAAAATGCATTTTTGGAAACATGTCCGTGTGTGTGTGTGTCTGTGTGCGTGCGTGTCTGTGCGTGTGTGTCAGTGTGTCTGTGAACAGATAACTCAGGAACGAACAGTCGGATAAACACCAAACTTGGCATTTAGGTTCAGTATCTTCCAGAGATGCGACACGAAGGTTTTCAAGAAAATCCCCCCACCCCAGAGTACCCTTTACATGGAAGATTTTTCGAAAATTTTAATTTTCTCAAAAATGGCTCTATCGATTTTGATTAAAACATCATGACAAATAAAATGTATATCTTGAATTTTCTGGGAATGTCTCCAAAAGTATTCTTCATTGCGAACAACTTTTGCATAACTGGTAAACCACAAGAGATAGACAAAATTTTACTACACAAAAAATGTAGATCGCGTTAAAATATACAATTTAGGTCATATACATTTTTTTTGTTGAGTGAACCATTTTCGAGATATTGCTTGTTATTCCCTTAAATTTTTCAATACTTATTTTCTCAAATGGGAATTCGTTATTCATTTTTTTTGTCTTGGATATGCAAAGAGTATTAATCTGTTGCAAAAAGAATGGTGCTGCACCTAGCAACCAGCTATTAAGAGATATGTATGTGCTTAAAGGCTACTGTATTTCTATATTGCCCTTGTAAATATATATTCCCCTTACATCTACAAGAAAATTAGCAATAAGATAGAGTCTGCAAATATTTATCTCGATTAACATGAAGTAGATGGAGAATAGGCGTTTGTAAAAAGAGTTTGTACAAGAGTAGAGAAAGTCATGTGAGTGTAACACATCAGATTTTCTTTTTCTTTTCTTTTCGTGATTTTGTAAAGTGAACGAATTTCAATGCCACCACATAACGATCTGAACCTGAAAGATTTGACTATATTTTAAGACAGGTTCCCCAAAGTCAGGTCAACGTCGCTTGAGGGCGTGCAGGGCTGTTTACAGCCTTCACTGCGGGCAGCAGAGTTGCACACTCTAGTGTGGTGGAACGCAACGTACTGCTTCGTAAATGTGATGGCTGCTGTATCAGAATTGGAAAGTCGATCGTCTACGCCTACGTCTACAAGTTTTTGAGAACTCTGTGAAGGAAGCTTCCTGTTATACAAGAAAACGACGTGGGAAAGTGTTTAGTGTGTTACAAAATACTCAACAAGGTAACTAAATATAATCTGCAACGACATTACTCATTATGTCACTCCCCGAGCGGGATGGTTCAGGCGGTTACGGCTGTGGCCCGCATTCAGGATGTCGCAGGTTCGATTCCTGTGATCGACCTTCCTATCCCATGAGATTTTTTCGGGGTTTATGGAATTCACCATGGGTCGCTAGTTGAACGTTGCGAAGGATTCTCACATCCTCCTAATTTACTGTCCCTCCATTTCATTTCCATTCTCATTTCACTTCATCTTTCATCCGTTGGTTTCTTTCAGGGTTGGAAGTGATGTTTTGGTGTAGTGTGGCAGGGGAAAAGGATGATCTTTGTAACTTTCGGCTTTCGGTTGACTACGTTGACTTGAAGGGCGTTGGCGCGCTCTATGCGGGGTGGGGTCCCCGGTCTGTAAGTCCATCTGTAGGCAGTCTTTGTCTGGAAATCTTAGGGACCCTACCATTCCTGTGCCGTCACTCCTGGTTCCGGGCGCCCGGTTTCTCTTCTCGTCTCATCCTCCCAAAAGCCCCCTTTGGGGTTTAGGTGCAATACCCCTTTGTGGATCAGTGCCAATACAATCTAATCCAATCCATTATGTCACTCGAAGGATTTTGGTAAATGCAAAGACAATGTTGTTGTTGTTGTTGTTGTTGTTGTTGAAAATCGGAAACGAAAATTGCAAAATAAGGCTGGAAATGTTTACGCTGGTGTTGTTAGAGTGAGCTATAAAATAGCATTACACAATGGCACGAACATTAAAGCTATCAGCGAAGGTGAGATGGCAAACAATATTTAATTGATGCAATTAAAGAATTAAGCCCAGAGCATTATTATCAATCAGTTTATCGCCCTCCGCTATAACAGTGGTCGTGTGCAGGACCTTTCAGACGATAACGGAGTCAGTTATCTGAATTAGATCAAACATCGATTGTGTTTTCTATTGCAGGAGATGAGAGTAATGGTACGAGTATAACCGACACTGCACCACTTGTCATTTATATCAGAGGTGTGAACAAAGATCTTCAAATACGAGAGGACCTGTTAGATATTGTGAGATGAAACATACTACTACTGTAGTCGATATCTTCACCTGAATCGAGGGGACAATTAAACAGTTTGAGTTTCCATGGACGAAAACGGTATCCTTACCTACAGACGGGGCACCGGCCATGTGTGGAAGGAGGCAGAAGGGCTGTGGCATTGGTACATAAAAAAATCTGATGTGTTACACTCACATGATTTTCTCCACTCTTGTACAAACTATTTTTAGAAACGCTTATTCTCCATATGCCTCATGTTAATCGAGATATCGAGATGTTAATCTTATTGCTGATTTTCTTGTAGGTACAAGGTATGGTAGGCTTTAAGCGATAGTCAAATAGTTTAAGAGCTGGTTGCTATCTGGAGTATTCCAATCTCTTTGCATTACCAGGACCAAAAAAAAATCTGATATGTTACACTCACATGACTTTCTCTACTCTTGTACAAACAATTTTTACAAACCCTTATTCTCCATATGCTTCATGTTAATCGAGATATCGAGATGTTAATATTATTGCTAAATTTCTTGTAGATGCAAGGGGAATTGCTAGGCTTTAAGCCATAGTCAAATAATTTAAGAGGTGGTTGCTATGTCGAGTATTCCATTCTTTTTGCATTACCAGGACAAAAAAAATGAATAACGAATTTGAGAAAAAGTATAAGTATTGGAAAATTTAAGGGAATAACAAGCAATATCTCGATAATGCTTCACTCAACAAATAAAATGTATATAACATAAATTGTGTATATTAACGCGATCCACATATTTTTACTTTCTCTACTACGTATAGTAAGTAGGGGAAGTATTGCATTCCACCCAAAAATTCGATACCGAGATTTCACCAGAAATACATGTTTTGAGACCTCCTGAATCCAAAAAAAGCATTTTTGGAAACATGTCCGTGTGTGTGTCTGTGTGTGTGTGTATGTGTGTGTGTGTGTGTCTGTGTGTGTGTCTGTGTGTGTGTCTGTGAACAGCATAACTCAAAAACGAACAGTCGGATAAGCACCAAACTTGGTATTTAGGTTCAGTATCTTCCAGAGATGCGACACGAAGGTTTTCAAGAAAATTCCCCCACCCCAGACTACCCTTTACATGGAAGATTTTTCGAAAATTTTAATTTTCTCAAAAATGGCTCTAACGATTTTGATGAAAATATCATATGTTTAAGATAATGTCATGAGAAATGAAATGTATATCTCGAATTTTCTGGGAATGTCTCCAAAAGTATTCTTCATTGTGAACGACTTTTGCATAACTGGTAAACCATAAGAGATAGACAAAATTTTACTACACAAAAAATGTAGATCGCGTTAAAATACACAACTTATGTCATATACATTTCTTTTGTTGAGTGAACCGTTTTAGAGATATTGCTTGTTATTTCCTTAAATTTTACAATACTTATACTTTTTCTCACATTCGTTATTCATTTTTTTTATGTCCTGGACATGCAAAGAGAATGGAATGCGCCACATAGCAACCAGCGTTAAAATATTTGACTATCGCTTAAAAGCTACCATATTTCCCTTGCATCTACAAGAAAATTACCAATAAGATTGACATCTCGATATCTCGATTAACATGAACCATATGGAGAATAAGCGTTTGTAAAATTAGATTGTACAAGAGTAGAGAAAGTCATGTGAGTGTAACACATCAGATTTTTTATAGTAAAATTTTGTCTATCTCGTATGGTTTACCAATTAAGGCAAAAGTAGTTCACAATAAAGCATACTTTTGGAGACATTCCCAGAAAATTCGAGATATACAATTCATTTGTCATGAAAATATCTTAAAAATGTGGCATTTTAATCAAAATCGTTAGAGTCATTTTTTGGAAAATTAAAATTTTCGAAAAAGTTCCATGTAAAGGGTAATCTGGGGTAGGGGGATTTTCTTGAAAACCTTCGAGTCGCATCTCTGGAAGATACTGAACCTAAATACCGAGTTTGGTGTTTATCCGACTGTTCGTTTCTCAGTTATGCTGTTCACAGACACACAGGCACACACAAACACAGACAGATACACAGACACACACGGACATGTTTCCAAAAATTATTTTTTTGGCTTCAGGGGGTCTCAAAACATGTATTTCCAGTGAAATCTCGGTATCGAATTTTTGGGTGGAATGCAATACTTCCCCTACTTACTATACGTAGTAGAGAAAGTAAAAATCTGAATTGTTACACTCACATGACTTTCTCTACTCTTGTACAAACTATTTTTACAAACGCTTATTCTCCATATGCTTCATGTTAATTGATATGTCAATCTTATTGCTAATTCTCTTGTAGGTGCAAGGGAAATATGGTAGGTTTTAAGCGATAGTCAAATATTTTAAGCGTTGGTTGCTATGTGGCGCATTCCATTCTCTTTGCATATGCAGGACATAAAAGACATGAATAACGAATTTGAGAAAAAGTATAAGTATTGAAAAATTTAAGGGAATAACAATTAATATATCGAAAATGGTTCACTCAACAAAACAAAATGTATATGACATAGATTGTGTATTTTAACACGATCTACGTTTTTTGTGTAGTAAAATTTTGTCTATCTCTTATGGTTTACCAGTTATGCAAAAGTCAATCACAATGAAGAATACTTTTGGAGACATTTCCAGAAAATTCGAGATATACGTTTCATTTGTCATGAAAATATCTAAAACGTATGGTATTTTACTCAAAATCGTTAGAGCCATTTTTGAGAAAATTAAAATTTTCGAAAACGTTTCCATGTAAAGGGTAGTCCGGGGTGGGGGGATTTTCTTGAAAACCTTCATGTCGCATCTCTGGAAGGTACTGGACCAAAATACCAAGTTTGGTGTTTATCCGACTGTTCGTTTCTGAGTTATGCTGTTCACAGACACACATACATACACAGACAGACAGACACACAGACACACACACGGACATGTTTCCAAAAATGCTTTTTACTTTCTCTACTACTTATAGTAAGTAGGGGAAGTATTGTATTCCACCCAAAAATTCGATACCGAGATTTCACCCCAAATACATGTTTTGAGACCCCCTGAATCCAAAAAGAGCATATTTAAAACATGTCCGTGAGTGTGTCTGTGTGTCTGTCCGTGTGTCTGTCTGAGTGTCTGTGTGTCTGTCTGGGTGTGTGTGTGTGTCTGTCTGTGAACAGCATAACTCAGAAACGAACAGTCGGATAAAGACAAAACTTGGTATTTAGGTTCACTATCTTCCAGAGATACGACACGAAGATTTTCAGGAAAATCCCCCACCACGGATATGTTTAGGATATTTTCATGACAAATAAAATGTAAATTTTGAATTTTCAAGGAATGTCTCAAAAGTATTCTTAATTGTAAACGACTTTTGCATAACTGGTAAACCACAAGAGATAGACAAACGTTTACTATACAAAAAATGTAGATCGCGTTAAAATACACAATTTATGTCATATTCATTTTTACTTTTTCTACTACGTATAGTAGGTAGGGGAAGTATTGTATTCCACCCAAAAATTCGATACCGAGATTTCACCGGAAATACATGTTTTGAGACCCTCTGAATCCAAAAAAAAACCATTTTTGGAAACATGTCCGTGTGTGTGTGTCTGTGAACAGCATAACTCAGAAACGCACAGCCGGATAAACACCAAACTTGGTATTTAGGTTCAGTATCTTAAAGGATGCGACACGAAGGTTTTCAAGAAAATCTCCCACCCCAGAGTACCCTTTACATGGAAGATTCTAGGAAAATTTTGATTTTCTCAAAAATAGCTCTAACGATTTTGATTAAAATATCATATGTTTAAGATATTTGTATCGCAAATAAAATGTATATCTTGAATTTCCTGGGAATGTCTTCAAAAGTATTCTTTATTGTGAACGACTTTTGCATAACTGGTAAACCATAAGAGATAGACAAAATTTTACTACACAAAAAATGTAGATCGCGATAAAATACACAATTTATGTCATATACATTTTTTTTGTTGAGTGAACCATTTTCGAGATATTGCTTGTTATTCCCTTAAATTTTTCAATACTTATTTTCTAAAATGGGAATTCCTTATTCAGTTTTTTGTCTTGGATATGCAAAGAGCTATAATCTGTGGCAAAGGGAATGGTGCTGCACCTAACAACCAGCTATTAAGAGATATGTATGTGCTTAAAGGCTACTGTTTTTCTATATTGCCCTTGTAAATATATTTTCTCCTTACATCTACAAGAAAATTAGCAATAAGATGAGAGTCTGCAAATGTTTATCTCGATTATCCTGAAGTAGATGGAGAATAAGCGTTTGTAAAAATAGTTTGTACAAGATTAGAGAGTCATGTGAGTGTAACACATCAGATTTTTTAAAATACACATTATTACTTTCTCTACTACGTATAGTAAGTAGGGGAAGTATTGTATTCCATCCAAAACCTCGATACCGAGATTTCACCGGAAATACATGTTTTGAGACCCCCTGAATCCAAAAAAAGCATTTCTGAAAACATGTGCGTGTGTATGTCTGTGTGTCTGTGCGTCTGTGTGTGTCTGTCTATGTATTTGTCTGTGTGTCTGTCTCTCTGTGTGTCTGTCTGTGAACAGCATAACTCAGAAACGAACAGTCGGATAAACACCAAACTTCGTATTTAGCTTTAGCATCTTCCATAGATGCGACACGAAGGTTTTCAAGAAAATCCCCCCACCCCAAAGTACCCTTTACATGGAACATTTTTCGAAAATTTTAATTTTCTCCAAAATAGCTATAACGATTTTAATTAAAATATCGTATGTTTCAGATATTTTCATGACAAATAAAATGTATATCTTGAATTTTCTGGGAATGTCTCCAAAAGTATTCTCCATTGTTAACGACTTTTGCATAACTGGTAAACCATAAGAGATAGACAAAATTTTACTACACAAAAAATGTAGATCGCGTTAAAATACACAATTTATGTCATATACATTTTTGTTGCTGAGTGAACCATTTTCAAGATATTGCTTGTTATTCCACTAAATTTTTCAATACTTATTTTCTAAAATGGGAATTGGTTATTCATTTTTACTTTCTCTACTACGTATAGTAAGTAGGGGAAGTATTGTATTCCACCCAAAAATTCGATACCTAGATTTCACCGGAAATACATGTTTTGAGATCCCCTTAATCGAAAAAAAGCATTTTTGGAAACATGTCCGTGTATGTGTCTGTGTGTCTGTCTGTGTGTGTGTCTGTGTGTGTATGTCTGTGTGTGTCTGTGAACAGCATAACTCAGAAACGAACAGTCGGATAAACACCAAACTTGGTATTTGGGTTCAGTATCTTCCAAGGATGCGACACGAAGGTTTTCAAGAAAATCCCCCAAACCCCAGAGTACCCTTTACATGGAACATTTTTCGAAAATTTTAATTTTCTCCAAAATAGCTATAACGATTTTAAGTAAAATATCGTATGTTTCAGATATTTTCATGACAAATAAAATGTATATCTTGAATTTCCTGGGAATGTATCCAAAAGTATTCTCCATTGTTAACGACTTTTGCATAACTGGTAAACCATAAGAGATATACAAAATTTTACTACACAAAAAATGTAGACCGCGTTAAAATACACAATTTATGTCATATACATTTTTGTTGCTGAGTGAACCATTTTGAAGATATTGCTTGTTATTCCCCTAAATTTTTCAATACTTATTTTCTAAAATGGGAATTGGTTATTCATTTTTACTTTCTCTACTACGTATAGTAAGTAGGGGAAGTATTGTATTCCACCCAAAATTTCGATACCGAGATTTCACCGGAAATATATGTTTTGAGACCCCCTGAATCCAAAAAAAAAGCATTTTTGGAAAACATGTCCGTGTGTGTGTCTGTGTGTCTGTGTGTCTGTCTCCGTGTGTGTGCGTGTGCGTGTGTGTATGTCTGTGAACAGCATAACTCAAAAACGAACAGTCGGATAAACATCAAACTTGGTATTTAGGTTCAGTATCTCTCAGAGATGCGACACGAAGGTTTTCAAGAAAATCCCCCTACCCCAAACTACCCTTTACATGGAACATGTTTCGAAAATTTTAATTTTCTCAAAAACGGCTCTAACGATTTTGATTAAAATATCATATGTTTAAGATATTGTCATGACAAATAAAATGTATATCTCGAATTTTCTGAGAATGTCTCCAAAGGTATTCTTCATTATGAACGACGTTTTCATAACTGGTAAACCATAAGAGATAGACAAAATTTTACTACACGAAAAATGTAGATCGCGTTAAAATACACAATTTATGTCATATACATTTCTTTTGTTGAGTGAACCGTTTGCGAGATATTGCTTGTTATTCCCTTAAATTTTCCAATACTTATACTTTTTCTCAAATTCGTTATTCATTTTTACTTTCTCTACTACGTATAGTAAGTAGGGGAAGTATTGCATTCCACCCAAAAATTCGATACCGAGATTTCACCAGAAATACATGTTTTGAGACCTCCTGAATCCAAAAAAAGCATTTTTGGAAACATGTCCGTGTGTGTGTCTGTGTGTCTGTGTGTGTGTGTCTGTGAACAGCATAACTCATAAACGAACAATCGGATAAGCACCAAACTTGGTATTTAGGTTCAGTATCTTCCAGAGATGCGACACGAAGGTTTTCAAGAAAATCCCCCACCCCAGACTACCCTTTACATGGAACATTTTTCGAAAAGTTTAATTTTTTCAAAAATGGCTCTAACGATTTTGATGAAAATATCATATGTTTAGGATAATGTCATGTGAAATGAAATGTATATCTCGAATTTTCTGGGAATGTCTCCAAAATATTCTTCATTGTGAACGACTTTTGCATAACTGGTAAACCATAAGAGATAGACAAAGTTTTACTACACGAAAAATGTAGATCGCGTTAAAATACACAACTTATGTCATATACATTTCTTTTGTTGAGTGAACGGTTTTCGAGATATTGCTTGTTATTTCCTTAAATTTTCCAATACTTATACTTTTTCTCAAATTCGTTATTCATTTTTTTACTTTCTCTACTACGTATAGTAAGTAGGGAAAGTATTGCATTCCACCCAAAAATTCGATACCGAGATTTCACCGGAAGTACATGTTTTGAGACCTCCTGAATCCAAAAAAAGCATTTTTGGAAACATGTCCGTGTGTGTGTCTGTGTGTGTGTGTGTGTGTGTCTGTGTGTGTGTGTGTGTCTGTGTGTGTGTGTGTCTGTGAACAGCATAACTCAAAAACGAACAGTCGGATAAACACCAAACTTGGTATTTAGGTTCAGTATCTTCCAGAGATGCGACACGAAGGTTTTCAAGAAAATCCCCTCACCCCAGACTACCCTTTACATGGAACATTTTTCGAAAATTTTAATTTTCTCAAAAATGGCTCTAACGATTTTGATTAAAATATCATATGTTTAAGATAATGTTATGAGAAATGAAATGTATATCTCGAATTTTCTGGGAATGTCTCCAAAAGTATTCTTCATTGTGAACGACTTTTGCATAACTGGTAAACCATAAGAGATAGACAAAATTTTACTACACAAAAAATGTAGATCTCGTTAAAATGCACAACTTATGTCATATACATTTCTTTTGTTGAGTGAACCGTTTTCGAGATATTGCTTGTTATTCCCTTAAATTTTCCAATACTTATACTTTTTCTCAAATTCGTTATTCATTTTTTTATGTCCTGGACTTGCAAAGAGAATGGAATGCGCCGCATAGCAACCAGCGTTAAAATATTTGACCATCGCTTAAAAGCTACCATATTCCCCTTGCATCTACAAGAAAATTAGCAATAAGATTGACATCTCGATATCTCGATTAACATAAAGCATATGGGGAATAGGCGTTTGTAAAAATAGTTTGTACAAGAGTAGAGAAAGTCATGTGAGTGTAACACATCAGATTTTTTATGTCCTGGACATGCAAAGAGAATGGAATGCGCCACATAGCAACCAGCGTTAAAATATTCGACTATCGCTTAAAAGCTACCATATTTCCCTTGCATCTACAAGAAAATTACCAATAAGATTGACATCTCGATATCTCGATTAACATGAAGTATATGGAGAAAAGGCGTTTGTAAAATTAGATTGCACAAGAGTAGAGAAAGTCATGTGAGTGTAACACATCAGATTTTTTTATGTCCTAGACATGCAAAGAGAATGGAATGCGCCACATAGCAACCAGAGTTAAAATATTTGACTATCGCTTAAAACCTACCATATTCCCCTTGCATCTACAAGAAAATTATCAATAAGATTGACATCTCGATATCTCCATTAACATGAAGCTAATGGAGAATAAGCGTTTGTAAAAATAGTTTGTACAAGAGTAGAGAAAGTCATGTGAGTGTAACACATCAGATTTTTTGTCTTCGATATGCAAAGAATATTAATCTGTGGCAAAGCGAATGGTGCTGCATCTAGCAATTAGCTAATAAGAGATATGTATGTGCTTAAAGGCTACTGTATTTGTATATTGCCCTTGTAAATATATATTCCTCTTACATCTACAAGAAAATTAGCAATAAGTGAGACTCTGCAAATGTTTATCTCGATTTACATGAAGTAGATGGAGAATAAGCGTTTGTAAAAATAGTTTGTACAAGAGTAGAGAAAGTCATGTGAGTGTAACACATCAGATTTTTACTTTCTCTACTACGTATAGTAAGTAGAGGAAGTATTGTATTCCACCCAAGAATTCGATACTGAGATTTCACCGGAAATACATGTTTTGAGACCCCCTGAATCCAAAAAAGCATTTTTGGAAACATTTCCGTGTGTGTGTGTGTCTGTGTGTGTGTGCGTGTCTGTGTGTGTGTGTGTCAGTGTGTCTGTGAACAGATAACTCAGGAACGAACAGTCGGATAAACACCAAACTTGGTATTTATGTTCAGTATCTTCCAGAGATGCGACACGAAGGTTTTCAAAAAGATCCCCCCACACCAGACTACCCTTTACATGGAACATTCTTCAGGAATTTTAATTTTCTCAATAATGGCTGTAATGATTTTTATTAAAGTACATATGTTTAAGATATTGTTATGACAAATAAAATGTATATCTTGAATTTTCTGGGAATGTCTCCAAAAGTATTCTCCATTGTGAACGACTTTTGCATAACTGGTAAACCATAAGAGATAGACAAAAGCTTAGTAAACACAAAATGTAGATCGCTTTAAAATACACAATTTATGTCATATACGTTTTTTTGTTGAGTCAACCGTTTTCGAGATATTGCTTGTTATTCCCTTAAATTTTCCAATACTTATACCTTTTCTCAAATGCGTTATTCATTTTTTTTATGTCCTGGACATGCAAAGAGAATGGAATGCGCCACATAGCAACAAGCGTTAAAATATTTGACTATCGCTTAAAAGCTACTATATTTCCCTTACATCTACAAGAAAATTACCAATAAGATTGACATCTCGATATCTCGATTAACATGAAGCATATGCAGAATAGGCGTTTGTAAAATTAGATTGTACAAGAGTAGAGAAAGTCATGTGAGTGTAACACATCAGATTTTTTTGTCTTGGATACGCAAAGAGTTATAATCTGTAGCAAAGGGAATGGTGCTGCACCTAGAAACCAGCTATTAAGAAATATGTATGTGCTTAAAGGCTACTGTTTTTCTACATTGCCCTGGTAAATATATTTTCCCCTTACATCTACAAGAAAATTAGCAATAAGATAGAGTCTGCAAATGTTTATCTCGATTAACATGAAGTAGATGGAAAATAAGCGTATGTATAAATAGTTTGTACAAGATTAGAGAAAGTCATGTGAGTGTAACACATCAGATTATTTTTTTGTTGAGTGAATCATTTTCGAGATATTGCTTGTTATTCCCTTAAATTTTCTAATATTTATTTTCTCAAATGGGAATTCGTTATTAATTTTTTTGTCTTGGATGTGCAAAGAGTATTAATCTGTGGCAAAGGGAATGGTACTGCACCTAGCAACCAGCTATTAAGAGATATGTTTGTGCTTAAAGGCTACTGTATTTCTATAATGCCCTTGTAAATATATATTTCCCTTACATCTACAAGAAAATGAGCAATAAGATAGAGTCTGCAAAAATTTATCTTGATTAACATGAAGTAGATGGAGAATAAGCGTTTGTAAAAATAGTTTGTACAAGATTAGAGAAAGTCATGTGAGTGTAACACATCAGATTTTTTAAAATACACATTATTACTTTCTCTACTACGTATAGTAAGTAGGGGAAGTATTGTATTCCACCCAAAAACTCGATACCGAGATTTCACCGGAAATACATGTTTTGAGACCCCCTAAATCCAAAAAAAGCATTTCTGAAAACATGTGCGTGTGTATGTCTGTGTGTCTGTGCGTCTGTGTGTGTCTGTCTATGTGTTTGTCTGTGTGTCTGTCTCTCTGTGTGTCTGTCTGTGAACAGCATAACTCAGAAACGAACAGTCGGATAAACACCAAACTTCGTATTTAGCTTTAGCATCTTCCATAGATGCGACACGAAGGTTTTCAAGAAAATCCCCCCACCCCAAAGTACCCTTTACATGGAACATTTTTCGAAAATTTTAATTTGATCCAAAATAGCTAAAACGATTTTAATTAAAATATCGTATGTTTCAGATATTTTCATGACAAATAAAATGTATATCTTGAATTTTCTGGGAATGTCTCCAAAAGTATTCTCCATTGTTAACGACTTTTGCATAACTGGTAAACCATAAGAGATAGACAAAATTTTACTACACAAAAAATGTAGATCGCGTTAAAATACACAATTTATGTCATATACATTTTTGTTGCTGAGTGAACCATTTTCAAGATATTGCTTGTTATTCCCCTAAATTTTTCAATACTTATTTTCTAAAATGGGAATTGTTATTCATTTTTACTTTCTCTACTACGTATAGTAAGTAGGGGAAGTATTGTATTCCACCCAAAATTTCGATACCGAGATTTCACCGGAAATATATGTTTTGAGACCCCCTGAATCCAAAAAAAAAGCATTTTTGGAAAACATGTCCGTGTGTGTGTCTGTGTGTCTGTGTGTCTGTCTCCGTGTGTGTGCGTGTGCGTGTGTGTATGTCTGTGAACAGCATAACTCAAAAACGAACAGTCGGATAAACATCAAACTTGGTATTTAGGTTCAGTATCTCTCAGAGATGCGACACGAAGGTTTTCAAGAAAATCCCCCCACCCCAAACTACCCTTTACATGGAACATGTTTCGAAAATTTTAATTTTCTCAAAAACGGCTCTAACGATTTTGATTAAAATATCATATGTTTAAGATATTGTCATGACAAATAAAATGTATATCTCGAATTTGCTGAGAATGTCTCCAAAGGTATTCTTCATTATGAACGACGTTTTCATAACTGGTAAACCATAAGAGATAGACAAAATTTTACTACACGAAAAATGTAGATCGCGTTAAAATACACAATTTATGTCATATACATTTCTTTTGTTGAGTGAACCGTTTGCGAGATATTGCTTGTTATTCCCTTAAATTTTCCAATACTTATACTTTTTCTCAAATTCGTTATTCATTTTTACTTTCTCTACTACGTATAGTAAGTAGGGGAAGTATTGCATTCCACCCAAAAATTCGATACCGAGATTTCACCGGAAATACATGTTTTGAGACCTCCTGAATCCAAAAAAAGCATTTTTGGAAACATGTCCGTGTGTGTGTCTGTGTGTCTGTGTGTGTGTGTCTGTGAACAGCATAACTCATAAACGAACAATCGGATAAGCACCAAACTTGGTATTTAGGTTCAGTATCTTCCAGAGATGCGACACGAAGGTTTTCAAGAAAATCCCCCACCCCAGACTACCCTTTACATGGAACATTTTTCGAAAAGTTTAATTTTCTCAAAAATGGCTCTAACGATTTTGATGAAAATATCATATGTTTAGGATAATGTCATGAGAAATGAAATGTATATCTCGAATTTTCTGGGAATGTCTCCAAAATATTCTTCATTGTGAACGACTTTTGCATAACTGGTAAACCATAAGAGATAGACAAAGTTTTACTACACGAAAAATGTAGATCGCGTTAAAATACACAACTTATGTCATATACATTTCTTTTGTTGAGTGAACGGTTTTCGAGATATTGCTTGTTATTTCCTTAAATTTTCCAATACTTATACTTTTTCTCAAATTCGTTATTCATTTTTTTTATGTCCTGGACATGCAAAGAGAATGGAATGCGCCACATAGCAACCAGCGTTAAAATATTCGACTATCGCTTAAAAGCTACCATATTTCCCTTGCATCTACAAGAAAATTACCAATAAGATTGACATCTCGATATCTCGATTAACATGAGGTATATGGAGAAAAGGCGTTTGTAAAATTAGATTGTACAAGAGTAGAGAAAGTCATGTGAGTGTAACACATCAGATTTTTTTATGTCCTAGACATGCAAAGAGAATGGAATGCGCCACATAGCAACCAGAGTTAAAATATTTGACTATCGCTTAAAACCTACCATATTCCCCTTGCATCTACAAGAAAATTATCAATAAGATTGACATCTCGATATCTCCATTAACATGAAGCTAATGGAGAATAAGCGTTTGTAAAAATAGTTTGTACAAGAGTAGAGAAAGTCATGTGAGTGTAACACATCAGATTTTTTGTCTTCGATATGCAAAGAATATTAATCTGTGGCAAAGCGAATGGTGCTGCATCTAGCAATTAGCTAATAAGAGATATGTATGTGCTTAAAGGCTACTGTATTTGTATATTGCCCTTGTAAATATATATTCCTCTTACATCTACAAGAAAATTAGCAATAAGTGAGACTCTGCAAATGTTTATCTCGATTTACATGAAGTAGATGGAGAATAAGCGTTTGTAAAAATAGTTTGTACAAGAGTAGAGAAAGTCATGTGAGGGTAACACATCAGATTTTTACTTTCTCTACTACGTATAGTAAGTAGAGGAAGTATTGTATTCCACCCAAGAATTCGATACTGAGATTTCACCGGAAATACATGTTTTGAGACCCCCTGAATCCAAAAAAGCATTTTTGGAAACATTTCCGTGTGTGTGTGTGTGTCTGTGTGTGTGCGTGTCTGTGTGTGTGTGTGTGTGTGTCAGTGTGTCTGTGAACAGATAACTCAGGAACGAACAGTCGGATAAACACCAAACTTGGTATTTATGTTCAGTATCTTCCAGAGATGCGACACGAAGGTTTTCAAAAAAATCCCCCCACACCAGACTACCCTTTACATGGAACATTCTTCAGGAATTTTAATTTTCTCAAAAATGGCTGTAATGATATTTATTAAAGTACATATGTTTAAGATATTGTTATGACAAATAAAATGTATATCTTGAATTTTCTGGGAATGTCTCCAAAAGTATTCTCGATTGTGAACTACTTTTGCATAACTGGTAAACCATAAGAGATAGACAAAAGCTTAGTATACACAAAATGTAGATCGCTTTAAAATACACAATTTATGTCATATACGTTTTTTTGTTGAGTCAACCGTTTTCGAGATATTGCTTGTTATTCCCTTAAATTTTCCAATACTTATACCTTTTCTCAAATGCGTTATTCATTTTTTTTATGTCCTGGACATGCAAAGAGAATGGAATGCGCCACATAGCAACCAGCGTTAAAATATTTGACTATCGCTTAAAAGCTACTATATTTCCCTTGCATCTACAAGAAAATTACCAATAAGATTGACATTTCGATATCTCGATTAACATGAAGCATATGGAGAATAGGCGTTTGTAAAATTAGATTGTACAAGAGTAGAGAAAGTCATGTGAGTGTAACACATCAGATTTTTTTTGTCTTGGATACGCAAAGAGTTATAATCTGTAGCAAAGGGAATGGTGCTGCACCTAGAAACCAGCTATTAAGAAATATGTATGTGCTTAAAGGCTACTGTTTTTCTACATTGCCCTGGTAAATATATTTTCCCCTTACATCTACAAGAAAATTAGCAATAAGGTAGAGTCTGCAAATGTTTATCTCGATTAACATGAAGTAGATGGAGAATAAGCGTATGTATAAATAGTTTGTACAAGATTAGAGAAAGTCATGTGAGTGTAACACATCAGATTATTTTTTTGTTGAGTGAATCATTTTCGAGATATTGCTTGTTATTCCCTTAAATTTTCTAATATTTATTTTCTCAAATGGGAATTCGTTATTAATTTTTACTTTATCTACTACGTATAGTAAGTAGGGGAAATATTGCATTCCACCCAAAAATTCGATACCGAGATTTCACCGGAAATACATGTTTTGAGACCTCCTGAATCCAAAAAAAGCATTTTTGGAAACATGTCCGTGTGTGTGTCTGTGTGTCTGTGTGTGTGTGTCTGTGTGTGTGTGTCTGTGTGTGTGTGAACAGCATAACTCAAAAACGAACAGTCGGATAAACACCAAACTTGGTATTTAGGTTCAGTATCTTCCAGAGATGCGACACGAAGGTTTTCAAGAAAATCCCCCCACCCCAGACTACCCTTTACATGGAACATTTTTCGAAAATTTTAATTTTCTCAAAAATGGCTCTAACGATTTTGTTTAAAATATCATATGTTTAAGATAATGCCATGAGAAATGAAATGTATATCTCGAATTTTCTGGGAATGTCTCCAAAAGTATTCTTCATTGTGAACGACTTTTGCATAACTGGTAAACCATAAGAGATAGACAAAATTTTACTACACAAAAAATGTTGATCTCGTTAAAATACACAACTTATGTTATATACATTTCTTTTGTTGAGTTAACCGTTTTCGAGATATTGCTTGTTATTCCCTTAAATTTTCCAATACTTATTCTTTTTCTCAAATTGGTTATTCATTTTTTTATGTCCTGGACTTGCAAAGAGAATGGAATTCAACACATAGCAACCAGAATTAAAATATTTGACCATCGCTTAAAAGCTACCATATTCCCCTTGCATCTACAAGAAAATTAGCAATAAGATTGACATCTCGATATCTCGATTAACATAAAGCATATGGAGAATAGGCGTTTGTAAAAATAGATTGTACAAGAGTAGAGAAAGTCATGTGAGTGTAACACATCAGATTTTTTTGTCTTGGATGTGCAAAGAGTATTAATCTGTGGCAAAGTGAATGGTACTGCACCTAGCAACCAGCTTTTAAGAGATATGTTTGTGCTTAAAGGCTACTGTATTTCTATAATGCCCTTGTAAATATATATTTCCCTTACATCTACAAGAAAATGAGCAATAAGATAGAGTCTGCAAACATTTATCTTGATTAACATGAAGTAGATGGAGAATAAGCGTTTGTAAAAATAGTTTGTACAAGATTAGAGAAAGTCATGTGAGTGTAACACATCAGATTTTTTAAAATACACATTATTACTTTCTCTACTACGTATAGTAAGTAGGGGAAGTATTGTATTCCACCCAAAAACTCGATACCGAGATTTCACCGGAAATACATGTTTTGAGACCCCCTAAATCCAAAAAAAGCATTTCTGAAAACATGTGCGTGTGTATGTCTGTGTGTCTGTGCGTCTGTGTGTGTCTGTCTATGTGTTTGTCTGTGTGTCTGTCTCTCTGTGTGTCTGTCTGTGAACAGCATAACTCAGAAACGAACAGTCGGATAAACACCAAACTTCGTATTTAGCTTTAGCATCTTCCATAGATGCGACACGAAGGTTTTCAAGAAAATCCCCCCACCCCAAAGTACCCTTTACATGGAACATTTTTCGAAAATTTTAATTTTCTCCAAAATAGCTAAAACGATTTTAATTAAAATATCGTATGTTTCAGATATTTTCATGACAAATAAAATGTATATCTTGAATTTTCTGGGAATGTCTCCAAAAGTATTCTCCATTGTTAACGACTTTTGCATAACTGGTAAACCATAAGAGATAGACAAAATTTTACTACACAAAAAATGTAGATCGCGTTAAAATACACAATTTATGTCATATACATTTTTGTTGCTGAGTGAACCATTTTCAAGATATTGCTTGTTATTCCACTAAATTTTTCAATACTTATTTTCTAAAATGGGAATTGGTTATTCATTTTTACTTTCTCTACTACGTATAGTAAGTAGGGGAAGTATTGTATTCCACCCAAAAATTCGATACCTAGATTTCACCGGAAATACATGTTTTGAGATCCCCTTAATCGAAAAAAAGCATTTTTGGAAACATGTCCGTGTATGTGTCTGTGTGTCTGTCTGTGTGTGTCTGTGTGTGTATGTCTGTGTGTGTCTGTGAACAGCATAACTCAGAAACGAACAGTCGGATAAACACCAAACTTGGTATTTGGGTTCAGTATCTTCCAAGGATGCGACACGAAGGTTTTCAAGAAAATCCCCCAAACCCCAGAGTACCCTTTACATGGAACATTTTTCGAAAATTTTAATTTTCTCCAAAATAGCTATAACGATTTTAATTAAAATATCGTATTTTTAAGATATTTTCATGACAAATAAAATGTATATCTTGAATTTCTTGGGAATGTCTCCAAAAGTATTCTCCATTGTTAACGACTTTTGCATAACTGGTAAACCATAAGAGATAGACAAAATTTTACTACACAAAAAATGTAGACCGCGTTAAAATACACAATTTATGTCATATACATTTTTGTTGCTGAGTGAACCATTTTCAAGATATTGCTTGTTATTCCCCTAAATTTTTCAATACTTATTTTCTAAAATGGGAATTGGTTATTCATTTTTACTTTCTCTACTACGTATAGTAAGTAGGGGAAGTATTGTATTCCACCCAAAATTTCGATACCGAGATTTCACCGGAAATATATGTTTTGAGACCCCCTGAATCCAAAAAAAGCATTTTTGGAAAACATGTCCGTGTGTGTGTCTGTGTGTCTGTGTGTCTGTCTCCGTGTGTGTGTGTGTGTGCGTGTGTGTCTGTCTGTGAACAGCATAACTCAAAAACGAACAGTCGGATAAACATCAAACTTGGTATTTAGGTTCAGTATCTCTCAGAGATGCGACACGAAGGTTTTCAAGAAAATCCCCCCACCCCAAACTACCCTTTACATGGAACATGTTTCGAAAATTTTAATTTTCTCAAAAACGGCTCTAACGATTTTGATTAAAATATCATATGTTTAAGATATTGTCATGACAAATAAAATGTATATCTCGAATTTTCTGAGAATGTCTCCAAAGGTATTCTTCATTATGAACGACGTTTTCATAACTGGTAAACCATAAGAGATAGACAAAATTTACTACACGAAAAATGTAGATCGCGTTAAAATACACAATTTATGTCATATACATTTCTTTTGTTGAGTGAACCGTTTGCGAGATATTGCTTGTTATTCCCTTAAATTTTCCAATACTTATACTTTTTCTCAAATTCGTTATTCATTTTTACTTTCTCTACTACGTATAGTAAGTAGGGGAAGTATTGCATTCCACCCAAAAATTCGATACCGAGATTTCACCGGAAATACATGTTTTGAGACCTCCTGAATCCAAAAAAAGCATTTTTGGAAACATGTCCGTGTGTGTGTCTGTGTGTGTGTGTGTGTGTGTCTGTGAACAGCATAACTCATAAACGAACAATCGGATAAGCACCAAACTTGGTATTTAGGTTCAGTATCTTCCAGAGATGCGACACGAAGGTTTTCAAGAAAATCCCCCACTCCAGACTACCCTTTACATGGAACATTTTTCGAAAAGTTTAATTTTCTCAAAAATGGCTCTAACGATTTTGATGAAAATATCATATGTTTAGGATAATGTCATGAGAAATGAAATGTATATCTCGAATTTTCTGGGAATGTCTCCAAAATATTCTTCATTGTGAACGACTTTTGCATAACTGGTAAACCATAAGAGATAGACAAAATTTTACTACACGAAAAATGTAGATCGCGTTAAAATACACAACTTATGTCATATACATTTCTTTTTTTGAGTGAACGGTTTTCGAGATATTGCTTGTTATTTCCTTAAATTTTCCAATACTTATACTTTTTCTCAAATTCGTTATTCATTTTTTTTATGTCCTGGACATGCAAAGAGAATGGAATGCGCCACATAGCTACCAGCGTTAAAATATTCGACTATCGCTTAAAAGCTACCATATTTCCCTTGCATCTACAAGAAAATTACCAATAAGATTGACATCTTGATATCTCGATTAACATGAAGTATATGGAGAAAAGGCGTTTGTAAAATTAGATTGTACAAGAGTAGAGAAAGTCATGTGAGTGTAACACATCAGATTTTTTTATGTCCTAGACATGCAAAGAGAATTGAATGCGCCACATAGCAACCAGAGTTAAAATATTTGACTATCGCTTAATACCTACCATATTCCCCTTGCATCTACAAGAAAATTATCAATAAGATTGACATCTCGATATCTCCATTAACATGAAGCTAATGGAGAATAAGCGTTTGTAAAAATAGTTTGTACAAGAGTAGAGAAAGTCATGTGAGTGTAACACATCAGATTTTTTGTCTTCGATATGCAAAGAATATTAATCTGTGGCAAAGCGAATGGTGCTGCATCTAGCATTTAGCTAATAAGAGATATGTATGTGCTTAAAGGCTACTGTATTTGTATATTGCCCTTGTAAATATATATTCCTCTTACATCTACAAGAAAATTAGCAATAAGTGAGACTCTGCAAATGTTTATCTCGATTTACATGAAGTAGATGGAGAATAAGCGTTTGTAAAAATAGTTTGTACAAGAGTAGAGAAAGTCATGTGAGTGTAACACATCAGATTTTTACTTTCTCTACTACGTATAGTAAGTAGAGGAAGTATTGTATTCCACCCAAGAATTCGATACTGAGATTTCACCGGAAATACATGTTTTGAGACCCCCTGAATCCAAAAAAGCATTTTTGGAAACATTTCCGTGTGTGTGTCTGTGTGTGTGTGCGTGTCTGTGTGTGTGTGTGTCAGTGTGTCTGTGAACAGATAACTCAGGAACGAACAGTCGGATAAACACCAAACTTGGTATTTATGTTCAGTATCTTCCAGAGATGCGACACGAAGGTTTTCAAGAAAATCCCCCCACACCATACTACCCTTTACATTGAACATTCTTCAGGAATTTTAATTTTCTCAAAAATGGCTGTAATGATTTTTATTAAAGTACATATGTTTAAGATATTGTTATGACAAATAAAATGTATATCTTGAATTTTCTGGGAATGTCTCCAAAAGTATTCTCCATTGTGAACGACTTTTGCATAACTGGTAAACCATAAGAGATAGACAAAAGCTTAGTAAACACAAAATGTAGATCGCTTTAAAATACACAATTTATGTCATATACGTTTTTTTGTTGAGTCAACCGTTTTCGAGATATTGCTTGTTATTCCCTTAAATTTTCAAATACTTATACCTTTTCTCAAATGCGTTATTCATTTTTTTTTATGTCCTGGACATGCAAAGAGAATGGAATGCGCCACATAGCAACCAGCGTTAAAATATTTGACTATCGCTTAAAAGCTACTATATTTCCCTTGCATCTACAAGAAAATTACCAATAAGATTGACATCTCGATATCTCGATTAACATGAAGCATATGGAGAATAGGCGTTTGTAAAATTAGATTGTACAAGAGTAGAGAAAGTCATGTGAGTGTAACACATCAGATTTTTTTGTCTTGGATACGCAAAGAGTTATAATCTGTAGCAAAGGGAATGGTGCTGCACCTAGAAACCAGCTATTAAGAAATATGTATGTGCTTAAAGGCTACTGTTTTTCTACATTGCCCTGGTAAATATATTTTCCCCTTACATCTACAAGAAAATTAGCAATAAGATAGAGTCTGCAAATGTTTATCTCGATTAACATGAAGTAGATGGAGAATAAGCGTATGTATAAATAGTTTGTACAAGATTAGAGAAAGTCATGTGAGTGTAACACATCAGATTATTTTTTTGTTGAGTGAATCATTTTCGAGATATTGCTTGTTATTCCCTTAAATTTTCTAATATTTATTTTCTCAAATGGAATTCGTTATTAATTTTTTTGTCTTGGATGTGCAAAGAGTATTAATCTGTGGCAAAGGGAATGGTACTGCACCTAGCAACCAGCTATTAAGAGATATGTTTGTGCTTAAAGGCTACTGTATTTCTATAATGCCCTTGTAAATATATATTTCCCTTACATCTACAAGAAAATGAGCAATAAGATAGAGTCTGCAAACATTTATCTTGATTAACATGAAGTAGATGGAGAATAAACGTTTGTAAAAATAGTTTGTACAATAGTAGAGAAAGTCATGTGAGTGTAACACATCAGATTTTTTTGGATTCAGAGGATCTCAAAACATATATTTCCGGTGAAATTTCGGTATCGAATTTTTGGGTGGGATACCATACTTCCCCTACTTGTCATACGTGGTAGTAAAAGTAAAAAGGGAAGAGTTAAACGTACAAATGGAACTTATGCTCATGAGCTGTATTTTACAATACGAAAATGTATTGCCAAAAACATTCCTCTCAACAGTGTGATGGTTGTTATTGTGTGCGAACAATTAACTTCATTAGATCTAAAGGGATCAATCACAGAGAGAGTTAGTACTTAATGTGAACAGTGAGTATGGGGATTTATGTACTTCACCATACCGAGGTAAGGTGGCTAAGCCGATGAAACGTTCTGCAACATTTATTCTACGCTTAGGAATTAATTTGCCTTCTTTATGAATGTTCATGGAAAGCCCGTTGCAGCACTGCAAGATCAACAATGGGTAAATAATAATTTGGCTTTCCTTGTAGACATAACCAGCCATCTAATGAACTCAATACCAGACTTCAAGGTAGATAGCGAAGGGGTAGAAGGCAGAAGGTCACAGTGCATTTCCTGAACCTGACTTCAGTGATGCAATGTGCAGGAACCTTGGACGTGGAAGATTATACCTATATAAGAATAATGCGACAACTGCGCGAAGAATTCCAACGGAGATAGCAAGTCATTACAAAACTTGCAAAACAATTTCAGATGTTCCCAACACCATTGTTAGTCGATATCCTCGAATTCACGTTGAAATACAGTTAGAAATAATTTATTTGCAAAACGATATTGGTTTAAGGATAAATATAAAAACAGGAAAATTATAACCCATTTCTACACTTTCGTTCCACGAGAAAGGTTTCCTAAACTGCGCAATCTCGCTGCAAGAATTTTGTTCATGTTTGGGACAACCTAGTTTGTGAAACACTGCTTTCCTTAATGAAGCTTACAAAATCACGTCATAGAAATCAATTAAGCGATGAAGACTTCAAAGTATGTTTCCGATTGGGTGGTACACAAACAATAGTCCCACGTGTTGAGAAGCTGGTTGAATACAGAAAACTGAAAATATCGCGGCGAATTCCCGATGTGTAAGAAAATGTTCTTTCATTAGTGAGTTGTATTTAAATACCACGTGCACTTTTTTTAAATGAATTGTCTAGCAATAATAAGAAGAAAGATTTATTTCGTAAAAAATAAAAAAATATTTATTTAAATAAAATTTATATTTTTTTATTAGTTTTCGTTTTGTATCTGTATAACGGTGTACAAAATATTGTTCTAGTTATTGCATAAGTAACAGTAAAAATTTAATTCAATAAAAAGTTTCAGTTCGGTTATGCTCATTCTAAAATTCAAATACATACAAATTCTTGGTTCCGCCACTGTAGCTCTGGAATTTATTGTGCTTCCACACAAGCCAGGTTTTGGACATGGTTGAAAAGGTATAATCAGACGATTGAAAAATGTAATGGCACCGCCGGTATTTGAACCACGGATCTCTCGGTTTCCGTTCGATTGCTCAAACCATTGAGCTACCATAGCAACGTGTATGTGCGGCATTAAATTCTCCAACTGATTCGCATTTTTCCCGGTAAACACATAAGGGGATCTCAAATTGTATTGAGGTGACATACCCCAATGGCGACTTGCAGTGCTGTAAGTCTTTAAGTCTCGGGGTTCATAGTTTCGACGACTATTACGTCAATTAATGGGATTAATTGTTCTTCCACACAAGCCAAGGACAAGGTTGGAAAGGTAGAATCAAACGACTGAAAAATTGAGTACCATCAGCGAGATTTGAACCACGGATCTCTCGGTTTCCGTCCAGTTGTTCTAACCCCTGAACTAACCGGTATATTGCATGTGATTAGAGTAACCAGACGGAAACCGGAGGATCCGTGGTTCAAATCTCGGCGATGGCATTGCATTCTTTAGTCGTCTGCTTCCCTTGTCCGCAGCCGAACGTCAGGGCTTCAGAGCACGAGAGGGCATCAGTTAAAGATGCCTTTTTAAGCCTACTATATTCCCTTATTCCGTTGTACCTACAGGAAATATGTAACAAAACCATTTCTGCAATGTTTGTCTCCATTAATATGAAGTAGATAGAAGGACAAGTATGATGGTTTGTTGAAGAAGAGGTAGAAAAGGTCACATGAGTGTAGCGCATAAGATTTTAATAGGTTGAATTTTTGAAATAGCACATGTGTATCGTGAGTTTTTCGTTGTTTATGCATATTAAAACAGCATGTTTTAAATGCCTATTCCCATATTACAGATTCAAATATAAATATATATATATATATATATATATATATATATATATATATATATATACCAATAACTCTACAGAGACAGGATTGTTTACTCTGGTTCCGTGCTCACATATTATTTGAAATTGAGGGTAATAAAACTATACGAAATTTTCCAAACCTCATTTACTCCTACCCCAATTATTAGAGACAATAATTAATAAACGGAACGCAGCTAATTCTCTTACTGCATATAGGGGGAGTTCTGTAGACCAACATCGGAATTATCGGGTGGAATAAGTGATGCCTTTCTTTCCCGAGGTCACTTCACACGTTAATTGAGTACAGCACTTTCTCCCTTTGTAGAGAGAGACAGAGAGAACATTTTGTTTTTATCCTGCCACTTTACCTTTTAATAGCCGGGGCGATAATTCCCAGAGCATTTCGAAAATCAGTAGTTTTCAAAAGTGCTCTCCCACCCTCCTAGCCAAGCGAACCGGTACTTTGTGCGACTATATCGATTAACATGCAATTAAAATGGACGGGTCGCGCTTTCCTGGAGAGAGCAGCGGATAAAATCAATTAAGTTTGCTGTGGTAGATGCCTTTGCAGACTGCATTTCTCTTTTTACATTTCATAAACCCTACGTAGACAATCTGCTTATCCTTTGGTCATATAATGCTTAAAAAAGCGAAACTCTTTTGTAGCAGATTGCTAAAATGAAGAGGAATGTTTACTTTCCATAAACCACAAAGGGAAGCAAACACTCGCATTGTGAAACGTTTTCACATCATTCCTAGACGCTTTTAGGCGGATTCGCTATCGCTTCGTCCGTCTATCCCCCTGTCCGTCTTTCTGCATGAAACTACACCAACCACTGCAAAAGTAGAGCTGAGATTTTATATACCTATAAAATTTTGAAGACAGTTTCCAAATATATCTCAAATTTGGTTGACATTGGTACAAAATTAAGAGTAGTTTAGATGAGGCGGCTTCCAAAATATCTGTTCCTGTTTCACTTACCTACATAGCTTCCAAATTGAGGTTCCAGTCGAAGATTTCTGAACCGAGACCAGTTTTATTAGCTAAAAGAGATAGTTTAAATAAATCTATGCCTTATCGCCTGAAAACAAGAACAATAATAATAACTTATATACGAGTAATAATGTATTAAATGACAATAATATTTTACATATATTATGTAACATCATATTACGTTTTACTGCATCCTAATGCAAAGTTAAAGCGGCAAGAGAAGTAATATACAATATAATTTATTTAATAATTTCCTCTTAGTTTTCTCTTCCTTACGTTGATATCTTATATAATCTGTTTACCTTTGTGTATGAACGTTTATTTCTCAGCCTGCTGACTCTCACAGGAAGTAACTCGAAGTTTTATATTATTTACTTCCCCTCCATGGTCCTTTGAGACGTGAAATTAAATGAGATGGCGTAGGAAAGTAAACATGCGACATTTCCCTTAAATATGGCCCTGATCATGAAGAAAACCTTCTTCTCTCTGTGTTGGGACCTTTAAAAGTAGCATCTTTCTGTTTAGCTGGGCCATATTGGAGAAGCGCTTTGCTCTACCAAAACACTTCAATTAGGAAGCTTCTAGAAGTAAGCACGCTCATGGAAACACAATTCCCAAGAAGGCAGCAGAAAAGTGGAAGGGAACACACAGTTCTAATTTTAAATTCAGAAAGGGACTCTTCAATAGCACTTCTGGCCGAGGATATTATGCGCCGTCTGCAATCCTGTTTGTGGGCCGGAGCTGCTGCAATGAATGCTAACGCCGCCGGAAGGGGAACAAACCACAATGCCTATCTATATGCTGAGAGCTCTATGCATGTGCAAGTGTCGGAATGGATGCATTTGCCATCTAACACATACATGTAAACGTTTGAAGCACCCCCGCACCTGCGTTTTCCTTCACACGCTTAATTTTCCTATCCTCGTCTTCCTGCAAGCCCTCGTCATGAAAGTGTTCTCCACTTTAAATGCAAGCGAGGCACTTATTAAAGATGACACTGGCGGTGGTAACATACAAAACCTGATGGAAATCTATATTAATATTATAAAGAGAGAAAGCGTACGCGCGCGTGTGTGTGTATCAACGGATTTTGATAATTCTTTCACCATTGAAAAGCCCAATTATTTCTTACGGACATGGTTTATAAAATACCTTATAATTTCATTTCATAAATTACTAAAAACTGAAAAGGATTTTTAAAGCCCTTATACTTGACTACACAAACATTAGAGTTATATAAAAAACAACACTTGCGATGAAGACTTTGACAAGTAATAAATACTAGATTATTATACAAATGTTAAAAGTAGAATTTTATTTTGTGAGTAAGAATGTTTGCAAAAAGAAGGCCACTTTTAACACGTGTAGCATATACTATCTTTTTAGACAGGGCTCGAATTTGTAAAATGTCAATAAAATAAAATTATATTGACTTCTGAAACTAAGAGAAATCACGTTTGGAACGAGATCAACTCTCACGTGCAGCGAGATGTCAGATGTTTTGATGTTTTGTTGATTCGCTAGCAGTCATTTTCAGTGAAATTACTTTTGCCTTACACCAGGCAATGAAACGTTTAAATGCGTACCATGTTTCCTTCTGGATTTTTTTTTGTTTGGGGTAAGTAGTTCTAGTGATTCTTTTTGCTGTTTCTGTAATTTCACCTGATGCTTCCATTAACTTTCTTCTGAGTTCATAATTAAGGACATTTAATATTTATGTAGGTTATACTAGATAAAAGAATAACGTTTTAAATCAAAGAAAGCACAAGCTGCCAAAATGAGGTATAGCTTAACTCCACAACGACATGTGCGATAAATTGAAGTATGACAATTTGTATTGTGAACAGCTAATGTGACCACCATGATAAATTAATCATATAAAAAGACATAATGAAAAGAAAACCTAAGCAAACCTATTCGAATTATTAAACATGTGCAAATACAAAGGGTAGTTGCCATGTGATTGGACCTTAAATCAAAGTTTGTCATAATGAAGTGGTATAAAAACGTTATCGCACTAATGCGATAATGTAAGGCTTTTAGTTCGTGCGCATTATATTAAAAGTTCTACTTCATATTGCATTCCAAGCAATATATATGTAGATGGTTATGATTGAACAACTAAGACATTAAAACAAAAGAGAATCGAATCTGCTTATAACGGCACGATACGCATGCAATATCAATATATTTTAGTAGCTCGCACGTAAGAAAGTTTTGCTTTATTTCCCTTGTATGTTGTAATCAAGATCGTTAGCAGGGTATACTAAATAATTGTATAAATAGATACAATTTGGCCAGCTAACATTAAAAATCAGTCAACTCATGTTTTGTAATGAACAACTCAGATTTTTTTTCTTTTTCTATGGTCGCAGAATACTTATTTTCCAAAGCGAGATAACCGGTGGCCTGGGAGTGGGGAATCTCCATATTCACCAGATTCACCACTACTTCGTTGTATCTATATATTGAGGGTCTATGGATTGTGTAACGTTTACGTTATCAAATAACTTTGGGACCAAAGGGAAGGTAAAAGGTCTGAATACATACTGTGGCAATCTAAAAAATCTGATGTGTGCTACACTCACATGAGTTTCTCTACTCTTGTACAAACTATTTTTACAAACGCTTATTCTCCATATGCTTCATGTTAATCGAGATATCAAGATGTCAATCTTATTACTAATTTTCTTGTAGATGCAAGGGGAATATAGTAGGTTATAAGCGATAGTCAAATCTTTTAACCGTTGGTTGCTATGTGGCGCATTCCAATCTCTTTACATGTCCAGGACATAAAAAAAATCTGATGTGTTACACTCACATGACTTTCTCTACTCTTGTACAAACTATTTTTACAAACGCTTATTCTCCATCTACTTCATCTTAATCGAGATAAACATTTGCAGACTCTATCTTATTGCTAATTTTATTGTAGATGTAAGGGGAATATATATTTACAAGGGCAGTTTAGAAATACAGTAGCATTTAAGCACATACATATCTTTTAATAGCTGGTTGCTAGGGGCAGCACTATTCCCTTTGTCACAGATTAATACTCTTTGCATATCCAAGACAAAAAACTGAATAACGAATTCCCATTTGAGAAAAGTATTGAAAAATTTAAGGGAATAACAAGCAGTATTTCGAAAATGGTTCACTGAACAAAAAAAAATGTATATGACATAAATTGTGTATTTTAACGCGATCTACATATTTTGTATAGTAAAATTTGGTCTATCTAGTATGGTTTACCAATTATGCAAAAGTAGTTCACAATAAAGCATACTTTTGGAGACATTCCCAGAAAATTCGAGTTATACATTTGATTTGTCATGAAAATATCTTAAACATGTGGTATTTTAATCACAATCCTTAGAGCCATTTTTGAGAAAATTAAAATTTTCAAAAAATGTTGCATGTAAAGGGTAATCTGGGGTAGGGAGATTTTCTTGAAAACCTTCGCGTCGCATCTCTGGAAGATACTGAACCTAAATACCAAGTTTGGTGTTTATCCGACTGTTCGTTTCTCAGTTATGCTGTTCACAGAAACACAGACACACACACAGACACACACACGGACATGTTGCCAAAAATGCTTCTTTTTTGGATTTTGGGGATCTCTAAACATGTATTTCCGGTGAAATTTTGGTATCGAATTTTTGTGTGGAATACAATACTTCCCCAACTTACTATACGTAGTAGAGAAAGTAAAAAAATGAATAAGGAATTTAAGAAAAAGTATAAGTATTGGAAAATTTAAGGGAATAACAAGCAATATCCTGAAAATGGTTCACTCTACAAAAAAAATGTATACGACATAAACTGTGTATTTTAACGCGATCTACATTTTATGTACAGTAAAATTTTGTCTATCTCTTATGGTTTACCAGCTATGCAAAAGTCGTTCACAAAGAAGAACACTTTTGGAGACATTCCCAGAAAATTCGAGATATACATTTCATTTGTCATGAAAATATCTTAAACATATGATATTTGAATCAAAATCGTTAGAGCCATTTTTGAGAAAATTAAAATTTTCGAAAAATGTTCCATGTAAAGGGTAGTCTGGGGTGGAGGGGATTTTCTAGAAAACCTTCGTGTTGCATCTCTGGAAGATACTGAACCTAAATACCAAGTTTGGTGTTTATCCGACTGTTCGTTTCTGAGTTATGCTGTTTACAGACAGATACACAGACACACACACGGACATGCTTCCAAAAATGCTTTTTTGCATTCAGGGGGTCTCAAAACATGTATTTCCAGTGAAATCTCGGTATCGAATTTTTGGGTGGAATACAGTACTTCCCCTACTTACTATACGTAGTAGAGAAAGTAAAAATTACACTCCCATCGATGATTGTTCCACCGCCAAAGGGTATTTATAAGCTCTGCAGCGTTTCCAGAACTTGGAAGAAATTAGACTTTCCGCCGATGTTTCACATCCTTTTGAGTAAATATCAGGGATTTGTCATCCCTTATTAGAATAGCCGATACTGTACGAAATTACAATTAAAGGAGTAAAGGGGAGGATACATCATTAAATATTCTAGAACATTGTAAATAAATACATAAAATCGGGGGAGGGGAGGAAAATAGCGTTAATTAAATCGTCATTAAGTTTAAAGATATGTCCATACAACGTTGGGTAGCCAGCTAGTCCTTAACTAAGTACGCCAAATGTTCATACCGACAAACTTACGCTGCTGCATTGAAACCGCGGATATATTTAAGCAATTATATAATGAAGTTATCTTATTTGTATACGATATTATATCTCTACCGGAATCCGAGATATATCTCCAAATTATGTATAAGAACAATTGTGTGTGTGTGTTTATTGGAATACACAAAATGAAATTAGGAAGGCCTCTGAGGAATCTTGAAGGCACTTCTGTGATAACATACATAGTGTTGCTCGCCTGCAGAAATTGCTGGTCTCCGGAGGTAGGTTGGTCTTGTTGTAGGACCCTTTCTTGTGCTATGGCGCAGTTGGATGGTGAGACGTTGAGGTTGTTGCTTGAGACCCATTTTCCGGAGACATTCATAACAGATCAAGACCCAAACTTAGTTAACGCAGGAGACCTTTGTGGCCCGGTCAGTGGCCACCGAGATTGTCACTTTTAAAAAAGTTCAATCGACCGCTTTTCCTTTGAGCCCTATAAAAACGGAGGGTGAGAATAGATCTTCCCCCTTCTAAGGAGGCCTAGGAGGTTGTTTCTTCCCACGTAGTGAAGTTATTTTAGGCCTATCTGGCTATGAGGCATGTTTTTCGCCTCTGGCGACAGGCCAAAGTGATGTTTATACCTAAGCCGGGTAGACAATCATGCCGCAGGCCTTGGGATTTTCGTCCTATAAGTCTAACATTATTTCTGTTAAGGCTCTGGAAAGACTGGTAGATAGATATTTGAGGGTTGGAGTGCTGTTGAATAGACACATCCGCCTTCATCACTATACCTATGGCCGGGCAAGTCAACAGAAACAGCGCTCCATTAGCCCTTAGTGACACTGAAGCAGGTGCTGTACTGTGAAGAACTCGATATGGTAGTTTTCCTGGACATTGAAGGTGCCTTTAGGCAGCATTAGGAAGTGTTTGGAGAGTGGAGGAGTCATCCCGTTAGTCATGGACTGGATTATGAACTCTTTGGAAGACGTCAGGCAGTAGTGACCCTGGGGAGAGAGCCCTTGAGGACAACTGTACCCCGGAGCTGTCCACAAGGGGGAGTTTTGTCACCTACTCTGTGGTGTTTGATGGTGGATGAACTACTGGAGAGACTCAACAGGGGAGGGATTTCTGCTCAAGATTGTGCCAATGACATATGCCTTGTAGCAAGTGGAAAATTCCCGAGTACTGTTTCGGAGTTCATACAGAGCTCCCTTCATGCTCTAGAGGAATGATGTAGAGATGTGGACTTGTCCGTTAATCTGGAAAAAAACTGAAATAATGATCTTCACAAGGAAGAGGAGGCTATCAGGTTAGGCAGAGTACCATCTGCTTGGGAAGAAGGTGGAGCTTTCCAGATCGGTCAAGTCTCTAAGAGTCATTCTAGATGCTGAGCTGGAAAAAGAATTTGATTTTAAAGTAAAGAAGGCTTGCAATGTTTTGTGGGCCTGTCGGAGATTTATAGGCCTTGGGACCTAAGGTAATCAAATGGCTATATACCTCGGTTATAAGGACATAGATAACTTATGTGGCGCTGGTTTGGTGGCGTTTTAGGGTACCCCATAAAGGGCACTCACTGGTGGTTTCTGGACTACAGGAGATGTAACGTATAACCCTGGTTACAGGGGATTTAATGGGGAATAGGTGTCTATGTCATATCCATCTTATACGGTGGTAATGCCTTCCAGAAAGGAGTGAGACCTAGACACAGAGTCTCTTTCGAACGCAGGGGGAGGACGTAATTTACGGATGGTCCACGTCTCAGGGACAGTAAGGGGCCTGAGGCCTGAAAGCCTAGAACCAGAATTATCATTTTCCTTGGTCGAGTTGCCACGGTTTTTCAGGCAGACGTGTATGCAATCTTAGTCTGTTAAATGTAAGTTTACTTTATGCCATGTAGACGAGCGGTTATGTACCTTTACTCGGATGACATTGCAGCTTTGAAAGCCTTTAGGGCGGTTAAAATTACATGATTGGTGTGGCAATGCCAGAGGATATTGAATAGACTCCCTACAGCTGCCCGGTTACATGATTATGGGTTCCTGGGCACGCTGGTATTAAAGGAAACGATATGGCAGACACCCTTGTAAAGAAGGGATCAGAGCTTCATTTTTCTGCGATGTGTAGTTCAGAACTGTCAAGAATGAATTAACCCAGCTTAGGGCGAGGGCTCATCTTGAAATTTAGAGTAAGCAAACCACTGACCAATCAGACTCATGCTTTGATATCTGAGCTTGACCGGAAAGTAAGTGACTTTCACCTTAATTTGACCACATCTAAGCTCACAGGAGTGGGCTATCTCACAGGCCATAACAGTCATCGCACTTACACATATGAAGTTTACACAAAACCTTTTATGTCAGGAATATGGGACGGATTTTGAGACCTCAAACATAACTATGTAAATGCGCAGGTTTCGCTATGCATGGATAACTATTGCTAAGGTCCTTCTTTTTGAAACCTGACGAGATAAGAAAGGCACACGTCAAGGACGTGGTTCATTTTTTATGGACCATTGAACTTGAATAATGCCTAGAATAAGAGGCACAAGGGCTCCAAGAGCCAACGTGCAGGCTTCTTTAAGAGACCGCTAAGTGACCATTATCATCATGCTAGCATTTGCAGTTTCGACGTCCTATAGATAAAAGAAGGGGTTCATAACTCCAGATCAACGGGTCGTTAATTATGCAAAATAATTTAGAGAACGATAGAATTTCATAATTAAGCAGTCACAATGTCGCAAAGTCGCAACGTCACAAAACAAAATCAACGAACAGAAAACACACACACACACACAAACAAAATCATATTTCATCCCAATTCACTCTCTCTCACTGTCAATCTCTCCCCCTCCCTCTCCCTCTTTCTCTGTGTTTCTGTTACTCTCTGGCGATATTTCTCTCGTTTTCCCCCTCCTTCTTCCCCTATCCTAACCCTGTGTAACGTACCAGACATGTGATGTTTTAAAAAATTAGCTATTAAAGAGTTTTAATATAGAAGTTTAATAAAAAAATCTGATGTGTTACACTCACATGACTTTCTCTACTCTTGTACAAACTATTTTTACAAACGCTTATTCTCCATAAGCTTCATGTTAATCGAGATGTTAATCTTATTGCTAATTTTCTTGTAGATACAAGAGGAATATGGTAGGTTTTAAGCGATAGTTAAATCTTTTAAGCGCTGGTTTCTATGTGGCGCATTTCATTCTTTTTGCATGTCCAGGACATAAAAAAATGAATAACGAAATGAGAAAAAGTATAAGTATTGTAAAATTTAAGGGAATAACAAGCAATATCTCGAAAATGGTTCACTCAGGGAAAAAAATGTATATGACATAAATTGTGTATTTTAACGCGATATACATTTTTTGTGTAGTAATATTTTGTCTATCTCTTATGGTTTACCAGTTATGCAAACGTCGTTCACAATGAAGAATACTTTTGGAGGCATTCCCAGAAAATATGATAGTTTAATCAAAATCGTTAGAGCCATTTTTGAGAAAATTAAAATTTTCGAAAATGTTCCATATAAAGGGTAATCGGAGTGGGGGGATTTTCTTGAAAACCTTCGTGTCGCATCTCTGGAAGATACTGAACCTAAATACCAAGTTTGGTGCTTATCCGACTCTTCGTTTCTGGCTTATGCTGTTCAAAGACACACAGACACACACAGACAGACAGACAGACAGACACACAGACACACACACGGACATGTTTCTAAAAATGCTTTTTTTGGATTCAGGGGGTCTCAAAACATGTATTTCCGGTGAAATCTCGGTATCGAATTTTTGGGTGGAATACAATACTTCCCCTACTTACTATACGTAGTAGAGAAAGCAAAGATACTCTTTCTCCTGGTAATTGGTTTATGAAAAATCACAATAGCAATGCAAAATTGACTTACTCCTTAAAAAAAATCTTCCACTGTAAGGTTTGTACTAATAAAACTTATTAGAAACAGGAATACATATTTTTTTCGATGGCATTTAAAAAAACAATAACAAGCAAGATTTGTCGCCTATTTCATTGTGAAAACCACTTGAACTCCCCGTCTGGGGCAAACAATTAACATGTGTTGTCTTTTCTCCGACTGCATTCTCAGTTACCTATGTTGTTTTCATAAGAATCGTTTGGATCATTCATGAGGGTGAAAATAAAACACGGTTTAGAAACGTTTAGAAAGTGTGATTTTCGGCTTCTTAGTGGTCCATTATAATTATCATTATTCAAAGAATTGAAGATTGCCAGAAGAGTTTCAGTTAGAGGTTTATTGTATGTTTGCAGTGATAATAAACTAATTCAATCGCTAAAGCTTACAAGGCGACGAAAACACACGGATGGTGTTATTGTGCTGTGATTTCGAGTTTAGATATTGCTTGGAGTTGGAGTACCTGCAAATAATTTGACTCCTTTAGGCAATCATTGCTTGTGTTTACACGGAACAGCAGTTCAACTCCAGTGGAATCGGAGTACCTCTGAAAGATTTTATTTATATATATATATATATATATATATGTGTGTGTGTGTGTGTGTGTGTGTGCGTGTGTGCGCGCATTAATCTGTAAGCAAAACTTTTCTAGTATTTTTCACTTCTAATAAATACTGAGACTTGCATACAATAGGCTCCACTGAAGCCAAAAATGGTGCATTTAAACGTGTAAGCATGTGTGTATTGCCTTTTCCTCAACATATTAGTCCTGTTTGTGAAATAGTTTTGACTCACTGAGAGAAGATATAATATTCTTACATCATAATTACTTTTCATAAGGGGACTTTGAAAGGACTCTCGAAATAAAAAATATCGAAATGGTAGAAAAACTGTGCATATGTTACACAATAGGAATTTACAATAATAATAATAATAATAATAATAATAATAATAACAGTAACAATAGTAACAGAGTATTAGCATTTAAGAATTTATATCAATTTTGGTCAATGTTTTTCATTTTTTCGGGGTTTCCCGGATCGCTAGATGAATGTTGGAAGGATCATTACATCCCCCGAACTTCCTGTCTCTCCATTTCACCTCCATTCTCATTTCACTTCACCTTTTATCTGCTTGGTCTCCTTCGGGGTTGCAAGTGTCGGCGGGAGGTCTCGGTGTGTGCATGACAGGGGAAAAGGATGGTCTGAGTAAACCTTCGTCCCTCGGAATTGGGGCAGTCTGCGGGTCCTGGCCCCCAGAAGATGCAAACCCATAGGGAGCAGGGCAGCCGGCTGCACCATCTGCTATCCGAGGTAAACGGTAGAGACCCTCCTTCTAACTATCGTGCCTCCTGGTCCGGCCGTCTCCCCCTCTGTACCTAGTCCTATCCTGTCCTATCCTAAGTCATGTGCATTCAAAACATCAGATTTTTTGTATAATGCGTTTTCGTCTATCAGTTAATGTTTACCAGTTATAGGACTTTATACAAAATTCCCTCCGAATGAAGAGGACTTCACACGCTATTCCCAGAAAATTAAAGATATAGTTTTATTTGTCAAGAATATCTTTAATACGTGTTATGTTAATCAAAATCGTTACAGACATTTTTCAGAACATTGAAAATTTCGTAAAATGTTCCATGTAAAGGGTATTTGGGAGTGGGAGATTATCTTGAAAATATTCGTGCCGCCTCTTTGGAAAATTTTGAAGAAGTTGTTTTGTTACGTATATTATTTACGTAAATTATTTAGCTTCTTGTTTGGGAAGCCAATTTGAAGAAGTATTGTTTTTGGAGTTTACTTTGTTTAAGAAGTTTGCAACACACATTGGACGTCGGTTTGAAGTTGTTGATTACGTAATAGTTACTGTTGTTACGCAATATACTGCTACGTATGAGAAGCTGATTATAAGATGTATTTTATGTTGTTACACTCCAAGTTTTACACTATAATATTTAACTTTGTTATTAAAACTGCTTCTATATATTATTTATGTTTGAATTTGCCTCGGCTGCGTCAGTAATGCCTGTAGAGGCATGTATCTCTTAGGCAGGGTGCGGTACGACAATAATTGTAGACATACATAGAATTTAAGCTTTTAAATTCACCTCTTTTATTAATCCTTGCAATTTTAATAAAGCACTGCACTTTTTAAGAGCTGTGAGATTCTTTAATACTTTCACTTAGCTAACGCGTAGACATATTTTACGATTCACACGTAATATTTCTATAGAGAACACGTCTTCCATCTGGTCACTACCAAGGTTTGCCAGCAACTGAACATTATTTCTACCGTTAAACCCGTAAGCTTCGGCATTTCAAGTCTTTGATTGGCTAATTCTAGCCCAATAGAATATTTGCATTTTACTTAAAGCTTTTCTTTGCTGTTGATTGGCTAATTTTAAACTGTTATTGAATTTACATTATCGTTGCTCTAATCATGACTAGTAACATTCAAACTCTTAAACTCATTATTGCTACAAGGTTACCTCATTATTAACTCATTGTTAGCAACATAAAACTTATTATTCTCACAGCTCTTGCATTATTAAGGTATGTAATGTATTCACATAACATTATTAAACATGTTTACAATAATAATAAGCATATTCAATGACTCTTACATACATTTAAAAATAATTGTTACATACATGTTATTTCAAAGCGGGGTGTTATTGAATTTACTTATTATAAAAATACAATTGAAATTATTCAGGTATTAAAATACTGCCTCAATTTTGAACTTAAATAACAAGTTTGGTATTCATCCGAGTTTTTGCTTTTCAGTTATACTGTTCATAAACACACACACGTACACACTTGATCCTTTTTCTAATTTTTTTTTATTCAGTATCGAATTGTGGGTAAAATACAAAACTTCATCCTACTTACTACACGTATTTGAAAAGGTGAAAAATGTGTAAGAAACATGTCAGGATGAGGAGCGCTTCACACGTAATTTACGTAAAATTAAAGACATACATTTACTTTGTCATATTAATACTAGCTCTTTACCCAAGGTTGCACGGGTACTTTTTTAAACTCGGATGACGGTATAATTAATTTCATCCTCCCCCCGTTCATTATGAAACTACAAGACACAAACAACAATTTATTAAAATTCTAAGGCACCATAAAGAACAAAATGAAAGTAAAGGGTCTTAACATGTGATAGCTGCCGTTGTTGTTGAGTTACAGCAGTCATTTTTTCATGCGGTTACAGTTGCTATCGACAAATAGCCATGGAACGTTACAGCATTCAGCAACGCATAGAAATTGTGAAAATTTATTATCGAAATGGATAATCTGTTCGCCAAACCTTCCGTGTATTGCGTGAAGTTTACGGTGTGCATAATCGTCCCTGCGAGAGAAAGATTCGGCGTTTGATCGATAAATTTGAAAGAAGTGGTTCTGTCAGCCATCAAAAAACGCCTGTACGTAAGCACTCCAACGAAAACATAGGCGCCGTTCGTGAGAGTGTACGCGAGAACGGATACAAATCAATTGCTCGTCGAGCGCAAGAATTGGGTCTTGGCGAATTCTGCATCTGGACTTGATATTTCACGCTTACAAAATGGTGCTAACTCAAGAACTAGAGCCCAACGACCTTAGGTAGTACCGTGTATTCGCTGACTGGACTATGCAGCAATTGGAAGCTGACCCGGATTTTTGTCGAAAATCATCTTCAGCGATCCATCACTTTTGGATGGATGGTTGTGTTAAAAAACAAAATTTCCGCTACTGGAGCAGTCAAAATCCAATGCAGATTCAAGAACGACCACTTCATCCCGAAAAAGTTACTGTGTGGTGTGGATTTTGGTATGGTGGAATCATTGGTCCATATTTTTTCCAAGATGAAGATGGAGAAGCTCTAACTGTCAATGGAGAAAGATACCGGGCTCTTATAAAGGACTATTTTGGCCTCAAATGGGTGGTATGGATCTCAGAAAAATCTGGTTCCAACAAAATGGTGCCACATGTCATACTGCTCTCGAAACAATCGATCTTTTGAAGGAGAAGTTCAGAGGTTTCATCATTTCCCGTGGTGGTGATGTTAACTGACCCCCACCGTTGGATTACTTCCTGTAGGGTTATGTTAAATCTCGAGTTTATGTCAACAAGCCAGAAACTGTAAATAAAAATAACATCACGCGTATTATTCGTGAAGTTGGACCTAATTTACGTTCTTCTATCATTGAAAATTGGGTCAACCGTATACGCGCAACCCAACGAAGTCGCGGCGGTCACTTAACTGATGTTCTCTTCCACACGTAATGACATTAATTGTGTTCCAAAACAAAAAAAAAGAAGAAATAAACCTCTATCATTTATAGAACGTGTTTTATTTAAGTTCAAAGATAGGACACTCTTGTTGAAAGACCCTATACATAGGAAACACTACGCAGAGGAACTGTTGAACAATCATAAATACCGCAGTTTGTAATGATTGTTTCTCGTGAATGCAGCTGAGTGACTTCCACATTGTCACATTCGGGCTGCCTATTTGTTAAGAAATCTTAGTTGGGAAGAAATAATAACAGTTTAAGTAACGTCAATATAACCTTGTTTATTCTCAGTAACTAACACACATAAAAGCACTAAAAGAAATGTGATGCATTACATTCACCTGACTTTCTCTACCCTCTGTCATTTATTAGTGGGTATACAAATTATTCTTACGAAGGTTTATTTTCCTATCTACTTCATTTTAATCGAAATGATTCTTTTCGGAAATAAGTACATTACACATTTCGTTATAGATGCAAAGAGAATAACGGCAGTCAAATGGTTTAGAACTGGACGCTATACGTTGGACGTAAAATCCCATACTCTTTCCATGACATCGCGAGAAGCATTTGAAAGTCGTCAGGACTTTAAAAGAATGGCTAAGTATTAAACAACATTTATAACGGAATCTGGGAAATAGCTGATGCCACAAACGAAGTTATTTGAAATAAATTGTGTGTTTTAAAGTGGTCTATATTTCCTGTGTAGTACGTTTTCGTCTATCGCTTAACGTTTACCGGTTATACTCAAGATTGCTTACACAAAATTCCTTCCGAATTAAAGGGACTTCAAAGGCTATTCCTAGAAAATTTATGATATACATTTTATTTTTCATATACATATCCTTAATATGTGATGTTTTAGTCAAAATCGTTAGAGCCATTTTTAGAAAATCAACACTTTCGTAAAATCTTCCATATATAGAGTAGTTTGGTGTGGAGGATTTTCTTGAAAATCTTTGTGTTGTATATTTGGAACGTACTGAACTTAAATACCAAGTTTGGTATTTATTCAACTTATCGTTTTGGAGTTACGCTGTTCTCACTCACACACTCACTCACTCACTCACACACTCAGTTACTCACACACACACACACACACACACATACCCACACGAGCTTTCCTTTTTCTCAAAATTCTTTTTTTTGTATTCAGGGCCTCAAAACATGCATTTTCGTTCAAATCTCGAATTTTTGGTTGGAATTTAACACCTTCTCTACCTACTATGTACGTGGTAGAGAGGATAAACATACATGAAAGACAAAACAAAACAGAGCCAAATTAACATTCAAAGGAGAAGAAGAATAAAAATGAGAAACTAAAAATTAGAATAAGTGAATATCCAACATCGGAGAAGATCGCGGAATAAATGGATATGAACTTCGATTTATTTATTACTGTTATATTAGCAATATTTGAGCACCATACAGACTTTTGTAGTCGATGCGATTATGTGTTATTTTATATCAGTACACAATATATAATCATATGAAGATAAATGATAAGAAAGTAGTCTAATTTGCTACTGTTATTGTTATGACAATCTAATATAATACATTTGGAAATTTTGTTTCATTTCTCGGCTAAGCAATTGTAGCGCCTTCACACTTAGCATAGCCACGACTGGCATAGCTGTGGATGGAAGCAAAATGTTCCTGCGCACTGGGGGACGTGGGAGAGCGGATGTAGATGAGCAGGGGCTTCTAATACTCTTTTTTGTAATTAAAAAGCACATTTATTTCACTTCCCCCAAAAGAGTTTTCTTTTACTCAAAATTGAATTCTATTTCAGTAAAATTTAAATTGAGTTTTATTTATGGACGCTCTTTAAATATTGTGGTCCTTAGCGTCCCATTCTGTATTGGGCGTGGAAGACCGGTAATTTTGCCCAGAGTCCTCTTTATCAGGCTTAAGGTTCTTTTACGTGCCGTAAATCTACGACACGGGACCACCGGCTTTACTTCGCTTCCGAAGGAAGCCATGCTAAGGATTTTACGCCCGAAAAAATCCATCGCCCTCCGCCGGGTTTGAATCCGCGACCTTGGCAACTAGAGGCTAACATGGTAACCACTACACCACGGAAGACGACTTATTTCAGGGATAACCATGTTTCGTGTTCTGGTGCTATTCTTGTTTTTAGATAACCACTTGTAAAAGTATTCTTTGTCTATTTGGCAGCCCCTACTTTTGGGAAAGCTGAACGTTTTCTTTCTTTACATATATTTGACTATGTTTTTACTCCATAATCAATTTCAGAGAGAAGATCAACGAATGGTAAATGAATATGGTGTTGCTTTGTTATTTTGTGAGGTCGTGAAAGCCTAAGTAATTATTATTCTTATGTTGGCAATGTTCGACCTATTACGATTGACGTTGAGAAAGATCTACATAGATGGTTTTGCGAGCTTTTGTGGGCACCACATAAAACTAAACAATTGATTGTGTGAAATGGGGCGGAATTTCGAATTCTAAGGTAGACAGTATTTTTTGCATTACGTCAAAGATAATTTATCTGAGCGAAGTTTGATCGAAAACGGTGCAACGGTTTTGTTCCTATAAGGGACATACGTATACTGACTTTTATACATTAAGATTCGAAATCGTCATCATTTTTGAGAAAATGAAAACAATGAAGCGTTTTCCAAGCAAAGTGGTTTAGGGTGACAGAAAATTCTTGAAAATGTACTTCTGGCATATTTAACCATGACTCAAGTATGACATTTGGCATTTATCAGACTTTATCAGACTTTTTTTGAGTTGTGGGTACACACACACACACACACACACACACACACACTGACATACAAACACAGTGCCAGCGTGCGCATCATTTTGTAAAACCATCTTTTTTGGGGATGGGGTTGCAGTAGAGCTCAAAAAGTGTATTTTCGGTGAAATATTTATATCTAGTTTTTGGGTTGAATACAACACTAATTCCTCTATCTACTACAGGTAAATTGTAGGCAGATTGAAAAAGTAATACTAAATTGCTGCAATACCAATTTTAACAACCTTAGTTGTTCTTGGGCATTGCTATAGGGACAGCTACTTAGAACGTTAGTATCAATGTTATTAGAAGTTCTTAACTGGAAAGAATTTGTTTTCTTACATTAAAAAATATTTTCAAATCCATAGTGTTCTTCATGGCAATAACCTGTACAAACAAAACACAAACTCTGGAATGTTACCTAGGTTAAACAATTGAGATATAAAATAACATACTTTCAGAAAACAAAATTATCTGTGAATCTCGTTTTAAATTCCAGCATGTATCAATAATTAAACTATTCGGCTACCTTAAATTCAGGTGAGTAATAAAACATATATAATTTTTTTAGTATGTAAGTCCTTATGATATTCATATAAAGTGTAGTACTGCTAACTGCAGAACGTTACCTTCGAATACGTGCCTTTCTCATTTACATGCCGCGTTTGCATGTATTTGTCACGTTCTTGGGATTTTATTGTCTAGGATTGTGCTTTTAAAAATAAAATGTTTTTCAAAAATGGTAGTATAGAGAAGCATCATGCAGCTATTTTACATTTTGAGCAGATCCATCACATTCATCCATTAAGACTAATATAGAGTTTGGCTCAGTTAACATAAGAAACGGCGGTTAACCAGCTGTACAATCAAAACTTTTACTCTGCTTGCAAGCATGAACTGAGAAAAAATCAGAGAGTATCACGATTTAATGGTTAATGTCAGACCAGCGATAGAAACTGAATAGTGAGTTTAGAGTAACAATTACAATTTGCTATTCTTGTAGGCCTTTCGTAGAATATTTTTCTTCCCTTACTGTAAACAAAATTACATATTACTATTTCATTCTCCAGAGCTATGCCGCTAGTTTTAAGGAAGGGCCGAAGTGCTATTTTAGCAGTTTTGGTTAAAAAATGACGTTATATTATTCGTTTAAATAATGCACCACACTTTATGGTGCATTTCAGAGGAAATTAATTTGTCTATGATGGATAAAACTTATAGTTTGAAATTCAGGGCATAGTAAAATGGTAAAAATTGCATTGCATACATAATTGCATTCCATCAAAACTTTCGATTTCACCGGCAATGCATGCTTTGAGGCTCCGTGAATCCAAAAAAGAAAGCATTTTTAGAAAATGTCCGTGTTGTGTGACTGAGTGTGTGTGTGTGTGTGTGTGTGCGTGTGCACAGCATAATTCAAAAACGAAAAGTCGGGTAAATACTAAACTTTGTGTTTATATTTCGTACCTTCCAATGATGCGACGAAAATTTTGCAAGAAAATCCCTTCAACCCAACTTTACATGGAGATTTTTGGAAACTTTTGATTTTCTGAAAAAAATGGCTCTTACGATTTTGACGAAAATACCATATAATAAAGATGTTTATATGGCAAATGCAATGTATATCTTAAATTTTCTAGGAATGCCTTAGGGAATTTTGTATGATCACGTGTATCTGGTAAACGTTAAGCGACAGAGGAAAACTCAGATCTCATTAAAACACACAATTTATTTCAAATAACTTTTTTTATTGCATCAGCCATTTCCGACATATCTGTTATTAATGGTTCGAATTGATCAATACTTAGGCATACTTTTAAGGTCCTGTCAATTTTCAACTGATTCTCGCGATATCTGGGGTGTATGAAATTATAAGGTACTCGTATATACTGTCCAGTTCTAAAATATTTGATTGTTATATTCTCTTTGTATCTATAACGAAATCTGTAGTGCAGAAGTCATGTGAATGTATCACATAAGATTGCTTAAAAATTTTATGCAGTGTACTAAATCTGAATCTCCTCATTAATTTGCTATACCTTTTATCATTTTTGATACCTTAATTATATTTTAAATGTATTTTAAAAATAGAACCGAACCTGCCATTTTCTATTCTAAATTCTACACCACTTTACAGAAAAAAAATCATAACTCCTATAGACTTTAGAGTAGGGAGGTAACCTTTAGCCCATCTTTTCAGGAACGCTTGCTCTACAAATTGGGACTGTTATGCGTATGGTAGTTGCTTTGTGGTCAAGCCATGTGTTATCTTTCTTTGCAAATGTAAGTGATTTATTTTCTCCATTTATGCTTTGAACACTTTTTCTGTGAATGATGTTTTCTGGCAAAGAATGACCCTTTTTTCGTAAACTATTGAAGACAGGTAAATTGAATTTTAGAACGATAAATGCAACGTCCAAGGGCTGTTATGTAGTTATTTTGGTGTTAATAAAGCGGTTGGTTGTTAAAATAATAGTTTCTGATAAATTGTAATCAAAAGATGAACAATACATACAAAATTGCTGTCCTCCCTCATAAACAAACTATTGTGTAACAGTAGGTGAGTGAACTTAAAAGACATTCATTTACATGTAAAAAATTCAGTCTGGTACCTTAAAATTTCTGAGATAATGGGACATAAAGTTAACAGATTTAACATTGGCGAGATAAGAATTTTAATCCCCCTTAATTTTTAAATCGCTGAACCGGTTAAAATATTCACTTTAAAAAATGAAAGTGGTCCAAAACGCACTTGGAAATGGATCAACTAAAATGTACGTATATATTCGTATATGATGATAACGAAAATTATTCACCGTTATCATATTATTACGTGATGGTGGATTTGTTTCAAACCTTGTTTATACATGCTAAATATATCCGTGTGTGTTCTTTTGAGGCAAAACGTTGTTTAGTTGTCCACCATAAATGTTTCAAAACTGGAATATTATAATTTGTATGTGTCACGGCTATTCCGTCATTCAAATACACAGAAAGACAAATTGTTTATTTTTCTGAAATGCAATATATTTGCCATTAAGATAACGTAGGTTCACTAACGCTATATTAGGATCAGTTCTGCTTCTCCACTGACCATTCAGAGATATCACTTCTTGCAGATTTGTTCTAATCACAGTCCACTTACCTTTTTTGGCTTTAAGTTTTTGCTTGTGTGTTTTCTGTGCCGATAAATAAATACTACTGAAACGAATATACTCTTACTCATTTTACAACTAACAGACCCTTGTAGAATGATATGCTTTATAAAAGACCGCAAAATCGTACCTTTGTTACGCGAAATATCAAAGAAGTGTAATTTACAGTAGTTACAAAACTCATAAAAGAATGAAGTCAACAAAATGCCTATATATATATTCTTTACTTTCTCAATTGCTTGCGCATCTCAGGTTTATTATTATGTGCGTTAAAATTAATATTTTCTTACATAATAAGAATATAAAATGACAAAACTTATTCTTTTAATGAGTTCAAAGTGTGTACTTTGCACCAAAAATGGCTTCATGGAGGGATTTGAACCGCAAAGATGAATATATAAAACAATTGGAAGTGTAGGAACACAACGACAGCCGAAATTAAAATTGAGTTTTATTTATGGACATTCTTCAACTGCTGTGGTCCTTAGCGTGCCATTCTACATTGGGCGTGAAAGATCGGTAATTTTGCTCAGAGGCCTCTCTATCAGGCTTGAGGCTCTTTTACGTGCCCTAAATCTACGACACAGTACCACCGACTTTAGTTCCCTTCTGAAGGAAGCCTGTTAAGGATTTTTACGCCCGAAAAACTCCATCGCCCTCCGCCGGATTTGAACCCGCGACCTCGGGAACAAGAGGTTAGCATGGTAACCACACGCAGGACGACCCCGAAACAGCCGAGATCACTAGGGTACCAATCACCGATGATCTTCGTATCCCTCCAGGTTACATCAAACTGACTTTAAGAAGACGAAAGTAAGCTATAAATATCAGGATGAGAATGTGTTGAAAGGGGTTAAGTGGAAGGGAAGGGTAAATGGGAAGTGACATACCGCCCTACTTACCTTTCCGGATTAGTTTACGGTTCGGACGCTAATGGGCGTTTTATGCCTATTGTAATCCTTGGAGCTCATCCTGAAGGATCGCAACGTTTGAGCAAACAATATGCACGCCTCATACAAAACAAGTATGAGGTAAGCGTAGATCAACAGGTCGTAGTGAGCTGTAGCTAAACCACGGGGTTCTCTTGGTTACGAGATTTACCCGGGGTTAGGTAAGGTTAGTGTATATGAAGTGGATTCAAATAACGGGTGTGATATCAATAGTAGGCGTTTGCTTTCTAACATCACTATTCTCCGATTACACGAATATGGTAGGGTTAGCTAAACCACAGGGTTCTCTTGGTTTCGAGATTTACCCGGGGTTAGGTAAGGTTAGTGTATATGAAGTGGATTCAAATAACGGGTGTGATATCAATAGTAGGCGTTTGCCTTTTCTAACATCACTATTCTCGCGATTACACGAATATGGTAGGGTTGGCAATTTCCTCTGCGTAGGGCAGTATTAACAAAATGGAGTATTTTGTTGACATCACGATGATTATGTTTCAGAAAGTATCTAAAAATGGGCGGGCGGATGTATTAGAATTGTCTTAAGCATTCATATCTCCTCTTAAAGCTAGTAGTACATGCATTTTCCTTCCCTAAGTTACCATTTTTTACCAAATGATCCAGAAGTAAGTATGGTCGTATTGCCATGTGAAGGACTGAGAATGAAGGCTAATGAGGTGCAAAGGGCAAGCGGGTTTGTATGTAATGTTTTACTTTATTTATTTCTGAAGCTAATCTTTTGCCCCAAAAAGAAGACCCCAAAACTTATTGGGATATTATAGTACACATTAAGCATGGGTTAAAGCAAATCGGCCATCGGGTGCTAAAGTAAATATTGTGCGCTTTAATCGAAAGACATGGCGGATTCTTGTGTTGTGAAAAGTTAAAAAGGTATTGTGTTATCAGCTAGTGTATTTAGCCAGTGATTTAATGTATTTTGCCACTTTCTGGGCACTTAAACCAAGCGAAATTAACTTAACCCAACGATAACTTATTTCGTAAGCTTTGTTAATTGAAAGAAATGTAACTAGGGGCGGGAGGAAGGCGAAGCTGGACTCCTCTCATTGCATGCTGGAGAAAATAAACAAAAAAAAGTTTAAGATGTGAGAGAGAATTCATTAAGTTAAACTAATAATAAGCTAATTTAACCCAAGAAAAAGTTTATTCATTTCGAATGAATAGTAGGAACATTAGTAGGCATTTGATTAGTAGGAACATGATTTAGTAAAGCTCACGTTGCTCCTCTCAAGTCTGCAGAATATCTTACGAATCATAGTCAATAATCTATCACATAATCTCTTAAACTGGTATTAAGAAGTATCAGTTTCTGGGCCCGTACCTCAGTCGCTAGAGCACCTGCCGACTGTGAGAAGGACATGGGTTCGTTTCTGGGCTTTTCTTCAGCCAACCTATTTCCTATCATTCCCAGAGTCTGGAAGTGTGAATGTTTGTGTGTGTGTGTATGTGTGTGTGTGTGATTTGGTGTAAAAAAATCCAACTACAGTTGTATACGAGTTAACACCGTTATATCAGATGAAGCAGTGGAACATTATAAAAATCTGAAGTGCCTGAATTTAATTTAAAGAATATAATTTATTTAATATTTAAATATTTTAATATTTTATATTCTTAATTTTATAACAACATTATTGGATTGAATATCATTATTATTTATAAGTTTTGTTATATTCGATTCATCTTTAGTAAACATAGGAATAGTGGCATCATTGTTTCAGGGACTGGTTTCATCGAATGCAAAAATGTATTAATGCTAAAGGGGACTATTTTGAAAAGCAATAAAATCATTTAAATTTTTTAAAACTAATCCCTGAGAGAGAAAAGCGATATTCAAATGTTTCAGAACTGAACGCTATGTCGGCCTCAAATTCCATACTATTTCCATGCAATCGCGAGAAACAACTGAAAATTGATGGGACTTTAAAAGAATGACGAGTATTGAACTATTAAAACCATTAATAACCGATATCTCAAAAACGACTTTTGCCACAGAAAAACTTATTTTAAGTAAATTGTGTGTTTTAAAGAGATCTATATTTTTGTATGATACGTTTTTATATATACCTTAATGTTTACCCCTTATAAAAGATTATACAAATTTCCTTTCGTTATTCCCATAAAATTAAAGATATACGTTTTATTTGGAATGTAAATACCTTTAATATATGGTATTTTAATCAAAATCGTTAGAGCAATTTTTTAAAACTCAAAATTTTCGAAATTGTTCCATATAAAGGATAGTTGGGGATGAAGGATTTTCTTAAAAATCTTCGTATCGCAAACTTTGGAGGTTGTTGAACTTTAAATGCCCAATTTGGTACTTGACGAACTTTTCGTTTTTGAGTTATGCTGTTCACAGACACGCGCGCGTGCATATTTAAACATAATGTTTTGATTAAGAAGAGTTCAAACGTCTATTTCCGCTGCAATGTCGGTATCAAATTTTTGGTTGGAATGCAATACATACTTCATCTGCGTACTATAGGTAAGCAGCAGAGAAAGTAAAAATAATATGAATATGATATATAAGAGTTTTAAAATATGAGTTATTCTGTCATCCGGACACTTCTTCGCTGGAAAGATTATATTAAGAAATCTGAATGCTTAATGTACCCAATTAACTGACAATACTGAAGCGTAATTAGCAATATTATATAACCTGCAAGTTTCTAAATAAAATTCATGTAATACATAAATATAATTACCTAGTATATCTATACTAATAATATAAAGAGAGAAAATGTGCATGTATGTATGTGTGTATGTGTGATAATCTCAAAAACCACTCAGCCGATTTTAATAATTCTTTCAGCATTTGAAAACCCTATGGCGGGCTTTCTGACTGGCATTGGCTATGAAGCACCTTATAATTTCAAATCATATGTTACTGTAGACTAAATAATGTTTAGAAAGTCGATGCACTAGAATACGAACACTAAATATTGCCGATTTTTCATTACAAACAAAATATATAATCACGATTGAACTAAGAAAACAAAAGACGCAGCAAAACAAAAGCGAACCGAATCTGCTTATAACGCTACGATACCAATGTCAAAATATTTTAATAGCCTTTATGTAACAAAGCTTTGCTTTATTTTCTTTGTACTTAGTTATTGTCAGTAGGGCATGTTAAATAACTGTATAAAGAAAGACAATTGCTAATATTAGAAATCAGTATTCGGATAGTTTCTAATTCACAACTGAGAAGAGTATATTTCTCAATGGTCGCAAACTATGTGTCTATTCCAAAGATGTTAACTTAATGGTCTAGGAGTACGAATCTTCCTATTTCGGTGTATACGTTAAAATGGTTCTGCATTATGTCAGAACTATATAACTTTTATGTTTTAAATAACTACGGAACTAAAGAGAGGTACAAATGCCTTAAATTACAACCACTGTAATTATTTAACTAATTACTAATAATTGCGATCGAAGATTGTTTTACCACAAAGGTTACGAATACGGCTATGGAGTATTTCCAGAAATTGGAAGACTGTTGGGAGAGGTTAGAGAAGTTAGTTTCCGCCGATGTTTCACATTATTTTCCGTGAATATCAGGAAATCTTCATCCGTTGTCGTCATCCGTGGTCTAGGGGTACCATACTAGCCTCTGATTCCTGAAGTCGTGGGTTCAAACTAGGTGGACGCCGAAGGATTTTCTTGGGCGTAAAAATCCTTAGCATGCCTTCCTTTGAAAGGAAAGTAAATTCAGTGGTCCTGTGTTGTAGATTTACGCACGTAAAAGAACCTCAAGCCTGCTAAAAAGATCTCTGACTAAAAATTCCGATCTTTCTCGCCTAATATAGAATGGGACGCTGTAGGACCAGCGTTCATAAATAAAACCCAATTTAATTTAATTTTTTATCTGCATCCGTTATTACTAATAGTACGAAATTACAACTATAAGGGGTAAAGGGAAGCACTCACTATAAAAATTCTCCGGAACATGTTTAATGACTTCATAAATAATGGATGGGGGAGGTATATGAAATCAATTCGTCATTCCAGTTTAAAAAGCTAATCATGTAAAGTCAGGTAAGCCATCTGTTAATGCAATGGTCATACGAGGCGTGTTTTTAAACTAAGTACGGATAAGGATTTAGAAGTAACAAAACATTGTTTTCCAAATACTTTATTATTATTCACTATCTCACACTACTTCTCCGCATAGCCACCGTCGTTATTCAGGCACTTCTCGCAACGGGAAACTTGTTTTTGTATGTCTTCGTCAAAGAATGATGCCGCCTGTGATAAAAGCCAAGTCTCCACTTCTTGTTTCACAACACTGTCGTTGAAATGTTTTCCTCCAAGGAGTTTCTTCAGATGGAGAAACAGATGAAAATCGCTTGGTGCAAAACTCGGACTGTAGTGAGTGTGGTCGAATTATTCCTAACTAAATGATGCGATTAGACATTGAGTTTGTTTGGCCTTGCCATTCCATCACTTATTATTATTATTTCCCCACAAACTTCACACAGTTAGGATGAATATTTGCTGGTGTAATATTTCTCGCATTCAAACAACGAATCACTAATCTGCCTCCACTGTCAATGGGTCGTTGGATTGCTTTATACATTTCGAAATGCTCTAACAACAGGAAAACACAAAGTGACAATCACTCACAACTGCATCTGGCTCCCTAATGAATGGAAGAAGTGATCGCGCATGCACAAAATAGAGAGTACAGTGCTGCAACGGAAAGTATTGGAATGGTACTTACTTTAAAAATACGTATCGTAATGACATTTTTATTATTATTATTACTATTATTATTATCTTGTAATAGAAAAGAAGAACTTTGGCTCAGTTCATTTTGAAAGTAACTTACTCTGTCTGTGCTAAGATGGAGTGGTAAATATATTATAGTAGAAAGATAATATAGTAACATACTACTGTTGCTAGTTTTAGTTTTTCTATTTATGGACAATCTTTAACTGCTGTGGTCCTTAGCGTCCCGTCCTATATTGGGCGTGAAAGACCGGTAATTTTGCTCAGAGGTATGTTTATCAGACTTGAGGTTCTTTTACGTGCCTTAAATCTACAACACGGGACCACCGGCTTTACTTCCCTTCCGAAGTAAGCCATGCTAAGGATTTTTACGACCGAAAAATATCCATCGCCTCCGACGTGTTTGAACCCGTGACCTCGGGAACTAGAGGTTAGCATGGTAACCACTACACCACGGAGGAGGACGACACTGTTTCTAGTTTTGATATAATTCGGTATTATGTTAATTCAACATTAAGGCGTTTTTCAAAGTGAAATATGTGGCAAATGATAATTATATTCATGCAAGGAGGAAGGATGAGGCGAGGGTTGACAACGGGCACCCGGAATCGGGAGCGATAGCACAGCAATGACATGGTCCCATGGTTTCCAGATAGAGACACCCTGACAGACGGACAGGCAGACCGGGACCCCGCCCCACACAGAGGGGGTCCAGTGTCCCTCGAGGATGTTCGGATACCCCGGTAAGCAGCCGAAAGCCGAGGGACAGCGAGTCACAAAGAGCATGCTTTACCCTGTCATGCTGCACCGAAACGCCACCTCAGCCGACATTTTCGACCCTGAAAGAGATGAACCGGGATGAACGATGGGTGAAATTAAGAATGAAACGAAATGTATGAACAGGAAATTCGGGGAATGAAAGAAAACACTCCAGCATTCGCTCTACGACCCGAGAAAACCCCCGAAAAACAATCATGAGTCAGAGTGGAAGGTCAGTAGTGATCGAACCCGGGACCTCCCAGATACGGGCTATAGACGTAACCTCCTGAAGCATCCCGCTCGGTACCTAGCCAGGAGAACTGAGATCCAGATCACTGACTTTCCCCATCTGCCATCCAGAGGACGTTCCTCAACGCCTGACAGGCCAACGTGAGGTATTGGTGCGAACATAATATGTATAATCACTTTAGTGTTTTAGTTATTGATGCAAAATTAATATAAGTAAAACACTAAGTGAAAGCATTCTGTAATTTTTACCCAACATTTAATAAACTGAGAGTTTACTTTCAAGAGGAAAGTGCATTATCTTGACTATTTTAATCTTCTTCATCCTACCGCTCCTCAATTGTTCTTCAAATAATTGCACCAAACACCCTAAGTAGGTAAAACAAATTAAATTGAGCTTTATTTGGAAACGCTGTTTAACTGCTGTGTTCCTTAGCGTACCAATCTATATTGGACGTGAAAGACCAGAAATTTTGCTCAGTGACCTCTATCAGGTTTGAGGTTCTTTTGCGTGCCGTAAATTTACGACGCAGAACCACCGGCTTCGCTTCCCTTCCGAAGGAAGTCATACTATCAGTTTTTACGCCCAAAATATCTATTGTCCTCCACCGGGTTTGAACATGCGATCTCGGGAACCAGAGGCTAGCATGGTAATCCTAGGCCACGAAGGACCACACCCTCAGTAGATGAATAGAATGAGTTAAATAAATCGTACATCTCTCCGTATTTTTCTTTTTTCCGATATTGAGTCTCTATGAGGATTTCAACGTATCAGCAGTTTTTGTTCTTCGTTTAACTGAATATATGCTTAGTTTCTTCCAAAAACAATGTAATCACTTTCGTCCCATGATAAACCCGTTCCATCTTCAATTGTCAAATTTTCTAATGCCTCATTCACAATGACAATCCCCCAGGGCCTACTACGGCAGGTACGGAATTGGGGCTCCCGGGGTCCCGAGCCACACTCTCGATTGGGTTCCTCTAAGAGGTGAGAGGGCTTATGCCAAAAGCCCAATCAACTGTAGTTCACAAACGTGTTTGTCCAATTTCTAGTTAGCTCCCTGAATACAGTCTGTATACCACTGCACGGGACGGAGGAGGGGAGTCGCAAGCGGTGACTGGGCAATGCGTGACTCCCAGCCGCTGAGTATCATGTAGGACTGTGTTCGTATCCGCTGATAAAGATCAGTCCCGGAGAGGAGCCATTGCATGAGCTATTAAACTCCCAAAGGCGGTTGAACCCCTCTATCTATGTATTGGGAGGTGAGACCCTAAGGTGAGCAAGGTCGAGGCTAGAACTCTCACCTAACCTGGGGTGGCACCCAGGATGTGAGCATGCCATCGGAGACATTTGTAATGATGGAGGAAATTATCGCTATAGATCCTAAAATATCAAAAAAGAACTCAAAGGTTAGTGTAAAAGAAGTAGTCGAGTGTTGTGGTTCTCGCTTCTTAGTAATTCATGGAACAGAGGAAGATAAGAAGTTTACATCGATGAAACCTTTTATAGTGCAGAAGAGTCTCGATAAAATAGCTGCTCCTGTGAAGTCGTGCATCAGAAGTCGCAATGACACGCTCCTGGTTGAAGTAAACTCAGCACCCCAGGCAGCGACTATCTTGGAAGCCAACTTTTTTGGAAGCTATCCAGTCAGAGTGGAGCTGCACAAGACCTCGAACTCCTCGCACTGTGTAGAAAATACCCGTGCATTTTACGGTATGTCTAATGAGGAGATTCAAGAGAATCTAGAAGATCAAGGTGTGACATCGGGTTCAGCGGAGACAAGGAGTGAATCTGTGCCTAGTCGTACCCTGTTTCTTACTTTCGATCGGGTAGAACTACCTGAAAAGATTAAGGGAGGGTATGAGGCCATTGAAGTTAGGCCATATATCCCCAACCCGCTCAGATGCTATGAGTGCAAGCACTTTGGTCATACAAGTGCTTTCTGTTTCGGTGAAGCTACCGCGTTAACTGTGGAGAGTTCTTACACGAGGGAGCATATACATCAGCTCCAACATGCGTTAAGTGCAGTGGTAAACATCCATCTAGTTCCCGAGAATGGCCCCGTTTTACAGAGGAAAGGGCGATCCAGGAGATCCGGGTTAGGGAGGAGCTTTCCTTCTCAGAAGCCCGGAAACTCCGGCGTGTCCGTCAACCCTCTGTCCCGGACGTCCGGTACCTATAGCTCAATTGCAGCTAAACCGGTACCGAGTCGGGAAATCGCAAATCAAACCAGCGATATTAAAGGACCACAGTTTCAGAAAGGATTCTCGTAGACAAATCACATCCAAAGCCCACGAAATCCACATCTACATCTGCTACAACACCTGCGAAGATCCCTTCAGTAAATTCAGCTTCAGGACCATCTACTTCAGCCTGTAACCTATAATGCACCACAGATAAAGTTTAAGACCACCTATAACCGAACTAACTTCCTGAAAATAATGCAAAGTCTCTACCCGGAATATCCAAGGGAAGGAAAAGTCCACAAACATCTCTTCGGAGATCATCTTCTGAGGAATCTTCTGGGAAGGACTCGATCGGCGATCCACATCTTCGCCGATCTCCACTTCCAATCGGTTGAAATAAAAAGAGGCAGGATAAATCCTCCGTTAATGGTGTTAGCCCAATACCAAAGGAAAAGGAAACATTCATTCGACCACCGCTTTCCGCAAAGTGGTAAGCTTCTACGATTAAGAACTTATCCCGTTAAAATTCTAATGACTATCCTACAATTGAAAATCCGTTGAATCAGAACACATCGACCAGTGCTTGAAGTTAGCTCAACAATTATGAGTCTTCGGTCGTGTGTTTACGAGAGACTAAACTCCGACCGCAAGACAGCTTTTAGCTTAGATGATACAGTCTAGTGCGATGTGATCTCACACCGAAAGAGGGTATTCCTGCGTACGGGGGCACTATGATGCTCATCAGAGGAGATATATTTGTAGAATATGTATCCATTCGGTTTGACATCCAGTCACTGGCTGTAAGGATTAAACTGCCATCCATGCGGTTTACCATCTGTATGTAACATTTACCTGCCTCCATCCGATAACCTCTCGCTCATGGATCTAGAAGATCTTGTCTCTCAGTTACCAACGCCTATTCAACGGAGATGTAAATCTCCATCACCCTATTTGGGGTTCACCCATGGCTTGTGCGAGAGGTAAATTAATTGCTTATTTTTTGGACAATAATAACCTAGCTCTTCTGAACACCGGAGAGCCAACATTTCTCTCAGACTCCTACAACACTTTTTCACACTTTGATATTGCAGTTTGTTTGTTCACCACAGTTAGCAGTTTCCTTGCAATGGAATGTCATCTGTGATTTACACTCTAGTGACCACTTTCCTTGTCTTATTAGTCTCTTAACACAGGTTATATGTTCCACACGCCTTCCTAGTTTGCGCTTAGATTCTGCCAACTGGAATCTTTACTCCCAGTTGGCTGTGTTTAATTACAATCAACACGACTGTGTGGACGTTTCGGTCCAACATCTCACAGAGAAGACTATTTCTGTTGGAGCAAACTATTCCACTATCGACTGCCAACCCTCGTCGATTTCCAGTCCTTTGGTGGACGGAGAAGTGCCGAAATGCATTTCATGCTCCAGGCGTGCTCTTAGGGTTTTCAGCGTCGCCCTACACTGGATAACCTAATTGAATACTAGAAAATGCGTGCCAAGTCTAGATATATTATAAAGGATAGCAGAAAGACACCATGGAGCAAGTTTGTAGCTTCATTTAATCAACATACACCTTCCTCTGTCGTTTGGGGTAAGTTAAGGCGTGTGGCCGGAAAATCGACCCACATGCCAATTGCCGGTCTTAAAACAGCTGCACGAGCTATTGGTGATGCATTTGACGTGAATAACACATTTGGCTGTGCTTTCGCTCAAGTGTCTAACTCAGATAACTATTCACCCGAGGTCCTTCCTGTTAATACTCAGGTTGAATCTCAAGGTTTCCTTTTTCGTTCAGAAAATCTTGAAGATTACAATCGCCTCTTCACCAAGGCGGAGTTAGAACACCCTCTTTCATCTTCGCGACTATCAGCACCAGGACCTGATCGTATCCACATACAAATGCTCCGACAGCTCTCTCCTGAAGGTAAGGCTTTCGTACTCGAGGTCTGTAATCGTGTTTGGTTGATGCCAGTTTTCCAGAAAAGTGTGGGAGGCCACTGTCATACCCATTTTGAAAGCTGGAAAGGATCGTCATCTCCCGTCCAGCTACCGTCCTATTTCCCTACCAGTTGCGTCTGCAAGGTGATGGAACGCATGATCAATGGACGTTTGGTATGGTGGTTGGAAACTCACAAACTGCTGACCAACAGCTAGTGCGGTTATCGTAGGCGCCGTTCAGCAATGGACCACCTTTAGTCATTGTCGACACAGATCATGAATGGATTCATGAAAAATTGCTAAAACGTTACGATATTTTTTTACCTAGAGAAGGCTTATGATCGTGTTGACGAGCAGGGATACTACTTTCCCTACACGCCTGGAACATACATGCACGTTACCACTGTTCATTCAGGAGTTTATGACGGACCGCGTTTTTCGAGTAAGGGTCGGCTCGGTTTTTTGCGAACCTTTTTGTTCAGGAGTACGGAATACCTCAGGGATTGGTACTAACCGTTACACTGTTTGCTATAGCAATTCTATCTCTAAATGTATTGTCATGCTTATTCGTAGACGACTTTGCCGTTTATTTCACTTCTCTGCGTACGCCGTATGCAGCAATGCTTAGATAATCTCCAAGATTGGAGTTCTAAAAACGATTTTCGTATCTCAACGGAGAAGTCAATATGCGTGAACCTCTGGCGCCGTAGGAGACGATTGCCACCTTCGCTCCGATTTGGTCCAGATTTACTACCATTCGCAGATTCGACGAGATTCCTGGGGTTGGCGTTTGATAGGAAACTTAGCTGGTCATCGCATATCGCACAGTTGAAAGCGCGATGTGGCCGTTCTCTGAATATCTTTCGGATATGAAATATCAATTCTTGGGGAGCGGATCGGACTATTTAACTGCGACTGTATCGCGCACTGGTCCGATCAAAAATAAACTATGGGTGTATCATTTATTCCTCAGCACGACCATCTGTACTGAGAAGATTAGACGCAGTCCATAACCGGGGCATTCGAGTGGTTATTTGTGCTTTTCCCACTGGCCCGGCAGTTATGAGTCTTTACGCCAAATCTGCAGAACCTCCTCTGCGTTATCGGCGTGAAATCCTCTTGGGAAATTATGGCTGTGTGCTTAAATGTATGCCTCAACATCCAACGTTCGCTTCCTTTTATCACACTGCGCTGGACGAACGTTATAGAAATAGCTCCATTAATCCAAGTCCTGCAGGTGTTCGTTTCCGGGAGCTTCTAAGAAAGCACGTTATTGAAATGCCTAGCATGTTTTCTATGGGGTGAGAGGTTTACCCCTTGGGTATGTGGGACATCTCACGTACTTCTTGGGATGATGATATACAGGAAGTCTGCGATTCCTAATTTTAGTAATCGCACCTGTTTTTTTAGGATTTCTGTCCGGTTACAGTGACCGAATTTTGATCTACATCGATGGATCTAAGAACACCAACGGTGTTGGATGTGCTTATGTTCATTGAACGGAACCCTATACGATCGGTTTTCATGATAGCACATCCATTTATAGTGCAGAGCTGTATGCCATATACCGAGCCATTCTGCATATGCGCCGTCTAAAATTGGGAAACTGTCTCATTTTGAGTGATTCCCTAAGTGCACTTCAGAGCTTTCGTGAGCTCTACAACTACCACAACATTGTTCAGCGAATCCAGGACGCCCTCCACGTTGTACAGGCTTCTGGCGTTAATATGGAGTTTGCTTGGGTACCTAGTCACGTTGGCTTGTCGGGGAATGAACTTGCGGATTTGTCAGCTAAGGCGGCAACCACAGAACCCAGTGTTACAGTACCTCGGGTAACGTCGGAAGACTTTAAGCTTATGCAGAGAGTGGTGCTGTCGTGCTGGCGCGAGGAGTAGTCGGTTCTCCGCGGAAACAAGCTTAGGGTAGCTAAGGACATTCCGATAAACTGGGTAACTTCCTCTCGCATATCTTTCGTGACGAGGTGATTTTGGCTCGGTTGCGTATTGGTCACTGTAATTTTACTCACACTTATCTTTTTAAGGGTGACCCTGCTCCTATTTGTCCTCTTTTTGGCGAGGATCTGTCGGTCTATCATGTGTTGCAAGAGTGTATTGCTCTAGCACATCTTCAGGACTCTCTGCAACTGCCGGACTGTCTTGCTGAGGTCTTAGAGGATGATAAGGAAGCGTTTGATAGGGTTTTTAAATTTGTTTCGAAAGTAAATTTCCAAATGCGGATTTAGTTATCCTAATAGCAGGATAAGTTTTATATATGTATTTATGACTTGTGCTATGTTTTTATATTAATATTTTTCTCTGACTTTTACTATGATTTTATATTGATATTGATATCTGGCTTTTGTTTGATTTTATTTATTTTTTGTTCAGCTTTATCTCTGTCCTTTGGCATGAAATTTTCTACTGATCTTTAACTCTGGCCTTTGCCATGATCTGTCTCAGAAGGGCGCTAATGACCTGGAAATTGTGTACCTTTAAACAAAACCAACCGACCACAATGACAATAATTAACCACAAGAATAACGTAAATTTAAAGCTAGATGCTTTGTATTGAATTGGAACCACTCGCAATGAATCATGTAAATAATCAAATAAGCATTGTACTGTCAAATTCCAAGCTTTCATGTTTATGTATACGCAAAAACATAAGAAACTAGCCAATCACAGAACGGTTCTCTTCAATGATCATTTGCCCTCTCCCATCAGATTTTCCGTCGCCATGTTGACTCACTGATACACCTTCTGTGTAAGACCACGGGCCAAGAATCATAGATGCTCATAAAAATCGCAGCAAAGCAAATTGTTATTGTTGGTGCTTTATTGTGAGTTTAACATCCTTTAGTCGGGTAAAGGTAAAATCTTGCTCATTTTGATACGAGTACATAAACTCTTTTGACAGTGATCGCTTCCGTGGTCGCCATATTAGCTCATCTGTTCGACGCTCTCTTGCGATCGCACGTCTCAGTGTGGTAAACGTTGCACAGTACACGTCAGCTATAGTTGTTGACCCATGGTCCATGAAATCAAACAAAAGAACCGCTATTTTCGTCTCAAAACACGGTAGCCATCACTTTGCGATTCGTGTACGGCGATTGCTTATAACTTTTTTGGTTAGCGTGAACCGTAACGGTGCCACTGCATTGAATGTTGTTTGGATTCTGCGTTGGTGTACGCTATCCCGTCTCGTCCCCTGTAACAATGTGGGAAAGCAAACCATCTCCATCTTATCTATAGCGCTCCACAAACTCGTGCAATACGCATTCGTTGCTGTTTGAGCTGACTGGTGAGCAGTTTTGACATCCACCTCGCAAAAAGTTTCCAATATGCAAGCTGTTCAGTGACATCCTGTAAAGTGAGGTTAGAGCAACATTTCGGAATTTATCAGCCAGACCACTAACCGTCAAACGCCGATCACTTCGAAGCTTTTGGTTCACTTACTCAAAGATGTCGTCGGTCCAAATACTGGGTCTACCACTCCGCTGTTCATCGTGCATATTTGTGCGGCCATTTCGAAATTCTTGACACCTGTGTGGAACCTGTTTGTCACTTATTGTGTCCGGTCCATATAGGAGGCATAACCCACGAAGTATGTCCGCAACTGACGATATCTTTGCCAGCAAAAATCTAATCACAAAGCGCACTTCACAACTGGCGGTATCTACGATTGTCGCGGCCATTGCGATCTGCTCTCACCGACTGGCAAACGCCTACTACGTCACACCAACCCTGCGGTAGGTTCCTCAGGATTCGGTAGACAGCGCTGCAGTCGCGAAACGTCATTCAGGCCTACCAGCCATTAAATATTGTACTTTGGACCTCAGTTTTGGAATACGCCTCTTAGTTTGTAGCAAAGTGAGTGGAAAAAGTTATGTATATAAACATCTTAATTCAGCGCTTGACTCGCTGTAGCTATAATTATTAGAATTGGCATTTAAATTACAATGACTGAACCTAAGCCTGAGAATATTGCATCTAGCAAATTCCGATTCATGTTCTTCATTTTCACAGGCAGATGATCCTGTATATCATTAAATAGCACCAAATGTAGAAGGAATTACAGCAAGCATCTTAAAAATTCCATTTTTATGTCACGCTGTCTTCTCTGTAACTATCATGTAATTACATGTAGCAACAAATGTACTGTTCCATCCTACGTGAAGCCTTAAAACTGATATACTTGCTCCTGCTACACTTAGTAGAGTTGCTGAAGTTCGTCGCAGTATTTTTCTAAACTGAGTTGTGAGAAAATGCTTAAACTAGATCCTCGAAGTTCATCCAGTCCATATTTCACGACCAGTAGCTTATAATGCGGTTTGTTTCGTTTGAATTACAATTTAATAGTAATTTCATCAGATTCTTACATTTTCCAAGTTAATCAGCCTTGTTTATTAAATAACGAGCCTCTAGATACCATTTTCTAGGAAAATGAAACTCGCGAATATAATTTTTACTTTCTCTACTACGTATAGTACGTAGAAGAAGTATTGCATTCCACTCAAACATTTGTTTCTGAGATTTCACCGAAAATACATGTTTTGAGGCCTCCTGAATCTGAAAAGAGTATTTTTGGAAATATGTTCTGTGTGTGTCTGTGTTTTTTTTTTTTTATCTGAGAACAGCATATCTCAGAAACGAACAGTTGGATGAACACCAAACTTGGTATTTAAGTTCAGTATCTTCCAGAGATGCTGACACGAAGGTTTTCAAGAATATCCCCACCCCAGATTACTCTTTGCATGGAAATTTTTCAAAAAGTTTAATTTTCACAAAAATGACTAATCATTTTGAATAAAATACCACAAGTTTAAGACATTTTTATGGCAAATGAATTGTATTCCTCGAATTTTCTGGGATGTCTCCAAAAGTATTCTTCATTGTGAACGACTTTTGCATAACTGGTAAACCATAAGAGATAGACAAAAGTTTACTACACAAACAAATGTAGATCGCGTTAAAGTACACAATTTATTTCATATACATTTTTTTTGTTTAGTGAACCATTTTCAAGATATTGCTAGTTATTCCCTTAAATTTTCCATTACTTATACTTTTTCTCAAATGGGAATTCGTTATTCATTTTTACTTTCTCTACTACGTATAGTAAGTAGGGGAAATATTGTATTCCACCCAAAAATTCGATAGCAAGATTTCACCGGAAATTTATGTTTTAAGACCCCCTGAATCCAAAAAAAGCATTTTTGGAAACATTTCCGTGTGTGTGTCTGTGAACAGCACAACTCAGAAACGAACAGTCGGATAAACACCAAACTTGGTATTTAGGTTCAGTATCTTCCAGAGATGCGACACGAAGGTTTTCAAGAAAATCCCCCACCCCAGATTACCCATTACATGTAACAATTTTCGAAAATTTTAATTTTCTCAAAATTGGCTCTAACTAGTTTGATTAAAATAGCATATATTTAAGATATTTTCAAGACAAATGAAATGTATGTCTCGAAATTTCTGGGAGTGTCTCCACACTCTGACACACACACGACACACTCACCGACATGTTTCCAAAAATACTTTTTTTGGATTCAGGGGGTCTCAAAACATATATTTCCGGTGAAATCTCGGTATCGAATTCTTGGGTGGAATACAATACTTCCCCTACTTACTCTATTTAGTACAGACAGTAAAAAAGGCGCGTGTGTGTGTCTCTGAACAGCGTGACTCAAAAACGAAAAGTCGGATAAATACCAAACTTGGTATTTGGGTCCAGTATCTTTAAAAGATGCGACACAAAGATTTTCAAGAAAATCCTCCCATTCCAGACTACCCATGAATGGAACATTTTTCGATTTTTTTTTGTTTCTCTCAGAAAAGGCACTAACGATTTTGATCAGTATATATACTATCTTAAGACACTTTCATGGCAAATGAAAGGCATATTTTCTGCGAATATCCCCAAAAGTCGTCTTCATTCTGCATGAATTTTGCATAACTGGTAAATCGTAAGAGGGAGACAACATTTTACCACAAAACACACAATTTATGTGATATACATTTTTGTGTGCAATGAACCATTTCCGACATATCCCTTGTAATTTTTTACCTTCTCTACTACGTATAGTAAGTAGGGGAAGTATTGCATTCCACCCAAAAATTCGATACCGAGATTTCACCGGAAATACATGTTTTGAGACCTCCTGAATCCAAAAAAAGCATTTTTGGAAACATGTCCGTGTGTGTGTCTGTGTGTGTGTCTGTGTGTGTGTGTGTCTGTGTGTGTGTCTGTGTGTGTGTCTGTGAACAGCATAACTCAAAAACGAACAGTCGGATAAGCACCAAACTTGGTATTTAGGTTCAGTATCTTCCAGAGATGCGACACGAAGGTTTTCAAGAAAATCCCCCCACCCCAGACTACCCTTTACATGGAAGATTTTTCGAAAATTTTAATTTTCTCAAAAATGGCTCTAACGATTTTGATGAAAATATCATATGTTTAAGATAATGTCATGAGAAATGAAATGTATATCTCGAAATTTCTGGGAATGTCTCCAAAAGTATTCTTCATTGTGAACGACTTTTGCATAACTGGTAAACCATAAGAGATAGACAAAATTTTACTACACAAAAAATGTAGATCGCGTTAAAATACACAACTTATATCATATACATTTCTTTTGTTGAGTGAACCGTTTTCGAGATATTGCTTGTTATTTCCTTAAATTTTCCAATACTTGTACTTTTTCTCAAATTCGTTATTCATTTTTTTTTGTGTCCTAGACATGCAAAGAGAATGGAATGCTCCACATAGCAACCAGCGATAAAATATTTGACTATCGCTTAAAAGCTACCATATTCCCCTTGCATCTACAAGAAAATTACCAATAAGATCGACATCTCGATATCTCGTTTAACATGAAGCATATGGAGAATAAGCGTTTGTAAAAATAGATTGTACAAGAGTAGAGAAAGTCATGTGAGTGTAACACATCAGATTTTTTTTTGAATTTTCCAATACTTAATACTTTTTCTCAAATGAGCATTCGTTATTCCTTTTGTTTTTCTTTCTTTTCTTTTGTATGTCTTGGGCATGCAAAGAAAATGGAATTGCTCCACATAGCAACCAGCTCTTAAAAGATTTGACTATCGCTTAAAACCTAACAATTCCCCTTGCACCTACAAGAGAATTAGCAATAAAATTAACATCTCGATATCTCGATTAACATGAAGCATATGGAGAATAAGTGTTTGTAAAATTAGTTTGTACAAGGGTAGAGAAGGTCATATGAGTGTATCAAATCAGATTTTTTATTTAAAGCTTTTCTCTAATTATTTATTTTTAATAAGAAACTGGTGCACCATAAACTACAGTACGTATGCTACGGAAACTATTAATTATTTCGATTGAGAACAGAATACAATCATTAAATTGTATGCAAATAATAATAATTAACTTTGATGTAGGGAACTGTACCTAACTACTATTATAATAACGTAGTAAAATACCTGTATATTAATTAGTGATAATAACAATTCATTTATTTGTTTCAGAATGTAGATCAGTGATGCATGTGAGCTCAAACCAGTGCGTTTTTAGTCTACAAAATTAGTTCGTCCATGCTTCACATTCAGGTAACAAATCATTTCTACATATTGATAAAACTATTAGTAGTTGGAGTGTGGTAGAGTTATTCTATTTTGCATCTACTATTCTCATATTTTGATTAAAGATAATAGAAAGTATGTGCTTCCCATATCCTTCCATTACTCACCTTAGTTTATCTTAAAATCACCAGAACATAATTTCTAATAACATCATATGTATTCTGCAAGATTTTCTAAGCATTTAAATATATCTACTGTAATTTAGTTAGTTGACGGTAATGCAACAACACTGTATGGTGAAGAATTAGTACCCATTTTTAGTGGTATTTAGATGCAATATACATGGATATACAGGGTGCTATTGAGTAACGCCGCACGAATTTAGTGAGAACAGAGCAGTCCAAGCCAAACGACATGAGATATGAAACTGTAAGTGTATGCCTAGTGGATATGCGAGTCGCAACAGAACAGTGTAATGCAGAATTGTAATTTCAAAACCCCTCCTTCTAATATTCTTTATTTGTATCAGAAATCATTGCACAAGAAATGAATGCAACAATTAAAAGGCTTAATCCAAAAACTAGTAGTAGAGCTGCCAGGTTACCACCTAAAGGTTGTTGTAAGATTCTAGCTCAACCACTGTGCTTGTATTGTGGCGGCTGTCACTGGTCCGCTACCTTATGCATGAGTCCTCCTCTGGTCATCTGGGCGTCCTGGGTTCAATGTCTTCCGGTTGCTCTTTCTCTCGTTCTCAGAGATGCTGCAAATCAAACCTAGCCTATCTCATGGGTGTGGGTGAAGGCAAATCATGGCTACGTTAGTTTTAAAACTGGACTTTATTCCAGAAATAAGAAATGGGTACTGTCAGGTGGCTAGCAACATTATTCCTTTATTTACACCCACATATATATGCGGCGTCTCTTCACACCATCGATGAGAAAGTAAGAGTGTAAGTTCTGGGCCTGCCTTTTATACACACATGCCACAACGCTAACATTTGCGCCAATATTTGCAACGTGTCTTTTGTTGGTAACTGCTTAGCGTGTAATGAGAATTAAATTGTCCAACTATTTATAAAAGTCATACTTCACTTGACTGTTGTGGAATTTCCCCCATTTCTTTGATGCGATGACTTTCTCTCTCACACAGTCTCTCATTTTACCCAACTCCCTGTTCTGCGAGACTGACGCTTCTAAGAATTAACTCTTATCGCCATCTCTTTCTAACCTCTGTCCCCCCTCTCTCTCTCCCCCCTCTGTCTTGTTGTAGCTGCTATTTTCCAATTCCATGTGTTACAAGGTTCATTTGCTAAGTGTCCCCAAATTGCCAACTCTTTGGTTTTGCCCTGGTTAACGATTTTTACATACATGAAATTCTGATACCTTATAATACATATTATTTACAATGATATGTACAATATTGATTATTTACCTACCTATACATTATCGATTATGGGTAAAGTCGCCCTCGGCAGTCTAGGGGTATCATGCTAGCCTCTAGTTCCCGAGATCGCGGGTTCAAACCCAGGAGGGCGCTGGATTTTTTTCGGGCGTAGAAATCCTTAACATGGCTTCCCTCGGAAGGAAAGTAAAGCCGGTGGTCCCGTGTCAGAGATTTACTGCACGTAAAAGAACCTCAAGCCTGACACGCCTGATACGCCTCAGAACAAAATTACCGGTCTTTCACGTCAAATATACAATGGGACGTTAAGGACCACAGCAGTTAATGAGCGTCCATAAATAAAAACTCAATTCAATTTCCAGCGTCCTGGAAGGGTGTTGTTCAGGTACCACCGGACCTCAGTGTAGAAATGCGGTGCGGCGCCGTCTTGCATGAAGATGAAGTCATGCGAAGTATCATGCATTTGGGGAGGCAGCCAGTTTTCGAGCATGTCGAGGTAAGTCGTTCGTGTAACGGTAAATGGACAAAACTAAAACAGGAAAAGTATTCATTACATCACAATATCAATACGTTTATCATTTATAATAGCAACTTCCCCACCTACAATATTAATATTAAAACTAATACGTTCACTCCTAATAAGCCATGTATATTGCAATACTTAAGCACAATGTTTTTTTAAGTATTAAGCCACCTTTCTTTTGTTTCGTAAATTCGTGCAAATAGGAAATTTTAAGGCCAGAATAAAATTCCCCTTATATTAAAGGTTTTACAATCACTTCAACCTACTGTATCCTCTTTGTACTTAAAATAATTATGTAATATTTATATTTCTTAAAACGTTTGTCTCGATTAACATGAAGTGAATGGAGAAATAACTTTTATAGAATTAGTTAGAAGAGCGATAAAAATAAGCAGTAATGGATAAGAACGTGCCATGTGAATATAGCACAATCAGGTTCTCGTTGCTTGGAATTTAACTCAAGCTAGGCGCAGAGGGAATGATAAGAATTAGATGGAGTTTAGTGTGAGTAGATGTATAAACGGTATTAGAGGCCTGCAAGCGGGCGAGCTCAATAGAGCGTTGGCTATGTCAGCAACGGCACAAATCCCTCGCGTAAATTTACGTATGTTTCTGATGAATGACGAAGCAAGCACACAACGAGCGCTCTATGATTTACATCACTCGAGCTATGTGTGGTGTTCGGTGAGTGCTCTGCTGCTGACGGTATATACCTGAAGTAGCTGAAAGAAGGCTGTGTTTTTTTTATGCAGACATGAAGTCGAAGAAGATTCAATTGCTCTACCTCAAGCAGAAGCACAGACACCAAATCTACATGTGTTAAGAGGTTACGATACAAATTATTAAGGTAGATGCAGAATATAAAATGCAAATTTTAGAAAGTCAATTATTAAACCTGCCTGGAGTAAATTCTGAGAAGTAAGCGACCAGAGCGCCCCTATAATCCAAAGTTTATTCAGCGGTTCTCATAATAAATCATGAATGTTCGAAAAGGACTACTGGGCACTCAGTTCTTGTAAGACACAAAAATTCCCAAGTTAGTAGTCCCATCGTAAAGCTCATTATGAAATAAAGCTGACCTTTCGAGGTGAGTGGAAACATATGCAGCGAACCTACGAGCGTTTAGTACATTAGGCAGTTATTTATTTCTGATAAGCGATATAAATCCTAGCTGCAGTATTGTGGGAGAAAATAATTCCAAAAGTATTAAAATTGACAAAAATAAGCCAATGCTTATGCTGTAATGGTTTGTGGGCAGAAAATAATCACATGGTTTTCGATAAAACAATTGGGAGGAAACAAGAATTAGGGGGGATTTATATCAGTAATCTCCTTGCTGGAAACAGAATGCAACTTTTAATCACCTAAGCTAACTCAGGATTAAGGCAACACTTCAGAAAACATTTACTTTGCTTCATGTGTGTAAAATGTTACTACGACAAAATGCCTGAATATTTCTATACATGCAGTACATGCAGGTTAACCTTCCTGCATTGCTATACATGTATAATGGATAGATTTTTAACATGCTAGTTTTATCAATGGTGATATCTGCTAATTTTGTTGCCTATGAAGCCCGCTGTTATGCAACTATACTACGTGCAGTGAGTCTTCTATGTGAAACGAAGCAGAAGAAAGTAGATTATTATAGAAAATCGTTATTGTTATTATTATTATTATTATTATTATTATTATAAGAATAACAGTTACAGAAATAAAAATTAGTAGGAGTGCATTTCTATAAAATTAATGTAGAACTTCTGAAATGCATTGGCGGCTGCGAAAACTATGAGGCTTACACATATTATGTATCTGTGCGTCCTGTGATCATGCTCAGCCTCGTTACATAAGTCGCTGCTAAAACCCTATCCGAATTAGCAAACATTGATTACGTGCTTGTAGTTTCATGAAGCCTCTGCTGCTTCTCTCGTTTATACTTTCGAATGATGTAAATAAAGCCTAATTTTCGGAAAACCACTTTCATAAAACTAGTTTAGAGCCAACAGTCCATTAGTTACCTTAAAATTGTGTTCTGCATTGTGTAAATTTGTTACATACGCGTAAAGGTAATTTATAAATAAATAAGTATATATAAATACATATAAACGTCATGCGGCATTAATACACAAAAGGAAACAAAGAGACAAATAAATTGTTCACCAGGCAGATCAAACCCTGGTTACTCTAAGAAAAGCAGGGATGCTAATCATTGCAGTGCTATACGCCACTACGAAGTACTATATATGCTATTCTTGATATAGGCTACTTACGGCACGAATGTCAAGCTGCGTAACTCTGTTGCTCTCGTAGTTAAAGCAGAACACAAGTACTCGACGTGACCCCCAAGGGATGTAGGACGAGCGGAAATAAGACACGAGAGAGACCGGAAAACCCGAGCGCTGAAACCTGTTGAGATCGCCCGTTTGCAGTCCTTCAGACCATACTGTGGTGATCTAGGGGAGTGGCCACTTTTTCTGCGCACTTGTGTATGCATCAAATGTCTTGTACAAACCTAGTACGTTATTTGTATTAAGTTAAATATGACAGCATACCTACTTTTGGTTAATTTCTTTGCAAATGATTCAACACTCAAGTATTAAAGACATTTTAAGTGATATATTCTCCAGATATAAAATTTTTCATATATGGAGTATGCAAACTAATTTATTAAATTGGGAAACAGAATTATCTTTATCATGTTGTATATATGCAATAGTATTTTTAAGTAATTTTATTCAAAACGTTGTCAGTTGCTCAAATCAATTTCACTGTTGAATATAGTCATACCCTCAGACCTCATAGTTATCTAAATCCATGAAAGTGATCTAAAGTAATGCACGCAGTGTTGAAAATCAATCCGATTCATCTTATGTGTAAGATATAATCATTGAACACTTGTCCTAAACGCACTAATCAGTTTGTCTATTTTATTTCCACAGAAATGCAGTAAGTGAATTGTGGTTTAGAGTCAATTGGAGCGAAATTTGACGTAGCAAAGCATTTCTGAACCTTCGCCATGGATAAATCTAATAGTACAACTATGTATTCCTCTTACACGGGGAATGAAAACGTTGCTAGTGCCAAGGATTTTGTTAGGGAATTGAAAGTTTGCACACTAGATCCTGCTCGTTATCTACAAAGATGCATAGCACTGTCAACAAGAGGCAGCAGTGAATACGCTGATTCATACGTGACACCAAACATCCCTAAAGGATGCCTCCAAAGCACAGGGACACTTAGAAACATCTGCATCAGTAAAAGATCGTTTATTTCAGAGAAGCCAGATCATGGAATGATAACAAATATTATAACTTCACGTGCTCCATGTAACTATTATATTCCACAAACCCTCCCCAAATATTCCACCCTTACTCCAGGGGTAAATACTAATATGGGTTACAATTACCTTACAAAACTTACTGGCATGGGAGCAGATAATAAAACTGAAGCTCTAGAAAATCCAAAGACGCTTCTTCTCAAAATGTTACATAGTGCAGTAATCTCTGCTAAAAAGAAACGTGCTGCCCATCTAAAATCGAAAAAGAGAAAGACAAAGAAGAAAAAGCACTTGAAAAACAGGCGCTCTTCCCCGCATAAAAAGGGGTATTTTTCAAAAGATAAGAAACGCAATAATAGTGTTAAAACTGAGGATGTAAAATTTAATAAAGCATCTGAAAACAATACAAAAGCTGTATCAAGCATATCGCTACAAAATGTTATAAATAAAAGAGAAAAGTCTCCGCCCAAAAACAGCAAGATGATCGACAAAATGTTGGAGGAAACTGAAGAAATGTTACGAATTACCTTCTTGTCCAACATACGCTGTTCTTCCAATGCATCTACAACACCAGCTCCTGAATTTGATTTTCTAGAAAAATCAAGCATGTTCCAGCTTGTAAATAACTTTATTTCAAATCTGCTTTATTGCGCACAGAACAAGAACATAGACGAAATCAATCGTCAATCCTTCATATCGACAACCGTAACTACGAAAAGTAAAAAACCCATGAAAAAGGGCCTAACAAACTCCCAGTCACGCGTTTCTGCCAACTGTAAACGAAAGGATATAGGCTCTGCCAGTGAACGCAAACTAGAGTTAGGTCGCGATCATTCAGGAAAATCCAAAACCAGACAGAAGAAAGATAGGTCCATTGGATTTGGGAAACCAGGAAAGGATGACACGGAGGAAGCTGAATTAGCTCATTGTACAGTTCAACCAGATCCTCCATCAGCTATAAGTGCACCCTATCGTGAACGTTATTCCTCTACCAAACCTATATCAAACTCGCTTCATCATCGAGAATCTATAACATCCATGAAGTCCGATGTAGATGAAGAAATACCCAGTTACACCTCGAATTACCTTCAGCGTTATAGAGACCCTATCCAAGATCATGGCAATATGACGAAACTCTTACCAGAAGAATACAATTCGCAAATTACGTATGTTTGTCCTAGCAGAGAATTATTTTTAAAGGTCAAAGAAGCAGTCAGTGCTACCGGTAACGGTGATAAAAGTGGATTAGATTTGTCAGCAGAAAGCCAAGAAGTTTCGGCGACACCAGTGAAAAAATCTGTGGAGGAACAAAAATGCAAAACAATCCAAAGTGTAGAAAAGAAAACCAACATTTCCAGATCGATAGCGAGGATAGTTTCGAAGTCCAGTATGGAAATGAGATCACTGCATCAAAGAAAAGTTTCTGACACAAGTAAATTCAGTGAGAGTGCAATGCAAATAAGAAAACCACCAGCGCTTAGGAGCAACAACAAGCAAATATTTAAGAAAAAAAGTGAAAGAAAACTACTCAGTAACGCCATTACAAAAACTCCAGCAAAACCACGTGCTTCTTGCAGCTTCACATCGACAGCTTCCAGATATCAACGTCAACAAAGGCGGTTTAGACTGCCTCGAAATGACAACACAAGGTGAGGTGTTCTTTTTGTACTACTTACCTATAGAAGTATTTCACCCAAATATTCGTACCGAGATTTCACCAGAAATACATGTTTTGAGACTCCCTAAATAAACCAAAACATTTTTAGAAAAGTGTCTGTGTTGTGTGTATGTGTGTGTGTCTGTGAACGGTATAACTCAAAATGAAAAGTCGGTTCAACACAAAAGCTCAGCATCTTCCAAGGACGAGACAAGAAGATTTTTAAGAAAATCTACCACCCTAAACTACCCTTTAGTTGAAACATTTTTGGAAAATTGAAGATTATTAAAAATGACGCTAACTATTTTGATTAAATTATAATTCCTGAATTTTCTGGGAATAACCTCTAAAATCCTCTTCATTCTGAACCTACACAAAAACTGCAGCTCTCCTTAAAGCACAACATTTATATCAAATAATATTTTAGGCAGAGTTAACCATTTCCAAGATATTCCCTGTCAATGGGTTATATTTTAAAATCCTTATACTTTCCTCAAATAGGAAATGCCCTTCTCCTGGTTATGCTAAGAGAACGGGATTTCAAAGCCATCACATAGCAATGAGCTCTTATGAGATTTGAGATCGCTTAAGATTGCTGTGTGTCCCAATTCTTATTGTTCCTACAAGTGTTTAGATTAACATGAAGTAGATAGAAGAATAAGCATTTGTAATAATAGTTTGAAGAATGGGTAGACAAAATCACATGAATGTAACACAAGATTTCTGCTGGTTGCGTTCATAAAATCAAACCGAAAATTTTTACTATTCTTTCACCAAAAACGTCCACCTACAATCGCATTACCGAGAGCAAGGGCTCTGCGGTAACTTGCAAGTCTCGCACTCGGGAGGCCCTGGGTTTGACTCCAGAACCAGTGGCTCTGACTGTGGGTTTTTCGTAGTTTTCCCCGATTTGCTAGGCCAATGCTGGGCTAGTTTGTCTTCTACCACGAATTTCCTTTCCTTCATTTCCTACCATTTTGCTTCCCCTTTCATGTTTTAGCAGGCTAAGGGGCCGTGCAGGGTCTGTTGGTGCCGGACAGATGCTTGCTCGATGAAACGTTCTTCTCGGCCTTGACAGATGACAGCGTTCTCTGAGCCGACTCGAATTAGTCATATTTTCCCCGGTTCCGCCAGAGGGAAACATTTTCGAGCATAATCAATCCTGGAATCGTTAGGAACTTCTGCGCGTCTTTGTCGGTCGGCCTGCCTGCAGTTCTTCACCTCACCCGTTCCTTCTGGGTACGGTAAGCAGAAAGATCTGCATTGGGTCAAGGTGTGAGGGTGTGAGGTGTCACCTTCATTCTCAGGTCATTCATTCATATAATCGTACTGTAATTTGTAATTACACAAGTTGAGCCGTATAGAAAGATGTAAAAAGAAACATCGTTAAAGAAGGATTATTTGCGGTATTACATTCTTTAGCATCTACGTAGTAGGTAGAAGTATTGCGCTCCAACCAAAAATTTGATATTTGATTCCACTGAACCGAATAAAGCATGTGTGCGTGTGTGTGAACAGCATACCTCAAAACCCATTCATTCATTCATTATCTGTTTACCCTCCTCTTATGTAGGACTTACACCCCCCAGGACTTACAAGCGGGCGCCTGGGGTCAGAGGCCCGTCGAGGAGCAGACACTCATGGATCAGACAGAGCATCCAGGATGGGTGATCAGCCCGATGCCTGGTATGGGATGAAGGAAGTAGATGAAACGAAATGTTGGTGAAATGGATGAAAGGAAAGGTGATGATGGAGCAGTTGGTGGAATGAATGGCGGGGGAAACCGGAGAACCCGGAGAAAACCCGCCCAGACGCCGCTTCGTCCACCACAAATCCCACATGCAGTTCCCTGGGATTGAACCCGGGCCGCCTAGATGGGAGGCGAGCGGTCTAACCACTCGGCCACGGCGCCGCCCCTCAAAACCCAAATGGAGATTAATTACCAGACTTAGTATATAACTTCATCATCTTCCAAAGATGCTATACGAAGAGTTTGAAGAAAATTCCACAGTACAAATCAACTTTTACGTGGAGAGCTTTTCGTTATTTTTTATTTACTCAAAGATGGCTCCTGCGATTTTTATTAAAATGTCATACATGTAAGGCATTTGCATCTCTAATGAAAGAATATTTTGAATTTTTTGCAGATAGCAGTGAAATTCTCCTCATTCTGAATGAATTTTGGGTAAATATACAGAATGCCCTAAAGTTTCAATACATCTTCATGTTCCTATCTGCTACAATACAATAAACATTATAATACATAGGGCAGAGTAGGGCCTCATACGAAAGCGATAATGAAACGTTTTAGAGTGCCATGCTTCTAAAAAGAAATTAAATTTGTTTATATTTGATAGCTACTTTCTAATGTTTTGTGAGTTGATTGCCGCGTAGTCTGTTAGATTTGCTCTAACAGTTTATTAATCATACCATTTAAAGATTTTTGTGTGCACCCAAAGATGAATATGACTACAGAACATTTCTGGGCTATGATGTTTTACGATTTTAAATCGTCATTAACGTCTAAAAAATGTAAAGATCGGCTCAGAAATGCATTTGGCGAAGACGCCCAATGTAAGGCAACACTTTATAATTCGTAATGCGAATTCAAAAGAGATCCGTTTTTTCTTAGTGATGAATTTCGCCCAAGAACTTATTACTGATGAAAATATTGCTGCTATCCTAGCAATGTTTAGAGAAGTTTGACGCACATCTTATGAATTCATTTGGGCGACATTGGGCATTGGTATGAATCAAATCCAAAATATTTACATCAACAGATGTGAGAACACTTTGTTGTCGATAGATTCCACATAAGCTGACTCCCGATCAAGAACAACAACGCATTGTTTGGTGCAGAAAAACTTGAAAACTTCCAACGCCACACTTCAAATTTGGTTTGGAATATCGTTTTGATGATAAATCTTGGATTTATTGTTATGATCCTGAAAAGAAAAGTCAATCAGCTCAGCGGTTCTTTCGAACAAAACCTAACCTACAAAAGTCCAACGAATCCGCAGCGCTACTAAAAAGATTATTGGTATTTTTTTTTTGCTAAAACGGGCCATATTGCTATTATACCATTATAAGATAGACGTACCGTTATTGCTGATTAGTGCACAGATGTCCCTTTACCAACTATTTTAAAAAGTTCCTAAATACGCCAAAAGGAAAAATAATGTTACATCGTGACAACACATTACTGCACACGGCAAAACTAACAACTGAGTGTCTGGATGCTCTAGAGGTCAGCACCATGGACCCTCACCATACACGTAAGATATTTGCATCTCTAATCAAAAGAATATTTTGAACTTTTTACAGAAAGTAGTGAAATTCTCTTCATTCTGAATGAATTTTGTGTAAATATACAGAATGCCCCTAAAGCTTCAATACTTCAATACATCTTCATGTTCGTATCTGCTACAACACAATAAACATTATAATGCATAGGACAGAGTAGGGCCTCATTCGAGAGCGATACTGAAACGTTTTAGAGTGCTAGATCAGGAGGTGCCCTGACCTAGCACCTTGTGATTTCTTTTGGTTTCCATAAATTAAAGATAAAATGCGTGTAATCACTTTTTCGTATTCAGATGAAGCAGTGGAACATTATAAAATCCTTGCTTCTGAACTCTTTCAGGAAGAATGGCATCATTGGTTTAAGGACTGGTTTCATCGAATGCAAAAATTGTATTGGCGTTAAAGGGGAATAGTTTAAAAACAGTAAAAGCGTTAAAAAGTTTTAAAAGTAATAACTCTTTGGATTTTCAAACATTTTCATCGTCGCTCTCGTAAAACCTAATGTCTGGTCAACATGCCATCTTGTCTTCCTCCGAGGTCTAGGGGCAACTCTCTACTTCCCAAGGTCGCGGGTTCAAATCCGCGGAGGGCGATGGATTTTTTCGGTCGTAAGAATCCTTAGCATGGCTTCCTTCGGGAGGGAAGTAAAACCGGTAGCCCCGTGTCGTAGATTTACGGCATATAAAAGAACCTCAAGGTTGATGAGGCCTCATAGCAAAATTTCCGGTCTTTCACACCCAATTTAGAATGGGACGCTAAGAACCACAGCAGTTAAAGAGCACCCACGAATAGAATTATTATTATTATTATTATTATTATTATTATTATTATTATTATTATTAATTTATCATCACCAACACATGTTCCTATCGCCTTGTGGTCTTACGAAACACGCATCGTAAGATTCGGCGGTTATTAGCAAGCTTGCCGCTCTAATTCATTGTTTGAGCTTAGGGGAGCCCTCATGTAATCCACCGCTCTTTCGATCGCTGCGGTCAGTAAGTCTCAGTTACGTATCACTTGTCTTAACCTTAAAAGACAATATGGAGGTAAATGCGGTATGTATCTCTGTCTCTGTCTACCGCATGCATGTTGCCATTAGCTTCGTCCTTTTCTACTCTCGCGCTGTTGCTAATTGTTGCCACGTTGCTAATAACATGGCGTAAATATTACATTGTAATAAATTCCAGCTTTGAACACATTGTCCTATGCAGAATATTTTTACTTTCTCTACTACGTATAGTAAGTAGGGGAAGTATTGCATTCCACCCAAAAATCCGATACCGAGATTTCACCGGAAATACATGTTTTGAGACCTCCTGAATCCAAAAAAAGCATTTTTGGAAACATGTCCGTGTGTGTGGCTGTGTGTGTGTGTGTGTGTGTGTGTGTGTGTGTGTCTGTGTGTCTGTAAACAGCATAACTCAAAAACGAACAGTCGGATAAACACCAAACTTGGTATTTAGCTTCAGTATCTTCCAGAGATGCGACACGAAGGTTTTCAAGAAAATCCCCCCACCCCAGACTACCCTTTACATGGAAGATTTTTCGAAAATTTTAATTTTCTCAAAAATGGCTCTAACGATTTTGATGAAAATATCATATGTTTAAGATAATGTCATGAGAAATGAAATGTATATCTCGAATTTTCTGGGAATGTCTCCAAAAGTATTCTTCATTGCGAACGACTTTTGCATAACTGGTAAACCATAAGAGATAGACAAAATTTTACTACACAAAAAATGTAGATCGCGTTAAAATACACAATTTATGTCATATACATTTCTTTTGTTGAGTGAACCGTTTTCGAGATATTGCTTGTTATTTCCTTAAAGTTTCCAATACTTATACTTTTTCTCAAATTCTTTATTCATTTTTTTTATGTCCTGGACATGCAAAGAGAATGGAATGCACCCCATAGCAACCAGCGTTAAAATATTTGACTATCGCTTAAAAGCAACCATATTCCCCTTGCATCTACAAGAAAATTACCAATAAGATTGACATCTCGATATCTCGATTAACATGAAGCATATGGAGAATAAGCGTTTGTAAAAATAAATTGTACAAGAGTAGAGAAAGTCATGTGAGTGTAACACATCAGATTTTTCTCTATGACATTATAACATTGTTAGAGCCTTATAGATTTCCGTGGGCACAAATTTCTAAAGGAAACGCGTTTTTTCCGAAAAAGTCCCATATTTGCTGTTTCTATGCTTGTAACTAATAAACCAAAGAGAGAACGATAAAATGTTTTTTTCTTAGCTGAAGTAAATTCGAATGCTGACCAGTCTGAATTCTCTCTCTCTTTAATAATTTGAGTGTTTTAGTTTTTAAATCAAATATTTTGGTAAATTTTATATCTATGCAATAGAAAAGTGAGCCAGCAAGAAACTCTTTTAGGAAGTTTTAGAACGGGAACCAAGTAAGAGAAAATGTTGATTTGGGTTGGGGACAGTTTTAAAATGTGCCCGGAATCCTGCAACTTCTTGCGTTCATTGTGTATGACAAACAAAAGTCATCCATTCTGAAGCTTTCACGGCCGGCGTCTAATAGGATGCAAATATTTCCCGGGCTTGTAGGCCGTGGTCTGATGAGTTTTGAAGTTCCCGATGTTTCGCCAAAAACTTTCGCGCTTGGCATATCCAGGCGGTTTCCTTTACTGATCAGAGCTCAAATGTGAGTCAACTCAACTCCAGTCTAGTGGGCTGGTGGTGAGCCTAAGTGATTTTGCTGTGTACCTACCATTGGAAGGGCTTTACCACAGGGATGATTGGACTATTGTAGGGTGATGGGTTTGGTTTTGAGGTTGTTGGTGTGATAGAAGGCAGCACTATGTTTTCATAGGCTCCTCAGCGGATGTCATTTCAAGAGCAGCGCCAATCCTCTGCTCCGCTGGTGTCTGTTATTTCTTAATGGATTATGATTTGAATTTTGAGTGACCACTCCCATGGGGAGTACTTAGTGACAGCATTATGCTGTTGACAGCTTTAATGCTTTCGTTACCGGGGGTGCCCACAGGCCATGCGGGAACCCGGTAGTGTCAGTAATGACGTACTTGAGGTAAGTAGTCTCCCAAGTATCTGACAAGGGCTTCCCATGATGGGCCAATCTAGCATAGAAATTTTGAGCCCGGCCCTAATCACATCCTCCACATATGAGAGGCCCGAGGTTTCGTGCAATAACCTGACTGGAAAGGGACTGCAGACAGAATAGATGGACCAAAGTCCCCTATTCTGTATCCGCTGCAACCAGAGAAGCCACGAATCTGCTGCCATGCCCCACACCTCGTAGCCATAGATCATCAGAGGTAGAATAAGTGCTTTATAAAGGCGTAACTTTAAGTGAATCGGCATGGTGGAAGCCAGAACTGCCCTCTTAGCCCTGCTCATTGTTCCACGCTCGTGTTCACAAAAGTTAGGCCATTATCGAAAGTAACGCTTAAGTAGCGAACAGATGTTCCTCACTCTATCCTGTGGTCCTAGTATATGAGTGTTGGCAGGTCTGCTGATGGGATTCGTCTCCTGGTAAACAAGACAGCTTGGCGTTTGCCCGGGTTCAGAGACATTCGCCAATGCCTGCACCAGTGCTGGAACGAGGCGGAGGTGTCTTTGTATAGGGTGAAAGCTCTGAGTATGTGTCTGTTTGTAGTGCACAGCAGGACGTCATCAGCAAACTGGGCCATATTGATGCCCTGCACCACTGGGAAGTCTGCCATGTACAGACTAAACACTGTGGGAGATAGCACAGAACTTCGGGGACTCCGCCTCGTTTGGGTTTTAGTGTTCATATTTTCCCCGCAACTACTACTGTAAAGCAGCATTGGTGTAGGATTGTCTATGTAGGCCAAGCTGGATCAGTTTATAGAGGAGCCCCTCATACCAGGTTGTTGAGATGGCCTTCTCCAAGTCTAGAGATACAGCAGGAGTGAAGGCCCTATCCTGGACACCCAGGTCAGCAGCTGCTGGACGGTTGAGTGCCCAGGACGATAATCAAACTGATGGGTTGGAATGGCCTGAATGTCAGCCAGTAGCGGTGACAAGCCAAGCGGTGCAGTATAATTCATTCATTCATTATCTGTTTACCCTCCTCTTATGTAGGACTTACACCCCCCAGGACTTACAAGCGGATGCCTGGGGTCAGAGGCCCGTCGAGGAGCAGACACTCATGGATCAGACAGAGCATCCAGGATGGGTGATCAGCCCAATGCTGGTATGGGATGAAGAAAGTAGATGAAACGAAATGTTGGTGAAATGGATGAAAGGAAAGGTGATGATGGAGCAGTTGGTGGAATGAATGGCGGGGGAAACCGGAGAACCCGGAGAAAACCCGCCCAGATGCGGCTTCGTCCACCACAAATCCCACATGCAGGTCCCTGGGATTGAACCCAGGCCGCCTCGGTGGGAGCCGAGCGGTCTAACCACTCGGCCACGGCGCCGCCGCGGTGCAGTATAAACCTCTCGAAAACATTCGAGAGGTTGGGTAGCAGGCTGATGGAACGGTAGCTGGAGGAAAGAGCGTGTCCTTACCAGGTTTCGGAATGAACACCATCCGGGTCACCTACCACTTGCGCGAAAAGTGTCTCAGGATGATGCACATATTGAATACCTTGGTAAGGATGAGTACGTCTCTGAAAGGAAGGTTGCGGAACATGGCGGGGGTCATCCCGTCCTGTCTGTAAGCCTTTTTAGTATCGAGACGCCAGATTTTGCCTTGTACTTAGCTTAGGCGGATGATTGGAAGGGTGGAAACGGGCAGTAAAGTCAGCGTTCTGAAGGTCATTTCTGGGCCTGCAGGTGTCCTCAAGATATCGAGCACATTTTCTTTGGCTAAGGGGTTCGTAGACAAGGCCTAGGTTACCTTGAAGCGGGCAGTTGTATTGATTTCGTTGGCGGCAGAGATTTTTAGCTATCCGCCAGACGTCAGCACCCTCGAGGTTCTGAGGGGCCATCATGACTGTGCGCACACAGTCGGTCACGGACCTCTCGACAAGATGCCTCAGAAGCTCTCGGTTATGGGGCGTCCGGTGTCGCTGATATAGCCTTCGGACTGCCCAAGAGCAGCAGATGAGTAGTTCAATGTCCAGCGGTAGGAATTTGGTATGAGGAGGTATTAGGATGGAAGGTTGTGGACTGTTCGCACCACTATGATTTTGAAGGAGTTGACTGCTGTCCCCAGGGAGGGAATATCTATTATCCTGTGGTTTGGTGGGATTGATGCGTTGAGGCAACCCTTGACGCAGTCCCAATCGATTTCTCTGGTGTGACCAGAAAGATCGTTGCTGGAAACCCGTGTGTTGATCTCCGCCAACACGGGGTTGTGTTCGGAATTGAGCGCCGTGAGTGATGGGAGCATGAAATGATAAGGGTAGTGTTTGATAATCGCAAAGTCGATGACAGATGGTACTCCCCGACCTTGTCATGGTATGTGGGTTGCCAGGGACCCAGCACTCTGAGCTGGGGATCTCTGTCTATCATGTGAATTAATTCACTCCCTCTTGGATTTGCCTGGGTGCCTGAATGCCAATGCTAATGTTTGGCATTAAAGTGCCCCGCCAAAATCACGCAAGGATGAAGGGCTTGTATGGACTGGTAATCAATAGATACGACAGCCGAACAGGTGAATGGTGAATAGTGGTTATAGTAACCTACGTACCTCCTAATTGAACACTTACTGCCGTCGCCTCAAGGGTTTGCAGGAGAGGAAAAGGAATGGGTTTGTGGAACACGTTTTGCCTCACAAGAACCGCAGTGCCACCCTCATTAGTCGGGGCTTTATGCCCTGACAGGTGAGGTCATGCTCAATGTCTCCCACTGGTGTGTCCACAGGTAGGCCCTGATAACACGTTTCAGGTCTCTGGTCTTGTCAAGGCCAAAAGTAAAAATGACGAATATCTTTCTTCTTAAGGGCACTCAGCAAGAACGCATAGTCCTCTGAGTTTCTTGGCCGGAAGACATAACGGCTCTTCCTCCTGGTTACCGTGCACTCCTGACAGAGACCAGGCATGACCTCCAGGAGGAAGCCCACGACCCCCTGAAAGGAGTCCACGATGATCGGAGGTATATAGCATCGCACCTGCCCGCCCACGGTGCGACCACAATAGTTTTTATTTGTATTTATTTTCATGTTGGACGGGGAATATATTACGGGTCATATAAACTTTAGAATTGGGCACTCCAAATTAATGCACTGTTATTTTCTCACTATGGACCAATCTCCAAACTGCACCAGCTCTAACATACCTCTAACCATTCAAAAATGAAAATTAGATTGAGTTTTATTTACGGACGCTGGATGCCGGCTTGATCTTGTTGCCTGCTGGCAGTGGCTTTCCCTTCTTGCTCACTACCCGAAATCCGTCATCACTGTTCTCAGGGAGTAAAAACAACATAAAACATAAAGACAAGCTGGAAAGAAGAAGCCCTACGCTTAAACAAAGCATGGATAACAGTACTGGAAAGGAATCCACAGAACTGTAGGAATAAGAGCTACTTGCAACATCGCCCATCGAGGGACACTGCCAATCAGGACACGGGTCCAGTTTAGGCTCCACCCACCGCTCGTATAGCATATTCTGCAGACACACATACTCAGCCAACGCCAGGAACTATTCAGCCAATGACCAAGCAGGTACCTCAATGGACACCAAAATCAGCAAACGACAACCTTTACATCTGTACGCATAGCATAGAACCTGAAGGAGATTAATCCGTAATGCTGCGGTAAGCCCTGCCCCACATCATACTCGTTCACTGCATACCATAACTCTAATCCCGCGAACATCTGCATGTATACTAAGAAATTCCTTATTAACAGCTTAATCAACTCACTTCTCATCTGCACGCTACTAATCACTGGACGCCATTCAGGCTGTGTCATGGGTGTTGCCCAGCAATCACATTGACACGCTTGCATGCTTGCATGCCAGCACGATTACTAGCGCTACTAACCGGGGTGCTCTAGCTGAACCCGTCCCATCTAATGTTGCTAGAATTCCTATTACTAACCCCAGCAACCCCCTTGCATGCTTTTAGTTAGCAACGGTATGTGCGTAGGAAGACGATTAGCACCAGAGGATGATCGTCACCAGGGGCGGCGGGTGTATATATACAGGGTGTAACAAAAACGTATGTCATACCTTTAAGAAATCATTTCTTGCAAATAGAGTATACAAAGATGTTATATGAACATAGGTCCGGAAATTGTTCATTTCTTTTTCTACAACTCTGCTTACACGGTGAGATGTGTAAGACCTAGCTGTCTATCCTGTAGCTAAAACCCCACACTAGAACAATTGTTTAATTGTACAGCAGCAAACATTCGCTTTTACATCTGGTTAAATTGCATGGAGGTACTGCATTTCACCGTTGTCATTGTGCTACAGTACGTAGTCCGTTTTTAGGCAATGGTACTGCTTGTCGTAGCGCCGAGCACGGGAGTGTCTGTTCTGTGAGTTTCAGATGCAGTAACATATACATTTTGATTTGTGCAGATTCTCATTTAATGTACGGATTAGGCGAAGGTAATACAGTAGTGTACTAAGTATCGGTTCTGTGATTATGGGTGTTTCACGTACAGGATCATGTACTCAAATGCAGAATTGGCGGATGCTCATTTAATGTACGGTTTAGCTGAAGGTAATGCAAGTTCTCAGCGTTTGTACCAACAGAAATTTCCAGACTGACGTTGTCCAGATAGGAGAACGTTTCAACCAATTGATCGTTGTCTGAGGGAAAATGGTACCTTCAAGCCTGCTACTCGTGACTGGAGAAGACCCAGAGCAAGCAGAACACTACAACTGGAGGAGGTGATACTTCATGCTGTAGAAGAAGACCCTAGTATCAGCACTCGACAATTAGCTGTAACACGTAATGTTGACCATATGATAATCTGGAGAGTGTTGCGTGAGAACCTATTGTATCCGTATCATCATTACAAGCATTATCACCAGCTGATTATCCCGCACAATTAGCGTTTTGCAATGGTTTCTCCACCAATGTGCTGATCCAGACTTCGCTGTAAGTGTGCTGTTTACAGATGAGGCTTTATTTCAGCGGGATAGGATTGTGAGTTTTCCAATCATCATGTACCTATGGGCTGACGTGAATCCGCATGAAATTGTTCCAGCAAACCATCAACATCGATTATCCGTTAATGTTTGGACCGGGATTGTTGGCGAATGTTTGGTGGACCACATGTACTACCACATCATCTTAATGTGCAAAGGTGCAGGAGGTTCATGCGGAATGACTTTTGTTGCAAGATACTCCATTAGGAATACGGCGAGACATGTACTTTATGCACGATGGGCTCCTCAGTCTTTCTGTCCGTCGGATTCTGAATAGCAGGTACCCTGATAGAAGGAATGGAAGAAGTGGAGTAATTCCGTGACCTCCACGCTCATCTGACTTAAACCAGCTAGATTTTTATTTGTGGGGACATTTGAAATATCTTGTTCATGCAACTCAGATGCAGATACTCTTCGTGCTCTTATTGTGGAAGACTAGCAGACAATACGAAATTCTCCAGGCCTAACTCAGCGCATTAGGGAGTCCATACGATGGCGGGTTGATGGATGCATTGGAGCTAATAGAAGCCATTTTGAACACATGCTGTGATTTCCTGTTTCCCCCACGTTTCTGTCATTGATTGGTCTTCTATGGGGTGGAAAAGGCGCTCTAAACGGAAATAAACGATCTCTGGGCCTATGTTCATATAACACTATTTAATCCTCTATCCACAAGGAATGCGTTCCCAAATTATTAACATACCTTTTTGTTACATCCTATATATAGGATGTAACAAAAAGGTATGTTATATATATAAACTGACACAAGTTCGAGCTCTGACCAGTAGGATCACCATGAATATGCCAAACGCAGTCCTTGGCGAAGCGTCGGGAACTTCAAAACCCATTAGACCATGGCCTATAAGCCCGGAAAATAATTGTATTCTAAACGTCATCCATCTATTCAAATAACAGGCGCACAAGGCGCACATCGGTCGTAAGGAAGTGTGTATGTTTATACACAATCAATGTTATGTAGGTCAAATATTTGCCATTTTAGGTAAATATTTATATTTATAGAGGTTGAAGCTAGGAAGAGACGAAATGTTGGTAAACTAAGAAGAAACGCAAAATATAATGAATGCGTTAGATTATTCAAGTAAAATGAATGATTGTAAGCCAGTAAAAGAAACAGCTAGGGCTACCGGGTGTTCAGGAACAGTAGTGTATAGAACAAAAAAGGAACGAATGAAAGGACCTCTAAGGACCCCATCAAAAATGAAAGCAGAAAGTATGGAGGAAACAGAAACCTACACGCTAGGTTAATACAATATGATGGAAAAGCTCAAAGTGGAATGTTGCGATTTGTTCATTCTTTCTTGTTTGGAAACATTCCACCCACATTGATGATGATGATTTTTCATGATGCCCTATAATTTTAAAGCTTTTGCCATTTTATATCTCTATATTTTCTTGATAATACATATTTATATATCTGTAAAATTGTATTTCTAAGTACTAAAATACAAAGAAGAGAGTTAAAGTGCAGGTGAAAATTAAATGTCTTACAATAGCCCTAAATAGCAGTGCAGATATTTTACTGTTTGGTTATGTATCATTCTCAATATGACATTAAATTGGTAGACCGATCGCAGCTGGGAGCCAAAATCACGAGCATACGTTCAGTGCATCTGGCAACAATGCGCAACATTTAACCTTTACTGTATTTTAAGCGTCATACATATAGATCCACACAGTGTTTGCATAGTGGTGTGGTGCCCTATCTTATTCATAAATGACAAATGTAAGAATACCATCCTGCCGTAACTCTGGCTCCAAGAGCAACTGCAACACGTCCAGGAGATTGCCCCATTAAATGTCTTGTGCTGATAATGAAGGTAGGCGTGTTAAACTGCATTAGGCTTTATGTGGTCCTACTCTATCCTAATATAATGTTTATTGTGTTATAGCACACCAGGAACATGAAAATGTATTGACACTTATGGAAACGTTTTTTAATGGAAATCTTAATCTTTAATTGTTATAGTCCTTAGCGTCCCATTCTATTTGGGCGTGAAAGACCGTGTTTAACCATGTATAACTGGTTAACCATAACGGTAATACATAAAATGTAGATATCGTTAAAATACACAATTCAGGGAAATACACTTTTCTCTAGTATCGGACATTTAAGATATTTGTTGCTCCTATTTTACATTTTCCAATAGCTTATATTGTTTTTAAATACTTGTTCACCATTTGTTTGTTTCTCGCGGTGTTGTACAAGAGTAGGGACCTACGACATAAACATTTTGTTGCAAAGCTTATCTCGATTAACACGAAGAAGAAAACATATTTTTAAATATAGTTTACAGAACCGATATGCAAATAAAGGACAGAATTGCAGAAAGTCATGTGAACTGTAACATGAGATTTATATCGTCCCTTCACAGATGAATATGAAAATAAATTACACTAGCTCGAGGAAGTCAAAATGATTGCAACACACGATGCTTTCTCTTGAAATAAAGGCAATGCAAAAACTTTTAATGGCGTTGTGTGCAGTGCTCAATCACGTAAATATGTAAAAGAAAAATTGGTTTTCAGATTTTATTGCCTGGAGCATTCGACATAAGCTCATTAACTTTTAATACTATTTGCAGACTAATATCAACGAAATAAAGTATAAAAGTCTTTAGAGTTTACGAAAGATAAAATTATTACTGTAGTTTCAGCTAAATGATTGAAGAGTGAGGTTTCTGGGAGGTAAACCTCTTAAGAATTAAATATGTATATTACACATTCAGGTTAAGGACATTCATGTCGTCCTCCGTGGTATAGTGGTTACCATGCTAGCCTCTAGTTCCTGAGGTCTCGGGTTCAAACGATGGATTTTTTCCGGGGTAAACATCCTTAGCATGGCTTCCTTCGGAAGGGAAGTAAAACCGGCGGTTCCTGTCTTAGATTTATGGCACGTAAAAGAAGCCTAATAAAGGCCTCTGAACAAACTTACCAGTCTTTCACGCCGAATATAGAATGGGATGCTAAGGACAGCAGTCAAAGAGCGTCCATAAATAAAATTCAATTATTAAATAAATGGGCTGTAATCTTGGGGAAGAATAACATATGTTAACTGCAATACCACATATATAAACCGCTGACATGCCCTCATCATGGCGCAAAGCGTTGGTCCACTGTTGCCTATAGCTTTACAGACAAACCAACTCCGTTACTGAATTTCATCCTATCGGTTACACACACACATACAAACGCTTTCTTTAAGCTTAGCCCGCACGTAAACATACCAAACTGTATTACACCAGGTATGCTTTATTCTAATTGGTTAAAACTGTTCGCGCCATGAAGCGCGCATTTTCACACACATGTGGGACCAACGACGACATAACCATGACTGAATAGTAACAACATGCATTCATAGGAATGAATTGTCGAAAGCATGTAATTGTAAAGGATTATTAAATAATACACGTGGTCGTGGGTTCATATCCGGCGCAGGACGATGGATTTTTTCGAGCGTAAAAATCTTTCGCATGTCTTTCTTTGGAAGCGAAATAAAGCCGGTGGATAAAGGATTCCATCGCCCTCCGCCGGATTTAAAGCCGCGACCTCGGGAACTAGAGGCTAACATGGTAAATACACCGCGGAGTACGACGTGTGTCCCCTTGGTTATATGCGATATCTCACGTACATCTTGGGATGACGGCATGGCGAAAGTCTACGTTTAGTATCCGCACTTGCTTTTTAGAATTTTCGTCAGGTTATAATGACCTACACAGTGTTGACTGTACTTATGTGTGGAATCGAATCCCATACATTCGGTTTTCATGGTAACACCTCAATTTACAGTACAGAACTGTATGTCTTATACCCAGCCATTCTGTATGTGCGTCGTCGAAAATTGGGCGACTGTCTCATCTTGAATGATTCCGTTAGTTCATTTCAAAGCCTTCAAGAGCTGTAAACTACCGTCTCATTGTATGGCATCTCCAGTATGCCCAAGTTTTACACGCTTCTGGCGTAAACGTGGAGTGCGCTTGGGTTCCTAATCATACTGTCTTACCAGGGAATAAACTGGCGGATTTGGCAACTAGGGCTGCAACCACAGAACACAGTGTTACAATATCTCGTGTAACATCGGTAGACTTTAGGTGGTCAGCTCTTCGCGGAAATAAGCTTAGAGTAGTGAAGTACATTCCGAAAGTTGGGTAATTTCCCCTCCTATATCTCGTCGTGAGGGAGTGATTTTGGCTCAGTTGCTTATTGGCCACTGCAATTTTACCCACGATTACCTTTTTAAGGGAGCCCCTGCTCCTCTTTGTCCGCTGTGTAGCGAAGGTCTGTCAGTCCGTCATATATTGCTAGAGTGTATTCCTCTAGCACATTTGCGGGACTCTCTGCAACTGCTAGTCAGCCTTGCAGAGGTCTTAGCAGATGATAACCAAGCAGTCGAAAGGGCTTTTAAGTTTTTATCAAAGGTAAACCTTCAAACGGGAATTTAGTCATATTGACAGCAAGTTTTTTGTACCTTTCGCCTTAATACTATATACTCATTTTATCTCTGTTTTTGGCATGTTTTTTATATTGATTTTATTCTATGGTCTTTGTCATGACTTTTACAACTCATCTTTATCTCCGGCCTTTGCCACGATGTTTTTTTCTAAGGGCGCCAATGATACTGCAGTTTAGCGCGTTAAATATAAATCATCATCAGAATTAGGCCCAGGTACATGTACAGATATGTTCATTTATCGTGACAGCTGGAGAGGAATGCGCAGTGACATCTGGGTGAGTCCATTTCAGAGCAGTTGGCAACTGGAGGGGAGGGCAGGTCAGTCGTATGTCAGTTGCGAGCAAGTAAAAAAGAGCAGTGCTACTGAGCAATACTACAGTCTGTATTAAAAAGTGCGCGCCTGCTGGTTACAGGAAGACATTTAGAAATGTCGCCTCCTAGGAATAAATAAAGAAATCAGGTGATGCAATCGCAAACACGAGAAGTTTTGAGCAATGTTTATAGATTCATGAAAGAAGAACAAGGGCAGGGTCTGCTATGAGAATCTGGGAAAGTGTAACAGAATCGTTCTCTATACCGTGCAAACAAAATTCAAGAACAAGCACAAAATGTAATTTTGATGGTTTCATTGAAGTTGTTAGGTGAACTGTGAATGATTTTTACATCACAGAAAAGTAAAGACAAACTCTGAAGAAAGTACTTGTGAAGCTTCAAAATTTTATAGATTTCTAAGGCAGTGTCTCAACATTAAGAGTAGTTCTTTCGAAGCTAGGTTTAGATGGATGAAAACCAAGCGCAACAGCCAAATTTTTTTATGGAACATCACGCCATATGGCAAAAACGCTTAAATAGCAACGAGACATTCAAAGAAAATTTAACTGGATTGTATTTATGGACGTTATGTAACTGTTGTAGTCCTTAGCATCCCATTCTTTATTATACGAAATACCGGAAGTTTTGTTTAGGCCTCTTTATCGGGCTTGAGGTTCTTTTACGTGCCGTAAATCTACGACACGGGACGATCGGTTTTACGATATTCAAAGATATCGCAATGGAGGCAACAATATAGCTTAAATGCATGAAACTTATACCATGCATCACATACAACGCCATATGCCTGGAGTGATAACTCGCTACAAGACTGTTTGCTCCGATGTCGAAAGGCCGGCAGTTGGTAATCGTACATGCTGGAGGAGAGCAGAGTTTTGTTCCAAATGCCCATGTACGATTTAAGGCAAAAAAAAAACATGGATAACACCATAACATGAATTATACCAACTATGAAAAATGGATCAAAGAAAAGCTCTTTTCTAACCTGCATCCTAGAACTGCGCTTGTAGGTAACGCACATTATCACAACGTTAACATTAAGAAATATCCAAATCGCACTCTAGAATGGATATAATATCCTCATACCATACCCCTTATGATATGACAACCTGGCTTCAGAGACACTTGACTGAAGATGAGTTTAGAAACACAAGTTTTTCGAACCTAAGGAATCCTGAAATTTATCAGCTTACCCTACCCTAAAACCAGCAACTTCCTATAAAACAGACAAAATATTTGAACAACATCATCATATAGTCCTAAGACTTTCCCGCTGCCACATGAAACTGAACCCCATAGAACTAATATGGGACACGCTAAAAATTCAGATATAATGTAACTTTTAAATTATGTGATGTAATAAAACTTGCAGATGAAAAAATGAACTAAATCATAGTGGAAGAATGGCAAGGAGCATGTAAACATGTAAGGAAAGTTGAACTGAATTTATGAGAACCGAGGGACTTCTGGATTCAGAAGTGGGGTTAGTTATTCACTTCAATGGTAACAGAGGGGATAGCTACAGCGAACAGGAAGAAAATGCTGCTGAAGCAGGACAAGATCAACATGCAGAGGATGAAGATGAGCCAGAATGGTACATCAGGTAGAGGATGAAGACGACGAATCGCAGGTATAAGCAGATTCGCTGCTTTAATTTAAATGAGCTGCAGTATTGGCTAAACAGAGCTTCGATAGTGGCCTTTGGCAAGTAACAGGTAAGCTTTGTTTTTATTCAGGTTATGCATCATACTCCTCTCTGGTAATCTTACGCGAGTGACGCGTCGAGACGATAGGGCCGTTATCCCCACCACATTCTTACCGCGCAGGATTTCTGTCAAGATGTATGGATAACTTGCATATTGAAGTCATGCGAATGTCGCACCAGTCGTGCGACCTGAAAGGTCATGCACATGTTTTTCAGGTCGTACGGCATAGAATATTGTGCGACTGTCGCGTCGCATGGTATACATGTTTCCATATTGCGTAGGACTTGTCGCACGGCTCGTAATTGCATGCATAATGGGTTCTAGTCTAATCAAAGTGCAGGTGGCTTCTGCTACATGCGTCAAGTTTAAACACAAGTAGTAATCCCCCATAAATTTCACAATACTGTGGCGTTAATACACAAATGGGCAGTACCTCCATGTAATTATTTAACGCCTGTGCTTAAAATAAATATAATTTTCTTATATTCTGCGAATATATGAACACAAACTACTGTTTAAACATAGAACTAATTTCTATTACAATAAGCGGTTATGTATCCAACAACCAATAAGAGAAGACTAGATGCACGTGCTTTTGTTTACGTAGGTACTAAAGTAAGGGGAAGCTGGGTATGGCAATGAGTTTCATAACACGTACCAAGGGGATCAAAATAGATTATTACAAGCAAGTGTGACATAATTTCATTCAATGAACAATATAATGAAACTAGAACATTTCATTTGCAACGTTTTGTCCCAATTATTCGTCTCTAGCTTTACTAAACAAGGTCCGATAAAATAACACTTGTTAACAGTCAAAATAGGTAATCCTTTTAAGATGCAGTCTGTGTATAGTGAGACATATTTAGTGTCGTAGGCCAGCGAAAAGAGAAAAGCTAATGATTATATGATCGGAGGTTGGTGCTTCATTTGCATTTTTCTAATTCTTGTAACGCTGTTTAACTCCTATTTTAACTTGAAAGGTAATAAATGTGGTGATCTTAGGATATATAATAATCATAATTTACTACCTCTGTGATCGAGTGGTCAGCGCTCTGGTTTCTCAACCCAGAGGTCTCGGGTTCAATTTCTGACTGGCCCGAGGAAATATTTCTTTGCAATAAAATGCAGCTTTTGGGCTTGTAGACGTATCCAACAAATGAAAGTTCACCCGACGTTTCACCCATAACTTCGCTGGGCTTCTTCAGGGGAATGTTGACTCTTCACCGGTGATCATCCTCACTCTGGCCGTAAACATACAACATGAAATATTTTGAAGGCGGCTACTGTTACGAAAAAACTTATTTGACATAATTTTTTTGTATTTTAATTAGCTCTCAGTTTTGCCATGACAAGTTTATGGTTTCCCTGTTATACGAAATTATATGCAATATTCAGGCAGAAGACATTATAGATTGTTTCATTCTTCGAGTATTTGTAACATGTGATACTGCAATAAAAGTCGTAAGAACAGATTTTTTTTTAAAAAAAATATAGACATAAACGGAGTGGGTAAGTTATGTGAAAATCTTCGAATTGAATCCAAGGGCTATGATGTATTCTCGAAGATGTTTAATCTTTGAGCTATTCTGCTCACACACATACACACGCACACGGATGAACAAATTGAGTTTTATCTATGGACGGTCTTTAACTGCTGTGATTCTTAGCGTCCCATTCTATATTGGGGATGAAATACCGGTACGGTTGCTCAGAGGCCTCTTTATCTGGTTTGAAATTCTTTTACGTGCCGTAAATCTACGACACGGGACCACCGGCTTAGCCATGCTAAGAATGTTTACGCCCGAAAAACTCCATCGACCTCCACCGGGTTTGAACCCGCGACCTCGGAAACTATAGGCTAGCATGGTAACCACTACACCAGGAGGACGACAGACACAGAGAGAGAGAGAGGGAGAGATTTCTAAAAATGTTGAGAGTTCCAGTTTACTTCAAAACACGTGTGTTCGGTGATATCTCGTCATCGAATTTTTGCGTGCAGTATAATACTTTATCTGCCTACCATACGTAGAATGTAGAAATGAGAGAGCTTTATTCAGATAAATGATCTTAGGATAAAATGGAGTTAAAACTTTTTACACTAAGGAATTTTCTTTTTCCACAGGCTAAATGCAGTGGCAAGCGCAGAACGCAGATTTTTTAACAGAAATGAACATTTGTTATTCCTCGCGCGCCCAAACACAAGGTAAGCCATAAAGGTTTTTCATAATTCAGTTTAATATTAGGAGAGTATAGTCGAAAAGTTTGAACAAATTCACCTTAATGGCATTTCATGGAATTGCCTTATGATTTGAATTGTTTTTCATTTTGTATTATTTTCTTAAGAGCCCATTTTTATTGAACTGCGAATGTTTCTCCAGTGACCTATCATGTACGTCTAGATTACTTCAAACTTGATGACGTAGTGGTGGAATGCTGATTTGCTGTTGATGAAAGCAGTTAGCGTCCATAAATATATTTAACAGTTAAGTTGAATCACACTCGAAACATCCAATGCCGTAGCTACAACTCCAACTATGGTACCTTAGTTCTACATATCGATGCATTGGATTTTATTTCAGATTCAACTTTCCAACATCCTGAAGCCATCCGCGGTGCGACAATTTTGAAGCCGTATCCTTTGCCTCAAATGTTGATGCTGCTATCTTGAAGTTGAATTCATTTAAATAATTTAACGTTACCTACTTTGTTGCTGAGTTCTAGATGCCATCTCCCAGCTCGTTCTGCGTTGTCTCGTCCATCATCTGCTTCAATGTTTGTAGTGGGGAAGTAAGGGCTCGTACGTGAGTACCACGTGCTATCTCACCTGGGTGCCATCTTGGATCTCCGAGATTTCCTTGAAATTCTCTGCTGGTCTGCTTGTCGAAGAGATGAGAAATTCCTATCCTAGCTAGCTAACTTCATATTTATCATTATTTTGTAGGTGAAGGCAAATAACAAACTGACTTTCCCTTAAACAGGCTTAATTTATTCAAATATAATGCCCATTGAAGCGGCTAGCAGCTTTCCCCTGCTTAACACTGAAAAGGATATAAAATATGTACATTTAATCTTCCTTCTACTGTAAATTATTACGTAGACCTATCTAACTGCGTCATACGATATTTCCCAACCACATATACGCACAAAATCTTCCGCTGACTTCACAGTAATTGCATCCTGACAATCACCAAGACTACTATGTAGAGAGTGCCAATCTTGGAGCTTCCTTTCCCTTTTGTATTCTCCTACTATGACGCTAGAATTCGCGCCTTTATATGTACTAGCTACTCGCATTGCTTATCTACTTAGCGTGCTATGAAAATAAAATGCTCCAAGTTTTAGAAATCAAGGTTCCTTTTGACTTCTCTGGTAAAACCCACTATCTCTGTCTCACTCTACAACCCAGTTTTCTCTTCTGTTTTTCCAAATCTCTTACTTAGAGGAATTGGACCACTATCTCTATCTCACTCTAATCTCTGACGTCTCTCTCTAATTTCTGTGACTTTGCCTAAACCTTGTGTGCATTAGCGTGTATGTGTCGGTGGACTTTACCCATATTGTCATCCTCGTGGTCTAGGGGTACCATGCTAGCCTCTAGTTTCCGATGTCGCGTGTTCAAACCCGGCGGAGAGTGATGGATTCGTTCGGGCGTAAAAACACTTAGGTGTCTTCCTTCGGAAAGGAGGTAAAGCCAGTGGTCCGATATCGTATATTTACGGCATGTAAAAGAACCTCAAGCCTGATAAAGAGGCCTCTGAGCAAAATTTCCGGTCTTTCACGCCCAATATAGAATGGGACGCTAAAGAACCATAGTGTTAAAGAGCGTTCATAAATAAAATTCAGTTTAACTTTTTTAATTTGTTACGCCTGTTGCTAGTTTGCCTAGTTCTTAATTACAGTTCCTTAAACGCTTGCTTTCTCGTTAATTACATTCTGTGGTACAAGTTATTTTACAGTAAAGCTATTTTTTGATATTATTTTACATTATTAGTTATTTTGTTACTTTCAGTGCTCTATTCTATTGGGTATACGTACCCTTACATGGTATAGCTGAGATCTTTGCCCCAGAGTATGCGTGAGTGAAATGTGAAAATTAACTCCAGTTTAGTTACCTGATAAATTTTAATATTGACTAAAATATTCTGTTGAAGATAGTCACCGACTCTGAATTACAGAATTAAATTATTTCTAGAATAATAATGATGCGAAGCGTCAGAGCTGCCGTAAGTCGCAGAATAATACTCGGAAAGATCCCTTGCAATAACCGCTAAAACTTTCTAGCTCAAGCGCGTCCCTAAGCGCTACACAACCTGAAATGAAAAAAAATCACACACACTTAAAATTCTACACGAGTGATCACAAAATCCGCCGCACGAGTAAAGTCACATGATTAAATAAAAAGTAAATCGGATTTAGAATGCGCGCTATTTTCTTAACCTAACCTCCGCCTACCTATGGCTTACCAACGTTCCTATTATGCGGTCCAATTATAAAAAAAATGTACGCATGCGTATCTTACGCTGTTTCTATGCGGAATCTTTTCAAAACTCAGAATTTCATTCCGTTTTCTAATTTGCAGAATTCCTGTCTACGTGACTGAAAACGTATTGAATTCACCCCTTACATTCCAGGAACTTTTATACCAATGTATTTCCTAACATGACTCACTAATGACCTTGTTCTTCGGTTAAATACTTCAAGTCAGGATTGTTACACTATACATTGATTTAATATACAGAAATTGTTTATTGCAATTATATCTCTATGTTACTACCATTTCTTTATTTAATGATTTATATATTTCTGTCAATACGGTATCAACATACTGTCTATATACGACTAGTGCTTAAAAATAACTATGAAATAATAATGATAAATGATAATAATCAGTTCCTCTACAGTGACAAAATCCTTTTGACATTCAGGTAAAATGGATTTTCTGCCTTGCATGGTTCATTTATTTATATGCATTCCTGATATATGATTAGGCAATCTCAGGAAAGAATACATTATTAAAAGAGCATTAAACAATAATATTATTGACTGCCTCTGTGGTCGAGATATCAGTGTTCTGGCTTTTCAACCCAAGGTTCTGGGTTCTATTCTAGGCTGGAGCGGAGAATTTTCTGATTCCAAGAGTATCATTCCCTATCCTCCTAGGGTCTGGTAAAATGAATGTGGGAGTGAATGTGTTCAGTTTAAATGTTAATCAAAAAAAACGTTAAAAAATCCATATGGTTCAGAGTGTAGATACACCAATCAGTAAGCAGTTTCAGAAGTAAGACCCGATATGATCATACAAGTTAAAGGGAGCAATAATATTGACGATGATAACAGAAAAAAACTATGTCCATGCTTAATACTAAGGAGGCAAACGTTGATATTTAGATTCATTATGGATAAGAAAGTTTAAATTACCAATATTTCTAACATGGGAGAGGTTCAATATTCAAAAGGAATCTTTTTATTAAAAGCTGAAAAAATCGGTGAAAGGTACTTATTTGTAGCATCGCACTTCCACAAAACATGTTATTGGAGTATGTTTATACTTTGCCATGTTTTAAAGTGCTGTCGCCATTCAGTTGTTACTGGTGATGTCTTAGAAAGGTTATGTAATTTCAAAGACAGCACATGGCGACCCACTGTTTAAAGATTGGAGTGTCGCGTCATATCCCTGCACCTCTTGTACATACAAAGCAATATATACATGAAGCAGATAGGAAAATAACCCTTTTGTTTTCTCTAACACTGCATAGCAGGTAGAAGAGGTTTTGCATTCCAACCAAAAAAAGATACCGAGATTTCACCGGAAATGCATGTTTTGAGACCCCTGAATACAAATAAAATTATTTTTAGAAAAGGTATGTCTGTGTGTATGTCTGTGTGTCTGTAAACAGCATAACTCAGAACGAAAAGTCGACATGGCATATTTTTCAACATTTTTTTACTTTCTAAAAATTGGCTTTAACAATCTTGGTTAAAATACCATACATTAAAGATATTTGCATGAGAAATAAAATTTATAGCTTGAATTTTCTGTGAATACCCTGTAAAGTCTTCTTCATTCGGAAGGAATTTTGTATAATCGATATACGAGAACGTACTACACAGGCAATGTAGATCTCTTTAAAACACAAAATTTGTTTTAAATAACCCTTTTTGTGGCATCAGCCATTTCCAAGATATCCGTTATTGATGGTTCAAATTGTGGCATTCTTTTAAAGTCGTGTCAACATTCAGTTGTTTCTCGCGATTGCATGAAAACAGTATGGAATTTTAAGGCTAACGAATAGCGTCCAGTTCTTAAAAATTGACTATCGCTGTTCGCCTTGTACCTATAACGAAATGTGTAATTTAGTTATTTCTGAAAAAGTTTATTTGGATTAAAATGAAGAAGATATAAAGAAAAGCTTTAGTAAGACTAGTTTGTATACCCACTAATAAACGATGGAGGGCGGTGAAAGTCGTGTGAATGTCTCATATCAGATTTTTAAACAGTATTTTGTAGAAGATACAAAAATAAACCACAGTCTAGAGTGTGAATATAAAACATTTAAAATGTATTTTTCTGTGCAGGTATGCTGAACACACAAAACAGCGTTACGGAAGCGTGCTAGATCAATATCACGTTCGGAATCTGAACACTATTATATTCTGTAATCAAGCGGAAGACAACCGCCTAAAGTAAGATTGTGTTAATACATCCCTCTAAATACTCATTTGTAAGTCAAGATAAGGTTGTTATTTGTTTATTCATAATTGAAGGTAATAATCGCGAAATCAGATTTTCCTTAAAAGGCATTGTTTATGTGCGTAGTTTATTTTCTGAAAATGTATGTTTATAAAATTAGCTATATTTATGTGACATAATAAATAATGCACTATAAGTGTAAGGTAGCAGATTCATGTAAACATCTTTTCATATCAGGTCACCAAATGTGTGGTTTTTATTGTTTATTCTCTTGTTTCATAGTGTTGCTGAAGTCACAATGGAACTTACCAAAGCTTCATGTAAGAAGTATGTCGTATAATTTATCTTAATCAGGAAAGTTCTTTGCAGTATCATTGAACGTTTGATGATTATAGCCCCCCCAAAAAAACACTAAATGTTATTTTTAAGTAAATTAACTTGCGTGATAAAACCTATTTGTGTGTCATTGTCAATGCAACCCGGACTTGATCCATTTCCTGAGAGCAAGTTAATTAAACAGGAATTAGATTGACCTGGTTCTAGAGAAACTCCTGCTTTTTTCTTCAGGTCCCTTTCTTTCACTTTCAGCAACAGAATGAAAGGCAAGTCTCCGACTACTAACACGTAAGCTGCACGTGGTCATTGCTCTGTAGTACAGAAAGAACTGCTATTTAATTCTAATTTTTCCTTTCATTTATACCCCAAAACTACACTTTTCCAAATGGCTTCTGACTACTTACATAAAACAATGTAAGTGGCAGGACCCATGTGTACCTTAACCTACCAACTACACTGCCGACCTTACACTCACATGCGTATAGCAGAGATGGATGTTCCCTGTCATGCGCAGACACGGGAATATGATGTGGTTAGCACCGTGCTCCTGCAGGTGGAATTTTCATTTTCCTGATATACAGACCTCTGCCTATGCTCAAGTGCATCATGATTTTTAAGTATTTTTAACGTCCGTTCTTATTTCATACGGCACCACAGGCTGTTAACACTGATGATACATGAAATAAAATTATAATTGGGAAAGGAAATTTGGGGAGAAAGCCTTCCAGGCCTAAGTTTACGGTAATCCAGAATTTGCCACTTAAGTGGATTGAGAAAAACCTAGAAAAACCTCGGTCAGAAGGACGTTCCTGACAGGTTTTAAACTGTAGACCTCTCGTTCACGAGTTTACTTCGAATAACCGTGCCAGTAACGCATCACGATCCTGAGTGGGCAACGGTCATATAATGGGCCAAAAAATCCGCACCGACATATCTATAGGTGGGATTGAACCCACGTGCATTCTGGGAACCGGGACACCATGCTCAAACAAATTAAATTAAATTGCCTTTTATTTGTAGACGCTCTTTAACTGTTGTGGTCCTTAGCGTCCCATTCTATATTGGGCGTGAAAGACCAGATGCCTCTTTATCAGGCTTGAGGTTCTCTTACGTGCTTTAAATCTACGACACGGGACCACCGGCTTTACTTCCCTTCCGAAGGAAGCCATGCTATGGATTTTTACGCCCGATAAAATCCATCGTCCTCCGCCGGGTTTGAACCCACGACCTCGGGAACTAGAGGCTGGCATGGTAAGCACTACACCACGGAGGACGACCCATGCTCCAACTCACTATGCCCCGTCGCAGGGCAAACTTATATGCTTCGTTATAATTTAATAATAATAATAATAATAATAATAATAATAATAATAATAATAATAAAGGGATTTCCTATCCAGGGTTCTATTTCCTGAATTGTATGCTTTTGTAAAGAGGTCCGCCACAGAAACTTGCAAAATTTCCAACGACAAATAATAATAATTTATGACTCGATATCAATGCGATGCCTGAAGATGCACGTATGACGGCCAATTCTCCGGTGACTTCATTTGCTTCGCTATGAGGCTCATTCTTCCGATTCGTTTATTTACGTTCATTAGCCCTATATCCCTATAACTAGTTGAGCAGAACACGTTTGCGGCTACTTTCACTATTAAGAATGTGGAATTGAGGAGTAAGTTAACATCGCAGAGTCGTAACAAGCTGAAATGTGTCTAATAACATTTGAAGATACCGCTGAACTGCATAACCAACTATTATAACAGCAACAACATATCGGACAATGGTGTCATACTTATCTGGGATTCATTTTGTATCTACAGACTGGAGAAAGCATTTGTTCGTCAATTTAAGGCAACTTTGTTCAGATTACATGCCAACCTTTTTGTTCAAATAAGGAGATCGATCTGGTAAATGATAGTTTTACAAAACCTAAAAGTTATAAAGAAAACTGTATGGAGCATTTCAACCAATCTTATAACTCAATATACCAACTAAAGTAACATTTTGTAAGCAAAATAATGTGTATAAAAAGTGGCTCATTCCCCAAGATCGCAATAATTGTTTTCTCTCCTTGAGATTTCCACCTTCTCGTAACCCATCTTTTACTCCACCCAGCCGGTATCAGTTCTCTTATATGGCTAGCCTAAAGACAATCCAGAGAAACTAAACTTAACCAATGGACGATTATAATCGATGTGAAGTGAAGGGATGGTTCGGATACCGCCTCTATGAAACAGTTTCGCTTCGATTGGTACACAAGGAAACGCTAGACCAATACAACATAATTCGGCCTTCTAGAGGAAGGTGTGAAAAGTTAATTGTGTATGTAGTTAAACTGAAGGACAGCTACGAAATTTATATGGAAGCTTTCATCGGCGGCACGGAGGCGAAGACAAAAAGTTATTCGTTAATTATACGTTTTTATTATATTATATTTCATTTTTGTGCCTAAATTCAACGAAGCGTTACCTTAACGGTACTCCGCTGGTTAGAATATATAGTGTGTAATGTTACTCTTTGGCAGTTCGGCCATACTTGAGGGAGTGAAAGTAACCTGCTAATTCAGTCCTAGAACGTATGAAAGGATCAGAGTAGCTCACGCTGGCAGGTTGGGGCTACATTTGTCATGACCAACATAATCAGCTGCCACATTATGGGCCACTTTTTATGCACGTCAGTGTACATGATGCGGTAATTACTTCCACCAGAAAGGAGGCTGTAATAAGGCAGAAGTACAAACAATACAAATATCTCGCTTATGCTTTAAGTATTTGAGAAATTGCTACATGACTAAGTTCATGAAGAGAGACTGTTTGGCAGGGTTGGTTAGTATCCAAATTGCAACCTGTCACTATTTTATTTTTTAATACCATTGTACATCATCAGGTTACGTTTTCATGAATTTGTTTCACATTCGGGTATTTACTGTTTCCAAATCCTTTGAAACTGATAAATAAAAATCAGTCCTAATTAACGTATAAGAAAAAGAATACGAAAGAAGGAAATAAATGCCCTGTGCTGTAATTAAGAATTGCTGATTGCGAAAAAAAAATCATCATAACCTTTAGTGAACTTATGTGGCTTTCCTGATACAACTTTTGCATTTTGAAGTTTTTGTGGCAGAAGAGCATCTACTAAGGACAGATGTTAAACAAAGGAGCAAACTTTAAGCATCACATTTAAAAAAGAAAGAAAGGTGTTAAGTCTGCTAATCTCACCTTTAGAATATTTCCACCATGTATATGACTTCTATCAGATGCATATGTTTTCTTTTTCTTTGTGTAGTAGAGTTTCGTACTTAAGTCTGACATGATTTTAAGCATGCCAGGTGAAGATTTATATGAAAATCTCCCCCACCACAAGGAATGCTTTTCATAGGAAATGTTATTTTATTTTGTCAAAAATGGCTCAATATTTGTATTAAACTATCGTGTTTCAGATGGTAATACGACCAACAAATGCATCTCCTGAAGCTTTTATGAATGTCGTATGAAGCACTCTCCAATCTTATTGGATTTATGTAGCACGAAAACAAAGGAGTTAGACAAGAACTTACTAAGGAAGGATGTAGAGCTGGTTAATACAATTCGAATCATACAAGAATTTTCGTAGTGTTAGTCGTTTCCGAAATATTCGCTGTTGTTTGCTTGAATTTCCTAGTGTTTTAAGCAGCGCTTTTCAAGTATCGTTCGTTTGTTTCTAGTGAGGTTTGTTTTTAAGATATGGCTGTTATTCAAGCCTCCTTTACCTAAACTAAAATGTGTATTGAAACTATTTCTGACATTTATCATTAGGAACAGGTATGATACAGCAAAAACAAAAAAAAACATATGAATAATTTGTGCAACAACTACGAAAATAAACAACTTATTATGACAGTTCACACATTTTTTGTCGATTCTGAGAATTTAAATACTCAAAAGGAGTATACTGCAGGAACAAGACCTTAAATACATTCTTTAAATTATTTTGGGTAAAACAAACTTAGGGTTACAAAATGAAAATAGTGATTTTCTCTTAAATTCACGAATTTTCAATTAATAAAATATAATTCTGCATTTTAATTGATTTTCGCTCACATTGAGCTGTAAAACGTATTACACGTGTTCAAAGTAAATTTCTAAAACGTTCAGACCATTAAGAGTTTTTAAAATAATATGTTTGCAGTAGAATATGATAAAATGAATGGTTACAGAAAAGTGCACATAAGAAATGAAATACAAGGTTGATATGTTTTTTTTCTGATAGTTTTTTTAAAATATATTATACTTAAGCTGCGTACACATAGGTGAGCGAGACTCCGATGGAGCTGAATTGCTAGCAAGAATCGAAAGAGAGTACGCTTGTGTTGCTGTCTGAGCTAAACTTTTTTCACCCCATCCCGAGCCCATATGGGCGAACATAAGAGCGTTCCATCATCTTTGGAATGACGCATAGAAAGCAACATGGAAATAACTCGACATGCACCCAAGCTCTTTTACTTGTGCAAACATGTGAGAAACTTAGCGCGAGCATTCTTTTGAACTGGTGAGGGAAAACCAATAGGCATAAATCAGAACGAGCGCCTCTCCCTACCATGCCATTTCTCTAGTTGCAAGGTCACACTCAGATTGCGCTACGAAATTCCGTTAAGAAAACAGCTCGCGACGGTGTTCGGCTCGCAAATGTGTACTCAGCTTTAACCCCTTACAGCAGACGACATGCCTATAAATTTTGATAAACTTTCAAACAAAAGAACATTTTTCAATAAGCATCGTGGTGTCGTGGGAAATCAGTATCCAAAAATATGCAAGTATTTCTCTTATTAGGAAATAATTGTTTAAAAGACAATAAAATGCCTACTCTTAGAGATTCTATAAAGAAGAAGGTGCATCATCAATATTTCTTTTTTTCAAAACCAAAGTTAGGTATCATTTTAGCCATATGCACAGAGTAATGTATTGATGATAAATGTGTGTATACATAGTTTAATTAAAATCTATTTTATTTTTTTATTTCTTTTACTCATGAAGGCAGAAGAGGGAAGCCTTGGATTTAGAAGAATTTATCCAAGAGAAATTAAGGGAAAATTCGCTTCGGGTCTTCGATGAGGTACCGGGACCACCAAACGTTTCAGAAGCAAGTTCTTCAAATGGAAGCGGCTCTGAACACTCGTTTGGTACAGAACCTGACAAAGATTCAGACTTAACCGAAAATGTATATCTCCAAGACATTTCCAGAGAAGAATTGCGACGTAAAAGTGTACTCAGCATAATAGAAGAAGAGCCAGAAGATGTAGAAGATTCAGATAAGTTCTATGTGTCAATATTTAAAAAGCGTGACAAATACCTCAACATTTCCTCTTTTATATTTGACGGTAAGGAAGTGGTCTGTAGTGAAACAACTGCACAGGGAGTTGGAAAAACAGCTTCATTAACAGAGTTAGACTATAGAGTTAGTGATAGATTTCAGACAGAGGATCAGGCTATAGATGTGGATGAAATAAAGAATGAAAATCGAGATGTCTTAGTTTTGGGGGATCCGGAAGTAGCTTCTGAAGAGTCTGAAGGCCCAGCACAGAATACGGTCTGCGTTTCAACAAATGCAGATGTCAGCTTACCACCCCAATTATACAAATCTACGGAAACCGTGGCTTCAAATACTTCTACATTCATTACAGTTTTTGAAGGAATGGAGTTAACACTTAAAGACATGCAAGAAAACTGCCGGTACAGGTCAATAGGTAGTAGAAACTACATTACGCAAGAAGAAATACAAGACGATTGCACTCAGGCCTTGCTCAGGGCTAAGGAATTTAACTTAGGACCTCAGAAGTGTTTTGCTATGAATAACAGCATACAAGTTATGCGATGTGAGCTTTTTTTCACTGACTCAACATTGGCCGTAGGGACAGACAACTTGTACAATAAACATTTTGATATATTGTGCCCTTATTCAGAAGAATACACACTTGGAATTAGTGACACTGAGGAGAGGAATGCTATGTGGAATAAACTTATCACAGTAAATATAAATTATAACCCTTTTTTCATCAAATTAGACTACTATTTCACAGTTTTAGATCAAAAAAGTAGTAAACTTCTACAAAAACTCATTAACGATCCAAATGTACTGAATTTTGCGACAAAATTCACTAAACTTATCGATAATGCGCGCAATAATAGCGTAGAGTATGACGTATCCGATCCTAGCATGAGTATGACTGATTGCAATCCAATCACGCACAATATTATATCATTACTGCTTCTAAAAGTTTTTGAAAGTGTTAAAGACGAAGATAGTTTATTAGACATGAAATCAGCAATGCCCGAAGAGCGGATCTTAATAGAAAGTACTAACCGCAGTTTTGGAGTTGATACAGTACAGACAGAAGTCTTCAATGGTTGTCAAAGCATACGCTCAAAAGAGCTTGTAGACTGCATACCGAGACCTTTGATTGCAACTGTGAAATTTCCTACAGGTGATGCAGGACGAAGAATAGAAGTACGTGGAACCGAAATGGACCAAACTTGTAACGACTCAGGTTGTTCTCCAACGTTACAAAACACAACATTTGAGCACACCATTCGGAAAGTTACTCACTATAACGCTCTCAAGAAGGATATCTTAAATAACAATGATAACACCATAAATGATGACATTAAACAAGATAATTCAACTACACCTGAATGCACCTCCTCCAAAGAAAATATTTTTGATGATGCCTGCTTTAAAGTAGCTCATGGTTTCGATAAAACCACATTAAAAGAGATAAATGCTGTTCTCAAAAACTTATCTAAAACATCAAAAGTAAACAAAAAAGGCACCAGATGTTCGGAAGATAGCCATTTCTCAGATTCTCACAATATCCATCGTATGCTGTGGACTTCATCTTCAGGAGATGTTAACGGAGATCTGAACTCTGAGCCTAAAGAGATCAGTGGCAAAGCGGCAAGCGAAGAAATAACTAATAAAGTCAGGAAAGGTGAAGAGTCAGCTTGTTATTCAAAACAACCAGTAACTCCTAGTTTTACATTAAACAGGGTTTCCGATATTACACAGATTGATATTCCCATCGAGGAAAAAGAAACATGTCCCGAAAGAGAGAAACTTAAAATCGGCAATGCTTCCTTGGATGTGTCAAGTTCTAAACAGCATAATAGATTATCAAACACCATAAAATTTGCATTTCTGGCATTTTCTGTTTTTTGCGCAGCCAGTTTACTACCCGCCATACCTGCTATTAAGCCAGCTATTCAGCAATTAATCAATACCTACATTATTGCATAATTAGTTCACTAAATACGTATGAACTTGGAGCACTGCTACCAAACATTCAGTTTATATCTTCGCCATTCATTCGGCAAAGCCAAATTTGTTTCACATAAAACATTTATAAAGTATGACAATAAAGCAAATATTTTTATTATTTGGAACTGCTTTTTCATTGTGTATCTTAGTAAGTATGAAAGTAATGTTTTGAAAGATGAGTTATCTATTGTCTGTCAACTTGTGTTACTTGATACAATAAATAACTATGAACCCATTTAGTATATTTCTCTTGCTATTAATGTGTTGCAATATCTTGTTTCTTGCCCACTGCTTGGTATGGGAATAGCGGGTGTATCTCACATTCAAGAGGTCTCGAGTTCGAATCTCGTTAGGGTGAGCTACCGGATAAGATTTGTACCGGATTTTCTCTTATTCTGAAAAGATATGTTAGTCGGATAACTAATCTCAATGGACCCCGGGTTCATTTGAGCATTATTTCACCCATTTCCTTCATCATACAATGTGACCTACCGCTTAAAGGGGTTAAACGTAAACAAAAATTACCATGGAATTAATTCTTCTTCCACACAAGCTGTGTGTTGGACAAGAAAATTAAATTGAGTTTTATATATGGACTCTCTTCAACTACTATAGTTCTTAGCGTCCCATTCTTTATTCGGCGTGAAAGACCGGAAATTTTTCTCAGAGGCCTCTTCATTAGGCTTGAGGTTCTTTCATATGCCGCAAGTCTACGGGACCACCGACTTTATTTCCCTTCCGAAGGAAACCATGCTATCGCTCTCAGCCAGGTTTGAACCTCGAGAACTAGAAGCTAGAATGGTACCCCTAGACCACGGAGGACATGTTGACAAGGTTGGAAAGGTAGAATCAGACAACTGAACAGTTCAATACCATAGCGGGGATTTGAACCACCGATTTTCCGGTTTCCATTCAGTTGGTTAGAGCAACCGGACGGAAACGGGAAGATTCGTGGTTCAAATCTCGGCTATGGCACTGAATTTTTCAGTCGTCTGATTCTACCTTTCCAAAAACTACCACATTTTGAATCGAATTCAGTTTTACAGAATATGAGAAAGATAAACTCTCAGATCAACTTTGCTGCAGGCAAAATTTATATAAACGGGAAGATTTAAGTGTAGCTCCACCCTCTTCAAACGTCAATTTTTTACCACACCCCTTTTATTTTCAGATAGTTATTTATGTTATCCCTAAAGATGAGCATAAATTAACACTGGTAGTTTAGCTGTTTGTGTTCTTGCTAGTTGAGTATATGAGGTTAATAATAATTATGATATTAAAGCTGGTGCTAAAGGCATAAAGGTTTAGGGAAAGGAGAAGATGCTGAACTAAGTCAGTTTATTAAGCAATACTTTTTTGACTGTCAGGCTCATATCAGTGCAATTTTGAATTGATATGATGACTATAGTTACAATAATACTATCATAATTGCGTTATTATATGTAATATTATCACCATATTTACATACATATGGACTAAAGCAAACTGAAAAGTACATTAAAACTATTCAAACTGACAAATACATCATAATAGTAGCCTCTTGATACATTTTCCACCTATGGAATTATGTTTCTCTAGTTATATCCCTCAATTCACCAGCGCTTGTACAGTTGCGTTCTCTTCAATGGCTGCAAAAACTTAGGATTCGTTTTCGTGTTTAACTGAGAAGAAATATTGCGATTGTTGTGCATTTCAGCGCTACAGGTAACTCATTTCTCACCCACACCTCTCTTTACTAGGTTGACTAGTTAATTGTATTGTGCTGCGCTAGTCGATTTACACTAATCAAAGTAGAGTTAACTAAGAGAAGCTATTTATAACCATCCTTTTCTTTTGGCACCGAAAATAACACTGCTCATTGGTTCATGCTTGTTTCTTGGAATTTGTTTCAAGCCACTCATAGAGAGCTATAAGGGCTGGATGGAGTCTAGTGTTCGATACACATATAAACCTTACGGGAGAAAAAGCAGTATTAGACCTAGGAGAATGGGTCATCCGTTTTTACTCCCAAGTCTACTTGTTTCCAAACTAAAAGTCATGGAAAATGGAAAATTACTATTCGATATCTATTTTTCACACTGCATGTTTATTAATAGAGACAAGGGAAAGTATAATATTGGAATATTTAAGATTAAACTAGTAATACTTCACATTTATGCAGGGTTATTCAAAACGAAGGAACAGATTTTAAATATTCATTTTAATGAATGGCAGTAGATACCGACAAATCACTGAATAGAGGAAAGTTTAAAGTTTTAAGCCCTACCTATTAGTTCCTTCAGTGCTTACAGCGACGCTGTGTTTGTTTACGAGAAAATTACGTCGCCTGATTAAGATTTATAATTTTCGGTTGAATTAATAATTCTAATCACATATTTATTCACTTAGTACCCCAAGGTACCCCAAATATACTAATACCATTTATAGTTTATATTGAAACAATCAGAAATCTAATTCGTAGTTAAAGTAGTTTTGTGTGCTGCATTATGCAAAGAGTGAATTATTTGTTTAATTACAGTATGCATTTTATTGTATGTTCAACAACGAGCCGCATCGTCATAAAAAATGTGCAATTGATACAATAAATTCCTAGAAGATGGTTGTGTAGGCTAACGGAAAAGCACTGGCCGTCCTCTCATAACAAATGGTACTCATTTTGAACACATAAAATAAAATTTTGAACTTTTCTCTATTCAGTGATGTGTCGGATGTGTCGCCATCTATTGTCGTTCATTAGAAATAAATATTTAAAGCCTGTTCCTTCTTTTTGAATAACCCTATATAGACATTAAAATACAAGAGTTCAGATATGATTATTGGAATTTTAAAATCATATTTTTTCTGCGGTATACAATATAATTTGAACCATAACTGAAATTGAGGAATAACAGTGAAAGTTTGAATCCTATATGCACAGGTTTTGCTTTATTTCGTAGCCATGGTGATGAAATAAAACATAGCTACTCACATACAAAAAGATTCGCAAAGCATATTAATTGATTATAGTAGCTAGTACAATTATATCCAAAAGAAGGGGTGTCTGTGTAAAGTAAAGCGCACCGGACGACCGCTTGTATCAGATGAGAATGTGGAATGGCTTGCGCGCGAAGTCTTAAAAGGAAATCTGTGCGGAGGGCGAGTCGATAACCAGCAGTTCCAACAATGGCAGTGTGGAAGGTGTTATGAAAACGTGCCACCGCTGCCTGCTGACCTACCTGAGTCAAGATGAGCATTATTGCAACTGTAGGATCACTTACACCAGTCATGCTAACGTCAATGTGGCAAGAAATGGATTACGTCTGGGCGTATGCCGTGCCACAATTGGATCCCACATTGCATACTTTAATTTGTGCCATGGTAACCTTTACAATTGTTCTATTATTTAAGTGACGATTAAAAATTATATTGTGTTCTGTAGAGAAAATACATAAGTCTAGAGCTTCTATAATCATTTGTGTATACCATCAATGATTTTAGAACTTTATTTGCTCCTATTTATTGCTCCTTTATCTGCTCCTATTACATCCCAGTACAGTATTTCACACTGGTATTTTCTCTACGGCTTACCTACGGTCGCGCGCGCATGCGTGCGTGCGTGAGTGAGAAAGAGAGAGAGAGAGGGAGAGAAGGAGACACAGAATACAGCATGTCAGAAAAAAAGTGGATAATAATTAAATTTCATACCTGTGTCAGACACTCCTCAAGCATATCAAGCAAAGGTTTCCAATAAACTTCGATTTTGAGCTGTCGTTTACGTGAGCAAAATATTGTTACTTTAATTTTCTCAAAAATTACCATATAATTAGATATATTGAAATATAAAATATATTGCATCTTCTGTGAACGTTCTAGGAAACTCTAATTTCATTATTGCATCCGATATTTTTTGTAGCGTTAGCTGTTTTCGAAATATTCCATGTCATTTGCTTGCAAAAGCCTTGTAAATGCAAGTATGTAATCCCACAGAACACATGTTTGAAATTTTTTTAAGACTTATGCATAAAATTATGAAATTGTTTGGGCCTGTTGTATGTGCTAAGCCATTGTTGTTTAATTTGAAATATTTCCTTGGGAAACATCGTGGAGAGAAGAATCATATATGAATAATGTACAAGCAATACACGTGAATTTGTAACAAATAGAGAAAATAATTTAAGTGTACGACATTTGAAATCTTTCTATACATTTCAAATACCGAACGGGATGGCTCAGGCGGCAAAGTTTATTGCCCGCATTCGGGAGGCCCCGGCGACCGCCCGCCATGACTCATGGATTTTTTCGGGGGTTTTCCGGATCGTCAGGCGAATGCTGAAGCGGTTTCTTTCCGCCCCCGAATTCCTGTTCCTCTATTTCGTCCCATTCTTCATTTCATCTTTCATTCCGTTGGTCTCTTTACAGGGTCAGAGGTGTCGATGGTGTTCGGTGCAGCATGGCAGGGGAAAAGGATGCTCTTTGTAACTCTCTCCGTCCCTCGGCTTTTGGATGGCTACCAAATTTGAATCCCCTTCGAGGGGCGTTGAACCCCTCTGTGTGAGGTGGGGTCTCCGGTCTGCCTGTTCGTCTGCGAGGGTGTCTATATCTGTAAAACTTAGAGACCTTGACGCTGCTGTACCATCGCTCCTGGATCCAACCGCCCGGTGGCTCTTCTCTCTAATCCTTCCTCCCAGGGACGCCCCCTCGTGGTGCCTAGATACAATATCCATTCTGGATCGATGCCGAGTTCCCTCCGTAGCAGAATAAGATGCAAGACCTTTCAAATTCCTCAAGGGTAGGATTTCGATCGTTTCTGTTGCAAAATCTTTATTGGTCATAGTATCTCTGACGATATTGGAAGCAAATTATACTATGCATCACAAAGCCCCGGATTAAGCAGAAATAGAATACTTTATAGGAACAATATTCACGTAAATCCAGCAAAATTAAAGAGAAACGTGTCAGCTCCATATTTACGATTTTTGTTTTAAAATTTATGCCAGTAAATAAGTTAAAATGTCATATAAGTAGAGATTAAAAAACGTTGTTTTCTATACTCGAAGTTTTATAATATGAATGTTTACGATATATTATATAAATTGTGATAGGTACCTTTATTTAATAAAAACAAAACGAATTCAACCCTGACATATTTATTTTATAATACATAAAGTTTTCTCTTTCTTTTCTTTTTTTTTTCCCTCTACTTTCTTATTCATGCTAACAATATATAAAGATTAACATGCTATGAGATTTTCCAAAGCATGTTTCTAAAACGCAATTATTATGAATTATGTACAGATTTTTCGAATGCTAAAATGTATCACGGCATTCATCATTTCTACACTACTATACGATACCTGTTTTTAAAGTAAGTACCGTTTTAATATTTTGCCGCTGCAGCCACGATTTTGAGCATGGGCGATCACTTCCTCCATTCATTAAGAAGCCAGACACAGCTGTGAGCTATCATCGTTTTGTGTATTCCTGTTGTTAGAGCTTTTAGAAATGTTCAAAACAATCGAATGACATGCGACTGTGAAGTCAAATCATTAATTCGTTTTTTGAATGGCAGAAATGTTACGCTAGCAAACATTTATCGCCAATTGTATGAGGCTTATGGGGAAACAATAATGAGCGACAATTCCTGGCAAAACAAACAGCCAAACAAACTCAAGATCTGATCACAGCGTTTGGTTGGAAACAATTCGACCACCCTCCCTACAGTCCGAATTTGGCACCAAGCGATTTTCTTCTGTTTCTTCATCTGAAGAAGCTCCTTGGCGGAAAAAAACGACAATGTTTTTGTGATTTCATCACAGGCGGCATCATTCTTTGACAAACTGGTTTTCTGTTACGACAAGTATTTGAATAACGGCGTTAACTATGTAGATAAGCAGTGTAAAGTAATGAAGTGTTTAATTTTAGAAAATGATGTGCTATTATTTTTTAAAAAAATTATCCATACTTTAAAAACATGTCTCGTACGCAAAATTCAAGATTGGATAATCTACAACAAATCAGCTTATGTCACCTCCGTGGTGTAGGGGTAGCATGTCTTAAATTGTAGTTCGAATCTACGTGTGGGCGAGTTGTCTGGATAAGTTTTTTCGGGATTTTCGCTTACAAGATGACTGTCGGGTAACCTTGGGTCAATGTACCCCTGGGTTATTTCACCTATTCCATTCATCTTCTCTGCAGTTCTCGGTTGTTGAAATTGACATTAAACATAAAAAGAAAAAGCCTGTGCCACACCACAGGTCATTATCTACCCATTCCAAATGTGCATGTATGCTTATATACCAGTTGAGTCAGCCGCCCTTTCCGTTTTTGGAAGATAGGCTGCCCTTCAAGCTAGAATTATGCTTTAAGTCCTTTTCTTCGCTGCCTAACACTAAAACACGCAACACTAAAAGGAAAATGGGGACTTTTGTAATTAGAGACGGCATAGGTTAGATAAATTAGAGATACACCTGTATCCACAATGGACGCTGTACAATCAAGGCACACAGATTATTGAATAAGGTTTATTTAAATTTTGGAGTAAACTACGTCTTCTTTGTCTCAAATAACATACATATTAGTTTATGCCATTTAAATAATAATGTTAAAACTCCAAAAAATGATTAAAACTGTCTTAAAAGGCTATAATATACACGAAAAGTTGCGTGGCACCCTCAAGCAAGCTCTTAAGTTAAACCCAGAACATACCCTCAAGCAAGCGTCCAAGTAGCTAAGTGAAAATCTAACTGCGTGCTATGCGCTGATCACGGGTAACACGGGTTTGCGTCTAGCTCTTGTACGTGCTTTCTTTCTTTCTTTTACTTTTTACTTTCTCTACTACGTATAGTAAGTAGGGGAAGCATTGCATTCCACCCAAAAATTCAATACCGAGATATTTCACAGAAGATACATGTTTTGAGGTGCACTGAATGCATATAAAGCATTTTTGGAAACATGTCCGTGTGTGTGTCTGTGAACAGCATACCTCAGAAACGAACAGTCGGATACACCAAACTTGGTAATTAGGTTCAGTATCTTCCAGAGATGCGACACGAAGGTTTTCAAGAAAATCCCCCACCCCAGATTACCGTTTACATGGAATATTTTTCGAAAATTTTAATTTTCTCAAAAATGGCTCTAACGATTTTGAATAAAATACCTAAGTTTAAGACATTTTTATGGCAAATGAATTGTATATCTCGAATTTTCTGGGAATGTCTCCAAAAGTATTCTTCATTGTGAACAACTTTTGCATAACTGGTAAACCATAAGAGATAGACAAAATTTTACTACACAAAAAATGTAGATCGCGTTAAAATACACAATTTATGTCACATATCTACATTTTTTTTTTGTTGAGAACCATTTTCGAGATATTGCTTGTTATTCCCTTCAATTTTTCAATACTTATACTTTATCTCAAATGGGAATTCGTTATTCATTTTTACTTTCTCTACTACGTATAGTACGTAGGGGAAGGATTGTATTCCACCCAAAAATTCGATACCGAGATCTCACCGGAAATACATGTTTTGAGACCCCCTGAATCCAAAAAAAGATTTTTGGAAACATGTCCGTGTGTCTGTGTGTGTGTGTGTGTGTGTGCGCGTGTCTGTGTGTCCGTGAACAGCATAACTCAGAAACGACCAGTCGGATAAACACCAAACTTGGTATTTAGATTCAGTATCTTCCAGAGATGCGACACGAAGGTTTTCAAGAAAATCCCCCACCCCAGACTACTCTTAAATGGAACATTTTTCGAAAATTTTAATTTTCTCAAAAATGGCTCTAACGATTTTGATTAAAGTATAATATGTTTAAGATATTTTCATGACAAATAAAATGTATATCTCGAATTTTCTGGGAATGTCTCCAAAAGTATTCTTCATTGTGAAAGACTTTTGCATAACTGGTAAACCATAAGAGATAGATAAAATCTTACTACAGAAAAAATGTAGAACGCGTTAAAATACACAATTTATGTCATATACATCTTTTTGTTGAGTGAACCATTTTCGAGATATTGGTTGTTATTCCCTTAATTTTTACTTTCTCTACTACGTATAGTAAGTAGTGGAAGTATTGCATTCCACCCAAAAATTCGATACCGAGATTTCACCGGAAATATATGTTTTGAGACTCCCTGAATCCAAAAAAAGTATTTTGGGAAACATGTCCGTGTGTGTGTCTGTGTGTGTGTGTCTGTGTGTCTGTGTGTCTGTGAACAGCATAACTCAGAAACGAACAGTCGGATAAACACCAAACTTGGTATTTAGGTTCAATATCTTCCAGAGATGCTACACGAAGGTTTTCAACAAAATCCCCCCACTTCAGGATACCCTTTACATGGAAGATTTTTCGAAATTTTTAATTTTCTCACAAACGGCTCTAACGATTTTGATTAAAATATCATATGTTTAAGATATTTTTATGACAAATAAAACGTATATCTTGAATTTTCTGGGAATGTCTCCAGAAGTGTTCTTCATGGTGAACGACTTTTGCATATCCGGTAAACCATAAGAGATAAAGAAAAATTTACTACACAAAAAATGTAGATCGCGTTAAAATACACAATTTATGTCATATATATTTTGTTTTGTTGAGTTAACCATTTTCGAGATATAGCTTGTTATTCTCTTAAATTTTTCAATACTTATTTTCTTAAATGGGAATTCGTTATTCATTTTTTTGTCTTTGATATGCAAAGAGTATTAATGTGTGGCAAAGGGAATGGTGCTGCACCTAGCAACCAGCTATTAAGAGATATGTGTATGCTTAGAGGCTACGTTATTTTTATATTGCCGTTGCAAATACAAAACAAGGGAACATAGTACGCCTTAAGCGATAGTCAAATATTTTTAGATCTGGTCGCTATGTGTAAAACGTAATTCTCTTTGCATGTCAAAGGGCCCTTTCTGCAATTGTTTATCTCGATTAATATGAAATAGATGGAGAATAAGAGTTTGCAAAAATACTTTGTACAAGAGTAGAGAAAGTCATGTGTGTGTAACACATCAACTTATTTTGTCATGGTAATGCAAAGAGAATGGCATACTCCACATAGCAACCACCTCTTAAAATGTTGGATTATCGCTTAAAGCCTACCAATCCCCCTTGCATCTACAAGAAAATTAGCAATAAGATTAACATCTCGATATCTCGATTAGCATAAAGCATATGGAGAATAAGCGTTTGTAAAAATAGTTTGTACAAGATTAGAGAAAGTCATGTGAGTGTAACACATCAGATTTTTTTTCTATATTCTCATTAAAGGCAACACGAGATAATGATATAACAAAGTACATTTCTATGCGCTGATCAAAGAGTCAAAATCGTGAAACTATTAAATCTTCCGTGTTAAACTGTGATATGTAATTTGGTTATTGTCATAGGTCAAATATTATAATCCTGATTTCATCTTTTACATCTAATGTACCCATGTGACGTTTAAACAGATAGCTGCATGTTGTTTACCAACAAACAAACACTAACAAACCTACAAATGCAAATAAAAATAAGAATTTCCAACTAAAAGATTAATAACAATGTTAAACATAATACTAGTTTAAACCAAGATTATTTATGGTTAATACCACACAGTAAAAAAAGTCTGATGTGTTACACTCACGTGACTTTCTCTACTCTTGTACAAACTATTTTTACAAACGCTTATTCTACATATGCTTCATTTTAATCGAGATATCGAGATGCCAATCTTTTTGCTAATTTTCTTGTAGATGCAAGGGGAATATGGTAGGTTGTAAGCGATAGTCAAATATTTTAAACGCTGGTTGCTATGTGGCGCATTCTATTCCCTTTGCATGTCCAGGACATAAAAAAATGAATAACGAATTTGAGAAAAAGTATAAGTATTGGAAAATTTAAGGGAATAACAAGCAATACCTCTAAAACGGTTCACTCAAAAAAAATGTATATGACATAAATTGTGTATTTTAACGCGATCTACATTTTTTGTGTAGTAAAATTTTGTCTATCTCTTATGATTTACCAGTTATGCAAAAGTCGTTCACAATGAAGAATACTTTTGGAGACATTCCCAGAAAATTCGAGATATACATTTCATTTCTCATGACAATATCTTAAACATATGAAATTTTAATCAAAATCGTTATTGCCATTTTTGAGAAAATTACAATTTTCGAAAGATTTTCCATGTCAAGGGTAGTCTAGGGTGGGGGGATTTTGTTGAAAACCTTTGTGTCGCAATTTAGGAAGATACTGAACCTAAATACCATGTTTGGTGTTTATCCGATTGTTCGTTTCTGAGTTATGCTGTTCACAGACACACAGACACACACACAGACACACACAGACATACACGGACATGTTTCCAAAAATGATTTTTTTGGATTCAGGAGGTCTCAAAACATGCATTTCCGTTGAAACCTCGGTATCGAATTTTGGGTGGAATAGTAGTCTTGGGTGGGGGGATTTTGTTGAAAACCTTCGTGTCATATCTCTGGAAGATACTGAACCTAAATACCAAGTTTGGTGTTTATCCGATTGTTCGTTTCTGAGTTATGCTGTTCACAGACACACAGACACACGCTGACACACACAGACATACACGGACATGTTTCCAAAAATGATTTTTTTGGATTCAGGAGGTCTCAAAATATGCATTTCCGGTGAAACCTCCGTATCGAATTTTTGGGTGGAATACAATACTTCCCCTATTTACTATACGTAGTAGAGAAAGTAACTAGTACACGGAGTTGATTCGAGCCACCTTGACTACAGTTATTTACAAACCACACGTTCGTTCCAACTGAGCTATCTAGAAACGTGAGAGATGTATAGTCAGTTCAACATTATATGTGTCATTTGCTTATCCCAGCACACATTTTCAGTTTCCAAACGTCAGCTGTCTAATTACAAGTGTATTAATAGGCGATGCAATAACATCGGGTATATTTCATTAATTTCGTTGAGTCTGCAAACAAAGACATCCATGTTATACACTTTGAGGCAGTATTTTTAACACTTAAATATTTTTCAGCCAAATTATATAATATGTAAATTTAATAACAGCCCGCCTTGAAGCAATATGTGTATGTAATAATTTGTAAAATGTATATAAGAGTCATTGCATATGCTTATATTATTGTATACATGTTCAATAATGTTATATGGATGTATTACGTAATTTAATAATTTAGGAATAATTTGAGAATAATAAGTTAAAAGTTGCTAACAATGAGGTAACCATGAGGCAATAATGAGTTTGGGAGTTTAAATGTTAGTTGTGATTCTTGTAAGCAATAATGTGATTTTAGTGACAGTTTATAAAATAGCCACTCAACAACCGGAGGGGATTTTAGTTAAATGAAGGTATTCTATTGGAGTGGGATTAGCCAATCAGAGACTTGAAATACAGAAATTTACAAGTTTAGACGGTTGAAATCTATGCAGTTGCCTCCAAACACTGCTCATAACCAGATGTGTTGCCTGCAGACAATGATTGTAACCGGATGCAAGGTGCGTCCTCGAGAGATTAAATATGTATTCGTGTGAGACGAAAAATAAGCTTACGTGTTAAAATGTGTAATTAATTAATAAAAAGAATCTCACAGCTCTCTATATGAGTGAAGTGTTATTTAATTTGTGTCAAGGATTAATAAAAGGAGAGAATTAAAACTAAATTTTGTGTAAGCTTACATTCTTGTCACACCACGCCCTGCCAATATATCCATGTCTCTAAAATAATACTGACGCAGCCGAGGCAAACATAAATATATAATATTTAAAGAAACAGTCAAATTACAAAGTTAATATATTTTTAAACTTGGGGCAAAGGCCACCTGAAAGTACATTTGGGGCGAAGGCTACCGGAAACTGTTTACCATACGTGCGGTTGCAGCTACTACAAGTTTGGCTCCCCAACAGTTGAAATATAATACAAATCCTACTTCAAATCAGCTTTTCATACGTAGGAGCAAACAACGTAAAGAACAATTCTACTTCAAATTGGTTTCCATACGTGAAATAAAGACCTTCTTCAAATTGAAGACCAAAACGTGCGGCTAACAAACCATCCTCTTCAAATTGGCTCCCAAAACGTGGGGCTAATAATAAAGACAATATCAACTTCAACTTTGGCTAGATCATACCATAGGAATCGATGTTTTCATGTTGGATTATAAAGTTCGTATTGCATAAAACTACAAATGTAGGGGTAGCGGACTTCCCAGTATAATACAATTTAAATTTACTCGAATTCACAAACGTCTTTCTGGGGATTATTTTAGATTAATCAATACGGTCTTAGCTACATACAACTTCAGAGATAGTCTTCGGCTGTTTTTGCTACTGCGTGACGTATGGAAGAATGGTGAGAATAGAAGAAACCAGCGTCATCAAAGAGACCAAAATGATAGCGCTCTGATGAATGGCTTAACGCGCCGAGTACAAAGCTGATCGCTCAAAACTTCAACGCCAGAAAACAGCTCTAAATATCATTTTGGGCCGAAATGGTTTCAATTAGTGAGAAACGCACCACCTTAGTCAGCTAGACTTTCAGCAGGAACGAAATCCTAATTTCGAACCAGCGGTTTGTTCCTTGGAGTTGTTCAGAGCCCTATATTCATTACATTCCTCGTCAATAACATCTGAGAACTAGAGCTGGATATGACACTATCACTGCTGGTTTGAGCGGCACAATGACTCCATTAATTTAAAAAAAAAAACATTTATCATCCAATTTAACAAGGAAAAGTCTAATTTTAATAGCAAAAACAACAAATAACGTTACGATTATATCCATAATATATATTCATTTGTGCTGTTTACAAGATTGTTTTACATGCATTTAGTAGAAAAATGGGTAAGCCTAACACTTAAACTTGTCGTGAAAATGGTTTTTGGTCTCACTGAGGAAAAGATGTCAAAATCAAGCATTTTTAATGTTCTAACTGAAGTTTTACACTAACATCTCATGTTTACTACTTCACAAATGTATTCCTCCGTTAGTTTAAAGTCATACGTCGGTGAAATAATTTTATAAACAATGCATGAAAAAGTTAAAAAAACGATGCGGTTTTTAAAAAATTAGTGGTTCTAGTCCCGGCTGTAGTATAAGTTTTTTAAAGTCAGATTCAAACTTTCCAAACAATGCTTACACACGACTGGTGTAAAAGAATAATTATCAAATTTTCTCTGTTAACCAGCATATATGCGGACGCAGCTACGGGTAAAAGCAATTCAAATATCAAATTTTTAAAACAACCATACTCGAAATTGACAGGGCATAATTGGGTAAAGCGAAAAATCCAATGGCACCAACCAGCAGCATGCCGTAGTAAAACATACAATTATCAACATCAACATCACAAGTGCTGATAGCTTTCGATAATTTCTCTGAGCATAAATTAGTGTTTCAGATAGAGAAATACTTGTGTCATAACAACGAAAACGACTTTAAAGCGAAATTAAATGATCAAAGAAAGATGTCTGGAGCGAATGAAGTTCGGATATATCATTTAACAAGAATATGTGATTTTTAGACACATAATTACAATATTTTCATATAAAGTCAGAGATAGGTACATAAGCGCGAACTTTAAATTGTTAATGGAGACGAGCTTGATAAGTTTGATCTTTGCTTCTTTCGAGGATTAATAAAATCCAAGAAACATAACAGTATTAACTGCCAGTAGCAAACTGTATTTCTCTGCACCTTCCTTTTACTCTGTAGAGTCCAACACTGGTATTTACACTGCATTGTATTTATTACCTTAATAAATCCATACCATATAATACCTACATATGTGCTGCAATTTATCGTGAAAACAGTTCGAATTCATAGGAATAACAGGTAAACATTGGAGGTTAATTTTGATTTATTTTTGGTTTAAGGTCCTTCAGTCGATGAATGAATGCAATCGGTGAAATGAGCCATAGAACTTAAAGTTATCCGACATTCATATTTTTCAGCATAAGGGAAAACCCCGGAAAACACCTAAATCGAGGAACTCATCCTAACCAAGAACTTTGATCTCTTAAATGTGAGGCAGACACGTTACCCCAACATTACGGAGGGTTTTATTTTTATTTTTTATTTATGGATGTTCTTTAACTGCTGTGGTTCTTAGCGTTCCATTCTATATTGGGCATGAAACACCAGAAATTTTACTAAGAGACCTCTTTATCAGCCTTGAGGTTCGTTTACGTGCCGTAAATCTAGACACGGGGCCACCGGCTTTACTTCCCTTCCGAAGGAAGCCATGCTAATGATTTTTTCACCCAAAAAACCTATCGCCCTCGCGACCTTGGGAATTAGAGGCTAGCATGGTACCCCTATACCACGGAGGATGATTACGAAGTGGACGTTAAAAATATTGTTTGAAGAAAAAACAAGTGCATCCATAGCAGCGATGATAGAAATGAAAAGACATTTGTTAAATAGCAAGATTGATAAGTTCAGCAAAATAAACGAATTGCAAGGAATGAAATGCCTTTATATGTAAAAAATGATATAGGAGAAATATATATTGCTTATTAGTTCATGAGCAACATGCTATGCGCCATAGATATAATTCGATCCTCGTTGTTCGGCTCAATATCATTAGAGAGGTTAATTGGTTGAGCAAAGTTCGAGTTAATTAATACGCTTAGTATTCCAGCTTATTTAGCCGTATGTGTGAAAATTGTGCCAGAAATTGTTCAAGATAACTATATGAGTACGTTTGGAGGAGGCCACTACTGTTTTGTTGACAAAACAAAACGTTTGCTTGAGATCCGAGGGGAGTGAGGGGCAAGGCGATAGTGAGGATATATATTTGCAGAACGAAAACAGTACATTTGCGCGCCTCAGCCTCACTAGTAAAAGCAACTCGGAACTGCGTAGGTTTCTTTTACTAACTACACTTTCGATGACCCACCAACTTGTTTCGTAGGTATCTTCCCACCAAACGCACTCATATTGTGGCAGGCTAAGTAATCTTTGGACAGAAATGTTACGGAAGCAAAGCCTTACAAGATACATAATGTTTACCGAGTAAGATGACTTTGAGCCTTCGGGTGGTCCTGGGTTCGATTCCTGGGTCCGGCAACTTTGTCAACGGGTTTTTCGTGGTTTTTCCTTGTTTGTTAGACGAATTCTGGGGTGATTTTTCTACTAGAACGAATTTTCTTTCCCTCATTTCCTATTATTATTCCACTCACAAATTGGATGTCGAAATTTCAACGCAAATGTATGTTTTGAGGCCCCTGAATCCAGAAAAGCATTTTTAGAAAAAACATCCGTGTGTGTGTGTGTCTGTCTGTCTCCCTCTGTGTGTGTGTGTGTGTGTGTGTGTGTGTGTATGTCTGTGAACAGCACAACTCAAAAGCAAAAATTTGGATAAATACCAAACTTGGTGTTTAAGTTCGGTAACTTTCAAAGATGAGACATGAAGATTTTAAAGAAAATCCTCCCTCTCCAGTTACCTTTTAAATGGAGCATTTATTCTCTAACAAACACCTCTAATGATTTTGATTAAAATGACATATATAAAGATGTTTACATGACAAATACAATGTAGGTATATCTTGAATTTTATGGGACTAGCCTATGAAGTCTTCTTCATGCGGAAGGAATTTTTTATAATCTTGTATAATGGTAAACGTTAAGCCATAGACGAAAACGTACTTCACAAGAAATTTGGAACACACAATTTATTTCAAATAACTTTTTTGTCCCAGCCCGAAATAACGATAATATTCTGAGATAACGATATTTCAGCCATTTCTGAAATATCTTTATAAATGGTCGAATTGTTCATTACTTGATCGCTGTTTTAAAGTCTTGTCAATATTAGCTGTTTCTCGCAATTGCATGTAAACAACATGAAATTTTAAGGTCAGCGTATAGCGTCCAGTTGTTAAACATTTGATATCGCTGTTCTCTTTGTATCTATAATGAATATAGCTATTTCTGCAAAGGTTTGTTTGGTTTAAATGAAGTAGATAGAAAAATAAGCTTTATTCAGAATAGTTTTTATACCCAATAATAAACTATAGAGCGTAGTAAAAGTCATGTGAATGTATCACTTTCATTTTAATAGTGTTTAACAATCGTTCATACAGCACCACAGGCGGTGAATACTGATGATGCATCCAGTGAAATAATATTTGGGAAAGGAATTTCCTCCCCATAATTTGTCAGTTAAGAGCAGGCAGAGGGGTTTTAGTTAGTAAACAGAGCAGTCGTGTTACCGCACGGAGTATAGGTGACGTCAGGTGTTGTGACGGAAATTCTCTACCCATCCCTTCATAACACCCGGTTTTGTTGAGACTATTCTATCAGAACTAGTATTAGAGCTCAAAGGACTTTAAAACATCATCTTAAACAACTTGTATTTCAGTGAAACATAAGGAACCTGTAACATTATTAGGAAGAAACAATGAGGAAAGTGAAATTTCAAACTTCTCAGCTCCAAACTATGGATCAGAATTTTTCTAGGATCTGTATGATACGCTAATAAGAACGGATATTGCTTTTAAAAAATTATAGCTTTCGATGTAAAAGAAAAGCCAATGTAACGCAGATTTCTGCATATTATATCTACATTAAATCACGAGATAAACTTGTTGCACATTGTCAATAGTTAAACATACATTGTTTTTCTGCCTTCTAATACTCTTTAATTCTGCTCTACCTACTATCGAAGAAGGGTGTACTTGCTTTCAAAAGTTACATAATATTTTTTACAGAGAACACTGCAAGGGCACAAGCGCTTCCACCTTTCCTCGCCACCAACCCTCGGTGCGTTCCCAACTTGATGGTTTACTTACTAAAACCCCTCTACCTGGTAATGAGGACTGAGGAAAATCTGGAAAGAACATCAAGAACCTCCTGAAGGAATTTGAACTGCGGACCCACCGTGTCTTAACCACTTCTCCCACTCGTGTAGGTATTTCAATGTCTAGATTTCATTGAAAGAATACTCTTTGACCCATAAAAAAGATTTTATCACATAAGTAGTCTGCATTATCCGTGGTTATTTTCAAAGAGTATAAATTAAACATGAAAAATAAGCTTAAATGGATATCCTACTGAAACTGGAAATTAGAAAAATAGCCAGGAAACTAGAAAAAATACAAATAAAATACTTCAATGGGTCAATTATAGCTATTTTCTTTTTTTCTTTTTAAAAAGATAATATGTTTGAGAAACAAGGTAATATCTTGAGTTTACTTTATATAGTCAATGAAGTCTCCCCATTAATCTTATACAGCCTTATGTAACAGGGAAACATAAGACATGCACTGACATAATTTTTTCTATTAGAAATTCACATATGTAACTAATATTTTCATGGCATTTGTTAAAATGTTGTTTTCCTATCCATATTACATCTTTTAAGATACATTCTTCGACAGAAATGATTTAGAATTAACCAAAAAGTGTTTACTTGTATACAAAATGCGGAAACAACTTTAAAATGTTTCTGCGAGAAGCATACCGTAGTCAGACAAAAGGAGCAATTGCAAACTTTCAACGTTACATTAGATGAAGCACCGCCTTTGGGGGAAATATACACCTTCAGAACTGGAGATTTCGAAAACGGCTAATGCTACGAAAAACAAAAATTAGTTGGCTGAAACTATATTTTATAATGAACACTACTTTTTAAATAAAGTAGGATTCTGTCCATTGCTTATGGTTACATAGTAATACAAATAAACAAAATTCAATTAAAATTATCTTCGTGATCGATTGATCCGCGTACTGGATTTTAAATATAGATTTCCTGGGTTTGATTCTTGGTTGGAATAAAAGTATGTTTTTTTAATAAAAAACATTCACTATCTTTCGGGGATCTGAAAATATAAATGCGGATGTATGTCATGGTAAAAATGATTAAATCGTACTTTAAATCATACGGTATAGGAGTTGTTTTTAAGTCAAAACCCTCGATATGACCATAGGAAGTATATGAATTAAAAATAACAAATAAAAAATCAATCCGAAAGAAAGGAACTTCATAGCCTATTAATAGAAAATATTTGATATACCTTATTCATATGCAGTATCTTAAATATATGATATTTTAATCAAAATAATTAGCAAGTTTAAGATTATAAATATAATGTAATATTTTCCATATAAACGCCGGTTTAACGATGGAGGAATTAATAAAAATCCTCAAGATGCGTTCTGGAAGGATTATGCACCTAAATATGAAATTTGTTGATCATTGGAATTTTCGTTTTTTAGTTATGCTTGAACTTCTCTACCCTCGTACACGGAGCTTCTATTATAAGCCTTTTTGGGTTCAAAGAAGTCGAAAAATGTATTTCTGGTTAAATCTCTATAGGAAATGTTTAGGAAAAATGTAATATTCCCTCTGCCTACTCTAGGAATGTGGCAGACAAAGTAAAAACTGATACAGATTTCATTAAAATATACAATTAATTCAAAACTTAACATGTACAAATATTCCCTATTGCTCGTTTGAACTACTACACATTATAGGCCACAAACTTTATCTACGTAAAATCCTTAGTAGCCTTTTAAGGAGATTGTGAACTGAGTATGGAATATCAACGACAGTATATATCGACCTAAATCTTTAAATCGAAATGCCTGTTAAAACCATTTCTAGGATCACATTTAAATCTTATTCAATGTGACCTTATTTAAATCTGTAGAATATATTATCCAACATACACTTTGCCCTCACATTAGGGGTAAAGTAGAAAGTTGAATCACTTTGTCTAATTATAAGAAATGTTTGGATTGATTATATTATCTCCTATATAACCGTTTTTAGCTGTTTAATCATTAATGCCTGTATAAAACCTTTTCTGTTCGACCAGACACATAGAATAGCCATTTTCAAAATCCTTTCCACTTGACTCACCTCTCCCCTATGCGTTTGTTCATGTGGGGCTTCCCATTAGCTCTTAATAATCGTATGCTTTCCTAACTGCTGAAATATATTGTAAAATCAAAACACCATACATTATCTCAGCATGGTGTATTAATGACAACATTGCTTCTAATAAATCTCCCTGTTCTCTGTGTCCACCGTCCCTCCCTCTCATCTGACCCAATGAATGCACACTTGCTTTAAATTTAGGAGTGTGATATTGGTCACTGGAAATTTAGTTCTGCTGCAGATGGGTTGTTTAACGTTCAGATAAATTTACTCGCACAACTGTGAGCCTTAGAAACCCTCCGTTTGTAACTGAAATTACTTTGCAGGTTTAGTTTTTATTTACAGCACCATGGTTTAGAAATAATAATAATAGTAATAACAATAATAATAACAAACAGCTAAAAAATACTCCGGAAATTATAGGCGTGATGCACAGATTTCCTATCTGGAATGCTAAGTATGTCTTCCTGCGTATTTTGTAGCATTTGTGCACATATATCACATACATATATACTGTAATACATTATTACACTATAAACCAATTATTTATAGGTTCCATAATACAGTCCTTGGTAATTTTGTAAATACTTTTCCTGATAGCCGATGCGGTAATATTAGGTAATGAAAATTGCTCCCTGTCAGTTAGTCTCTCCTTTTTTCCTGCTATATATTGAAACTGTTTGCCGAAAGTTTACAGGTTACACTTAATTCTATCCCAGGTATACAATGTTGAACAATATAATTCATAGCCCATGTGAGTTTGAACGAATCACGGTGATTTATCACTGAACTTGTCGAAATGATATTGTTGCAGTTGATTCTTAATAATTGTTTGCAAGATGTCGCAGCTGATTCACAAGTATTTCATATTTGTAAGCTAAAGGAACAAGGGGAGCTCTCTTAAAGAACGTTTGGTATACATAAACTCAATTAAATAATATAAAAATTACATTATATTGTAATTTATGTTGTATTTTACTGTTTCATCCAGTAAATGTCTTAACAAATAACACTCGTTGAGCAACTAGCTAAGTTCTTTTCAGTAATTTAATTGAAATTAACGAATACCTGTTATCATTATAATTATTCCGAGTTACAGTTTAATTACGTAAAAAAATTATAAGCAAGAGGACATTCGGTAAAGATAATTATGCAAAAACTATTCCATTCTTTCTACTTTTCGTATAGTCACTGAAATTACTTTTGGCCCAAACCTGTGAAAACTGATAAAATACCACGTTTTATGCGACGTTAGTTCTTGTGTCGATTTTACATTTTGAATTCGCAGATCACCAAATCCCGCCATTTAAATATATACTTGTAACAACCGCCAAATCTAACAGGAGAATATGACAGTAGGTCTTAGATCCCTTGTAGAATTGAAGTAAGGATTATAGGGAAAGAAATGAATACTGCAGAATACTATCAAGTATTACCTTTTGAGCATCATGTCTAAGTTCAATTCTTATTGGTGAATAAGGCATAAATGAGATCGTACATTATCTGAAAGGCTCCCGTGCGTTATTGACAATATCGAACTCACTCGTGCTATTACTATTATGAGAGTTTTCATTGGTTCTTCCGTAGCTACGACTATCACTGGTCCTGCAGGCCTCAGACAAAACGAGTTAAACCACGTATGTTGACTGAACGAGTGGAAATGGGAAGGAATGCTAGTTCTCACCTTCATTGGCTAATAGCTGTCATACTCTTTGAGTGCTATCATAGCAAATTACGCACGTAAATATACATCAAAGGAAGGAAACTTATGCATATTCAAAAGCTTTACACAGCTTTGCTGTTTCCTTGTATTCGACTCAAGCACGCAAGCATACGAATATTTGTTACGAATCACAATCCATGTATCATCCAACTCTGTACGTTACTTCCTTTTATTTCTCTACCATGTACATAGTAGACATAGAAGGTATTGCATTCCAACCAAAAATTCAATACCGAGATTTTGCCGGAAATATAAGATTTGAGGCCCCTGAATCCCCCAAAAAACATTTTAGAAAAAGCTCCGTGTGTGTGTCTGTGAACAGCGTGACTCAAAAACGAAAACTCGTATAAATACCAAACTTAGTATTTAAGTTTAGTATCTTCCAAAGATAAATCCCCCACCCAAACTACCTTTAACATGGGACATTTCGAATTTTGTTTATTTTCTAACCAACGGCTCTAATGATTTTGCTTAAAATGCCATATATTAAATTCTAAATGAGAAATAAACTGTATATCTTAAATTTCTGGGAATAGCCTATGAATTCCTCTTCATAGGGAAGGAATTTTGTATAATCTTGTATACCTAACTGGTAAACGAAGCAATAGACGAAAACGTACTGCACAAGAAATGTGAATCTCTTTAAAATAAACAACTTATTGTAAATAACCTTTTATGTGCGATCAGCAATTTCTGAGATATCCTTTATTGATGATTCGATTTTTTCATTACTTTGTCATCTTTTTAAGTCTCGTCGATTTTCAGTTATTGTTGGCGATTGTATGGAAACAGATTAAATTTTAAGAACAGTGTGTAGAGCCCAGTTCTTAAACATTTGAATATCACTTCGCTGTTTGTTCCTAACGAAATGTCTAGGGCTGCTATTTCTGCAAAAGTTTATCTCGATTAAAATGAAGTAGACAGAAATAAACTTTCGTAAAAATATTTTGTATACCCACTAATAAGAGACAGAGGATAGAGACGGTCATGTGAATGTAACACATCAGAGTTTTTGGAAAACAAACTTTCTTTTACAAAGAATACGTATAAACCTTTCCAATGCTTATATTAAGTCATCTAATTTGTACCCTAAATGAATACACTCTTCGTTTCTATCGAAAATACTAAACTCCGCAATGATGATGATTCAGTATAAGTCTCTGAAGTATAAGGTTTAAAACAATATAAAATATACATTTAAAATAATACTACACTATTCCTTTGGTAGAAAATAAATTAAAGTCCCTATAAAGAATTAAGCTCCTGGCATTATTCTTCTTCTGTTCTTTCTTTAATGGTTCTCCACTTCTCTCCCGCGCCCTCTCTCTGTTTATCTTAACTCCAGGGAATGTAGTGAAGCAAAGTGATAGCTTTAGATACTTGGAAATTACCATAAGTAGCAGCAAGAGGTATTATCAAGAATTCAACACAGAAAGCTGTGGCAAAGAGGACTTTTAATAGGAAAAGAAGCTCAGCTAAGCGCTCGTGTGTAGTATAGCGTTTTTAGTATAAACGGCTAATATAATATGCAAAATTTGTCATTTTATAATCGGTAAACTTGTTGCCACCCACTAGTTGCAGCGTCGATAGCTTGTCGGAATTTTGCTCTACAGAATTATTTTAAATGATATTTAAGTTCACTGATATGAGGCTGTCGCTTTTATACGTACTTAAAAGCTGTAATTTTGAACAACCTGGTGCACAAATCAGCCAGCGTCAACCATCCGCATCACTTGAGTGACTTTGAATGCTGTAATCCTCAAATACTGAGGTACACATACATGTTTTAGCCTCAAAATCCATTACTTCGTAATTTATTAGAGGTGGTATATATCTAACTTGTTAGCAGACGGGAGTTCTGAAAGCTGAATTCGAGTTATGGATTTCTTGTGTAAGTTTGCTGTTTAATAATTCACTGTCATTAAATTAGTCAAATCCGTAACTTTTAATCTTTATTGGCTTTATAGGGGCTTAATCAAACTGGAACATGGGTATAGCAGAATGGACAATTAGAGGTTGAAGCAGAATTAATGATGCGACAATTTGAAGCAAGACGATGATCGTCACTTTTTAAAGCCGTTTACTTTACTTGCTTCGTTGTTGATTCTGCTGCCATGGTCTCGAAGCTCGTTCTGTTGTCTTGTGCACCAGCTGCCCCAGTAGAACTTTGCGAACTTTCTTAGGGTATTCGTGGTTGTATTGTGAAAGGACAACACAGTTTAAATTGAATAGGAAATGTTATGTGCTCTAATACTCGAGCTATTCAGGCAAGTTACCGACCGTTTTAGATAAAGAAATATTATTATACCTGCTAACTGCTGCAGTATCAAAGTTACGATTGGAAAATAACTGTTACAGCAACAAATGAAACTAGTAGCGTAACCTATTGTGAGTTGCTAAAATGCTTATCGGCGAGACCTCTCGCAATAGCCGCGAAATCTAGCTCACACAATCGCGCCACTAGGCACTTAAAATAGCAAACGTGCAGTAAGCACCGGTGACGGTACCAGAGCGAGAGAGAGTAACTCTTTGGATATAAAATTGCACGCCTTTATCGCCTTAAGCTCCGCTTACATATTGTTCCCTCTTCCAGCTTTACATCTTGCCCGGGCCAATATTAAACTCTCTTCATGTGTGTCTCTGACTATTACTAACTCAACCTTTCATTTTTCTCAGAATTTCTTTTGCTCCTCTAATTTACAGAATTGGCCTACGTGCCTGCAAGCGTACTCAATTTAGCTCTAAACGGGATTCCCAGAAACTAATGTATTGTTTATTCGTCCGCTACTAATGACTTTGGTTAACATGACTTGCTAACGATCTATTCCTCGGACAAACATTTCAACTAAGCTTATTATTGGGTTGTCTCATAAGTTCGTTCGTATTGCTCGCAAGTTCCATCTAAAGGGCCTGAAAACCCTGAATCCTCTGTACACTCAAGTTATCATAGTTGCCTAACCACCCCTACGACTTAGATGTCAACAACCAGACTCGCTATTGGATATGTCAGTGTGTGTTTGTGACTGACGTTGAAAGGAACAACGTGAAATTGTGTTTACAAACTATGGAAATCAAAAAGGAATATTTCCGACAGCTGATGCTGTTTAACTATCGTAAGGGTAAGACCGCCTCACAATGCCGGCAGAAAATTTGTGCTGTCTAGGGGAAGATGCAATAACGAATCGAGCATGCCAAAAGTAGTTTAATTGATTTTGAGCTGAGAATTTCTCCCTAAAAGACAAAACTCGATCTGGACGGCCAATGGTTAAGGACGTGGAAAGAATTCGTGAAATGATAGTCAACAATCCATGAATGACAACTTGGGTGTTGGCATTGGAGCTCAATTTAGCTTGTGTTACTGTAGCCAGGAACTTGAAAAAAATGGGTTACGTAAGTATTCCCGATGTATGACTGAAGCGAATTTGATTCAGCGCGTTTCCATCGGTGACTCTCTTTGAGACATAATCAGAATATCCTTTGCTGGAACGGCTTTTAACTGGAGATGAGAAGTGGATTGTTTACAACAGCGCTCAAAAGAGTAAATCATGGCGCAAGAAAGGGTAACCATCACTATCGGTTCCTACACCAGGGCTGCATCCGAGAAAGTTTATGCTTTGCATTTGGTGGAATTGCAAAGGAATCCTGTATTACGAACTTTTTCCGAATAATGAGACTATCAATTCCGAGAAATACTATTATCAGTTGGATCCTCTCAAGCCAGCTATTGAAGAGAAAAGACCGGAATTGGGAAACGATGTCGTCTTTCACCACGACCAGACCACATACCTCTATGGTGACCCATCAAAGGTTGCGTAATTTTGAGTGGGATGTGTTACCCCAACCTCCGTATTCTCCAGACATTGCCCCACCCGACTTTTATCTATTCCGTTCCTTGCAGAATTTCCGAATGGCAAACGCCTCACTTCCTTGGAGGACTGCAGACTGAACCTCGAAGAGTTCATCAACCAAAAAACTCCCACATTTTGGAGAAATGAATTTATAAGCTTCCAGAGAAATGACAATATATTGTCGACAACAATGGTGTATACTGCATGAAATAAATAGTTTGTTTACAAAACCTGTCATAGTTATTTACCTTTTGAACGACCTTGTGTTTAAAGCTTGTAAACGGAAAGTTCGGCAACTACGTTGTCGTAGCTGTGCTACGGGTAAGGTGTGCTCCCAGTTGTTCTCAGTGATTGTAACGTAACGAAAAATGAGCGAACTTATGAGACCACCCTATACATTATACATCGACTTAATATAGGGAAATTATTTATTGCAAATATTTCATTAACTTACTGCTATTCCTTTGTTTATAGATACAAAGGGAATAGTGATTATTTTTTAGAGCTGGACGGTATATGCTGGCCTTAAATTTCCATATTCTTTCCATGACATCGCGAGAAATATCTGAAAATCGACAGGACGTTAAAAGAATGACTAAGTATTGAGCAAATCGGACCATTAATAACGGATATATTGAAAATCGCTGATAGCACAATAAAATTATTTGAATTATATTGTATTTTTTAAAAAAAATGCACATTTTTGGTAGTAGGTTTTTGTCTATCGCTTAAAGATTACCAGTTATACAAGATTATACAAAATTCCTTCCGAATGAAAAGGACTTCGTAGGCTATTCCCAGAAAATTTAAGATAAGCATTTTAATATATGGTAGTTAATATATGTTAGTTTAATCAAAATCGTTAGAGGCCAGTTTTTAGAAAATAAAGATTTTTGAAGTGTTCCATCTAAAGGTTAGTTGGGGTGAGGGAAATTTTTTGAAAACCTTTGCGTCGCATCTTTGAAAGATACGGAACCTAAATACCTAGTTTGCTGTTTATCCAAATTTTCGTTTCTGAGATGGTGTTGACAGAGACACACACACGCATACTTACACGGACCTTTTCCTAAAATTGCTTTTATGAGTTCAGGGGGCCAGAAAAAATATATAATTTTTGTGAAATCTCGGCCAGGTCTCGGGTTCAAACCCGGCGGAGAGCAGTGGATTTTTTGGGCGTAAGAATCCTTAATATGACTTCCTTCGGAAATAGATGTAAAGCCGGTGGTCCCGTGTCATAGATATACGGAACGTAAAAGAACCTCAAGCCTGATAAAGCGGTCTCTGAGTAAAATGTAGAATGGGACGCTAAAAACCAATGTAGTATAGAGCGTCAATAAGTAAAGTTAAATTTATTTTTAAACGATTTTTTGGTGGAATACAATAGATACTTTGCCTATTTACTATACGTAGTAGAGAAAGTAAAAATTACAAATAATAATATACGTTAGATATGTTTATTCAGTGAAACATTCGCTCTAACATTGTCCGATATAATGCACATTTACCTATAAATAATCAATTTGTTGCTAAATAAAATGTGACTGTAACAAAATTTCAACTTTATACCTTAGGGTTCGATATATCTGAAGACAGATTATTGGATATTTGGATAGCATCATTGAATGCTAGCGCGACGTAAATGAATAATTGAAAGAAATATATTTTTCTTTCTGTGTTTTTACTTTCTCTATCACGTATATAGTAGGTAGAGAAGGTATTGCATTCCTACCAAAAAAATTGATAGAGAGGTTTCAATAGAAAGACATATTTGGAGGTCCCCTGATTAAAAAATCTACCATTTTTATAAAAAGGTCCTATGTGTGTGTCTGTGAGCAGCATAACTCAAAAACGAAAATTTTGACAAATACCAAAGTTGATATCTATGTTCCGTATCTCCCAAAGATGCTACACGAATATCTTCAAGTACCCCCTAAGCCCAAACTACAATTTTTATGGAAGTTTTTCCTAATTTTGAATTTTCTCAAAAATGGCTCTAACGAATTTGATTAAAATGTTATATGTTTAAAATACTTAAATGACAAAATGTAAAACGTGTATCTTGAATTTTCTGGGAATAGTTTGTGAAGTTCTCTTCTTTCGGAAGGAATTTTGTATAATTTGTTATAACTGGTAAACATTAAGCGAAAGAGAAAAACGTACTGCACTACAAAAATACAGATCTCTTTATAACACACAGTTTATTTTAAATGGCTTTTTGTGGCATAAGCCATTTCCGATATATCCATTATATTGGTTTGAATTGTTCAGTACTTTGTAATTTTTAAATTACTGTGGCTTATCAGTTGTTTTTGCGCGATTTAAAAGGAAGAGCACACTGGCTTCCATTTATACCATCCTCGCAGCTTTGGGAGGCAGTCTACTGGACTCCACAGGTGAGTATGTATTGCAAGGAGTTGCGTGTATCTGTTTACCTTCACCTTTTCGCGCATGCAGTGGCGTCCTGTTTTACGTGCACAGTTCTAGATTATTCTCATATTAACACATTACTTTGAGCAACAGCTTTACTCTTCATCGCTTATAACAATGTTAAAATAATATGTAAATAAATAAAATAATGTTTTGCAATTTCCACAAAAATATTTTAATGGCAACATAATGTAAAACTGAAATATATTATATCTTTTACTCTGAAAAAGGACACATTTACTAGACATTACTGGAATTATCTGTCTAATCTAAATATACGACTAAATAAAACAGTGTTTTGCACAGTTTATCTACGAAAAAGTATTTCTATTGACAATATTATGTAAAACGAGTAAATTATACTTTTTACTTTCAAAGAGGACACATTTACTAGACATGATTTCAAAAGTCTGTGCAATCTCCATTCTTGTCCAATACGTGATTTAGCCGCCTAGGCTCCTAATCGTTTAAGTGCTGGAAGAACTCCCACATTTCATAAACGTTCCCAGAGGGCGACAGTGATTCAGTGTCTAAATTAGTAATTAATCAGTAATTGGACAAGAATGGAGAGTGGACGGATTATTAAAATAATCTCTAGTAAACGTTTCCTATTTGAGAGTAAGAAGTTTGTATTTCATTTTTACTTTATGTTGTCATTAAAAATAATTTTTATGAACAAATTTTATTTAGTTAATATTTCAACATGTTTATTATATGTAAGCTATTGCTCAAAGTTGTATATTCATATGAGAATGATCTAGAAGTGTGCACGAAAAACAGGACGCCACTGCATGCGCACAAATGTAAACACATACACGCCCCTTCTCCTTACTATACATACTCACCTGTGAAGGTCAGTAGAATGCCTCCCAAAGCTGCGGGGACAGCATAAATGGAAGCCAGTGTACTCTTATAATCTTAAGTCTAACATAAAGCGTCCAGGTGTTAAACATTTGGTTATCGCTATTTCCTTTGCACCTATTAACGAAATGTGCACAGGCTTATATAGATTAACTTGAAGTAGATAGAAAAATAAGCTTGCGCAAGGATAGTTTGTAGAAGCTATATAAAAAGAAACAACATTCTGTAGTAAAATACACGCGAATGTAATATATACAACGTTTTAATTTTAAATACAGTTGTTACATCACAGGGCTACCAAAAGTCTCATCAGCATTCACGCTCAACAATCATAGTTTATTTTACGTTGGCCGACTTTTATAAGGGACTTGGCAGCGCCGACGCGAGGCTTCAAACTCAGCTGCCCTCTTAACACTGAAATTTCGACCAGTCATATGCAGTACTTTATCTAGCTGAGCTAGGAACGGAGCACAGATACTAACAGAGTATAATAAGAAGGTTAGTAGTTTTTATATATCACCAGCAACCTTTTATTGTTTTCTACTTCCTACAAGCTAGAGAAACAAAGAATGGGACATAAGACAGAACAGAATTTTAGAGTAAAGGAGTGTTATATATAATTTTTTAACTGTGAATCACTTTGATCAAAATTTATGTTTTAAATTTCCAACCTATTTGTAAATGTACCATAAAGTTATAATTCCAAATTAGACTAAATCACCAGCACACGAGGGATAAAATTTTATACTAAAATTATAAATAGCTGAAGTTCCTTTCCAGCATGACTTTTCCCATCAGACTTCCGAAATAAAAAACAAGGCCTTCCCAAAAAATATGCATGAGTCACACATGGTAGGTACAATTTAAGACACACAAAGGATGTTTTTCTTAAGCAGCCTCCTAGCCGAGATGGACCAGGGTCAGAAAGACAGATGACGTCTAGGCTACAAAAGCCAACGCCGTATTAGGAGGAATTCTGAGTTGTTCTAAAAACAAAGGTAGCTAATGAGACATGTGTACTCCGTGTATAAACACCGATTTGGACGGGGGAGTTTAAGCATGCCCGAAGCAGTGGAGTCTTAGGTCGACAGCGGCAAAGTACCGTGCGAAGTACAATATTCCGGTTTAGGCATGAAATAACGCGAGCTATAAGGATGTCGTTACCTATGGGTGAAATAGTGATAACTCGCGAGTGATACTGAAATTTCTTAAATGCGGAAATTATCTCCAAAGGTATAATTGCGGTAGGATAAGAAAGGAGGGAATTAAATACAGGAGAGTTTTTAAACAGTGATTTCTTATGCGTAATAATTGTGTACCTATTGCACAAAACCCCCCTGAGAAGAGACTCTTGCTAATTCTTCCTACCCTTTGCTCTTGAGCCTAATAACCCTGGTTACACCTGGTTATAGGTAGGCGCTAAGGAAGGAAATAACCGAGGCCAACAGAGCAACGAAGGAAAGACCGGCAAACTTCTTCAGCCCTCCCACGCAGCAACGAGTTACCGCCACACAGTCGAGGGTCAGCGTTTATCAGTCACGCCTGCTGCACATTCTCACCTTTCTGTGCGTTAGCTTTACAATCGATTTACTTAATGTTATACTTTGGTACCAACTATGTCACAATCAATTTTAAATAAATACATTGAAATTGTTTACATTGGGATGCCATTTGCCAACATTGTGAGCTGACGCTATTTCCATACAAGTAGAAATGAGATATTACTTCCACTAACATGTGCACAGAAATTCAAATTTAAAATATAACGAAAAACTATTTCAGGATGTTCATTAAAATAGGACTCTGAAATAGGAGAGTATTCTGAGTTGAGTATATATGCCGGAAAACACCCACAGTTATTTACTGATAATTTTTGACAGAGGTTCCTGAATATGTTACCTTTGAAATACAGATAAATATTGCGTAAACGTACAAATGTTGCGGTTTGCACACATAATTAAAACTCCACTTTGCCAAAATTTGTTCTTACAGTCTGTAACTAATAAATGACTACAGAACACGATAGCTATAACATATTTATTTATTTATTGCATCTAGCACCCCCATAATTGGAGTAATCAGAAATAGTTTTCGAACGTTTACACTCGCTTTATTTTCTGTATCGTTACTGTAAGACTATTTATCCTGTACTGCAATATCGGAGTCAACCCTATTATCAATATACGCTTGGTTTTTTAAATTTGAAATACCACGCCATCCTTTGCTGTCTATAAACAATAGCATACTGTGCGAGGCTTTTCGTTTGATGAACTACCCTGTTTGCCACAACTCAGAGATAGAAACACGGACATCCACAGCAAACTTCGAACTTATCCTGTCAAACAAACCAACAAATTCGGCCACTTTAGGTTAATTAATCCAATTAGTAATTGTTTATTAATAATTGCGTAAGGATAAAGGGATAGGTTTTCTATTTAATTATGTTACTTACCTTGAAATATTTCAATATTTTTGTTTTCTCCGGGGAATAGGCCAGCTGACAACGCATTCTTCTAAAATCCTTCATAAATATTTAATTTTTCCTGTGTAGCAATGTACTGTAAATGCATGCGTGACAACAGGAGATACATTTTTTATTGATGTTTAGTTTCTTCTTAAACTTTGGACACCTTAAAATCCTATTAGTGGCGTCCAAATAATTTTAAGACGCTGCAATTAAGAGTCATATTGAAAAGGTAGAATAAAGCGACTGAAAAATTCAATGCCGTAGCCGGGATTTGAACCACGGATCTCCCGGTCTCCGTCCGGTTGCTCTAACCACTGAGCTACCATGGCAACATGCCGGCACGACACTAAATTCTCCAGCTGATTCGTATTTTTCCCGGTAAACCACAAGGAGATCTCAAATTGTATTGAGATGACATACCCTAATGGCGACTTACAATGCTGTAAGTACTTAAGTCCCGGCTTCAGGGTTTCAACCACTATTAGGTCAATTAATGGAATTAATTGTTCTTCCACACAAACGTGTGTTCGACAGGGACTTAAGTACTTACAACATTGTAAGTCGCCATTAGGGTATGTCATCTCAATACAATTTGAGATCTCCTTGTGGTTTACTGGGAAAAATACGAATCAGCTGGAGAATTTAGTGTCATGCCGGCATGTTGCCATGGTAGCTCAGTGGTTAGAGCAACCGGACGGAGATCCGTGGTTCAAATCCCGGCTATGGTATTGAATTTTTCAGTCGCTTGATTCTACCTTTCCAACCCTGTCCAACACACGACTTTTGTGGAAGAACAATTAATTCAACTAAGAGTTATATTGTCTCACTCCTGCAGCACTCCAACCATCTGTTAATTCAATAGCAATATTCTCACTTACGGAGAAGTAAGTTCTAACTAAACGGTATTCTATATTACAGGCTTCTGGCATTACGTCTCCAGCCAACTTCCTATTAGATTCTGGGACATTGAAGTACTTAGATTCGAATATTTTACCTTTTCCCTGCCAAATTGCAAAGGTAATAATATTTCCGAGAATATGGCTCTCTCCTTAACGCATTGTTTTCTATTTTTAAAACCTTTTCGTTTCACTTCTTGGGGGATAGTTTGCTCTTTGTTTGTTTATGTTTAATATTTTGTGTGTGTCCCTATTTTTTGTGTTCCCCGTACACCTAGGGGAGAATATTTGAATAAGGGCATGGGTATATACAGTGTCAAGCTGCTACCACCTGATGCAAATCACATCAAATTATGACTGGCGAACAAAAGGAAATGCAAAGCAGAAGTTGGTCGCTAACATCGAAATTATTCAGGAGTAATGTCGCATAATATTATTTGGGCTGTTACATCCTCTTGGAAGTTTTTGCACCTGGGTTTTTATACCTGAGAGCTGGGTATATTGTTATTGGAGTCTCAAGCTGGTACTAGTACTTATGTTTAAAGGATAAGAATACACGATATTGGTTGCCAACTTAAAAGTTGCCAGAATACAAAAGAACCAAATAGGGACTACAATAATTGGTCTAAAATGTAATGTGTGGTGAAACATTTTTGACTCAATAAAACAAAGAGCAACCGTTCGGTAATTGTTTTAATATTCAGAAATAAATTTTATGTCAGTGTTCCAAAGCAAACATGGAAAGAAGATAATTTAAGGGTATATTCAAGTTCCTGTCATAAATAATAATTGCCAATTATAAATCTGTTCCATTAGCTCAGAAATATTTAAAATATCAGATGAAAATGTTTATAGCATGCAGTTGCATATCTTCTAAGTATAATGATCTACTTTTATCAAAATTGTTTATTAAATAAGATATAGTATACCATTTTAATACCATTTATCAGCAGTCATTTTAATAACTGTCATTAACACCCAAGTATATCAACAACAACATAATTTAGGGCTTGCTTTTATCATCGTAAAATTTAATTTAGCTGTCTTCAGTTGTTTCTGAGGAAACCGGTAAATTGTGCTAGAAAATTCACAAACATGGAGAAAGAAAACTCGCATCTATTTGTAAAGAAAGAATCCGAATGGGGCACAAAGAAGCTGCCTTTCTTAACAGTAACAATCTGTAGAACAAAGCTTCAGCTAAAAGATGGGCTCAAGTTTAACACTCTACTCCAAAGAGTGTAGGCTTTTTGATTTTTTTTCTGTGAAGTAGCGCAGAATCCGTTTTTGTTCTTCTTAAACGGATCACCCTCCGCTTTGTAGGACTCACAAGCCAATGCCTTGGGTCAGTAGCCTGCCGAGCAAACAAACTCTGTATCATAGCATATCCAGAATGAGTGATCAGCCCAATGTCTAATTTGGCGGTGAAGAAGGAAATGAAATTTAGTGATGAAAGAGATGATAGAGCATTTCGCGGAACAAATTATTCAACCCAGTATTCACCTAATGACCGAGGAAAACCGCGAAAAAACCTTCGGTCAGGTTGGTCGGCCCCGGGGGTTTGAAGCCGGAACACCCCGAACGCGAGTCGCATGCATAATCGCAGCGCCACCTCGCTCGGTTAGTGCAGAATTTACAATACAAAACTTCATAGGGAAATCAAAGAGAAATCCAAAATTAATGAAAGAGTACAGATAACTAAAACTGTCATATTTTGACAATTTTAGTCATTTAATCTATCTTTGAGCGTAGCCCTAATTTCTGTTAAATGTTAATTCCGAAATCACTATTGAATTTCAATGTTTCTTCCGCCACACTTTCATTTGAAGCAAAAGGCTACATACAATATGCAGAACTTGCATACATAATGTGTTCATTTCACTTACCCGGTTAGTTACCTTGCATGTTTCTTTACTGTTCTGGCTAAGTATTCGTCCGATAAGCATACATGTTTGTAAATATTAGGATACGATTATACGCAGTGAATACATTAGCTAATTAAGGAACAGAATGGCTTTTTTAATGTTTAACGCCCGTTCTTATTGCATACAGCATACGGTGGACACTGGTGATACATGAAATGAAACGATTATTGGCAACGAAATTTTAGGAGGCAAACTTTCCAGGTCTAAGTTTAGGGCATCTCCCCTACTTTTGTCCGTTATGAGGACGGAATATAACCTAGAAAAAACCTTACTCAGGGAGGACGGTCGTGACTGGATTTGAACCGCAGACTCCCGCTCACGAGTTCGTGGTTTAACGGAGTCGGCCACCCGTATCGAAAGAATGACGTTGCTTAATCAATTCCCTGCATTAGGAGTAAGAAAATGGAGTCTCTCTATAAACCCTAACACTTAAGGACAAAGCAGCTGTTTACTTTCTCTGCAAAAATCGGTGGTCAGTGTGTCATTAGAAAAGTGACCAAAACTGAATAACTCCATCCCAATTCCTTAAGAAGAGAGTTAAAGGGGAAGGCAGAGTTTCCTAACGTTACAAGAACAATTAACTCCCTTTCACTTGGCACATTTCATAAGTAGTTTGCTGCGTGCAATACTGGCAAGCAGCAAGTCGGTAGCACTTACTTCCAATTGTTTACACGTGTATGGCGGTTATAGTTTTACTTTGTAAGAAAGTTGTAAGTATGATTTTATAAATTTTGAGATATTCGGGACAAACTTGATTTAAGTAAATCCAGGAGATTGACTTTAGATTTCTTGCGAGACATTTCCGGATGCTGGAGTAAACAGGAATTTGGTGGCATAATGCTTAGGGTAAAGATCACCTCATGTCCGACACGTGGATAAGTTATGTCATTTCTGCTGACATACGTTTACGTCAATTACTAGTAGGCACTAGTCAGTCAGCATTCTGTCGGGTGTGTGTCTCGGCCGATCACTTGCCTAGCAGGAGATTGTGATCGTGCCACATACGTATCGTACTCATTGTGACTTGGTTTGTTATGCCGTCTGTTTCCTCAGTTGCTAAATCGTGACATTTCGGAGGAAAGACAAGGGCGTCTTAAACTTCCAATTTGTCATGGATGATCAGCATTTCTATGTAGTAGTTTCTTCTTTGTTTTTCTTTACCTTATAAACAACACATATCATAATAGGCCTAAGAGAAGAGACTTTCATAAAATATAAAGCTTATGTATTTTTTGATAGCATGGGCTCTCTGAACAATCATTTTCTTCCAGAAGGAGACCAAGAAGTGAAAATCTTCTATTGAATTCAGACACACAGCGGCTGTAGAAAAGGGACACATGCACGTTTGCACATAGGGATATTTAGTTGATGCAAACACAGATTTTGTTTTGAATTATTTGGAGCAACAGCTAAATGTGTTTGGTGTTATTATAAAAAGATTAATACAGGTAGCAGCTTTAGCTTATATTTATTATCATTCAATTACCGTTCATATAGTATGTTTACGCATTTCCCTTTCACTCTCTATTTTTATTGGTGCTTAAAACTTGTTAAAGTTTCTCACACTTGAATCATTCTTTGATTCCAATTGTTTACACGTTTGTGACGGTTATAGTTTTATTTTGTGAGAATGTTATAAGTATGATTTTATACATTTCGAGATATCAGGACAAACTTGGTTTAAGTAAATCCAGGAAATTGACTTTAGATTTCTTGCGAGACATTTCCGGATGCTGGAGTAAACAGGAATTTGGTGGCATGATGTTTAGGGTAAAGATCACCTCATGTCCGGTACGGAGTGAGTTACGTCATTTCAGCTGACATACGCTTACGTCAGTTACAAGTATGCACTAGTCAGCATTCTGTCGGATGTGTGTCTGTGTCTCGGCCGATCACTTGTCTAGCAGGACTCTGTGATGGTCAGTTCTTACATTTTGTGCTACCTTGCAAGATTGATGTAGGCTCCAGCACGACGAGGATGGTCAAACTGCCTCTCTCTCGCTTATGAAATGTAGTTTAGGTTGTTATTCTAAAGATTGAAATAGAAATTACATGTCTGATAGTATCACCCTTTCACCATCCTTCCTACCGCAACCTATAACCCTCTCGATGTCATCCCGTGCCACATCCCTGTCCTTAAGTCTGGTAAGGCGCTGATGACGTCATCGCCGGATCTATTACGTCACACGTTTTAAAATAAACAAAAAAGGCACATTTATAAAACACTAACTGGTTTATCCGACGCTGCACAGGTGGATTTTTTTAAACCTGGATTGACGATTTAATTAACTTACCTACACGCTGCACAATGGTCTAGAATCTTTTTATGGTGAATCCTCTTTTTATATAATTGTGTTTCCATTAATTCCCTGACATTCCTAATAACGGACTGTTGATATCTCCTGATAGTCGGATGTGAAATATAGGCGGAGTTTGTATTTCTGATTTCCTTAACCTCCCTGTATAGTCTTCTAAGTTCTAGAAAGTATATACCCTGCAAGTACCTTTTGACAGCGAAATAATTTCACAGTTGTGGAATTATTTTCTAGAAAATCATAGCAAATGAAATTTTAAACCGTTGAGTTTCTCTTTCGTATCGTAGTTAGGATTTAATAACACTTTTTCCATATTATACAGAAATTCGTAACATCACTATTCGACAAAATAAAGACAAAAATGCTCAATGATATGAAGATTACTAACCCCCAGGACATCCAGCTAAACTTTTGAAAATCGCATGCAGACTACAAACATCGAGAAAAATAATATTCTCAGTTCTTAGTGATAAAGTATCAGTTCACTAATTTCCGATAACTAGAATTAACCAGTTACCCTAGACACAATTTCCTTTGCTTATATACATATGTAGCATACATTGGTAATGAACTCGATTATAGTATCTAAAGGAAATACAGTAAAATAATTTTGCATAAACATTATTGAAAGATTTTGGCATAAGTGCCATATACATATCGTACTGATTGTCTTGGCTTGTTATGCCGTATATTTCCTCAGTTGCTAAATCGTGTCACTTGTGCTTATTGCTTGGATGAAATGTCCGCAACCTTTGTCTTATTTTACACAGATTTTCTGTGGAGTAATACAACTATTTTCAATCACATAGTATTCACAATCAACCTTCAAAGCCACCTTTGCAAGCATGTTGTTTTATGACTCTCGCATAGACGTATTCTAATATTTAGACCTTTTAAATCGTTTTTAGCATTTTGGTCATTCACGGTTTAAAAATATAAGCTGTCTTGTAGCCTATGTACGTAAAGTACAGAGCTTTCCAGTAGCGAGTTTTTTTTTCTCCAAATTTATTGATTTCCAAGATTAACACGCATATGCTGAAATACATGTGCACTGGCACACCCACGTAGTCACATATTTTATCTATTTATAATAATATTATTAGATTAGCAACCTTTATTTATGATAAAATGCAGTAATAATAATAATAACAATAATAATATCGTTAACTGTGGCGCTACACCACGAAAAGCCTTGGCCTGCCAATCTGACTGCCGACCTCACGCCTATGTAAGCACGGAGAGATGGGTATTCATCCAAACGATACGGGGAGGTGATATGGCAATCATCACGCATCCCCCAAGCAGAATGTTGGAATCCGTGGCCGGTATCGTACCTACCGCAGCTCCTCACTTTCCTTACAATGTTCAGTGGGCACGAGTCCTATACCCGGGATTTAAAATTTTCTCCCCCATGGGTGGGATCGAAAACGGGCGCATTCCGTGGCTGCGAAGCAGAGCTCCATGCTCTAGCCCACAGCGTCACGTCGCAAGACGATAAAAAGGCAGTAGCTGATCTCATATTTTGCTTATGTCTTCAAATTTCTACAACCCATTATACGGTAAAGATCAAAGACTTTAAAGGAAACTGTACACAGAATGCAAATGTTGTCTAGATATATTAGATGCTTTTAATGCAGCCTGTTAGGAAGGGATACTAATCAATTTGTTTAGAATTACAAAACCAGCTGCTGTCATTCATATGGTAAACGTTTGATGCCAAGTCCTGTACATACAGATAGTCAACTCGACTATTGACCGTGAGAAGACCATGAGGCTCAACTCTACCTCCTTTCCATGCAAGGAAAAATACTTACCGTGAACCATTACCACTTCTAATGCAGAATTAAGGCCATGTTGGACGCCACTGGCAGGCAGGGAGGACGTGAAAGGAATAGTTGAATTTCTAATTAAGGAGAGACGGCTGAGATCTGAGAAGACTGATAATATTGGCATTTGGGGGTATTGGCATTTTATATTTTCTTCTTCTTCTTTTTCACCAAGCATTAAACCTTTTCTAAGGATTGTTGCGTGCTCCAAATGCTTAATTTATAGATGTATCCATCGTTTCCTGGGCCTTCCAACATTCCATTTTCCTTTAGGTATGTAGCAAAATATTTTCTTTGGGTAACGTTTCTCATTCATTCCCTCTACGTGTTCTAGCATTTTATATTTTAAACTATTTAATTATTAATATGTTGTGTTTATTTATGTTGCTTATCTGTTCTTTGTATAATATAAAACTGAATAAAAACTATGTTAATGCAATTTTACCCTTGTTTGTTGTTTTCATTAAAATGCTGTATTAGAATTTGTTAATCATTCTTTATTGCGAGCAGTGGAGATTCCTTGTATTGAGGTTTCTTTTTATGTTTTTTTTATTTGTTTTTATTGCTTTATTACTCTTGTATTACAGAAGCTCTACTGGATCAGCACGGTTGATAGGGATCAATAATGTATATTTTAATTTAAATAAATACACTCATTGATTCATTATTTCATAGTGCTGATGTACATACATATATAGAAAAAACAGTAATATTTTATTCGCATTCAAATTTAAACTTAAAATTCAGTAGTCAAAAGACTGCTCTATTCCTCCTGTGGCTCACATTGCTGAATACCTATCTAAAAGATTTTTATTAAAGCTTTAAACAGCTTCCACCACCATTACACTTCCGAGTAAATAGTTTGAATGGGTTCCAATTAAAATATCAATAAAATATCTTGGGTTACTGCTAGCTACTACATTGACTTGTAATGCGTAGTGGAACTATGATGTATAACTGCAAAACAAACATCCCTGCAGAGAATAAGATTAAGGAATGAAAATAAGTGAAAATCACAGATGTAACTTAACCTATATTTATAAATTTTCAACGTGTTTAGTCATAGAATCTGAAATTAAAATGGTTGTCTACATGATGATGCCATGCTCTTATAAAAACAATGACTATAGCGAGCTGAAAATATTGAACAACAATAGTAGGTCCTTTTTTTTCTACAAAAGCATATTTTACTATGGGGTGATATATAACCATATGGAGCAGTATTTGAGTTATATAAACCGTTTATTTGCATTTTCCACTTTAATGCTGTATGTTGCTGAGATGATGTTATTAATGTTGCTTCTTTCTGTTTGAAACGACTTCGCATCCAACTTGTGCTCCTGACCGGGCGGTGATTATAAGTAACCTGTTTACGGCTCAGATATGCTGATCGCAGCTTGCCTCACCTCGCTGTCCTAAGTAATGTACAGTTCTGGCTGGATCTTGATGCAACTCACACAGCTCGCAGCTTGATAAGCAATTTCCTCTGAAATGCAGTAGTCTGCACTCTACTCCGGGTCTCTTTCATGCCGTGAAATATATTTAGAAGTTCCCGATTGTCTAACAGCATTTGAGCAAATGTGTTCAATGATTCTTGATAATCTGTGTGGTTATACCTAGGTATTTAATGCATGGTTATGTAAAGACGTCGGACTAGCTAGTTTTTTTCTTCTAATTTTTGGGTAATTCTGCTTACCGAGCGGGATGGCTCAGGTGATAACATCTATAGCCCACACTCGGAAAGCCCCGGGTTCGATTCCCGGCGACCGCCCACCCTGACGCGTGGGTTTTTTCGGGGGTTTCCGGGGCGTCAGGTGAATGCTGTCCCTACATTTCGCTCTATTAATCATTTCATTCATCCTACACCCCGTTTGGTCCATTTCAGGGTTGGAAATGTCGGTGATGGTGTTTTGCTGCAGCTTGGAGGGGAAAAGCATACTCTCTGTGGAACTTTCTCCGTCCCTAAGCCTTCGGCTGGTTGCCGGGGTGTAAGACCGCTCTCCAAGAGGGTCGTAGGACCTATGTGGAGTGGCCTCCCCGGTCTTCCTGTCCGACTGCCCGGGCATCTATATCTGGAAACTGTAGGGAACCTGTTATTGCGTGCCGTCACTCCTGGTTCCACCGTCCGATGTTTCCTCTCACCACATCCCTCCTTTCCGGTCGTCCCCTCGTGGGGCACAGGTATAGTAACCGAATTCCTTGAATCGGTGCCTAGTCCCCTCCCATACAATGCCACACAATGAAAACAGTACTATAGGGTCTTTCAACAAGTGTGTCCTATCTTTGAACTTAAATAAAACACGTTCTATAAATAATAGAGGTTTGTTTCTTTTTCTTTACTTTGGAACATAATGTCATTACGTGTGGAAGAGAACATCAGTTAAGTGACCGCCGCGACTTCGTTGTGTTGCGCGTATACGGTTGACCCAATTTTCACTGACAGAAGAACTTAAATTAGGTCCAACTTGACGAATAACACGCGTGATGGTATTCATAAGATCATTTACTGTTTCTGGCTTATTGACATAAACTCGATATTTAAAATAACCCCACAAGAAGTAATCCAACGGCGTTAAATCACATGACCTCGGGGGCCAGTTAACATCACCACCACGCAAAATGATAAAATCTCTGAACTTCTCCTTCAAAAGATCGATTGTTTCGAGAGCAGTATGACATGTGGCACCATCTTGCTGGAATCAGATTTTTCTGAGATACGTACCATCCAATTGAGGCCAAAATAGTCCCTTATAAGAGCCCGGTACCTTTCTCCATTGACAGTTAGAGCTTCTCCATCTTCATCTTGGAAAAAATATGGACCAATGATTCCACCATACCAAAATCCACCCACACAGTAACCTTTTGCGGATGAAAGGGTCGTTCTTGAATCTGCATTGGATTGTGATTGCTCCAATAGCGGCAATTTTGTTTCTTAACACAACCATCCATCCAAAAGTGGGCTTCGTCGCTGAAGATGATTTTTCGACAAAATTCCGGACCAGCTTCCAATTGCTCTATAGCCCAGTCAGCGAATACATGGCGCAACCTGTGGTCATTGGACTTTAGTTCTTGAGTTAACGCCATTTTGTGAGCGTGAAACTTCAAGTCCAGGTGCAGAATTCGCCAAGTTGTGGTCGGCGAAACTCCAATTCTTGCGTTCGACGAGCAATTGTTTTGTATCCGTTCTCGCGTACACTCTCACGAACGGCGCCTGTGTTTTCGTTGGAGCGCTTACGTCGATTACGTACAGGCGTTGTTTGATTGCTGACAGAACCACTTCTTTCAAATTTATCGATCAAACGCCGAATCGTTCTCTCGCAGGGACGATTATGCACACCGTAAACTTCACGCAATACACGGAAGGTTTGGCGAACAGATGATCCACTTTGATAATAAATTTTCACAATTTCTACGCGTTGCTGAATGCTGTAACGTTCAATGGCTATTTGCCAATAACAACTGTAACCACATGAAAAAAATGACTGCTGTAACTCAATAACAACGGCAGCTATCACATTTTAAAGATAGGACACTCTTGTTGAAAGACCCTTTATATGTCCCTCGCTCGCCTCAGCCTACTAGTAAATGCAGTTCGGGACTGCAGATGTTTTCTTTACCTGACTGTCCTTCCAATGCCCCATCCACTTGTTTTGTAACCCTTTAGTTCCTCTTCACACCACACGCGAGTTCAAATCAAGCGTAGAGCAGGATTTTTCGGGCGTAAAAGTCCTTAGCATGGCTTCCTTCGGAAGAGAAGTAAAGCCGGTGATCCCTGTCGTAGATTTACGGCACGTAAAAGAACCTCAAGTCTGATAAAGAAGCCTCTGAGCAAAGTTATCTGTCTTTCACGCCAAATATATCTTGAGACACTAAGGACCATAGTAGTTAAAGTGCGCCCATACATAAAACTCAATTTGTTTTCCTCTTCACACCACACGCATTCATATTCTTTTACAGTTTTAGGTCATAATCAAATGAATACACAGTCCTGTTTAGAGTAACATGGTGCATATTTATTTTTTCATATGCCAAAGGATATTATTTTAGTAAAATCGGAAAAGAGACAATTTTGGATTTTTGGCCTCAGTTTGGTCACTGAGCATTCTCTTAATAAGTACGAGAAGATTTGTTGCAACAGTGTTTTCCTGCTGTACATGGAGCTGATATGCATCTATCAACTGTAATCAACAACGGCAGAGAGACTAAGAGAGGCACTTCATCAGAGGAAAGTCGTCTGCACTGATGGAGTTCTGTGCGAACACTGCAATGTAAACCAAGTCATCCAACATAATGAGTGCGGCGATAGTTGTGCTACTACAATAACAATTTTGTATAAATGTTTTAGACAATTCCCAAACCTTGTTTTGTTCATATATTTATCCAATTACGGACAATGGCCTTACTAGTACTGAATTTCTCCATCCACAGGTCTCTAAATGAAGCCAAACAAGTGGTGGTCTACTGCCAAAATCGTGGGAGAGACTAAGGACTTCAATTTCCTTAAGGCAATGCGGCAGGTCCTTGTGTCCACGATTCTCCTGCCGTTTCCTTCGTTGTAGCTTTGCATTAAGCTAATTGCAGCAATTGCGTCAACGCTCTCCAACTAATTCCAACTTACTCGCATTTTCACAGCAATCAACCCGTAAAGTGTGATCAATTTCTGAAAAGGTCTTAGAGGTCACCCTCTCTGAACCGTCAAATATGAGGTTCATCCTTCATGCTATCTCCTTTAAAAATTTCTCATTGTCTTGGAGAAACCTTTGTCTCTAAAGTATACATTAATTTAGTAAATTTTCTCGCTAACAGTTATAACCGCTGTAGACTATCTCGGTCCCATATTTTACTTTCGAATCCTAAATGGGTCCCATATTACAAAATGTAAACAACCTAACTTGGCCCCGTCTTCCAAAATGTAAACAACCTAATTCGATCCTGTAGGAAATTTATCTCAATCTAGTTTATATTGCATGATTTTACTTCCCATTTTAAAAGGTATAGGATTTTCATCAAACTTAGAGTGACTGCAAAACGATATTGCAGTTTCATTCCTCATCAAAACCAATTTTAACTGAAAGATGATATACAAAAACTTTACTCTACTAAATGCATGTAATAATTTTGTAAGCTGCACACACAAAAAAGCTGAAAACGGTGTATTATTATAAAAATATGGTTATAATCAATTGATAGATTTTAGAAATATGCCAAAATACGTAATCTGTAATAAGTTTATTACTTTCTCTACTACGTATACTAAGTAGGGGAAGTATTGTATTCCATCCAAAAATTCGATACCAAGATTTCACCGGAAATATATGTTTTGAGACCCCCTGAATCCAAAAAAAGCATTTTTGGAAACATGTACTTGTGTGTGTCTGTCTGTCAGCATAACTCAGAAACGAACAGTCGGATAAATACCAAACTTGGTATTTAGGTTCAGTATCTTCCAGAGATGCAACACGAAGGTTTTCAAGAAAATCCCCCCACCCCAAATTACCCTTTACATGGAACATTTTTCGAAAATTTTAATTTTTTCAAAAATGGCTCTAACGATTTTGATTAAAATATCATATATTTAAGGTATTTTCATGACAAATAAAATGTATATCTAGAATTTTCTGGGAATGTCTCCAAAATTATTCTTCATTGTGAACGACTTTTGCATAACTGGTAAGCCATAAGAGATAGACAAAATTTTACTACACAAAAAATGTAGATCGCGTCAAAATCCACAATTTATGTCATATACATTTTTTTTGTTGAGTGAACCATTTTCGAGATATTGCTTGTTATTCCCTTAAATTTTCCAATACTTTTTCTCAAATTCGTTATTCATTTTCTTTTTGTCCTGGTAATGCAAAGAGAATGGAATACTCCACATAGCAACCAGCTCTTAAAATAATTAACTATAGCTTAAAGCCTAGCAATTCCCCTTGCATCTACAAGAATATTAGCAATAAGATTAACATCTCGATATCTCGATTAACATGAAACATATGGAAAATAAGCGTTTGTAAAAATAGTTTGTACAAGAGTAGAGAAAGTCATGTGAGTGTAACACATCAGATTTTTTATATCCTGTTGTAGCTTTCATTTAGTGTGCGTTTTTTCCATTAATGTGTCTGCTGCAACTTTTCAAGTGTACGAACACTTTCTGCAGTCACTGTGGATGTATAGATATGGTTAAAATTATGCATTTTAAGTTTGTGGTTAAAAATCTTGGCTTAATGCACGTCATAAATCTATCTGCCACCTAGGCACACGTTCATGGCTTGTAACATGGAGCCATTTTAAACTAACAGCTTTCACATGGTTACAGAACCCAGTTTTATTGTTAACAGTGTATACTACGGAACAGTAATATATGATATTTTGACAGTATATGGTATGGGATCGAGTTGGATTGTTCACATTTTAGTCACAAAGATGACGGGACCCAGTGAGGATGCGTTTTTTATAACGATGCTCTCTAAACACCAACACCGATAGACAAAATCCTGCTTGGCGTTGAGAAAACTATTGAATACGTCCAAATACTTCTAAATATACCAAGACCTCAAAATGGTAATTTTCTGTAACACCCAGTTTCTGCATAACTTCCTCTTTCTCTGTTCAACCTCATTATATGTAGGACTTACACTTCCAAGGACTTACAAGCGGGTGCCTGAGGTCAGAGGCCTGTCAAGCAGCAGACACTCTGGATCAGATAGAATATAGAAGGGGGGTGATCAGCCGAATCCTAGTATGAGAGCGAGGAAGTAGATGATATGAAATGATGGTGAAATTGATGGAAGAAAAGATGGTGATGTTGATGATGATGTATTTGATGGAATGAATAGCGGGAAAATCGGAGAGCTCGGAGTAAACCCGCCCTGACATCGCTTTGTCCACCACAACTCTCACATGCGGGTCTCTGGGATCGAACCCGGGTACCTTGTTGAGAGGCGAGCGATCTAGCCACTCTGCCATGGCGCCGCCAATTTCTGAACAATAGTAGATTAATTTTAAATTCACAAATATAATTAGTTTCATAACTAAAATCGTGAAAAACAGCGAATTATTCCTCTTTTACTTATGGTGCTTACTATGAGAAACCAAAGATCCCCCAAAAAATAAATCAGGCGTGTGCTGCTGAAATCTTGCTGTACAGTCGTCTGCAGCAGATTACTTAGGTCTCGAATTTGGACGGCGGGTCAGGGAAATAGACGGAGTACGTGGGTAAATATTAAGAACTGCCTTTGTGATATTAATAGGTAACAAATATTTGAGTTATTCTACGGAGAATATTTTGTCGGAAGTATAGTTGGAGCTAAAACCTGAGTGGGATATGGAACAGTAAAAGCAGGGACCTTAGTCATTGGAGAGGAATTAGAGTGACTTAGACTTGGTGCATGGCGGATGATAAAATTACTAATAGAAATGGTACAAGTACTCGCTCCATTTGCGAGGAGGGAAATCCTGGGTACAGTTATCTTGGCAAGCTGTACGGATATGAAAGAATGGAGGGAAACAAATTTAACGCGATTCTTTACCGCTTCGGTTGGAGGGATAAGGGCGTGTTGGACGCTACTGGCAGATACAATGAATAAGAAAACATGAAAGGGGAAACCAAAACGTGTATAAAGCATAAATCAAAGGTTCAAGTTAACAATATAATTCTTTATTCATTAAACCATAAAATTTCCCAACATCCAAACAAACTGTAGGATAAAAGTGAAATAAAAATAAATATTGCAAAATTTATAACCATTAAGCTTTGCATAAATATTCTCCAAACTCGTCAAATAGGAAATTTTCCCCGAGTACCAAGTTAAATACTTTTCCTTTCACAATGTGGTCAACCATTTCTTGTGGTGTAGTGGATACCATGCTAGCCCCTACTTCCCGAGGTCGGGTTCAAACCCGAAGAGGGCGATGGACTTTTTTGGGGCGTAAAACTCCTTAGGATGGCTTCCCTCGGAAATGAAGTAAAGCAGTCCCGTGATTTACGACACGCAAAAGAACCTCAAGCCTGATAAAGAGGCCTTGGAACAAGATTGCCGGTATTTCACGTCCAATATAGATGGTGGTGGTGGAGTGAAGTTTAAGGGCCGTCGAAAAACAGGTCATTTGGGTCCCTTCAATATAGAATGGGACGCTAAGGACCACAGCAATTAAAGAGCGTCCATAAATAAAACTCAATTTAACTTTTTGTTTCTTATGCTCTTTAAACAAACATTACGTAATAGCATTAAACAAGCTTGCTTTTTCTATAAATTAACTCCCTTAAGTTCAAAAGTAATCTCTTCAGAGTCAGGTTACTTTATTTTCCGTTTTCCCCAATTAATTGGCAGCAATGAATTTTAAAACATAATATAACCATAATATAACAGTTGCATACTACACCGTGACCCTTGTTGTGATGCTTTCTTTTATGTACGGCGATGTCAAGTTTCCCTAGTCTAACAATAATTCGTCCCATTATGGCGTTTGCTGGCTCGGAGTAAACTTCCTTATATACGATGAGCTGTTGTGCGTTGTTCCTTCTGTGTGTCCCGTCAAGTACTCGTCCTTACAGCAATCCAGCAATCGAGAACAGGTCGCCCAGGTTTACCTGGGCGGAATATAATCGCCACAGTACCTAGCCGCATGCGCGGCTTTACCTGTGCGATAAAGGAGGTTAAAGAATATTCACAAGCTTTTGATGTTTGTCAATCTGTCATGGGCGGGGTTTAGCTTTGTGCACTACCATTGGCTGGGTCTCGGTGTTCCCTCATGGGCGGACTAGCGACCATGTGGTGACCAAGCCCAATGCTGCTTAACTTGGGCGACCGCTTGTGTGGTCGTCAAGTTAAGCAGGCCGGCATGGCAGCAAAGCAAGATAGGAATGCAGGTAATGAGATGGGGGTACTCAAGTTGGCAGCAGGGCGGGTCGCTGCTAGATGGTCAGTCATCCAGCTAGCGACCGGGCCCAATGCTGCTTAACTTGGGGAAGTTTGTGAGATGAGGGATTGGCAGACCTCAGCCTCGGGGCCAAGCCGTCTTTCGGCAACCGGTAGCTCTTCCTCCGCCGTGGCGCCTTGTGGTCATAGCGGCCCAAAGAGTTAACCAGCTGGTTGGTGTGGTAGGTGAGTTTTGTGTACATGGTGCGGGTTCTCTCCCGCACCACGTCCACGATGTATGGGAGACCGGAATGGGTATGTAGGATATGTGATGGGAATCTACGCCCGGTATCATAGATCATCCGAAGCGCCCTGTTCTGAACGGTTTGCAGTCTGCGGATGGTGGTCGCTGCCGCCGATCCCCAGACTTCGCAGCCGTAAAGAATCAGGGGCGGGATAATCGCCTGATATAGGCGTAGTTTGAGGCGTATGGGCATTGTGGAGCGGAATACAGGGTACAGCTGCCTGAGCGCGGAGTGCCCGAGGCCGACCTTTGCCCTGACATGTGGCGCGAAAGTGAGGCCGCGGTCGAGCGTGACTCCGAGGTATTTGGCTGAGGTAACCCAGGGGATTCTCCTCCGCCGCAACCTCAGAGGCCGCTCGGGCCGCCACCGAGGACCTTCGCCAGGAGAAGCGCAGAGCTCTTTCCCGGGCTGATGGCCATCCTCCACTTTTCGCTCCACCTGCCAATGGCTCGGAGCTGTCGCTGTAGTGGAGGGAAACAGAATCGGGCATTCTTGTTCTGTGCCATTATGAGGACGTCGTCGGCATATTGGCACGTAACAGTCCTGGGTTACGTGGGGAAGTCCGACATGTAGGCCGCAAAGAGAAGCGGGGACAGTACACTGCCTTCCGGGACTCCAGCGGCTATGGGACGGACTGAGGAAACCTTCCCCTCCACCTTCACCCTGAATGTGCGATCCCGGAGGAAACTGCTTATCAGGGCAAGATAGGCGGGAGGGATGTCTGACTCCTTGAGTTTGTACAAAAGGCCTTGGTGCCACGTTGTGGCAAAGGCCTTCTCTACGTCCAGCAGCACTGCTATGGTCTTGAAGTTCTCCTGGAAGCCCAGGGAGGCCTTCTCGGCTAGTCGCAGTAACTGCAGGGTTGTGGAGCGCCCATGGCGAAAACCAAACTGATGGTCCGGGAGGAGCTGCCTTTCCTCAAAAAGAGGTGTAAGGCGGGCAAGGAGCAACCGCTCAAAGACTTTTGAGACGGTTGGGAGCAAGCTGATGGATCGGTAACTGCATGGAAAGACCGGATCCTTGCCGGGCTTTAAAATGCATACCACCCGCGCCTCCTTCCAACTAGTTGGAAAGTGACGGAGGTGAAGGCATGCATTGAAAATCCGCGTCAAGTGGATGACGGCCTTCTTGGGAAGGTGCTGGAGCATGGGCGCCGTGACGCCGCCATGTCCAGGGGATTTGTTCGGGTTGAGTTTTCGGATCTCGGAAGCCACCTGTTTAGGGGTGACTATGGGAAGATGGACCTCCTCGTGGCGCGGTTGTAGTTCCTCGTAGAGGTAATCCACAGTCGCTTCCACGAGTTCAGTAAAGTCTTCGTCCTGGGGGTCCTCCCGCGGTTCGAATTGGAGTTCTAGATGGTCTGCAAACACCGTGGCTTTTTCGCGGGGCTCGAAAGCGAGTCTCCCGCGAGTGCCGTGCAGAGGATGCTGGTACTGGGTCTTATCCTTCCTCAAGGATTTGATTATCCGCCATGGTTTCTTTTCCTGCAGGTTTACGGCCTCCATTGTTCTTTCCCAGGCCTCCTTTCTGTGCACACGGAGCAGTCGCCTTGCCAGGGTTTTGAACCGCTGGTATACTGCCCCTATCCTGGGATGGCGGAAACGCTGCCATAGCTTCCGTACAGTTGCCTTGGCTTTTAGCAGCTGCCGGAGTTCGTTAGGAATGGTTCTCGGGTTGGGGATGTCAGACGGGATGCGGTGAGTGTGTGCACGTACCGCATTCAGGATCTGTTGGGAGAAGTCTACCGCCGCCGCTTCCAGCGCATCGATGGAATCGATGCGTGGCCGCGGGTTGACAGACCGGTTCAGTTCATGGACGGCTGCATCCCAGTCGACCTCGTTTACCCAGTCTGGGCTGACTAGTGCTGGCATTGAAACGTTGGAATCCACCAGGACAGGGTCATGGTCGGAATCCAGCTCGTTTACCGCCGAGAGCTCTAGATGGAATGGAATGTTTTTGGTGATCATGATGTCGAGAATATCCGGCCTGCCGCGGGCCGGATAAAACGTAGGCCCTCTCGGTCCATGCCGATTAGGCTTGGGTCTCCGCTGATGAGGCGGTAGAGTCCGCGGCCTTTCTGGTTAGCCGTGCGGCTGTGCCAGAGCCCGTGCTTCGCGTTGAGGTCTCCTGCAATGCAAACCACTGGGTGTAGGTTGAGTAGGGTTCGGTAATCTGCTTCATAGAAGCGATGGTCTGGGGCGTCCTTACAGGCTTTGGCTGAGCGGTTATATACCCCGGGGGTGAAACGAGGGCAGAAGAGAGTTGGCCACCAGTCAAGTGACCCACTTTATGGAACAGCTATGCTGGGAGATCACGCACCGCCATATTTGGGGAATGCTTTGTACGGAGATACATGACGCAGACATATTGGACATGTACCTGGTCACCGAAATGGTTACACCGCGTTATCTGAAATTAGGCTTATAGAGGTTTAATGAGATTTAACTTTTTCACTAGCATTGTTTTAAAACTCCTATTCTTACTGGCAGCATAAAAATTATAACTTGATTTTCTGTAATCACCTGGAGAGTTAATTTTAGCCTGCTGAATAGAATGGAATATTATTGATCTTGTTTCAAAACGCAACGTGACATCCTTTTTAGTTAAAAAAAACAAACAAAAAGAGAATCAGTAACATCAACATATTAGATTCTGAGAAAATCTCGGTTGTATTTGATTTCCAGAACTCAGAAGTTATCAGCCATATCTAAAGCAAACTAAAGTAGAGTGCGATTTTATAAATGCACCTACCTTTAATACTTCTTAAAAAATCGCTAAAACATGAGGTTACATAAACGAATAAGGGGGATAATTAAAAAGTTAGGGGTGTAATAAATATTAAAAAGGACTATGAAGCGGAATTGAAAAGAATTATGCGCTACAATAATCTAGTCATAACTAAGTACTTAAAATTCGATGAAATCGATTTTATAATTTTTTCTCCAAATTCAGTGTGTACTACCCTTAAATTGTTCAGCTAGGATATTATATTTCCTTTGCATGCAAGTTAATTTAGTATGCGTTACAATAGGTATGTTTTTAAACTTATAGCTTCAAAAGCTGTATTACTTTTATCTCATTCTTCTTTCTCTGTTCACCTTCCCCGCAATTAGGGCTTACACCCCAAGGACTTGCAAGCGGGTGCCTGGGAGATGGCAGTCGGGAAGCAAGATTATCGGAGGGAGCGCCCAGGATGGTTGTTCAGCCCGAAGCCTGGTATGAATCTGTGGAAATAAATAGATGAATGGAAGAAAAGGTGATGGAGCAACTAATGGAATGAATGGCGGGGGAAACCGGAGAATCTGGAAAAAAAACCCTCACAGAGGCCGCTTTGTCCACTAAAATTCCCACATCGGTTCTCTGGGATTGTACCCGGGCTGCCTTGGTGAGAGGTGAGCGGGATAACCATTCAGTATTACGATTATATTTTCTATAAATAGTATATACTAAACAGCTTTCAAATACATTAGTTTTCATTAATACCATATTCTAAAAAACTCTTAAATACAATACTTTTGGGTCAATATCCGTTATATCTACCTCAAATGAAACATTAAAACAATTTATACAAAGAAATAAATAATTCTAAAGCATTGTTGTTAATTCTAGATAATTACCACTTATATTTCTCAGCTAGAACACATGTATATACGAATTCTTGTGACGAACAGCTAGTGAATTTTCTAAACCTTTAAAAGATGTGAAAATAACAATGAAAATCATTTCTTGCTTACATGTGTAACACAGGTGTCAATGTTATACGCCCCACATGTCACCTAGCTTTGACCGTAACTTACAAATTCACAATAATGATGTTAGCTACAAGCCAGAAGCGCATTACCGTATTAGGGAAAGCAGAATGGACGTGTCCGAGTATACAAATCTATTAAAGTATACTCTCATTCTGTTCATTGGTGCTCTTTGTTGAAAAGCTCTTTATTGGATTATTCGCTCGCAGGACATTTCTTTTGGATCTCATTTTGACCCTCTCTTTTGACCTCATTGTCTGCAGGTCTGTAGCTGCCCGTATAGGGTTGCACAAAACTCCAAGGTAAGAAGTTTCCAACTTTTTGATAGATTTGTAGCTTAAGTAATAAAAGTAGTTTGAATAAAGCCAGTAACTTTCTTTAACGCTTAGGCTAAACCCTCAACATGAAACAAATCGGAAGCTTGATGACAATGCTTCATTTGGCTGTAGGTTATCGATTGGGATTAGCATTTACTGTTCTTATTCACCGAAGGAATTTTCCTTCATAAAATGCTTCTTTATTGCCCCATTATAACAATGTGATGGAAAATGTCATTAATATATGTCACAGAAATCAATTTTATTAAAGTGTTGTCGTTTTCAAAACTTACTATATAGTCTATGGCCTTCGGAGGAACCTCGTTCCATGCAGCAATGACTACACCCATTTAATATTATCTGGAGACACCGAACTGGTGCAGTAGTGACCGTTGCAATGGTAGTATGGCAATGAGAATAGCGACAGAAGGATAGGACCTTCAGCTTTTACCGTGGACTCAGAAACATGGAGTCTTGGGCCTCTGATATGTCTCATATCAGCTAGTCAAAGGTGAACGGCTGAATAAGGGCGGCTTAAAATCGCCACCTCATAGCCAGAAATTCAATTATCTGTATGAGAGCCCGAACGAAATCACTGATTACCAGATACCCAGTTTGAAAGTTGAGAAGATGAAAACAGGATCGTAGAAAAAAATGATATTAAGTTTTATTTAACTACTATAGTCTTTGGCGTCCCATTCTATATTCAGCATGAGAAACCGAAAATGTTGCTCAAAGACCTCTTTATCAAACTTGAGGTTCTTTTACGTGCCGTAAATCTAAGACAAGGGACCACCGGCTTTACCTCCCTGCCGAAGGGAGTCATGCTAAGGAGTTTTACGTCCGAAAAAATCCTGCTCTCCGCCGGGTTTGAACCCACGACCTCAAGAAGTGGAGGCTAGCATGGCACCACTAGACCACGGAGGACAACAGGATCGTAGAGACTACCTCTGTCAGCTAGTATTCTGAATTCATAACTAGAAGTTTCAGGTTCGATTCCTGGCTGCAGCGGGAATATGTTTCGTTAATTAAAATCATTCCCCATCATCCGTAAAGTCTAGAAATATGAATGTGGGGTGAATGCGTGTGTATTTCATAGCGTACATGAATAAATGCAGTATTAAATCGCACAGACTACGCATTGCGAACCCCATCAATGGTTTCTAAAGTCAAAGCCGCATAAGGAGTTAAAGGGGGCCTATACAAATGAAACGATAATAAAAACAAAATTGCACATAAATCTACCACGTGATAATACTCTACAGGATAAAGGAACTACAACACATAAATTAACCTATTCCGGTAATTTAATTGAGGTTAACCAGAGTTTTAAATCTCAATTAAAATAGCTAAGAAGAATTAAAAGCAAGAAATGATTCCGCAAGATAAATACAATGTGAGAACCATGCTATTGTTTATACTTTTAGTTTAATTACTTACCTTTTTATTTCTCTGTCACAAACATTATAAGGAGGGAATGTATTGCATTCTACCCAAAAATTCTATACCGAAATTTCACCGGAAATACATGCTTTGAGGCCCCTGAATCGAAATGAATTTTTAAACTATCCTTGTGTGTGTCTGTGTGCCTGTGTTCAGCATAACTCAAAAACGAAAAGCCTGGTATCTTTCAAGAATATGACAGAAATATTTTCAAAAAATCCCCTCCATATTGCTTATATGGAACATTTTTTGAAGATTTTGATTAAAATACCATATAGTAAAAATATTTACATAACAAATAAAATGTATATCTTGAATTTTCTGAGAATAGTCCTCTTCATTCAGAAGGAATTTGTATGATCTTGTATAACTGGTAAACTAAACGAAAACCTACTGCACAAAAAATGTAAATCTCTTTGAAACACACAATTTATTTCAAATAAGTTTTTGTGGCATAAGCCATTTCTGAGATATGCGTTATTCACGGTTCGAATTGTTCATTTCTTGGTCATTCCCTTAAAGTTGCATGGAAACAATATGGAATTTTAAGGCCAGCATATAGCGTCCAGTTGTTAAACATTTGACTATCGCTGTATGTTTGTATGTATAGCGATGTGTGTAACGCAGCTATTTCCGCAAAAGTTTATTAGAATTAAAATGTAGTAGATATAAAAATAAGCTTTAGTAAGAATAGTTTGTGCACTCACTAATAAATGATAGAGGTTAGAGAAAGTAATGTGAATGTATCACTTAGATTGTTAGAAAAAGGTCCATATGTGTGTCGACAGTATGTGTTTGAGTGTGTATCTGTGTGTGTGTCTGTGAACAGCATAACTTACAAACGAAAAGTTGATAAATGCCAGTCAGTTGGGGAATTTAATGTCGTATGGGCATGTTGCTTCGGTAGCTCAGTTGATTAGAAGAATCGGCAAGAAATCGGAAGGTGAGTGGTTCAAATTCCGGCTATAGTACTGATTTTTTCATTCGTGTGATTTTACCTTTCCAACATTGTAAGAATAATTTGTATGCTCACTAATAAGGGATAAAGGATAGAAAAGGTCATGTGATTGTAACACATAAGAGTTTTTATATTATGCGGCGTTAGATCTTGTATAGCGTCTTTTATATTTTGAATTTGTAAGTCACCAAATCCCGCCATTTTTAGTTTGTAGCAACCGCTAATAATGAGAAAATGTACGAGAATGAGGAGCCCTAGTCGAAGCAAAGCAGAGATAACAGGAATACAAACACATGGCCTTAAAATTCCATACTGTTTCCATGCAATCGCGAGAAATAACTCAATGTTGAAGAGACTTTAAAAGAATGACAAAGAAACTCCATTAATAACGAATATTTCAGAAATGGCTTATGCCACAAAAAATGTATTTCAAGAAAGTTGTATGTTTCAAAGAAAGCTACATTTATTGCAGTAAATTTACGTCTATCGCTTAACGTTTACCAATTATACAAGATTACACAAAATTCCACAGGAATGAAGATGACTTCACAGACTATTCCCAGAAAAATTAAATATATACATTTTATGTTTTATGTAAATAACCTTTATATATGATATTTTAATCAAAATCTTTAGTCATTTTTTGAAAAATCAAATTTTTTTAAAAATGTTCCATGTAAAGTGTAGTTTGGGGTAGGGGATTTTGTTCAAAATCTTTCTGTCGCATTCTTGCAAGATACTGAACTTAAATACAAAGCCTGGTACTTATCAAACTTTTATTTTTTGAGTTATGCTGTTCACAGTCACACACACACACACGGACCTTTTTCTAAACACGTTTTTTTATTCAAGGGCCTCAAAACATGTATTTCCGCTAAAATCTCAGTATCGAATTTTTGGGTGTAATGCAACACCTTGTCTACCTACTATGTACGTGGCAGAGAAAGTAAAAATTAATGTAGGAGAAAAAATGAAAGTCATGTAATACATTCACATTCTGCAACCTCTATCGTTTATTAGCGGGTATACATACTATTCTTAATAAAGCTTATTTTTCTATCTACTACATTTTTATGCAAATAAACCTTTGTAGAAACAGCTACATTACACATTTCTTTAGGGTAGAGAGAGAACAGCGATAGTCAAACATTTAAGGACTGGACGCTATATGCTGCTCTTAAAATTCCATACTGTTTCCATGCTATCGCCAGAAACAAGCGAATGTTGAAAGGACGTTAAAGAATGACCAAGAAATGAACAATTCGAATCATTAATAACGATATTTAGAAATGGCTTATGCCTCAAAAAATCTTATTTGAAATAAATTGTGTACTTTAAAAAAATTTTGTGCGCCTGTGGCTTAACATTTACCAGTTATACAAGATTATACACAATTCCTTCCAAATGAAAAGGACTTCAAAGGCTACTCCCAGAAAAATCAAGATATAATTTTAATTGTTATGCATATATCTTGAATATATGGTATTTTATTAAAAATAATTAGTCAGTTTTTAAAAAAATCTAAATTTTCAACAAATATTCCATTTAAAATGCAATTGGTGTGGTGAATTTTCTTAAAAATCTTCGAGTCGCATTGTTGTAAAATACTGAACTTAAATACTAAGTTTGGTACTTACCCGTCTTTTCGTTTTTGAGTTATGCTGTTCTCACAGACACACAGACAGACAGATAGACACACATGTGGAAATGTTTCCAAAAGTGATTTATTTGAATTTAGGGGCCTCAAAACATGTATTTCCGGTGAAATCTCCGTATCAAATTTTTTGATGGAATGCATGACTTCCTCTATTTGTTATACGTAGTAGAGAAAGAAAAAAGTATCAGGTATTGGATTTTGAGCTCCATGCTTTAAACCGGCCGATTAAGTCCGATTGTGATTGGTGAATGAGGCATCAATGAGACCTTACATTGGCGGTATGTATTTAGTGTGATAATGATTTCTGATCTAACTGCGATATGTTCACTCGATCGCACATGCAAATAGAGAACGATATGTCGGGTTTTCGCAGTTACCCTAAAGCCGGGTCTCCTCCTAAATATGACTTCACATTGCGATTAAGCCAATCAATTATTTTTCCTTCTTTCTGTTTGAAAATACAGTACATTGACGTTTACACAGTTTAGACAGCTTTAGGTAAATCTTGAAATACAGGTTGCTTCATTTTAAGCTATAAACAGTATGTTCTTGTATATATAGAATTTTTATTGGTTATTTTTACATTATAAGTTTCAATAATCAATGGTTCTGTACACGAAAACACAATATTTTCACAATTTCATTATATATATAATTTATGCTACTTCTTATGCTAATTCACTGAATATGCAATATGTATTAAAACATCTACTAACTGCCATAAAGCATATTGCAAAACAGTTATACAGGAAAGGTTATAATGCTTGTTCGCTTGATATAACACACATAGTTTGCAATATTAAATTTCTACTAAGAGCAAGCAGAAATTATTTATAAATATTTAAATGAGTTACAATTAGCACAAAACAAAACAGTTATATGTATTGAAACAAAGCATGTATATTACAGATACTGAATATTTCCAGTGAAGTATAGAAGTACAAATATTTAACATTTATGAACTTTTTCATAAAGATACAAATACTTTTTACTTGCATAAAAGTACTGGATTGCTTGCATGTGTATTTTAGGGTATTTAATGTATTACTAGATACAAGAAGGAGGCTCTGTAAGAGTTTTGTGTTCTGCAATTATACACACCATCAGAAGTAACTTAAAACCCCCATGTGCCTTGGCCTGGATGAATCACAAATTAAGGATACCCATTTGTGAAAAAATATTTTTTTAAACCTCTATACGCTTTGATATGACAAAAATATGTTTAACTGTAGTATTATGCCTTTTACTAAGCAACGAGATTTTAGAAATAGCCCCTCCTAGAAATGTTTAAATATTGATCGTTCTACTCCGTTTGACGTTAGAGACGTTGTAAATATTTCATTTGAAAGCTCAGCTGATGCACTTCCTTTCTTTGTTACATAACTCATTTTAAACGAAACATACATAGTTTTAAAAAGTTTGTTTTTTTAGAATTGATATTTACGTATGATATCGACAATTAAAAAACTGAAAAATCACACTTCTTTCTTTGCGTTTTTATAACAGCATGTCAAATATCACGGTGGTATTATTTGTGGTTCGTTTGGAATTAAATTACCTAGTCGTGTCATTGCAGCTTCAGATGTTGATAGTGATACGAAAAAATATAGTTTTAACATATTTGTTATTGATTTTCGGTTTTCATATCTTTCCTCCAAAATATCGCTCTCTTGTTTGTGCTGATTAACAGCAAAATATTAAATGTAATGTTTGTAATATGATTCTGCGCCGAAGTAAAATATTTATGAGGTGTTGTGATAGGATGTGTCGTGGCTGAGAAATATCATTTGGTACTGAATCTAAAATCTTCCTCATGAAAAAACGTGTTTACAAATATCGTATGTTATTTTACTGAGTGCTAGCCCCATTGGAAAGGTAAATTATTTTTTCCAGATCTATTATATTCTTTAGGATGTTTGTTAACGGGTATTGGAACAGATGAACAGCATTTGTATCAAGTTTTAAACTTTCTGATATGGCAATACCACTTTTTATGTTTTAAACTATTCTTTAAAATTTACAAACGGTTGGGTTGTTGCCTGGTTATTGTTCCAATGTACCCTCCTGAACGGAATCTTGTATGATAAAGGAATAATGTCGGAAAAGCACAAACTGCAATACATTCTTTAGGTTTCAAATTTTCTTTCCGTTCAGAAAAAAACCGCAGACCGTTGAACTATAAAGATATTAGTTGAAAAATCTGACAATTTTGCGGACAATTTTTCCAAAACGTCATCAACAGGTGGTTGTATTATTTCTAAATTTGTGCGATCTGCGGTTATCCACTGTTTAAAATCTCCTACTCTATAATTGTTTTCTCCGAAAATGTCCCGAATATTAGTAATCAAGTTTTCAATCCCTGGGCAGTTAACACATTTCCCTAAATATCAATCTGGTGATGGGAGTTTACAATCACAATCTACAGTAAAATGGCTTCATTCCAATAGGGATCAGTTTCACATTGTCATGATGGGCGCAAACACAAACAGAATATATACTGTTTAGGTATCAGTTGAGAAAATTTTTGGAAACATTTTTTGATATCAGGATATTCTCTTTAGAATTTTGGAACGTATTGTTTAGATTGCACAAAATTAATCTTTTCTATTTCAGAAATTTCTGTCCTCCTTTAATGGAAACAAATTCTTTTTCTTCCGCCACAATTCTGCTTACCTCATCATAAATGTAAAACTCTAATATCTTTCCACAAGGGAATATTATAATAGTTTATCAGATTTGGTTTCAGGAGTCGAAAAAATGCCCCTCTCCGAAGCTAATATTTTTACTACCTTTATCGTGTGCTTCGAAAAATTACTGCCAAGATATTCCTTAATTTGGTAGTAAAATCAGCTTCTGAAAATAGACAAAATTTGAATCTTTAAGCTCCTATCAGCTGTAATGTGAAATCTATGTATCAGCTTCTGAATTATTTATGAATCTCGTTTTTCTTCTGGAACCGATTCATCTTAAATATGAAATACCTTTTCCTTAAGTTTTCCTATTATCTTTTGTAATTTCTATGAATGATACTTTCTTAGAGAATTTCATTTTCTTTGTGTATGATTCACCTAAGTTTGATATTAAATCAATATTAAGAATTAAAGCATCTACACTTTCCCTGATCTCATTCGCATCACTACTCTGATGTGAAGGTGGGTTATCAATTTCTGAGTTACTTTCGTTTACTTCACCTATCGGGATACCATAGGTAGTGGATCCAGCAACACTAGATTCACAAATGTCAGTCTTGTTTGAACTCGTATCTGGAATTTGAAAAATTCTTATACGACATGTGACACGCTTTTTAGTTGTGGGGACAGTCTACATTCTCCATTTTCAGTTTTAAAAGCACTTTACCTGTCAATGGTTGCAAATTATATTTTCCTCTTGAGGATGTGTTTGCTAATTTTGAAATGGTTAAAACAATACTCATATCGTTTTGTAGCGGTACTGGTACTACTCATATTAAATACTTAACGAATATTCACAACTAAATGAAACAGATTCAACTCACAAAGGACACAAACTGTGGTCTTTCTCCATAAACTAAATATTCCGGACTGGTCTTCTATGGAAGGAAATGCCTAATCTGGTTTGCCGTGATAAGGCTTTGTTTTTATTTTAAATCCGGCAGTAATTTAACCTTGGGTAGCTCAAAACAGCTGCAGAGTCGCCGCGCCGCGCCGTCCCCTCTGCTCTCACTCCAAGCGGAAGTATTTGCGCTATCTTATCATGAGGAGGGTTTGAGGAAATATTTAGCTTGTCAGTGTATAACACAAAATCGAATTTGAAAAGTAAAAATTTCTGCGATAAACAAATAATCTGTTGAATCTGGTTCAATGTAGTATGTGTTTAAAGAGATTCCATAAGCTTTAGAATGAGTTCAATATGAAGTTTATACCAGAATTTGAACGTGAGATAAAAACGATTATGCATTCAAGATATTGAAGTTAGGAGCAGGAAAGAAACCGTGTCTTCTGTTTCAAAGCATCAAATGCATACAAAAAATTTGAAGAGATTTGATGGCTTTGTCTTCATGGGTGTTCGGCTTCATAATGACTCAAAAATGGATTTTAGCCTTATTTTACACTACAAGCCTTCTATGTAGCCATTAAACTGCATGACTTTTAAAAGCATGCCATATAGAGATTTAAACGTCCGCCTCTAAGCCTAACTTCCTATAAAATTGTAATAAAAACGATAAGCTTCGGCTACAAAAAGTGAACAGACCATTCAAGAGAGCCTTAGGAATCTTTAAATAGGGACTAAATTAGCTGCAGAGGAGCAGAAAAACGCAAAGAGGATCCTGCATATGCACTAATCACTTTTTAAACAGTGTAAAGTTATAAAGAGTGTTATTCTGGCGTTGTAATTTTTAAACTCTCTTTTCTAGGGTTTTCATTTGTCAGCAAATTTTCATTTTCACTATACGTTTCGATATAAATAATTAATCCTTATAACAAGGATAAAAATAATGAAATTAATTTTATTAACAATGCTTAGTTATGACGTTAACATTAATATTCATATCGTGTAAATTTTTCAGTAAAAAATTGAAATCCCATATTAAACATTTATTTTCTCCCAAACAAATAGGATAATTATGAAATTAATCTGTAAAATATACATTAATATACAATTTAAAAGTATAAGACATTTAATTTTGGAAAAAATGTTTGGATCTTGAGGAAATATTTTTCAAAACAGTTCACAAAATAATAAAAAAACCATTTATCGGAAATTAATGTGAAATATGCATGAAATATGTTGTATAATTATACATTAAACCCTGAAAACTGTGCTAAAATTTGAAATAAAACGACTTGAAATTGTAGATTTTTTAAATTTCAGAGATGGGTATCTATAAAATGGATGAAATAGCAACGCTATAATGTACTGTATATTTTAGGATGCTCAGGTGAGAAATTATTCTTGTTTTAAGAAGATATTTATTCTTCAGTTTTGAGTATATCAAGAGCAACTGAGCCAGTAATATCCACCAGTTCCTTTGATGAAAAGACGCCAACAAGTCTGTACATGCCATGCTTCATTGGTGTAAACCTGTGCTCCACTCTGACGGCCTCTTCTGGTGAGACATTCCTGAAAAAAAAGTTGCCACCTTTAAATTATGGTCTCCAAACTTGTGAAGAAGATTTTGCAAGGCAGAAAACTACATTAAAAGCGTAAAATGATAGACAATACACCAAAGAACTTTAAAATATCTTAACATATATTTACGTTAAGATATTTTATATTGAGATTGAAGTTGAGGAACGGAAATATGGAATTTCCCAAATCTGTCTTATTTCTAGATACCTTCTTTACCACGTACCTAGTAGATAAAGAAGGTATTGCATTTCAGTCAAACATTCGATGTAGAGATTTCTCCGGAAATAAATGCTTTGTGGCCCCCTGAAAAAATGCATTTTTAGAAGAAGATTAGTGTAATGTGTAGTGTATATCTGCATTATGAGAAGACTATGTAGCTTTTATGTTATTAAATAACTATGGTACCAAAGAGAAGGTACAAAGGCTTAACATTTACTTTTCTTTCTCTGTTTTGCAGGACTTACACCCTCAGCACTTACAAGCGGGTGCCTGAGGTCAGAGGCCTGTCGAGGATCAGACACTTTGGATCAGATAGGATATCCAGGATGGGTGATCAGCCCGATGCTCTGGTATGAGAACGAGGAAGTAGGTGGTATGAAATGGATGAAAGAAAAGGTAATGATAGAGCAGTTTGTGGAATTAACGGTGTAGGGGGGGAACGGAAATCTGAAGAAAACGCCACTTTGTCCTCCACAAATCTCACTTGAGGATCCATGAGATCGAACCCGGGCCACCGTGGTGAGAGGCGGTCTAACCACTCGGCCAAAGCGCCACCCGTTTAAAATTTCACTTACTGTAATTATCTAAGAAATAACTAGACCATTCCAGCCGATTATTGTTATTATTGTTATTATTATTATTATTATTGTTGTTTCAGTATCAAAGGATATTTATAGAGTCTATAGCAGTTCCAGAACTTATAAGACAGTCGGGAGGAGGTTAAGAAAGTCAGACGTTTCGCCGAAGTTTCACATCCTTTTGCATGAAAATAAGTTGTATGAAATTACAATTATATGGGATAAAGGGGAGGACTTGCAATAAAAATATTCTAGAACGCTGTAGAATAATTTAATAAGGCTGGCCCCGTAGTTCAGTCGGTAGATCTGCTGTGCGAGGGGTCCCCGATTCGATCCCCAGCTGGGAGTGGGCATTTTTCTCTATCGAAGATTATTCCCTATCCTCCCCAGCGGCTGGAACTGTAAATGAGAGTTTTTATGTGTGTGTGATCTACTGATTAAAACCCAAAGCTTATTAGAAACCCAACGAAAATTACCATTTAACACCATTTCTCATAAGAAATATGTTCCAAAGGAAAGGCCGCCGATAAGACCAGTATAGTTAAAGGCGGGGTATAAATGGAATTAACAAAAATAATTTCATAAAGAACGGGGGGAGGTAAATTAAGTTACTTAATCATCATTTGAGTTTAAAAAGCTACCTGTGTAACGTCGGTTAAGCATAGTTATTTAATACAGTTAAAAGGAACGGAAGCAAATAAGCCAAGCTGCAAGGCTGTATAACCAATGAAGCTCTCACCCATATCTCCCTTCGGTAAATCACCGGTAAGATTTCTCAAGGGAAAAAAGCGGAGCGTAATTAATAGTTCTGTCTGACTGCTTTTCCGCGGTGCAGCATTTGTCGATAGAAAGGGGAATGGAACAGAAAGGATAATTACGGCAGAGAATCTCCAGTTAAAGAGCTACGTACAAGTGAGGATAAGGAAGGGTATTGGCGACAGAATAAAAAGAAACATAACGTTTAAAGAAAGAAAATTCTCTCTACCTAGTTTAGTGTTTTGTAAGGGGATTATTTTAATCTGATAGCAGCAACATACGGTTCTGTCTCTAGGTGCATGTTATTGGATATACTCCTGTGTGATTTTAAATATTTTACGAACAAAATTAATGATCTGCTGTTGCATTAAGCAGATTGCTTAAACTGAGCTTTATTTATGAACGCTCTTTTACTAGTATGGTTCTCAGCATCCCATTTTATGTTGGACATGAAACACCGGAAATTTTGCTCAGAGGGCTCATTATCAGGCTTGAGGTTCTTTTACGAGCCATAAATCTACGACACGGGACCACCGGCTTTACTTCCCTTCCGAAGGAAGCCATGTTAAGGAGTTTTACGCCCGAAAAATATCCATGTCTTCCGCCGGGTTTGAAGCCGCGATCTCGGGAACTAGAGGCTAAGCATGGCACCCCTAGATCACGGAGGACGACTACATTAAGCAGAGGACCTACCTATAGAAGTAGTATTAACACACATATAAAAAATATTTTACCTAACGGCTAAAGCCTTTTATAGGTACAATATAGCCTATTACAAAAAATAATAACCAAAGATAAAAATTCTGAACAATTTCTGATGTGGAGGTTTTTTAATAATTTGTCAGAAACTTGATTTTACTTTCTCTATCACCTATCTAAGGGTAAGAAGAAGTATTGCATTTCATTCAAAAATTCAATGGTGAGATTTCAACGAAAATACATGTTGAGGTCTTCTGAATCTAGAAAAATAATTTTTATAAATAGGTCCGTGTGTGTTTCTGTGAACAACACAGGTCAAAAACGAAAATTCGGATAAATATCAAAGTTGGTATTTACGTTCAGTATCTTCCGAGGATGTAACACGAAGATTTTCAAGAAAATCTCACACTCCAAACTTCCCTTCACATAGAACCATTTCGATTATTTCTTTTTTTTATGAAAACTTGCTCCAATGATTTTAATTAAAATTCCGTATATTTAGGACATTTACATGATAAATAAACTGTATCTATATCTTGAATTTTATAGGAAAGTCTTCTTCATTCGGAAGGAATTTTGTATAATTTTGTATCAAGGGTAAAGCATAGGAATTATCCAGAAACTTACTACACAACAAATATGGATATCTTTAAATTACAGAATTTATTTCCTATAACGCCTTTTGTGGCATCAGCCATTTCCAGGATATTCGTTATTATTATCTTGAATATTTCAGTATTTGTCACTATTCAATAGTTTCTCACTATATCGGGAAAGATCATCGAATTTCACATCCAGCATATAGCGAAGCGTTTTCAAACATTTGATCATCTCTTCCCTTTTGTAACTGTACAATCAAAAAATGTGTAATGAAGGGATTTATTATAGCGTTTATCACAACTAAAGTGAGTCAGATAGAAGAACAATGTGGATGTAACATATCAGTTTTTTCTGCTTAATGTTACTGATAAACATTCTTTAAAAATCCTTAAACGTTTGAGAATCATGATAGAATTGGGGGTGTGTATTCTGGTCATTTAAATGCCCAAACGCGAATATTAAATGTAAGTAAAGCTTAGCATTTTCAAACTTTCATTGCGTGGGGTATTTCACATATTACTTAATTTTCATTTATTTCTATGGATCCAGGAAAATTAAGTGTCCATTATACATTGAACTGATCTGTTATAAAAACTTGAAATAAATTGAAAATTATGTATTTAGGTCCTCAAATCACGAAAACATCGAATAGATATCGTCTTAGAAATCCAAATTAGCAACTAGTATAGAAACTAGTATCTATCAATAGGATATTTGAGAACCGTTGAAAACGCTTAATGTAATACATAACTGTACAAATATAGTATTGCAGGCGTGGTGAAAATGTCTGCATCACATCATTTAGCAGCAGGTACAGCACAAATAGAAAAATCTGATGTGTCACACTCACATGACTTTCCCTACTCTCTATCGTTTATTAGTGGGTATACAAACTATTCTTGCTAAAGCTTATTTTTTATCTGCTACATCTTAATTCAAATAAACCTTTGCAGAAGTCACTGCATTGCACATTTCATTATAGATACAGAGGGAACAGTGATAGTCAAATGTTTAATAACTGGGCTCTATATGCTAGCCTTACAATTCCACACTGTTTCTATGCAATGGCGAGAAACAACTGAAAATGACAGGACTTGAAGAGGATGACAAAATATTGATCAATTCGAACCATTAATAACAGATATCTCGGAAATGGTTTATGCCACAATATATGTTATTTGAAATAAATTCGGTTTTTTTAAAGAGATCTACATTTTTTTTGTAGAGGTTTTCGTCTGTCGTTTAACGTTTACAGTTATACAAGATTATACAAAATTCTTTCAGAATGAAGAGAACTTCACGGGCTATTCCCAGAAAATTGAAGATACCATTTCATTTTTCATGTAAATATCTGTAATATGTGGTATTTTAAATAAAATCGTCAGAGCCGTTTTTTAGAAAATGAAAAGTTTTGATAAACGTTTCATGTAAAGGGTAGTATGGTATCGCATCTTTGAAAGGTGCTGAACCTAAATACCAAGTTTGGTATTTACGACTATTAGTTTTTGAGTTATGATATTCACAGACATATAAGCACACATACACACACGGGCATTATCTAAAAGTGCTCTTTTGGATTCAAGGTCCTCAAAACATGTATTTCTGGTGAAACCTTGATGTAGAATTTTTGGGTGGAATGCAATACTTTCCAACCTACTAGGTGCGCAGTAGATAAAGTAAAAAGGAGGCAGCTGCTCTAAGAAAAAGAGGTGGAAGCTGACAAAAATATAATCGCAAAGTTCCTTGCCGGCACCCCTCGAGTATTCTATAACAGCTACCGTAAATACTGGATGACCTAACAATAGCATAGTTTGGTATCATCATTGCTATTCCAAGATTATTTTCTAGATCTTACAAGGTATCGCTTATAATCATTGAGTAATACATACTACTACACTCGTGGAAATAGAAATACTGTATAAAAACACTAATATACACTGAAAAATAGCTAATAATCAGGAGGATACATTTTCATGTATATCAATGCTTTAAGAGGGTTTCTTTCTCTTTTTTGTTTGTTTGCTTTTTTATATCTGCCCTAAATATTTGGATGCAAGGCATTGATTGCTTTTGCAATAAACTGCTCAATTCGTTATATAAACTGATGTTAATTGTTGTATTGGCAGACTGAATTAAATTTAAAATTTGGCGATAGAAATTTTAAGGAGTAAATTTTAGTAGTATTAAAGGCTTGCACTTGATTTTTGTGGAGCCTTTGTGAGTAGAAAATAAAACAGGAAAAACCAATGTGAATCGGCTAAAAGAAATAAAAAAATAAATAAAAAAAAGGGGGGATTGTGGGCTCAAATTGTAAGAGAATTCAAAAGCTATGGTTGCATAAGGTCTGATAAATGGAATGAAACATTCAGCAAAGTAAATCATATTTTAAATTCATCTTCATTTGATAAGAAGCACATAAAGAAATAAAAATCTTCCAGGTATTATGGTGGTATTTATTACCCTTACAATGTTTTACTAAAATATTTTCCCAAACTACTTCCATTATAAAATCTGTAATTCGTGACGTTTGTGACTACATCGAATTAGCGCCAGTTCTTCAAATTTTTCAAATCTACAGTAAATCTACAACATGCCATATGGAACAGAATCAAACACGATATACAGACGATGTCCATGATCGGGTAATGTAAAAAAGTTGCCGATTGTACATATGTAACGAAGGTTTGATTGTTCCTTCTGCAACACTCATTGGAGCTGATTTTCCATCATTGCATTTACAAACTTATTGTCATCATCAATGCTCGAACATGCGCTCTCGTTCCATTATAGAAAGTCGCATTATTCATCCTGATTTTTTCTAGATACTACTGTTTTTATTTGACAAAAATCTATCACTCAAAATCACAAACATTATTTATCAATCATGGATGTGAGGAAAGGTTGCCATCTGTCCATCCTTTTTCCATATTTACACAATGCAGCCATTGAAGAATGGAAAAGCCGTGTAACAAAGGTTTATGAATTACAGCGGTGTGTATACCTACCCCACTGTTTTTACTAACCGCCAGGTCACAGAGCACAAACAGTTATTGTTATCGCAATTGCCTCCACGTAATATGATATCAGTTTCAAATAGAGGGCAAATTGTTATGATCCTTACTGGGGAAAGCTGGTCTATAATGTTGGCACTGGCGTATATTTTACTGAGGTGATGTTTTCAATTTCGTGTTTTAACGCAGAAAATGTAAACTAAAATGGATAGACAAGGTATAACGTTAAAATCCTATAAAATTGCACATCTTATTTTAAATTCAGAAAATATCAGGAAAGCAAAAAACGACTGGGAAAAACTATGTCATAATCGAACCTTCGAATATTAGAAATGTGTATTCCTGGGAAATGAAACGAAGTCAGAATGGGAAACCTTCAGGATAATAATTACTGCCTCACTATACAATAACGACAAACGGATCTTACCTGTAAGGAATAGCTGTGCTCTTGATCAGACCTGGTCCCTCGTATCGGAATTTGCAGTTAGTAAGCGTCTTCTTGAGGGGGTTCTTGAAACTGAAGCTCACAGTACACGGTTTGCCCACATACGAGTCTTCATCCTCCAACTGAAATGGCAAGGAAGATGTCTCGTCAGTTCAATGTAGACGAGTATATTGTGCAAAGATGATTGAGTGGGTGAGCTATCACACAAATCTTATAAAATGCTTTTTTACCGTTTATGGTCGCTTACGTCGTCCCTGACGATGTCCATAAAGTAGTTGTGCGATTGCACATTCATGTACAATAGACATCTTCAAATATCATGCACTAGGAGCGCTAGTCAATTTGTCGAGAGTGCCCTATCCCACACCATCCATTCTACAAGGCTCGACATAAGGAAAGCAACAGTTGTGAGTTACTGACACATTTCCCTTCCGGTTCTTGAAGTACCCCGTTTCTAATATTGAAGAGTGAAAGAAGATGCCCGGTCGGAGATCTAAATATCGACCACAGACCTTCGTTCTCAAATGTCTAGTATAATGAATGGACTGTCACTGCTGTTTCCTGAAGAGCCTTCCATTGTTGCACTCAAATTGCATGATCTACGGTCATCCATGCCGTACCTACCAGCAGTAAATCATCAGTTTTTGAAAACTTTCATGCTTCACCTATTTCATATACCTACTAGTGACACGGTTGAAGAACTGCAGTAGATTAAGATAAGAACTGGAGACACGTCAGCATTTTGTCATTTTGTATATGTCTTAATAATATTAATAACACTAGTCTGCATGATATCGGATGACTAAAAACTAATAAGTGATTCTGACTCACTTTTTATGCCGATTTCAGAACTTCTTTTAGTTTTTTTCTATCACGTACAGTTTTTTCACAATTTCACTTCAAAAATGTAGAGATATAAGGATATTGCTTCCGCCACTACACATAAAATTGGGCTTGATGAAGCAATTTGTAAGGGCTCTACCGCAGGATAGACCTTTCCAAGAAATTTCCCTTCATTACACAAGACAAATTAAAGGCTGTAATTTTTGTTGGTCCTCAAATAAAGAAATTGATGAAGAATGAAGATTTTGAGAAGACAATGAATGAGAGAGAAATTTAAGCATGGACCGCCTTCCGATCAGTTACTGAAAACTTCTTAGGCAATAACAAGATCCTAATTACAAGGCCATTGTCGAAACAATGTTGGAAAATTTCAAGAATATGCGTTGTAATCTGGAACATTATAGTGAGGAGCAGGATGAATGTTTTTACCAAGATATTAAGGAAATGGAGAGGAGGTACCAGGAGTGATGGAATGAAACTATGATGGTCAACTACTGTTGGATGTTGAGGAGGTACAGTCATCTTCAAGGATCCGCAAGGAAGTCAAAGAAGAGAAAGTATGAAAAAAATTAAATGAAACACTTTGGCTTCTTGTTTTGTTAAAATGTAGTCGTGAAATAAATTAGGAGAGTTCTTGAGAGTATTCTTAAAATGTTTTTTGAATAAAAACTTACCTTGTGTGAAATGGTATTTGAATACTTTTCTACGCTCATTAGTAAAATTGTCAAAGCATTGCTTCTTATTTGTGTAAAAACCTGACGTGGTAGAAAAAAACGGGTTATTTCTGGAATCAGCATAAAACCTTTATTCAAGAACATCTACTTTTAGGAAATCATCTGACAAAAAGTTTGAAAATGCAGATTAGTGTAATCATAGTAATAACTAGGCTTCGGACATGACTTTAGGTTAAGTTAACTTCTATTATACTGCTACTTTGTTTACAAACGAGCGGAGAGGAGAGAGGCAGTAGTCTCGTGCGCTACTGAGTTAGTGCTGTGCTGAGTACTGTGTACGCTATACGTATAGGTGGGCACAGAAGTATGTATACAATTATGTAGTAAACTTAAAGCTTTTATTACCAAGTATAAATAAGATGAACAAAATAATAAATATGAACTTTGGCAGATGAAATAACTAGTTTCATGGGCGATTTACATGCCTGGACAACTATCATAATGGATTACAATATATTTTCTGAATGTATCAAAAGCAAAACGTCTTCTCAAACTCAAAAAAGTTTATAACTTGAAAAGCTCCGTTCCACATAACATGATGTTACTAGTGCATAACAAAACTGACGAATGTCACACACCTTTGACAAAACACGCGCATTTTCATTATTTGGAGTAATGTTTAACATAAATTATATTATTATTATTAATGTCTAATACGGCACATAATTGCATATCCTGGATTTTTATCTAAAACACTCTTCAGTTTCTGCTGTGCTGTTTCAGCAACAGAACAATTGTCTACTTCTGTAAAGCGTTATCTTAAAACATCGACATGTTTCAAGAACTGTGGTATTGCCATCTATGACAAAGACGAATAACATTTTCGTAAAGTAGACACACAAGGAAATTTCATAGCTCAACATTTCTCCAGAAACGTTTTAAAAGCAAATTTTGCAGCTTCTTAAATGGGATATTTGTACTTACCATCTCTGTAAGCTTCGGTTTGGCTACATGAGTTCATGTTTTTGATGTGGATAATATATCCTCATCGCTTCATTTATAGGAAGCAAAGTAATATTTTGTGTTTTTTTTAATGTTTACATGTTCTTGCAATAAAAACCCTTCTCTCTCCTTTGATTTCAATCTGGCACACTTTACAAAATATATTTTCCCCTCCTACACCAAAATACTCACGTTCATAGTCATTTACAGGTAAGATACTCTTCTTACTGGCTGTTTTTTGCATGTTTTGTCAGCTAACAACGGCCGGACTTCGTAACTTCAGAACAGGTTGTATATGTACTGATTCGCTTGCTTAGAGTGAATGACTGGCAGTGCTTGGGGAGGGAGTGTCAGTGAAACCCTGTGCGCACGTTAACTGTTTTCCAGTCAAAGTGCAACGAAACAGTAACCGTATCCGAAGCATAGTAATAACAATAATATTTTCTATTATTGAAATGATCAATTTCAAGGTGAGCTGAACCTTCATCTGAAAACTATTTTCCCAATTATATTATTTGTTACATAGGTGACACTATGTATTTATATGGTGTGTCTTGTTAATCCTCAATGATATTTTTGAAGATGTAGTGGGGTATAAAGATCTTCAATAAAGATAATGGGGTCCATGATAATAATATAAAATTTAAAACCATGAAGATTCCAATAGATGTCTATTTTTCTTCTTTTCACTTCACTGGGGATAGCTTACTCTCTAAGAGACCATTTCAATTGGTTCGCCCTGTTGTTTGTCTCCTGATGTAAAACAGTACTTATGAAAGGATACAATGACACAGAGAATACGTTTCAACCAACGAAAAGTCGTCGACAGAAACTGAATGTATTGGTGAAAGAATCAGATAATTATTTTTCGCATTCATTAGTGAATCCGTCATCATATAGACGGAATTATAAGACAATGGAAACATTTAGTTAATACATAAATGCCTTTAAGTAGTGAAATGTATGTACACTCTGTTTTGTTTACTGATGAATTGGTAATTTTATAAAATAACGAAGATGATATGCAAAAAGCGATATATCAGCTTAATCAAATTTGTAAGGATTAGGTATAATTTCAAAATATCAATTCGAAAAACAAAGTAATTGCTTTTGTGGAAAAGTCTACAGTGATATAAAACTGCAGTACAAAATGAAATTATACAACAACTGTCTCACTTTAAATGCCTAAGATGCGGCGTAAGTTATACGTACGATAACGAACTTCAGAATAAATTGCAGGCTTTCCACGCAATGTGTGGCACAATAAACAGAACTTGGAAAAAAAGGACTAGGAGTAATGTAAGTATGAAATTATATAAATATATGACAGCGCCAGTGTTTTGATGTAGATGTAATGTAATAGAAGCAGCGTAAATTATGTTTTTAAGAAAGGTAAACGACTGTACAAGGTTAGATATAGAGTTCGAAGTCAAAACAGTGGAAATGAGCTAAAATTTACACACCAAAGAAACAAGTAGAAAGAAATGGGGACAATATATGTATAGAGAAGAATGCAATTTCCAAGAAGGCAGCAAATTGTAGGCCTAGAGATGGAAGATGTCTAGGACATTATAGGAAAAGGTGGCATGACCTTTGAATCCGGAATAGGCAGTACTGTCATTTGTTCTTCAGATTGTTTATCAAACACAATATGAACAAACCTTTATTCGCTAAAATAATGGTATGAAACCTAAAAGTGAATTGTGTCAATTTGATCAATAAATGTCTACTAACGAAACAAATATTAGAATAAATGTTATATCATGTATAATATGAATGAACGAGAGCAAAGGTCCTGAAATTTAGTTATTTAATGAGTAAGTAATGCTAATATTGAATTGATAAATACAAATATTTAATAGCTTTAAAATGGTTTTCTTTAGCTATTTCCGCATGTTTGTAATTCAGCTGTCTTCATTTGTAATAATTGTTTCTTGACTATTTAAAATCGCGACTCTTACCTTGATGTCTAGATTTGGTTTTAAAACTTGGAAATCGTCTTCTTCTGCCCAAGTTTCCCTTGTGTCCAAAACTGTAGCAATGGCATATATTTTCATATTGCAATACTCTACCAGCTTGTCCATGTACTCTTCTGGTTTCACAATCAACCTCAAGAGCTCCTCTGTAAAAATAAGATATTTTACATCTTTAATACATGTATTTAGCTAGATAGAAATTACAGTCATATTGACTTCTCTTTCATTTTAGCTCATAAAAACTTTACAAGAACCAAAGCGAGCGCTTAAGGAATTGGGGAATTGTAGAAAAATAACCTTGTGAATCATATCTCACGTTGCTTATCTGAGAATAAAGTGAAGGATAAGAAGCTTGCAGAATATTCAGAAATGTATAATGTACCATTTTTAATTTGTAAAAAGTTCAATACCGTAACTTCCCAGATGAAGGATTTTTTTTTTGTCATGCGAATGTGCGTTATCACATATACTTAAAAAATGGAGTAACAGAATATAGGCTGCTGAGATAAAACTCAGTTATTTCATGGGAATAACGTTCGGTGACACCACGAAATGCTTGTCTGCTCGTAGATATATTACACTTCAGTTCGTGAACGAACGCTGCACTGTAGAGATACAAATGTACTCTGACATGAGTCTTCTCTTTCATTAGGACCTGGGAAATGATACGCTTTCAGGTGAAATATTACTCTCAGTTCTCCTCATGTCACTTGGTTAAGGCAATCATTTGAAACCCGGAGCAACGGAAATGAGAATCCATAATTCCAAGCGATTGCGCGGTCCCTGCAACTGATGATGCTAGCAGAATGTGTACCACAGGCAATGGTTTGTTCCAATATTCTTGTAATATCAGCAATGTGAAATAATTTAACACAGATTAGATTTTTATTTAAGTCAGTAAACTCAGAGTCAAGCCATTTTTATGATCCGTGCGAAAACGGATTGTTTATAGCATTAGTAACAAAAATAGTTCGTAGCAATTCACCTGAGAAATGATTGCCTCAATGATATCGAAAATATTAACTATAAGCGGTGTAAATATTTAGTTACCCTTTCCCGCCTCAGTGAATAAAAATGGGAAATCAATACAATATATGATACATGCGAAACTATGGCTGAAACAAGTTTATCTTAACGTTCCCTCCCAGAACCTCATGCTGTGGAGTCTGCCATATTTAGAGTTTGTAATTCGCCACTCGCTTGTTTACTCCAGGTAAAGATTATATAATATGAGCATGAACTGTGGAAAGAGAACGTTTGCCCTCTCTTTGTTACATCATATCTTTTTTAGTTTTGCTTCCCTGTCTTGCATGAGTCGACTCTAACAAAGTTTTAAATAAATCCATCCATTAATCACGTCGTTGAAAATCAGTTTTAATTAGGACAACTTATAGCATACAGATATTTTAAACTTATAAAATAATAAACACATATAACAACTTTTAATGTAATAAACAGAATTATTTGAGGACAATGGTAAATAAACCAATTTTATGTACTTATGGAAGGGCCATGAGTGAAACTTATTTTACCACATTTTTTAGGTTAGAGACTTAACCTTTTGTGGAAAGTGACTCTTATTACTGGTAGATATTAATACCCTCAAAGTTTCACTGGTAATGATTTATTGGTTTTCTTATCATACAAGCTTTGGTTTTAGAAAAACGTTTATTTAGGCCTGAAAAAGTATAACATCCAAAACATGTATACAACTTAATAACGGTAATTTTTTGCAAGCTGAATGTATGAATGACCTGATACAAGAAACTAACCTAATGGATTTCAAAACTCTCACTTTTTAGTGCTTAGATGGCACATTTCATTTTTTAATTCTGAAAATATTTAAGTTATCTAAAATAGATTCTCTAGCTTTTTAATTATAGTTTTCAAAACTATAGTAAAATTTTCAGATTCCCAGAATAAAATTTGTAGCATACAATAGCATTTTAATGTGGGTGCACTCAGAAAATTGGGGGATATTTCCAAAAATCTTCGTGTTTCTTGTATACAAGATACTGAATTTAAACGCTAACTTCAGTAATGATGCATTTCTCCTAGTTATGCTGTTCACAGACACACAGACGCACACATGCATTTTTTTATAATTTGTTTTTAATTTTTTTAGGGAAACTTAAAATATGTATATAGATGAAATCTCAACACAAAAGTTTCGGTTAAATACAATGCTTCCTCTTTCTACTAGGTACGTAGTAGAGAAAGTAAAAACAAATAAATGACAATCAAAGACATTTGCAATCAATGCTAGAGAATTCAGAAATATATACACATATTATGAAGTTTGTGTTAAATGAATAGTAAATGTTTCATTAACTTAACAGATAGGTAGACAACTTAAATTTTCACAAATCATATTTTTAATCAAATGAGAGAAAATCACTTTCAGCTGTACTTAATAAAAAGAAGCACATCTATACTGATATAACATCCTAAGTTGTATTAAGCCAGACAAACGTATTTTTGTAAGCATCCAATTTGTGCTAGGAAAAAGCGTCTCTCTGTTTTAAAGTATTTATTAGAGACACAAGTATAAACATAATTTTTTAGGATATTTGACTACACTTAAAGGATAGCGAATGAAAGTGCAAATCTTATAAATATCGTTGGTGATACTACAAACACTTCGTATACTTTTAAGTAATTACAGAACCAAACCTCCACAACTTATATTTAAATCTCCTTATTTACATAAAAAATTGTTAAGAACATAACCTACTGGATTTTCCAGCAACTTTGAAGTCCCCAGTAGCTTTCTTGATGATGTGTGCTTTGACTCCGGTGTAGTAAATACTTGCTGCGGAGAGAGATGCTTGAACTGTCCTGTTTTTATCCGATTTGTTCTGAATAATACAAAATTGCATTAATATTATAGTTACAACTAAAGAAAACTCTGAAATTCTGTTTAATTTCAAACATATAAAGGTTTGAATTAGGCATAGGAATTTCTAAGTACTAAAGCTAGGGCGAAATAAACTGAAGTTGAACTGTTAATGCACGTTACGCAGTGACGTCGCAGGTTAAAAACCATCCCCTCCCTAGTACAGTCTGTTGGCGCTTGTAGATAGCACTCACCAGACTGTGCTTACCCGCCCGTCAGTGACCACTGATCGCTGTTGCTTACATTCTTTGTATTCACAAATGATTTGGAAGAAGATGACTTGAAGTTAACTACTTAAGTATTCCTGTACCTGGTAATAATTTTAAAGTACTTATGTAACATGGAAATCCTTTCTTACCTCTATAATTATTCCTATACTCTTAGAATCATAAACTATTATCTTAACTAAATTTTCAACTTGATTGCTGGCTTGAAAAAACAGAAATATTTGTTCTCTAGTTCTTCAATCAGAAAATCTTCCAAAATGTTCCAAAGCAATGTTTCTATCTTCTGTAACATTTATGTGTTTTAAACTGAAAAAATCTCATTTGTAACACTCACATGACTTTCTCTACTTTTGTACAAACTATTTTTACAAACACTTCTTCTCCATATGCTTCATGTTAATCGAGATATCGAGATATTAATCTTATTGATAATTTTCTTGTGGATGTAAGGGGAATTGGTAGGCTTTAAGCCTTAGTCAAATATTTTAAGAGCTGGTTGCTATGTGGAGTATTCCAGTCTCTTTGCATTAAGAGGACAAAAAATGAATAACGAATTTGAGAAAAAGTATAAGTATTGGAAAATTTAAGCGAATAACAAGCAATATCTCGAAAATGGTTCACTCAACAAAAAAAATGTATATGACATAAATTGTAGATTTTAACGATCTACATTTTTTGTGTAGTAAAATTTTGTCTATCCCTTTTGGTTTACCAGTTGTGCAAAAGTCGTTCACAGTGAAGAAATTGGAGACATTCCCAGAAAATTCTAGATTTGTCATGAAAATATCTTACACATATGACATTTTAATCAAAACCGTTAGAGCCATTTTAGAGAAAATGAAAATTTTCAAAAAATGTTCCATGTAAATGGTAATATAGGCTGAGGGGATTTTCTTGAAAACCTTCGTTCGCATCTCTGGAAGAGACTGAACCTAAATACCAAGTTTGGTGTTTATCCGACTGTTCGTTTCTGAGTTATGCTGTTCACAGACACACAGACAGACACACACACACAGACACACACACGGACATGTTTCCAAAAATGCCTTTTTTCCAGGGGGTCTCAAAACATGTATTTCCGGTGAAATCTCGGTATCGAATTTTTGGGTGGAATACAATACTTCCCCTACTTACTATACGTAGTAGAGAAAGTAAAAATAGGAACATAAATTTTGCAAAACTAAATCTCCTTTATTCATGTACACAATGTGTTATATTTAATTTTAAGCATATATGAACTGCATGCTGAAACGAAGCTTGTGACCAAGTAGTTAAAGCTACCCTATACTCGTCCTTAGGAGTGAGAGGGGAAAATCCAAATAACTCATAGCACAAGAGGATTGATTGAGAAAAAGTTGGTCACAACTCCGTCTGTTGTGTCCTATTGGTTATTAAATCATGTATTCAAATCCTCCACGGCCTAATTATAATGCTTCTATAGTCACTGGGGCACAAAAATATAACTTTTCTGCAAAACTGTAAATCCATGGACTAAAGTCCCAAATAAAAAACTATATATTTACTTTCTCTACTACGTACAGTAAGTAGGGGAAGTATTGTATTCCACCCAAAAATTCGATACCGAGATTTCACCGGAAGTATATGTTTTGACACCCTCTGAATCCAAAAAAAAACATTTTTGGAAACATGTGCGTGTGTGTGTCTGTGTGTCTGTCTGTCTGCGAACAGTCGGATAAATATTGGTATTTAGGTTCAGTATCTTCTCGAGATGCGACACGAAGGTTTTCAAGAAAATCCCCCACCCCAGGTTACTCTTTACATGGAACATTTTTCGAAAATTTTTATTTTCTCAAAAATGGCTTCAACGATTTTGATTAAAATATCATATGTTTAAGATATTTTCATGACAAATGAAATGCATATCTCGAATTTTCTGGGAATGTCTCCAAAAGTATTCTTCATTGTGAACGACTTTTGCATAACTGGTAAACCATAAGAGATAGACAAAATTTTACTACACACAAAATGTTAAAATACACAATTATATATATATTGTTGTTGAGTGAATCATTTTCGAGAAATTTCTCTTTATTCCCTTAAATTTCCCAATACTTATACTTTTTCTCAAATGGGAATTCGTTATTCATTTTGTTGTCTTGTATATGCAAAGAGTATTAATCTGCGGCCAAGAGAATGGTGCTGCACATAGCAACCAACTATTAAGAGATATTTTTCTGCTTAAGGGCTACTGTATTTCTATATTGCCTTGCAAATACAAAACAAGGGGAACAGAGAAGGCCTTAAGCGATAGTCAAACATTTTTTATACTGAGAAATAAACGAACTGCTATGACTTTGTGAATCTTCTATCGGCCTTTGCTTTAAAGGAATGCTGATTTGAAAAATTTCGTAAGATCGTTTCATTTTATTAATTCATATCTTATTGTTTGTTATAGTAGCATTTTAAATGTTCCTATGTTAGTTTATATTTTTTGTTTCCACGGTTCAAGGGCTGTTTCATTTTATTCATTCATATATTATTTATTATAGTACCATTTCCAGGTGTTTCTGTTTTGGTTTCTTTTCCTTTGTTTACTGGTTTACGTTTTAAGACTTTTCATAATGCCTAGTAAGAAACGAACCAGTTTTAGTTTTAATGTTAAGAAGTTGTTTTCTGTGAAAGTAGCAAAAGTGATTGCTGGCACCTTGAATCAAAATAACGACATATTTGGTGAGGTTAAAAACATACTGTGCACAAACAACTTGGTGATGGCGTTATGTTTTTCAACTGTAATAGATATTGATGCTTGGAGTTCTGAAGTAATTGATAAAATTCTTCATTTAGGCAATGATTTGCACTTAAAATCAATTTCAAATTATGATTGTGTTATGCCATATCCGCCTTACTTGTGCGCTCATGAGGTTTGGCTGCAGGATATTGTAATTAATGATGTAAAAGTAATCTGCTATACAGTGATAAATAATTTTGCATTACAAGGGATCATACCGAGGGATTTAGGCAGTGTGTTAAAAACATTTTTCCAGTGATATAGCTCTTATTTTTTTTTGTCCTTGTAATGCAAAGAGAATGGAATACTCCACATAGCAACCAGCTCTTAAAATATTTGACTATCGCTTAAAGCCTACCAATTCCCCTTGCATCTACAAGAAAATTAACAATAAGATTAACATCTCGATATCTCGATTACCATGAAGCATATGGAGAATAAGCGTTTGTAAAAATATTTTTATCCAAGATTAGAGAAAGTCATGTGAGTGTAGCATCAGATTTTTTATTTTGTATCCCTAAGTGTTGTGGGTTTACGCCCCAATAAAAAAGTTAGATTTGCATAACTATCTCTAGCTTATCGTACTCCATAGTCTAGGGGTACCATACTAGCCTCTAGTTTCCGAGGTCGCGGGTTCATATCCAGCGGAGGGCGACGGACTTTTTCGGACGTAAAAATCCTTAGTATGGCTTCCTTCGGAATGGAAGTAAAGCCGGTGGCCCCGTGTCGTAGATTTACGGCACATAAAAGAACCTTAAGCCTGATAAAGAGGCCTCTTAGCGAAATTTCTGGTCTTTCACGCCCAATATAGAATGGAACGCTAAAGGCCATTGTAGTTAAAGAGCGTCCATAAATAGAACTCAATTTAATTTAATTTTTCTCTAGCTTCCATCATTGATTTATATACTTTATACAAACTATTCTTACAAATGCTTATTTTCCTATCTACTTCATGTCAATGAAGATAAATGTTTGCAGAAATGGTATCATTATGCATTTGTTTTTAGGTACAAGAGGTATGCAGGAGGCTGAAGCGATAGTTAAATCTTAAACAAGTCTAAGTTAGCACTGAAAAATATGTGCAGCATAAAAAAATTCCATCCAAGAGCAAGAAATATCTGGGGAATGGTTAATGCCACAATAAAATTATATGACATAAATTATGTGTTTTAATGAAATTTTCATTTGTTGTGTAGTAACTTTTTCTGTTCCTTAAGGTTTAACCAATTGTAAAGAATTATACAAATTTAATTAAGAAAAATTAGCACTTCATAGGCTATTCGGAGAATATATAGGGCATGCTTTAAGTAGTTAGACAACACATAGGTCTTTTGTTTAAAAATTATTTTCTTTTTATTCAAGGAATCTCAAAATATGTATCTCCATGAAATTCTCAAATCGAATTTTTGAGTGGATTGCAAATCTTGCTCTTCTTAGTATACCAACCAGCAGAGAAAGGGAAAATAATTAAACCTCTGTATCCTATTAGCCCTTTCAAATGAACCCATTATGGTACTACATTGGAGCTAAATTTTAACAGCTTAATATCTCAAAATTAATAAATATGTAAAAATAAATGAACTATTATAATAGATCCCATTGTCAAGTGTGTCAGTCGGAATACTTTAAAATTGTTATGGCCTATTCCTGAACTTGGTGTGTGCAATTGCTTTCTCACAGCTAAACGGACTAAACAAGACACTTAACAGTAAATATACACTTCTAGTAGATAAAAAAATACATTGTTTGTTAACAACGCTGTCAATTACCAGGATCGTATCAGCGCCTCGGGGTGCCGGAATTTTGTTCCGCAGGAGTTCTTTTACATGTTAGTAAATCTACTGACATGGGGCTGTCAATTTTAAGCACACTTAAAAACCTTCATCTGGGCCGTGTTTGAACCCGTGATCTTGGGATCAGAAGGCCAGTGCCTAACCAAATAAGCAACCCAAACCGACACATCCTAGTAGATAAGGATGAAACATTCTAACCTGAGTTTTTATTCTGACTTTATTTCTTATTAAAGACAAAATTATATAACTTACAAGTATGGTGAATATTGAATGATCATGAAAATATATGAGTTTTTCTATTAAAGCAGAGGCATTATCTTGTAAATTTAAATTTGCATATGTATTTAATTCTTATTTTCTACTACTTTATTTTTTCAAACTTTGAATTACAAACAAGAAAGTTTTAAAACAACTTATTATTGCTTATATCATTTTAAGACATATGTAAGAACTTGAACTTATTGTTCATTTAATGCAAGGCAACCAGGAAATCTATGGATGATCTAGTTATATGCTTTATTAAAGCTGTTTACCCCCTCTAATAGCTTTTTAGCTTTATCTGAACTTTTTTTATTATTATTATTATTATTATTAAAATTATTATTATTATTTTGAAGGTATTTGCTATATAATGAGGCATCATTTCGGTGTTAACTCACTCTCTTAATATTGATAGATTATGCCAGGAGCATAACAAAGTATCAATTAGTTACAATAGAAACCAATCAGCGAACGCCAATATACGCCAATCAGTGAACCATAATTTCCCTTTGAATATATTTTATTAACTCCATAAATTTTAAGGCTTTAACTCAACTGATTCTTGTATTGTAAAAAACAACTGAATAAAATCCAATTTTTCTTACTTGCATATACTTATGCTTAAGTCTATTTAAATTAGTTTTCCAGTCAACGGATGTTTTTTCAGGATTACGGTTAATGCAGTTATTATTATACAATGATAATATTATTGTTGTTTCAAATTATTTTATATGAAGTTAACCATTACACTTAAAAAAATAAGCATTTAAATATCACAAAAACATATCACTTCACTATTGTTTACCATAGTTTTAAGAACTTATTTTCCGGATGCATCACGAAAGCCCTAACTGACCCTAATTAGAAAGTTAAAAGCTCTGCCTGTATGTCTTTCTGCCCTTTAAAACAGACATCATTCACAGAGATCTAGGTAGTATAATACGAGGTCACTCTGAAAGCCATTAACAATAAATGCAACAACAAATCACCATCTATAGATTACGAAAGAACAAGTACATTGTTATAATTTGCAGACTATAGAACAGCCTATAATCAAGTCTTGACATCGTTAACTTTATTATTAGCTAATACAGAATAAATTAATAGATGTTTCTTTCCATTAGCGTACTGTGATTGTAATCCTTATTAAAAGGAAATCCCCGTTGCATAATCTCGCCAGAGACTTCAGCGGTCACATGGAGGTGTGTCCATGGGTGCAAGCCTTGTTACCGAAATAAGTAAAACATTTTAAAGATGAAACATTAGAGGGTTAGCCACACAGTGGCCGTCCGCGGACTGCCTCTAACAAAGCAATAAGCAAAGATAGAATCAGAATGATCCTTAAGAAACTGTGAGGCGTAACTGTGAATTAAACTTTAGAAACACGTGGAAAAGGGTATAGTGCGGTCCTGGACAGGATCAGATTTTCAGGCTGTCGGAAACCGTGTGCCCGCTGGTTTACCCGTTTATTGACCAATGACAACAAAACTCAGCAAAAACCATCGCCCAATATGATTTCTTTATACTGAGTATTGTGACGGAGAAAAAACTGGTTCAATCATTATAAACCCCCCAAAAAACAACCAGATAATATAATGCTATTTATAAAAAAATAAATCCAGGACAGTTACATCAGTTGGAAATGTTATGGGCTCTGTTTTATTGAATGCAGAAAGAACGCTTATGGTGGACTTTCTTCATTCTATAAAACCCTCCAAATAATAACCTATTTTTGGTGTTGTGAAGCAAGGCGTGCGGGCCAATGAAAGGCGTCAAGAAAGCATCTTTATTCTCGCAGTGTTGGAACTGAGTTCTAGCACTAGGAAATTTTCTAGCTCTCACAACATTTGGAGAAATGCGTTAATGGAGACTACATGAAAAAATAAATAAAAGTCTATAAATATTTTGATCTATTTGTTTTCCAAAAATGAATATATTTTTATATATGTATATATACATGTGTGATTTATATAAAAAGCGTTGGTCATTGTTTTCGCTATAGGTTAGATATTCTACAATTATAAAAAATTTACATAAAGGGAGAAACAAAACTGCATGAAGTCACGTAACGCAGTATAATACTTTGATTGTGAAATACTGAGTTATACTCACGTTTATGTTTACAGTAACACTGAATTTCTCTCCAATATTAACATGTTCTATGTCAACCAGCTCAAATTCTATATCCTCTCGAGATTTAGTTGGCAGGTTGAAGAATCTCTTTGCTCTCTCTGTATTTCGTACACCGTTCAATAGAGTTAGCCTCTCTGCTTTTGAACCTGAAAGTATAGAAACAAAATTTGTAATATATGTATCCTGAAAGTACAGAAAAATCTAAGTTAATCAGAATGAAGGACCCCTAAATCCGAGGTCGGGAGAAAATGTCTTCCGAAACGCAACCTAGCCCCGCATTAACCTGTTTCCAAATTGACAAGTGATCCAAAATTTGCCTACCATGGCCGTATCATCTCATATACCCGAACGGTTATGGAATTATATGTTTTAATGATATTTGAACTTCAGGTCCTGAGAAGTATCTATATTGTGGATAAATTATAAATGCGCTTTTAAATGAACCTTCAGGCAATAGGAATATCAGCAAAAAACAAAAAATCTATTCAAGTTCTAATAAACGTAATTAATTATTATTTTTCATATTAAGGGACATTTTACGTGCTCACATTATTCATTATATATGTTAGAATCCTCACTATTTGTTTGGTACCTCTTTTAAGCTAAAGTGAAGCAGATAGAACACTTGCAAGAAGACTTCTGTGAAACTTTATATAATCATGTTTATTTCTATTGGTGTGTTATTGAATGCAGAGTGCATACATGTAGGGAACACTTTATAATTCTATGCCAGTAGGAAGGACTATTTGCTTGAATACCTTTTTGGTATCTTAAGTTTTCCTTTATATAATTTGTTGTTTAATTTTCTGTAAATTAAATTGTTTCTTGATTTAAGTCCTTCCCTTGTAAGAGCTTCAACATTAGTTTTAGTAATCTGTCCATTGGAAGAAAAATCATTTGTGTAATTTTACCGTGGCATTATTCCATGTAGTAAATCATTCGCAACAATCTCTTCTTACCCTACTCCTTTGCTGTCTAGTGAGAATACGGATTCACGATTCCTGCTAGCAAATGAACTGGCGCAGGTTAACACTGCTGGCATCTCTGCCGTTCAAGTTAATATATTGCAGCACAACTATGCAGAAGAATATATATTTATTTGTAAATTTTATTTTTAAAAAGTAATCTGCTCGTCATGTACATAGGAAGTTTATAGAAACGTTTCCTGATTCTATATCACTGAATGATATCTATCATATTTGGATCATTGCTGCCCTTAACTTCCCCTTAAACTGAATTTACCAGCATCATTTCCCCGAAAATTATTAGTTCTCTTGCGCAGAAGAAAGATGTCCATATTAGAAAAAGCCTATGTTACTCCAGACGTAGTGTACATTTCATTGTTCAGTAAGTGACAGTTTGTTATTCCCAGTATTAAAACAAACTCCTAAATATTGGAGCATTTCAACACTTAATCTAAAGATTTTAATATAATCGTTTTAAAATAAGATACTGCTGCAATAACTACATGAGATGACAGACTCAACATTTGCGTTATTATTCTATATGAAACAATATCAACACGGCCTTTGTTGCGTCGGTGATCATCAGAAACACACACTCAAAGGGGAAAAAAAACCTCATTTTAGAAACATAGATTACCCTTCCTGAAGTAAAAATAGGTACTGTCCATCAAGTGGTAGGTCTAGACATTGCACACGCCACCTCCGGGTGCCCGAACCTCCCACCTTGTGGATACATTGCCTCTGACAGGCGGGGCCCCTCCCACAGTAGATGGGATGCAGAGGTGTCACATCGACCAACAGAAATAGAAGAAAGGTGGAGTTTTAGTGACTCTTGACATCAGACGGGTGGGTCTGTTTAAGAATACATGACACCCAACTCGCAGAAGTGACGCTGGGACTACTCTATGCCAAAAGCTATCCTTTATCATGATCCGAGACCAAAATATCATTTTCGGTAACATTTTTAATATTTGAGAGTTTATAATCAGTTAGTGATTTAAATACTAGTGCTAATTTATGTATTTTATCAAACGCTTAGGAACTGAAAAAACAAAACAAAGGAAATTTAACACAATAAACAGAGACACTCGAATCTCCGCATAAACTTAATGGAAATGAGAGTTAATAGAATGTAGAAGCTTTAAAAATTTGTCCTAACAGACTTTTATTTACTCTCAAAGTCCTATAGAACCTTCAATAATAATGATTTATTGCACGATGGTAATAATTACAATCAGAGTTGTCGGTGTGCTGGTATTTTGTCCCACAGCAGTTATATTCATTGCCAGCAAATCTATGTACTAACCTAGCACAGCTAAATGCCGTTATCAGTGGACACTGAATCCTCAGCAGTGGACACAGAAAGCTAGTACTCAAACCAGTGTGCGACAATTAAAATGACATATATGCTTAGGATAGAAAAGTCCTGTATGCAAGATAATTAAGAATACAAATTAACGAGTACTGTGTTTATTGCAATCACTTAGTATACGTACTGTGTTTCAAGAAGGTAGTGAGTAATCTACTGGGGAAGGTAGTTGGTAACCTTTTGAAGATGATTACTGTCACAAGCGTACTCCTATGAAGAATATGAAAATTAATCGTGTTGTTATTCATTGCAAGCACTGCCTCTCTTGGAAGCTTTCTGTAGCTATAATTCCCCTTTTATATAGAATTATGCAGTAACTATAACAAAAGAATTTAAGATCGACCTAAAACTGAGTTAGATAAAGTCACCATGGCGTGGAGAAGAACTGTAAACAACTGCATCTGCGACAGAATTTTGCAAGGTGCAAGAAAACAATGAGAATCCAATGTTGATACTGTGCACCAGTCATGTCTCTTATTACCAACTCTGGTGGCTTCCCAGGGAGTACAAAGCATTAAAATCGACTGTAAAATTCAGTATCGCAATTTCACTGAAAATAAACACGTCTTGAGGATCCTTAAATGTAAATAAAAATGGCAGAAGTTCCGTGGAAGCTTTAAACGACTTCTTATTAAAATGATATGTGAAGTCTGTAAAAGCATGACATAAAATGCATTTCTCTATGAAGAACTTCGTTGTCTGTAGATTTTTTAATTAAGAAATATGCAACCTTTATAGATTTGCAATATTTTATGAAAATTTCTTATAAAGTGAATAATCCCACATGTTATTAACAGACCTGGTTGTTTTATTCAGCTTTTCCACGGATGCATAAGTAAACAATGAAGGATGGAACCGACGATGACGGCGCCGGTTTGCGGAGATCCTTGCACTCTGATCTAGTCTGAAAAGATTACTTTGGTATGTTTCATATATTAGTAGGAAAAAGCTTTGAAAAACATAAAAGCGTGGCAACAGAGCGCGTTCCTTTGTATATTGGTAGGAAAATCACACTGAAGTGTAAAACAAGCCTGGCGCCGACTGCACGTTCAATTCTCGATATCGCTGCGAAGTTGCTTCTGCTATTCGGGAACAATATTAACTTTGATAGTGGCAATTAATTCCCAAGACAATTCTTTCACATATTTAGCTGAAATAAGCTAACACTGAAACACCTTTTTAGGTTTTAATGGAATAATATTCTAGCTCTATTAAATAAATATTCTAGCTTAAACGTTCATTTATCTACTATGTACTTAATGTAAAATTCAAATATGTGCTATTATTATATACAACATTTTTCCTGTGCTTATCGAAGAATTCAGTGAGAACAAATAAAGGAAAATTAATATTTTATTCAACTATTTATAAATTTAATAAAACAAAGTAAATTACTTTATTTAAACATTTAATAAACAATACCAACAGCTAAACTATCTTACTTTCTTTAAACATTCAATAAAAGGAAACAAAAAGACGTACGCTGTCGATACCGATGATTATACCAAAGATATGAAGGCTTAAAAGAGAGAAAGAGAGCAAAATATAAACAGAGCAATATGAGGCGTGCGTGTGTTCAGATATTCAGGCGCTGTTGCGATGTCAGTTATATGTAAATTAATTTTATACAAAACAAAAATGCTAAATTTTGTGGAAGCGAAGCGATTAAGAAAGCGAAGATAACAAAAATGTACATTAGCTGACGTTATCTCATATTCTTGAATAAGGCATACTTTAATTGCTCTATATGTGGATTGTAATGGCAGGAAAATGTGTGAAAGACTTTCTTTTTCTGTTGAAATAAGCTTTTACAGAATATTATAATTGTTTAATTTGATTTTGTACATAGAATCACCTTCTAAGGGGATGATTTCCACACCTTTTACACGGGTATAATTTTATTTCCACTGTTTATTACTTTGAGCTTTTTGTACACGATCAAATTTTTGCTAAACTCAGTATTTTACGAGACTTTCCAGGAGTTCTCACAACTTTACTTCCTTTCTTGTAAAATTGCTTCCAATATTTTGAAAGTCTTGAAAACAAATAAGAAAATTCTTTAAACGGTCAAAGATTTGACAATGATTTGATGGCTTTGACTAATGAAATGTGAGTATTTACAGTGTGTCACGAAATTTGCAACATGACTGTAAACAAAAATGGCAAGCCATGTCGTATGAAAGCTATTAGGTATACGAAATCTGGCCATATCTATACGTTGTTAGCTTCGTGGTTTACCACAACAAGATGAAGATGAGAGCATATGAATAAATTGTCAGGCAGATTTCCGAAGTATACATTAATGCATTAATGCAATGTTATATAATGTAATTAACCTATCAATTCGTGATATTTCCATTGTATTCCTTAATCTTAATCTGATTTCATGGGCTATAGTATGTAAAACTGTTATTAATTACTTAAGGAATAACATTTCATTGTAAATTGTTATACCGTGACGCTAATACTAAATTACTTTGACGTGATAAACTATCATTGTATTTGAAGGAGTTCTGTTTGGGAAAAGTACGTGTAAATACAAGTTTATGACACTGTCAAGTGTTATCCAATCTTGCAAAATATTGAACATATTTGACAATTTTTCTTGCAAAATCTTGAATTGTAAAACTAGTTCGATCATGCACAAGGGGCTTTAGATGATTTACCCATTTACTACAGCTAAGACATGCGGTAAAAATCAATATTACTAATAATGATAGCCCTAGAAGGGTTTGACGAGCACAGGCAGATATTGATCTCATCAAAGCAAGCAGACAGTACTGCTGCGTCCGGAGGAACTAGGGAGAAAAACCCTTCCTTCCTTCCTTCCTTCCTCTTCGCTTTAATTCGGTTTATCGTGTGGAAGAGGCAAACAACCATAATTCCCCCTTGTGCTTTCTTGCAGCATTGGACCAGTATCTTTCTTGACAAGAGCAAAAACAATGGATGAAACACAGGAACCTTGTACTGCTTCTTTTGGTTCTTGCTCCGTTACCAAACGGCGGCTTGCTTAATAAATTGCTCTTCTCTTTTGCTTCAGGCCAGCGTGTGATTAAAATGCAGATACTGTGCGGAAATTGCTGTGCTTCTTGCTGCCAGCTAAGCTGTGTTTTTAACTTTAGTTTACGAACTCATTAACTGCTCCTCTTTCATTTTATTTTCTTGTATGTACTTATGCTTTGGCTCACATTACTCATCTAAAACAATTCAGGTTGCTTTTTATACCGCATATATTGCAGCGTGAGTATAGTTGTGCTATAATACACAAATATTAAACATTTATGTTTCCCTAGAATGCATATACATTTAGATCCATTACGTTTGCTTTTCATAAACCGGAAGGCATTGTGTTAAAATCTTGTCTTCTAGATTGGACTCATAGAACCATCTATCAATGTATTTTTATCTAAGTATCTATTAGTTGCAAGATTAATACTTTTCGATAACCAAGCACTCTTCTCTAAACTTGTTTCATCTATATCTGCATTTTTATCTAATTCTTTAGCTCTGAGAGGTAGATTTTCATGCCTGATTAAACATTAATTGAATATCAGTAAACGTAAAAATTTCATGTGCTACGTCTACACCACTTTCTCTAGGTATTATCGTTTATTACTTTCTCTGCCACATATATAGTAGGTAGAGAAAGTATTCTTCCATTTCACCCAAAAATTATATAGAGCGATTTCACCGGAAATACATGTTTAGAAGTCTCCTGAGTAAAAAACATTTTTAGAAGATCGTACGTATGTATGTGCCTGTAAACAACATATCTCAAAAACCAAATCCCAATAAACACCAAACTTGCGTAATTAAGTTCAGCATATTGCAAAGACGTGACAAGAAATTTTGAAGAAAATCTGCCACGCCCAACTACTCTTTACATGGAACATTTTTCGAAATTTCTTTTATTTTCGGAAAAATGGTTCTAACGATTTTCAATAAAATACTATGCCTTAAACATATTTACATGATAAATAAAATATATATCTTGAATTTTCTGGGAATAATCCGTGAAGTACTGTTCATACGGAAGGATATTTATGTAAAGTTGTATAACTGATAAACGCTAAGCGATAGATGAAAACGTGCTACATAGAAAATACAAATCTCTTCAAAACACACAGTTTATTTCAAACAACTTTTTCTTTGGCATCAGCCATTTCAGAAACATCCATTGTTAATAGTTCAATTTTTCAGTACTTTGCCATTCTTTTTGAAGTCCTGACGACATTCGTTGTTTCTTGCGATGGAATGGAAATAGTACGAAATTTTAAAGCCCGCATGTAGCGTCCAATTGTTAAACATTCTATTATCGCCATTTTCGTTGTATACGAATGAAAGGTGACCTATGATCATCCTTGAACAAGATGACTCTTCGTAATGAGTAGCACAAAAAACCTTAGTACAGTTTTGCTGCTTTTAATGTAGGTTTTGAGAAAAAAGTGAAAGTTGCTTAATATTAACTCTATTTAAATTAATACTTTTAAAACTTAAAAGAAACGTTGTTTATTGTGCTTATGATTTCTTTTTCATAACAGCGGATTATCAGTTACAAAATGGCCCACTTTACTAATGCCGAGTATTTTGAAATGCTACTCATTTACGGTAAAATACATCGCAGCAGCTGCGGCAAGAATTTATCGAGAAAGATTTCCAAATAAACAAGCACCACATCATAAGACATTTGTTTTCATATGTCAGAGTTCTGGATACAAGAAGCGTATCTCTTCATGTTGAAGGAATTGGTCAAAGAAATGTTGCACAAAAAGAAAAGAAGAATTGCTTCACTTGGTGGAAGAAAATCCTGGAAGCAGAAGCCGTGGTATAGCTCGCAGTATCGACGTATCCTATTGGACTGTTTTGAGAACATTAAAAGAAGAATTGCTATGCCCTTATCACACTCAGTGCGTCCAGTGTCTCTCTGAAGCACATTATGCGCGAAGGGTAGCAATTTCCGAATGGTTTCTTCAACAAGGTGGAGGGGACTTTCTCTTAAAACCCTTGCAGTGGATGTAGCAACGTTTACCGAAATCAGGTAAGTAATTACCATATTGTGCACCCTGGGCTTATGGCAATTCCCACACAATAAGATAAGACAGCTTTAAGCGCAGATATTGTTAAATGCTCGTAGGAAACACAATCGGTCCGTTGATTCTTCCTCGGATTTTGACAGGAGCCATCTATCTCAAGTTTCTTCAAGAAACGTTACCAGTTTTGTTTGTGGATGTTCCCCTGGCAAGAAAGCATATGTGGTCATTACATGACGGCGCACCTCTGCACATAAGTAAGGCAGTGTATGACCATCTACACACACCTACGTAGAACGCTGGATCGATCAGAATGGATCAATAAGATGGCCACCAAGATCTCCAGATATAAATCAGAATATTTGTTTGGAGCCATATGAAAACTCGCGGTATACATTACAGAAGTGCCTTGTGTGGAAAACGTTGAAAGAAAGAATACTTCGAGCAGCAGAAGAAACAAAGAATAACCCGGACTACTTTTTAGTGCAGCAGAATTGAATAAAATGTTGTGAAGCATGTGTGTTGGCGAAGGGTGCACATTTTGAACAATTTCTCTAAAAATTAAAAAGAAGTTGTCGTTGATTTTATGTTTTTGTCTTACTTTAATTATTCACAGACTTTAATAATTCTTAACGAAGGGAAGCATAATCTTGTAATTTGGATTTCTCAAACTTTTATATTCTTTATAAATATGCGCTTCCTCAGTTCCATATTCCATATGATATTTAGATTATGTTATAACCATGTGTAGTTTTTTGCTCATTTGAATACCGGAAAAGTTTATTTACTTGTTGCCATAGCAGCAAAAGCTGAAGAATCATACGTTAATACGTTAACCTGTAAAATAAACTGAACCTGTTGAATTTGCTGTGTTGCAAAACAAAATAGCAACTATCTAAGAACGGAAAGCTTTATGGAACAAATCTGATGTGTTACACTCACATGACATTCTCTACTCTTCACACTATTTTTACAAACACTTATTCTCCATGTGCTTCATGTTAATCGAGATATCGAAATGTTAATCTTATTGTTAATTTTGTTGTAGATGCAAAGGGAATTGGTAGGCTTTAAGCTATAGTCAAATATTTTAAACGCTGGTTGCTATGTGGGGCATTCCATTCTCTTTGCATTACCAGAACAGAAAAAAATCTGATGTGTTACATTCACATGACTTTCTCTACTCTTGTACAAACTATTTATACAAACGCTTATTCTCCATCTACTTCATGTTAATCGAGATAAAAATTTGCATACTCTATCTTATTGCTAATTTTCTTGTAGATTTAAGGGAAATATATAATTACAAGAGCAATATAGAAGTACAGTAGGCTTTAAGTATATACATATCTCTTAATAGCTGGTTGCTAGGTGCAGCACCACTCCCTTTGCCACAGATTAATACTCTTTGCATATCCAAGACAAAAAAATGAATAATGAATTCCCATTTGAGAAAATAAGTATTGAAAAGTTTAAGAGAATAACAAGCAATATCTCGAAAATTGTTCAGTCAACAAACAAAACGTAGATGACGTAAATTATGTATTTTAACGCGATCTATATTTTTGGTGCAGTAAAATTTTGTCTATCTCTTATGGTTTACCAGTTATGCAAAAGTCGTTCACAATGAAGAATACTTTTGGAGACAGTCCCAGAAAATTCAAGATATACATTTTATTTGTCATAAAAATATCTTAAACACCTGATATTTTAATCAAAATAGTCAGAGCCATTTTGGAGAAAATTAAATTTTTCGAAAAATGTTCCATGTAAAGGGTAATCTGGGGTGGGGGGAATTTCTTGAAAACCATCGTGTCGCATCTCTGGAAGATACTGAACCTAAATACCAAGTTTGGTGTTTATCCAACTGTTCGTTTCTGAGTTATGCTGTTCACAGACAGACAGACAGACACACACACACACACACACACACAAACACACAGACAGACACACAGACAGACACACAGACACACACACGGACATGTTTCCAAAATGCTTTTTTTGGATTCAGGGAGTCTCAAAATATGTATTTCCGGTGAAACCTCGGTATAAAACTTTTGGGTGGAATACAATACTTCCCCTACTTACTATACGTAGTAGAGAAAGTAAAAATGAATAACGAGTTTAAGAAAAAGTGTAAGTATTGGAAAAATTAAGGGAATAACAAGCAATATCTCGAAAATGGTTCACTCAACAAAAAGATGTATATGACGTAAATCGTGTATTTTAACGCGATCTACATTTTTTATGTAGTAAAATGTTGTCTATCTCTTATGGTTTACGAGTTATGCTAAAGTCGTTCACAATGAAGAATACTTTTACAGACATTCTCAGAAAATTAGAGATATACATTTCATTTGTCATGAAAATATCTTAAACATATGATATTTTAATCAAAATCGTTAGATTCGTTTTTGAGAAAATTAAAATTTTCGGAAAATCTTCCATGTAAATGGTACTCTGGTGTGGAGGGATTTTCTTGAAAACTTTCGTGTAGCATCTCTGGAAGATACTGAACCTAAATACCAATTTTGGTGTTTATTCTACTGTACGTTTCTGAGTTATGCTGTTCACAGACACACAGACAGACACACACAGACACACACACAGACACACACAGACACACACACAGACACACACAGACACACACACACAGACACACACAAATAGACACACACAGACACACAGAAACACACACACACAGACACAAACGGACATGTTTTCAAAAATGCTTTTTTTGGATTAAGGGGACCTTAAAACATGTATTTCCGGTGAAATATCGGTATCGAATTTTTGGCTGGAATACAATAATTCCCCCACTTACTATACGTAGTAGAGAAAGTAAAAATAGGAAACTGAAGCTCTTTCAACGTTCGCGTTAAGCTTTCCAAACTAAATCATTAAAAGGTAATTGTAATGTATGAATTTAGTGCATGTTTTAATCGCTTTCAAATGCATCATCTTAAAATGACTTCAACAAAACATGTAAATTAAATATAATTTTAACAGTAACATTCACGACACTCCATACATTTTATCTTTCAACGATTTTGTACCTACGGAAGCTAATTCGATCCATAGTGGTTATTCGCGCCTCCATTCGTAGTCAACTATAAGGCGGGCGACTATTATGGTGTGTTTATTGTTTTAATCCCAGAACACTTCTTATGTGCAGTGATGAATTTCATTTCTATATTTTTACTTTCTCTACTATGTATAGTAAGTAGGGGATGTATTGTATTCCACCCAAAAATTCGATACCAAGATTTCACCGGAAATACATGTTTTGAGACCCCCTGAATCCAAAAAAAAGCATTTTTGGAAACATGTCCGTGTGTGTGTGTGTCTGTGAGCAGCATAACTCAGAAACGAACAGTCGGATAAACACCAAACTTGGCATTTAGGTTCAGTATCTTCCAGAGATGCGACACGGAGGCTTTCAATACAATCCCCCATCCCAGATTACCCTTTACATGGAGCATTTTTCGAAAATTTTAATTTTCTCAAAAATGGCTCTAACGATTTTGATTAAAATATTATATGTTTAAGATATTTTCATGATAAATAAAATATATTTCTTGAATTTTTTGGAAATGTCTCCAAAAGTATTCTTCATTGTGAACGACGTTTGCATAACTGGTAAACCATAAGGGATGGACAAAAATTTACTACACAAAAATGTAGATCGCGTTAAAATACACAATTTATGTCATATACATTATTTTTGTTGAATGAACCATTTTCGAGATATTGCTTGTTATTCCCTTAAATTTTTCAATACTTATTTTCTCAAATGGGAATTCGTTATTCATTTTTTGTCTTGGATATGCAAAGAGTATTAATCTGTGGCAAAACGCATGGTGCTGCACCTAGCAACCACGTATTAAGAGATATGTCTATGCTTAAAGGCTACTGTATTTCTATAGTGCCCTTGCAAATACAAAACAAGGGGAACATAGTACGCCTTAAGCGATAGTCTAATATTTTTAGAACCGGTCGCTATGTGTAAAATGTAATTCCCTTTGCATATCAAAGGATCGTTTCTGCAAATGTTTATCTGGATTAATATGAAATAGATGGAGAATTGTGGTTTATAAAAATAGTTTGTACAAGAGTAGAGAAAGTCATGTGAGTGTAAGATTTTTGTCTATTACATAGGTCTATTGGCATATCTACTGATGATGTGGTCTGGAATACAGACCTGCGCTATCCGGTTGAGAAAGCTTAAATCTTGAACCACTACTTAACGCCGTGTGCTTTAGGCAGCATGCAAAACGCTTGCTTAAAACAGGCTGCATACTTCACCGGTTAAAGAATGTTTTAACCGATTCGTGCAATCATGTTCACCTAGATTCTGGAAACATAGGAGTGAGGGGAAATCATTAGGGCAGCTGAGGTCGTTAAGGCACGGGCTCGTTAACAGGAGGTCTTCGCTTCAAATCCGCCTGGACCGTCCTTGTCACTGGTAAATGTCAGGGATGTATCTAAACTTAGGTCTGGAACGTTTTCTTCCCAAATTTCCTTTCCCAATTATCATTTCATTACATATATAATCAGTGTCCACTGCCTGTACTATCCGGTGTAGCAATAACAGGCGTTAAGCACTACTAAAAATTCTTATGTGTTACATTTGCGTTACTTTCTCTACCCACTGTTCTTAAATTGTTATTTCAGGAGCTTATTGAGATAAAACTTGAATAAGTTTTATTACATATTTCGTTATAGGTACAAGGGCAATACATTATTTTAAAGAATAATCAAATCCTTTAAAACCCAGTTACTATGTGATGGTTTTAAAATTCAGTTCTCTTTGCATGGCCACGAGAAAACAAACGAATAGCGACTTACCATGTGGAAAAAGTAAAGTACTTTACAACTCAAACCAATAATCTTCGAAATGGTTAATATCATAAAAATATGTTCCAAATAATTTGTTGTAACGAGATCTACAATTGTGTAGTAATGTTTTGCCCATCTCCTACAGTTTATAGTTTTTAACAAATTCATTCAGAACGAAGAGGACTTCACAGGCTATACCCAGAATATTCAAGATAAACGTTTTATTTGTATGCAAACATCTTAAATATATGATATTTTAATCGAAATCGTTTCAGCCCCTTTGAGAAAATAAAAAATGAACGAAAAGTTCTCCATGTAAAGAGTAGTTTTGAGGTGGGGAGATTTTCGTGAAAATCCTTCGTATACCATTCTTGGGACATGCTGAATTTAAGTACAAATTTTGTATTTATCCGACGTTTTGTTTTTGAGTTATCTGTTTACAGACACACATAAGGACCTTTTTCTAAAAATGTTTTTTGGATTTCGAAAGCTTCAAAATGTTTAGTGGTTCAGTTGAAACTTTTAGAGTGCAGCTTCCTTCGAGTTTGACTTATTTTGTATTAGAGAAACGATCGTGCGCATTTTGTGTCCCGCTTAGACCAATTCAGGCCTTAGGGGAAATCGACTAAAGGTCATTTTTTCAGCTGGATCTGTGACCTTGCCAAACGCTCCGCTGCTAGCCGAATGTAAATCGGTTACATGAGTTAGAAGTCAAATTACGAGCACTGAATACTTCAGAAAACAACGTAGTAAAACTGTATCAGTATTTAAAAAACTTAGTTTTCAAAATTTCAAAAATATTGAGGAGCTACAACTCCTGCTACGCTACAAATGGGAATATTTTCACCATGTTCTCTGAAAGAGATAAGTATATTTTCTGTATTGTACTGTGGACGACGTGAGAGCAAATGTAATATGCACTGCTGTTATACGTCCGGGAGTTTAGAAAAAAAATGGTGTGTCAGATTCACATGACTTTCTCTACCCACTATTACTTAGTGGGTATTATGACATTTAGTATATTTTGGGGGATTATTGTAGTATACACGGAATAATTAAATATTCACAAATCGGCAGCTTGTGCCGGTAGTGACGTAGGGATTATGGGCGTAGTTATTTCATAGTGAAATGGTACAGCATTATTCCTTTTTAAACGCAGTGGGTCAACATGGGTTGGGGAAGTAGTCCTCATCGGGATAAAAGGTAAATCATGCGTTTTATAATTTTTAATTTATAATAACTTACTACTTAGTTTTGAAGTATGTTTATCTTTTAAAAGTATAGACTCTTCTTCTTCGGTTCCTGTAGCAGATATGCTCTAAATTCTTGGGATAGGTTCTTTTTAGTTTAATAATTCTAAAATGTTTAGGCTTCGCTCAAAATGTCGCCCCGTGTGTGTTGAAATTATTAAACTATTCCCGGACCTCTAGGCTCTGCCATCTAGTTTTCTTAAGGTTTGTGACACTATACAAACTACCTACTTGATTTTAATCAAGATAAATATTTATAGAAATACCTAGATTACATAGTTTGTTATAGATACTAAGGAAATAGTCATAGTTAAATACTTAAGAATGGCACACTGTATTCTGGACCTAAAATTCCATACTCTTTCACTGACATCGCGAGAAACAATTGAATATCTACAGGACTTTTAAAAGAATGATAAAGTATTGAACAAATATTCAAATCAATAATAACGAAAATCTCAGAAAAGGCTGATGAAAAAAGAGTAATTTTAAATAAATAGTTGTTTTAAAGAAACCTACATTTTTTGTGTAGTAGGTTTCGGTCTACCCCTTAACGTTCACCAGTTATATAAGATTATACAAAATTACTTCCTAATGAAGAGAACTTTACAGGCTATTCGAAGAAAATCAAAAATATACATTTTATTTGTCATGTATCTTTAATAAATGCCATTTTAATCAAAACCGTTAGAGAAATTTTGTAAAGGACAGTTTGGGTTGGGGGATTTCTTGAAAATCTTTGCGTTGCATCTTTTGAAGATACTGAACTTAAGTAGTAGGTTTGGAATTTATCCGGCTTTTCGTTTTATAGCTATGCTCTTCACACACACATGCGCGCGTGCCTGAATCTTTTTTTCTGGAATTGTTTCTTTATACATTTAGGGGGCCTGAAATAAAAAATATTACATGCTGGGTAGGTGGCCTTAAAGTTCACATGAGAATTAAATTAATTTCTAATATCCAACATGCACATTGAGGGGGCGTATACTTACTTGGTTGCGGAGGACCAAAACGTGGTGTGGAGGTTACGAGGAAGGCGTGGGTTTTTACCGTACAAAATCCATAACACAAATCTACTCATACATTCCTAGATTTATTTTTCAATCGTTTGGGATTCCTACATTATTAAAAATGGAAGTTGGGAGGAGATCTCCGCCGATGCAAAGCCCGGATTACACACGCGGTCCGTTCCTCACGGAATTCTGAGACAGAAGCTGTATTCCCCCACTACTCGTGGCTAGCAAAAGCTACCAACCAAGTGTGACGTAAACAACAATGTGTCTGGTAATGACAATGTAGAACAATAATGTAACCCCCAAAATTATTAATAGGCCACAATATTTCCTGTGAAATTTTGATATAGAATTTTTGAATGGAATGCAACACCTTCTCTACTTATTATCTACGTGGTAGAGAAAGTAAAAATGTGTCCGGAGTAGATGAAAGTAAAACGGACCATTTGAGTGCAACCGAGGGATACAAAAATATAAATACTTACCTTCTTGGCTTTTGTACTGAGAAGTAATGTTCTCCCTGTCTCTGTCACCATTAGGATCGAATATCCACGGCTTCTTAGTTAGTATCTCTCGTCCAACACTGAAACAAATATTAACATGTAATAATAACAGCATAAGGTACGAATGTCTCGCTTATACTGACACACAAATTGCATTGTATGAAGAACGGAAGAAAGTTGTTTGTGTGTGTGTGTGTGTGTGTGTGTGTGTGTGTGTGTGTGTGTGTGTGTACAACAGCTGAAAGATAACTAGCTGATTCTATCCCAGAACTCATTTGCTAAAGATTAAATAATGATGTAGGCTTTCAACAAATAAAAGAAAGACAAAACGTTTTAGTTTATATTTGTTTCGAGAATTTCCTAAGGGTACAGAAGGTAGAAATCTAGCCTTGGTATTCAAGTGAAGCTTTTCAGGATCTTGTAAGAAAATTCGGATAATCGAGAACTTTTTAAACTCTCTTATGTAAAACAATTTTTGGTGCAGTTTAACTACCGAAGTTTGTAATACATTGTGTCAATAGATGCAGAGACGTTAAAAAGTACCTAACTTGTGCTCGTGAAAACTCTATATACAACATGTAAAAAAATCTAAGAACACGATATACTGATCTGGAGGATGAAAGCATGTTATATGAAGATGGGTTTGTACGCTTTATTCCTTCATTACAGTTCCTTCGTTACAACCCTTGTTTACATTGTATTAGTTTTAAAAGCATCGTGTAAAATGACCCCATATAAGACCATCATATTACAAGTACAACTCCTTTTTCAGGTCTTATAACGCACTTAAACTATTTTACACAAGGGAGTAATGCAAAAACGTGCTCACGGTAAGAAGGTTTGTTCCAAAGTTGCTATACTATGTGGCCATCGTATCATTGTTTTACTAACACTGACACTACACAACGTTCTCCAGGGATACATCAGCGCATCCAGGTTACAATGCAATGACGTGTTAATGTTTATATTTGTGGAAAATGGATTGTTTTTAATACTGAATTTGAGATACATTTTGATGATATATGCTTTTTTAATTATAACCTAGAACCAAATTCTTCTGAAACTATGTTCATGTAACATTTTTATTATTTAAATTACGGAAGGATGTCCCTATATTTCTGATTTTATATTTACTACCCTCTGTATAAACAATATCCTATTTATCTAGCTACTTTAGAGAAAATTAATGCAATGCTGAAATTCCAGGGCAGTCTTAAGAATTTTACATTTCTTTCTTAATACTTACTGGTATTGGTTGGTTTCGATTTTGGAGAATCCAAATTCAGAGTCATCCTCTTTCCAGCGTACGACGTCGGCATTTACGGAGGCAAGCAAGAAAGAAACGTCGTAATTAAAGCCCACTGCTCCACACCTTACAGCTTCCAGAGAGGCCGGTCCACATTGATATACTCCTGGAGAACATACAACAGCATGTGGACCAATATTCAGTATAAATTACTACACAGGTATTAACAAGCATGTTATAGAACATAGCAAACGCTTACGGTTTTCTCTCTCGTCATATGCACATTACTGACATTTTTATGCAGTTCTTTGAGATTTGGTTTTCTGTTTTTAAAGTTTTAGGTTCGATCCTAGGACGGTAGGGATTTAATTGTTCTGAAATCAATATACCTTCATATCAGGGACGAAGTCCGACTAACTGGTAATGACTTTAAAGTTGCTAATTTGTTTCGAAAATAAAGATTATTATTATTATTATTATTATTATTATTATTATTATTATTATTATTATATTGTCGTCATTGATGTCGCTTTACTGCAAGTTAATTGTTTAGATAATAGGGAATAGAACAGCAATGAATCAGGTCACTGAAACAAAGAAGATATGTTTGGATATTGAACTCAAGACAGTAATCATACCATTAAAACGGACCTCATAACTTCATCACCAAGTGAATAAGTTTGGTAATTCAGATTAATGTGTTTAAGGAGGTTAGAAGTATCAAACCATGGTGGATTCTTATTTAGCGAGTCAGATGTCTCAGTTGCATCGCTGTTACTGTACGCTCACTGGTGCTTTGGCTAGGAGGAGGGTTTAGTGCTTGCCTGAATCAACGATGCTCAAGCGTGGCCTATGCCAGTTCTCACATACCTGTTTTTGTCTACAAGGAACCCCGTTTTCACTGGATGCTATATTCGTCACCTAGTACAGCAGAGCTGTATGCACATCTCTCGCTTGTTAAAACAGCAGTGTATAGACAATAAAATCCTTTTTCCAAACCGCTTAATCACAGTCTCTCATTTACGCTGACTTTATAGCTGAATCCCGGTCTGATATACACTCTACTTCTCCTAAAATTCACGTGATACGAGTAGTACAATGCACTAAACTATAATGCGCAGTACATAAGGAAGTTCTAAGACCATATGTCTGATAAACTATCCACTTCCAGGAATTAAATGTGAACAAAAGCCCAAAGATGTCGCTGTACGACCCAAGAAACTAAAGTAAGAAATACAGGGATGGGCACAAATAACCAACCCATTTCATCTCATTTGATTTGGAACCAAACATGTGTTCACCATTCTTTTTTTTCTACTTTCAGTTACTCTTTTGTTCTGTTTCTCTTAGTTTTAAATGTTTGTTCATTTTATCGCATTTCTTTTGCAAAAAAGTTGGATTCAGGTATGTGAGATGTGACGGGCTCGATGTGGTGCCCAAACCTTTTATACAATCACAAAACTAAAGGAGCGATAGCTTTTCTTCCTGAGTCAAACGGAACTTAGGGCATGAACGTAACAGCGTTTATGTTACGGAAATTATAGGGCTCAAAAGTGCCGTCTGAGAGATAGTTCTTTTATGCTTAATAAAATGACGGCATATCTCCGAATATTTTCATTTATAGACATAATAATATGAGATCGAATGATTTCGAGCTAATAATCCAACTTACGAAACAGCTCTTAAGATCTACAGTTTGTAGAATAGTTCAGCCACCCTGGTGGTCTACGCGTAATGTTCCTGCCTCCAAAACCATCAGTTTCGGCCTCGGTCTTAGAATAAATATCACGTGGTTTTAGTGTTTTATATCTCCTAGCTCATTTTCATTTTACTATATATTATTCTAAAAGTCAAATCCCTTTTTATAATTTTGCAAGAGAAACAAAGACGCCTTTAAGACCCATTTGTGTCTCAATTTAAATAAATTGCATCGTAATTTATTCTGATTAATTTACATTTAGGGTTTTGCTTTAATAGTCCCGCGCACTGAAGAAATATTCGCTTAAGAAAATTGTTCAAACATTTTTGACCAACTACATAAGAAGGATAATTATTAAAACAAATGGAGATAGAGATTTTTGACAGAATGTCTAATTTGATTAACTAAGTCTTCCCTAAAGATATGATAGACTAATTCAGAATCTGATAAACCGGAATTATTAGACTTTCGAATTATGTGAGCGATATTTCCATTCAACTTTCGGTTAGCGGACTATCTTGCTTCATTTATTTATTGTTAAAAGACTTTTAGATAAATCGGTAACCTTATTACCGTAAAAGATATTAACTATTATTACAACAAAATTTTAAGTTTTCTTTTTAGTTAAAATATTTTAAGATATGTGATAAAGAAACAGAATGAATCCCTGTTATTACTAAGTTTTCATATTTAGAAATAATTCTTGTTTAAAAATATCTTTATACTACTTAAGGAATTGTCTAGGAAACGAAATTTGCTATTGCGTGTAAGAATGTTAAAAGTATATTAATAAAAATCTAATGTGTCACATACACAAGACTTTCCCTATCTATTACACTCTACATTGAGGCAGTATTTATATGATATCAGTCTAATTATATAATATAAAATATAATAACAGCCCGCCTTAAAGCAATATGTATATAATATATAAAGTGTATATTAAAGTCATTGTATTATGTTTATATTATTATGTACATGTATAAAAATGTTATGTGCATGTATTATGTAGTTTAACAATGCAGGTGCTGTGAGAATAGAAGCAAGCTGCCTTCCGTAGAAAACAGAATTACAAAGTAAAAGCCGAATGTTGCTAACAATGAGGTAACCTTGAGACAACAATAAATTAGAAAGTTAAAAAGGCTACTAATAGTTCTTGAAACAATAATAATGTAACATTTAAAACATTTTATAAATAGCCAATCAAAAACTAGAAAAGCTAAAGGTTAAATAAAAGTATTCTATTGGAGTATGCTTAGCCAATCAGAGACTAGAAATAGAGAAAATGTACAAATTCAGGTGGGAGACGCTACAAGGAAGCGTAACCACGCAGTTCGTTTGGTACGGGTTCATTGTGAGACATGAAAATACATTGCGGTGAGAATAATATAAAGTTTACGTGTTAAAAGTGCAATTAACAATAATCTCACAGCTCGATAGTAGAATACATCAGTGAAGTGTTATTTAATCGTGTGTAGGATTAATAAAAAAACTACACTACAATTATAATTTGTGTAAGCCTTGTTCTTTAGCCGTACCAGCCCTGCTAAGAGGTGCGTGTTCTGCAAATTACTACTGAAGAAGCCGACGCATATATACATAAATATTAAAATAAGGCTTAAAATAAAAAGTTGATTCTTAAACGTGGGGCAAAGGTCACCCGAAAGTTTGTACAGTACGTGGGGCAAAAACTCCTAGAAACAATTTCCCGCAAATTGGCACCCATTACGTGTGTGGTCTAAAACAACTTCAAATTGGTGCCCATAAGTGAGGTAACCGCGACAATTCAACCCCTTCAACATAATCCCTTATATTTTATTGATTTCGTATGCAAGGTAAGTTTTCTATTCACATAACGTTGCTCAGGAATAGTTTTACCTAGAAATGATCTCAAATGAAACAATATGGACTACCTTGCAGGCTCAATACGAAAAACAAATAACTATTTACATTTCTTAAGTTTTTAATGCTAATGAATTTATACAGGAAAAAAATGAATTCCCTAAAATGCTTTATCGATGCCGTGTCAGAGTTCAGTCTGGGCAAACTTAAAGATTTAACAAGGAATATTTAGAAAGTGACTAATGTTACAAAAATGTTGTTGCACATAAACAGTATATTTCAATGAGCTCTGAAGTTTTCGTGCAGTAAACCTTTGTCTACCTCTTATTATTTACTAGCTATACAAAATTATTCAAAATTAATTTCAAATCAAGAACGGCACGGGTTATTCATAGAAAATCCGATATGTAGATGTTATTAGTCATATAAATACTAAATAATAAAGTATTTTAAGGTAATGCATCTGTGAAATTTGAAACTTCAACAGCATATAAGACATTTTATTGAAACTTGTGCCAGAAATTACTCACAACAACAGAAAAGTTTTTATCATGTTTCAAAGTTTTATCTTGAAATGTTATTTAAATATTAATTTTATTATGTAAATTCAATGCTCTAATAAAAATTCTCCAAACGATACATTTTTCAAAATATTCACATAAAAATTCAGGTTTCACAGTTAGTAAATTCAAAAAATGTCTATCATATTCGATTTTTTGTATTAACCCCTAATTACAGTAGAAAAAATGTACATGTTGTACATTAAAAAGTTCTTAAGTTTTTCACTTTTCAATGTTTTCTCTTAAAATTGTAAAAATAGGACATGATAATTTTATTTACTGTACCTATGAGATACAGTACAATTTGTTTGAAACAAATAAGTACAAAAATTGCTTTGCCTGGAGCATTTTCAGTATGGGAATATGTTGAAAAGAAAGTTTGTGAGAAAACAACGCTTAAATTTGAGCGTGCATATAATGCGCATGCGCCTGAATATTTGAAAATTTACTGTAATGGTTGTTTAATGTGCCAAATGAAAATAAATACTTTATAACTTCTTAAGGTTTAAAATTCATATGTCATATTTTATTCTGAATACATCTTATTTTTTAATGTTTCACAATTTTTGGTTAAATTTCCCACATCACCTTAATAAAACTTCTTAGTCATTTTACAGAAGTAAAACAATTGAAATTTTTTCCACGTAAAAGATAGTTTATGGCGAAAATCTTACCTTAACATGCACAAGCACTGTCTGACTCAAATATGAAATTTGGTATTCACCCAGTTTTTCGGGTTTGTGTTGTTTGTTTCTTTCACTTAGGTACAAATTTGTCTAAATGCTTTCCTTTGGGTTCAATGGACCTCCAGGGAAAAAATCCCTGTATCGAATTTTTAGATGGAATATATCTCTCTACCTGTTATAGGTAAGTGAGGAGCAAGCAAGCATTAAGCTTAGATATTCATTTACTAGTCATCAATCGGCCATTTTCAACAAGGCTGTAGTCCGAGGTACAATTACGTAATCGATGCATGACCTTTTTCTGGTATTTGTTGTCAACTCTTCTAATTTAAATCGTTTACGTGACACAGTTAGCAATTAGCATTCAGTAGCACTTCTAATTAAAAGACCGAAAACATTTATGGAGACAGTGCAAACTTAATGAATTTATACTAGCAAATTAAAGCCAGAGAACGCATAAAACATTCACCCAAGTTCCCAAAAGAACAAAGCGAAGTTTTCCCAAACATTTTAGTACCACTGAATAATATTTATCCACGTTTATATTGCCGTCCATATATTTTTACTTCCTCTACTGTATATTTATAATAAATAGAGAAAGTATTGTCCTACACCCAAAAATTCAATGCCGAATTTCACCGGAAATACATGTTTCGAGGTCCCTGACCCAAAATTTTTTTTTAGAAAACGTTGCATGTATATTCAGGTGTGTGGGTGTGTGCACGTGCGCGCGCTTGCAAGCAGCATAACTAGAAAACGAAGAAGCTCTAACAATACTAAAATTGATATTTAGCTTCAGTATGTTCCAAAGATGATTTTTCAATAAAATCCCCCAATTCCCAACTACCCTTTAAGTGAAACATTTTTCAAAAGTTTGTATTCTTTCAAAAATTGCTTTTAATTTGATTAAAATACCATAAATGTATGGTATTTATATGACAAACAAAACGTAAATCTTTAAATTTCTGGGCAGCCCATGAGGTCTTCTTCATATGGAAGGAATTTTATATAATTCTGTATAATTGGTAATCTTAAGAGATAGACAAACACGTATTACACAAAAAATACAGAACTCTTGAAAACAGAATTTATTTCAAAGAGCATTTGTTGTGGCATCAGCCATTTCCAAGGCATCCGCTACTATATGTTTGAATTTTGAAATTCTTTAATAACTTTTAAATTCCTGTCGCTACCCTGTTGTTTTTCGCGATGTCATAAAAAGAGTATGAGTATCAAGCCCAGCATATAGTGTTCTGCCTTTACATCCGGCACGTACTGAATGACAGCTTCCTTTATCTCCATTGTACCTATAACAGAATGTGTAATGAAATTATTTCTGCAAAGTTTTATCTAGATTAATATGAAGTATATAGAAAAACAAGATTTCATAAGAATAGTTTGTAGAACTATGTAAAAATAAATAATAGTGGATAGAGAAGGTTATGTGAATGTGGCATTAGATATTGCTTTTCTCGTGGTCATGCGAGGAGCGTGGAATTCCAAAGAAACACTCAGTAAACCGCCTTTTAAACATCTGAGTATCGTTTTTGCCTGTTGTAGTCTTCTTATACCTAAAACGTAATGTGTAAATGTTGAATGAAAGTTTACCTCTGTGTACAAGAAGTACACAAAAGAAAAGCTTTTGCAAGAATAGTTTGTAGAAGAGTGAGTAGAGAAAGTCATATGAATGCAACATTAATAACTTTTTTATACGGAAATTGGAATATTTGCATATTTACAAACTCAGAGTGAAATACTAAGATAAAATTAAGCATTTTAAAACCCTCAAAAATATGTTCTAGACCTCTGTTAGAAAATGTGCATATGTTGATGGGTTTAAACAAAGCAACAAAATCATTAGTCCAGTGCATATGGTATATAGTTACCCTTCTGACTTGCGGGATCTGTATATTGTATCGGCCGAGATAAAATGCTTGTACCATATTGTGATCTTAATTTTAAAAGAGTTAGCTTTTTAAAATATAATTGTAATTAAAATGGTTAGAAGATTTTTATGAATTTAGAATTTAATGTTGGAGAACGGGTAGAGATGTCATCCTTACATACATACAGGATGTATCATAATTAATAGCGCAAACCGAAACGGTTGAAAGTATACGTTAACAAAAGCAAAAATCTTCCAGTAAACATGGGTCCACAGACAAACCTTGTGCGAGATTTATTATTGCGAATGTGTGGGTCTGAGCCGCCACTGACTTAATTAAGAAACATCATCCTAATAAGCACATTTGAATTTGAGACGTAGACGTTTCATTTATTTGCCATTTTAAGTTGCTTCACAATTCACTCTTAGCTGAACTTAACAAGAAATACAATTCTAATTTAGTATGTTACATGTTATTAATACTGTACACTCCTACTGTTGCAGGAGGCGTTAAAAGTGACGTCCTTGCAATAGTGCACTGGTCTCTGCAGTGAGTTGCGAATTTTTTCAAACACCCCCGGATCACCTAGGAATCCTTGACAAGCACGTACAATTTTTACTTTCTCTACTACGTATAGTAAGTATTGTATTCCACCCAAAAATTCGATACCGAGATATCACCGGAAATATATGTTTTGAGACCACCTGAATAAAAAAAAACATTTTTGGAAACATGTACGTGTGTGTGTCTGTATGTGTGTGTGTGTGTGAACAGCATAACTCAGAAACGAACAGTCGGATAAACACCAAACTTGGTATTTAGGTTCAGTATCTTCCAGAGATGTGACACGAAGGTTTTCAAGAAAATCCACCCACCCTAGATTACCCTTTACATGCAACATATTTCGAAAATTTTAATTTTCTCAAAAATGGCTCTAAAGATTTTGATTAAAATATCATATGTTTAAGATACTTCCATGACAAATAAAATGTATATCTTGAATTTTCCGGGAATGTCTCCAAAAGTATTCTTCATTGTGAACGACTTTTGCATAACTGGTAAACCATAAGAGATGGACAAAATTTTACTACACAAAAAATGTAGATCGCGTTAAAATACATAATTTACGTCATATACATTTTGTTTTTTGAGTGAACCATTTTCGAAATATTGCTTTTATTCCCTTAAATTTTTCAATACTTATACTTTGTCTCAAATTCGTTATTCATTTTTTTTGTCCTGGTAATGCAAAGAGAATGGAATACTCCACATATCCACCACCTCATAAAATATTTGACTATCGCTTAAAGCCTACCAATTCCCCTTGCATCTACAAGAAAATTAGCAATAAGATTAACATCTCGATATCTCGATTAACATGAAGCATATGGAGAATAAGCGTTTATAAAAATAGTTTGTACAAGAGTAGAAAAAGTCATGTGAGTGTAACACATCAGATTTTTTGCTCCAGTACTTCAACGGTATCAACAGGAGTGCTGTACACTACGCTTTTGAGGTGGCCCCATACGTAAATTGAGATCAGGTGATCGAGAAAGCATAACTAAGCACAACAAGGCAACGAGTGAAGCACAACTAAGGACGTCAGTGGCGGATCATAACCACATACGTGCAATAATAAATTTTGCACACTGTTTGCGGACCCATGTTTACTGAAAGTTTTTTGCTCCTGTTATCGTACACTTTCAACTGTTTCGGTTAGCGCTACTAATTATGATACATCCGGTATATACAGGCTTTTCGTAACAGCGCGCTTTCCCTGGCAGATGGGTGGTAAAATTACACGTAACGGCAAAGGTCATGCCCTCCACAAAATAAAATGCCCGCTTTGTCTCCGATGCAATTTCGAATTGGTTACTGTATTACGGGAATGCTATTAATTTTGCCAGTGGTGCTTATTTCCCAAGACACCCCTTTCGTAAATTTGAAGCTAATGTTTAATGTCTAACAAAAACAATGAAAATCGAAACGCATTTAGGTTTGAATGAAGCAATAAAACAAAATAATTTTTTTAACTTGGAACATTTATGATGAAAACAAAGACTAAATAGGTGGTGGACATTTTGTAGCTATCACCAAAAGGAGTGGACAAGGTAAAATTGGCAATTTTCTTTAGCAATTTTATGGAATGTAGTAAAATAAAGTAAACGATTTGACTTAAACACTTCCTAAACAAGACTAACAAGTAACTTATCGTTTTCTATTTAAACATTAAGGAAGAAAAGCATAAACAATGTACTATGTTGATAACTATATTTATTCCGAAGATTTTAAATCAAGTGTCAAATGTTTCCTTGTTTGGAACTGTTGATTATCTGTTTATTTTTTGTTCAACACTGGCCAAGTTTGTTTAAATTTATTTATAAATTGTGCATTTGCTAGGAACGATGACACGAAGGTATATTTCTGCACAAAATCAGGCTGACAATCCACATATGATCCGTTCAAACAAAACGTAACACAATAAACGCACGCTGTTTTGTAGGAATCACCATGATAACTACACACACTGAGTACCATCAATAGACAGTTTCGCATAGTTACTCCCACTATACAACATTCCAAACAACGTTGGATTTAAGTGCAATTATCCTCCGTAGACACCTAGCTAGGTACCACAGAAAGAGGTAGTTCATCCCGATGCCTGCTACAAGTCAAGCTCGTGACTGCCAATCGCGTCATTCAAAATAATTCCAATATTAGATGTACACCAAGTTTTGCAGCAGCTGGTCTTACTATTCTTGAGTGAAAAGGCAATATACATACAGAAAAACAAAACATTTAATGCGATTAACGGCTTCGAGTTTGTCCATCACAGATTAACATCAGTCGTTTATAGAATTACATTAGCAGCATTTATATTGAAACGTTATTATTATGATGTTATTATGATGTTATAGTATTGAATATTATTTCTACCGAAACTTAAACATATTTTCTTTCAGGCTTCATTCATTATGAGAAATTATGTCAGATTTGAAACTAGCACTTATACGCTTGCTGGCACAAAGTGCTTCTCTCAAAAACTGATAACATTTTATATTGGAACGCCGTAACTCATTGATACAAGGTTAATATTAAAGTGTGCAAAAGTAATTATCGAAAGGGACTTGAGAATTAAAAGGAATAATTTCTATAGGTGGCCAAAAACATCCAAGTTCTATGCACTTACTATTTCCATTGATTACAACACGGGATAGGTTACAGACCAACAAACCAACGTTTACAACGTGAAATAGTACCCACTTATCGAGCTACGTGTTTTTCTTACCATCACTTGTTTCTTGTGGAGTAGCGTCGATGGCTTGCCAACCGCCGTAGCCTTTGGGTAGGTCAGGACGTAACATCCACACGTCGTTCCACACGTGATAATTCCAAATGGAATCCTCGCCCTCGAAATTGTTCGGGTCATAGTCGTACTCCTCGTTGTTGGCCTTGTAATATCGATCAATGGTGAGGGAAGAGTTGGCATCATGGGCAGATACGAGGTTAGAAACCACTCTGGAGGGAATCCCTAGAGCTCGACAGACTGCAACATGAAACATGCATGTAAACCACCAATAATAATGGTTATTTTCTGGTATTATTTTTGTACTAAATAGTAAATGTTAGAATGTAAAATGTAAATAAATAATATATCCAAAGTAAGGAAAATTTAAAACAACCAGAGTAGCATTATCAATGGATTCTATGTTACTTGTAAACAAAATATCTATAAATGGAATAAATAAAATACTTTCATTTCAAATTCACAATAACAAATCGGCAATTATTAAATCCTTTTGATTGCTGATCAAATGTCTGAAAGATTTCATCGCTCGTTTCACAACCGAAAGAGTAGCTCCCAATACATACGTGTTGAGCCCGGGTGTATTCCCAGTGAGAATTTTCCCGCGGGAAAATATTTGTGTGGGAATATTCCCGGTGATTTTGGGGTACATTCCCAGTAAACCTTTCAGACATTTCATCAGCAATCAAAAGGATTTAATAATTGTTGATTTGTTATTGTGAATTTGCAATGAAAGTACTTTATTTATTCCATTCATAGATCTTTTGTTTATAAGTAACATAGAATCAATTGATAATGTTACTCTGTTTTAAATTTTTTCTTACTCTAGATATATTTTGTCAATATTTCCTTTGCTACAGCTATGGATTTTGATGTTGCAAACTACTATACAAGTTATTATTTTTTTTTTGAATTTCTTAAAAACGAATTTTATTACTCACTAAAATTATTATTCTATACTTATTACAAAATGTTGCGTGTTCAGAGTATTAATGAAAGAAAAGTAACTATATAAAGAAATTGTAGTTTTATTTATTTTAGATGTGATGAAATATTTATAGCCTCCACAGCTTGTACTAATTCAAAAAAATTTACTTAATTCCAACAATTTTAACTGCCAAAATTTTTGGGGGAACATTCCCGATGGCAAAGTTTCTGGGAATTTTCCCATCACTGGTTTATGACCTTCGTATCCTTTCAATCTTATTGCAGCTATATTAGATTCGTGTAAAAGGTAGGAAAGCGTTATACGTTATAAATCTTTACACGTGTAAGTTTCAATAATGCAGCTGCATACACTAATACAGGATGGAAAGGAATTCATCACATTAATTTAAACCGGTTACAGATCTCATTATTTGGAACATATGTTGTATTTTTCAGTTTTTTCTATGACCACTTTCTGCGGAGATATTTTAGGTTTTCGAGAACATAAAACGCACATTCTGGCAACGTTACAGCAGCAGACAAGCGGTAGCTGGAAGCGCCGACTTACAGCTGATCGGTTGCTGGTACTCTCACTTTAAAAACCAGAAGCAGGTCAGCGCGTAAACAAGTTTCACTTTCGCTGTTGGCGCATGGTGATTATCCTCTAAACCTGTGAGTTGCAATGCATAGTAGGATGTTAGTCCAATAATGACTCAAATTCTAGTGAATCTGTATAAACATAGGGTGCCTTTCAAGTAAGCGACCGCGAAGCGCTTATTCGACAATGCAGGCATTACTTCCATACTGTCAGTGTAGGTCAATAGCTACCAAGTTGCACTTGTCGTTTCGCCAAAACATTACACCACTCTTTCGTCGTTTTTGTTTGGATTAAGGGTCGTGTGGAAAACAAAGTCGCTTGTCCCCCACCTTCCAGTTCAGGTATGTTATTTTTTGTTTACGTCCGGGAGCCGGTTCTCATACTGAGCTACCTTAACCTAGCAACGTTTCCTATGCCTCCAACCACATTATTTCAAAACCCTGTATGATGTCACATAGTTACTACCGAAGTAGGTCAGAAATAGATTATTGTACCCATCTTACAAGTAACAAACTATTATGTTCATACATTCTCAAGGAATAAACCATCTTATTTAGAAAAATTAACTGTTTTTTCGAAAATGGCTGATCACAGAACAAAATGCTATTACACTTTTTTGTTTGTAACAGCTGCAAGAAGGGCATATTAGAAGAAATGTGATAAGGTTCCTTCCATTCTGTATATGGACCAAGTGCACTTACATGTCAACAAAGTAAATTTATGTACGATTCTATGTGAACAAGCGATTTTAACTACGTTCCATGTGTAGGTATCTGCTCCAAAAGTTTGAGCATGATACAATGCGCAAGATTTTCAACAAATTCAGAGCTACAGGATCACTCCTTGATAAAAAATGAAGGTAAGGAACCACGTACATAATGGAGTCTATCTAGACGAGATTGAAGAACAACCCCTTAAAAACTAGAAAAATTGAAAGAAAGTAATAGGTGAATTTCGGATGATGAACTATGTGTGTGAAAGAAATGCGTCAAACTGCCAGAGAAACATGTAAATGTAGCAAAACCATATTTCCAGCACTTTGTTTCATAAGGTACCGATGTGCTTATTTTCATGGAACTTGTTATTGTAGTAATCTGAATCAATTGTGCTGATATTACATCTGATTTTCCACGAATTACACTCTGACTGGTGAACTGTCAATTGCAGTGAAGCTGGTGATAACAATAAGAAAATTAACTATTAGAGAAAAATCTCCTGTTTTACGAATTTGTATTTGAAATTACGGTCCATAGGCATGTAATTAAAGATAAAATTAACTTGCATTAATTGAGGTAATGACACGTAGTTTTGAATTTTTTAAAACCAAGAATGTTGTTCTTCATATATGTCAAGGTATTTTATAATGTTGGACCACCTGATCTTACGACAAATCTAAGAAGAGCAGCTAAGACGATTTGATAGATAAAGCACAAGAAAATAGGCAAACACCTAGATCATTTTCATTTCAGCATACTATGGATAATATTATTCACAGGTACGTGATGTCTTGTTAGCAATTAATTGCTCTCTCTACTTTGCAAATACTTATAGAAAGTTATTCTTAAATCACTTTCTTCTCTTGTTTAAAATCATTGTAATGAATTTTTTTTCTTAAAATAGTATTAGATGTGGACGCTTATGTGTATTTCTCTCCTTCCATATTTCTCAGTATTCAAAATACAGAGAAATATTAATCGCATCTATCTAGATGTGGTGGAAAGTTCTCTTAGCAAAATAGATGAAGTGCTTTCATTATTATAGTGTGGAGGAAAAGTTTCAATTGTTGTAGCAATAAACATGACATATTCCTGCATATAATATATTGAAAACCTGAATATGTTTAACAGATTCTACAAGGGAAGTTTGCCATGGCTCTGTAACATACATTGAAAATTTCCTGTCTATCTAAAATAATTCTCCTCAAAAATGTATCAACCACTTGTAAAATTTAGTTTTGAGGAAATTATACATAAAGTTAAACAATGGCGTCGTCAACATGGTGCACTGATTTAAATATCTACAATTGCACAAAATTGATTTTAGAGCATATTAGTATATATATATATATATATATATATTAAATTGTTCAGGTAAGAATACATGCCACAATAAACTATTATGCCATTTTTGACCCCGTTAATGACCAACTTGCCTAATAATGCGTTTAGAAGGAGTGGAAAATGCTTATTATGTAATAGTGTAAGAGTCCTTTGGTGCTCTGAAAAATAAATAATAGCGACAGTGCTTGCACTTAAAATAACTGGAAACACTCGGCGGGCTATTCACCTGTTTATTTGTAATCCCATAAGAGCACGAGGTACAAAGTATTCAGGTTTTAAGATTAATGACCTATATATTATACCTTGTACTCAACCTGTACATTTCTACGATATGCAATAATATAATATCCTAAGTTGATTAGGTTTCTCTTACTCTCCTTGCCCAATATATGGTAGCCATTAATTTAAAGCAGAATATTTTAGCACCAGTCCATCCAGAAACAAGATAGTAATGCCTTGTGTTTGTTTATAGCCATAGTATACAGAAGATAACAGACACCACAGCGTGAGCTGAAATACTATATTAAGCTAATATATAAACCACTAAAAGTTGGTATAAGCAGCTATCAAGGGCAGAAGTGGAGAAACTTGAGTTCTTCAAAGCGCTGACTAAATGAGGTCAATCTGGCTGGATGGATTCTGTATATTCCCCTAAAAGGGGTTTGGGTGGTGTAAATCCTAATATATGTATGCATTTGTTTTCAGTTTATAATTTAATTAACCATTGTGACAATGGAATATTCAATTATAGTAGATTATATTAGGCACTTACACCATATAATGTTATCTTATATGCACTCAATACATCACTAAATGTATCATATTATTTTTTCTACGATCATGTATTCAATGCGCACTCAGAGTAAAAAACAGCGATAAAATGTCTCAAAAATAATCATTATTAAACGAAGTAAACCGAAATAATGAACAAACAAATCCCCCGAAGTTGTGCTTTTTTAAGCTTCCTGGACTCTTAGGAGATTTATTTAAAAATGAAAAAGAAGAGAAAGAAAAACGTTTCGAGTATTTAAACCTGCACTGAAGCGCTTTGTCTTATCGGACAATACGGTTCTACAGTGTCCCAGCCCTAGAGTCTCCAAATAAACTTTTCTGGCCGAAAAGCAACGCTCTCGTTCTACAATCACCCAGCTTCCTCTGAATAGCAATCCAATGGGATAATCTGTGATGTGTTAAGCTTGACATTCTGAATTCGAAGAAACGCCACCATTGGGGAATTCGTAAACTAGAAAAGAAACGAGAATTGTCTTCCGAAGCAGACAGCAAAAACAAAATGAAATTCATTGTTTACTATGTGGTTACTTTTGACATCGTTTAGAATAAAATAGAAGTGATGAAGCTAAAAAGGGTTCAAAACTTCACTCATGAAGACTGCGAAAGGCTGTTAAATCTCGTAGAAACATATATGATTGCACGAGCATAAACTCTGATGTAGTAGCCTGGAGGGGGTAACAAATGCTGGGAGATAATCGCGTCAGAGTGACTATTTGCTGATGTATTTCTTATTTTCTTATGCTCCGTCTGCTAAGCCGAAATCTCTACTATAATAACCACTCAACCGATTTTGATAATGCTTTCACCATTGAAAAGTCCAAGTGACTGATATGGACTATAAAATTTTAATTCATAATTTACTAAAATATTAATAAGGGTCTGTAAAGTCTGTGTATTAAAATACGAACACATCGAAGTTATAAAAGAATATACCTTGTGAAGACTGTCAGTAGAGAGGTAAGGAAATAGGACATTCCGCTTGCGTGAATATCGAGATGTTTCATCCACTACTAGGATTAGCCAAGGCTGTATGAGGGGGTATAAAATTCTCTAGATGTTTGTACAATAATTTCATAAAAGGGTGGAAGGTATATGAAATTAATATAAAGGTCATTCGAGTTTCAAAAACTACCCATGAAACATGGGTAAGCCAGCTGGAGTCTTATAAAAGCAAGCTTATAAATTTAGACTTCGTCCAAAGTTTGGACATTTTTTCCCTCTCTTATGACCTTAAGCTTTGTCCTGTTATGCAGAAGCATCATTATCTACTGATCGTTGTTGTCCGATAAATACAATTCTGCCATGATTACTATTGCTAGTCATAAGAACTATGTCAGTCCTGAACGTGAAAACGTGTTATTTGTCGGATAATGGACGTACTGGCTACTCCAACTAACGAAAACGTATAGGCAAAGATATCTCCGAGTAGTACTATCCAGAGACTGTGGAACGCCAATCGCTAAGAAATCCGTTAAATAGCTTTATCGGAAGATTGTAGAACCAGCTTGAAGCTTACGGGGCAGTTTACAGTCCATTGTAGAGAAGTCCATTGCGCTAGATTATTGTAATTCACACTTAATTATTAGTTTGTAACACTGATTTTAAACACACGAGTACAACTGCTGCTGTCTTCTAGAGCATCATGAATACCTAATCCTTGATATACAGATTGTGTTCAAAATGTGGGTAGCATAGGGATCAATTCTAAGAAACACGTGGATCATCTAGTGAGCATTTGTATAGATGTAAGCCCTTTTCAGAGAAGATATTCTTACAGCAGCCTCATGATTTACTTTGACATTAAAATACTTAATGCTTCTTTCTTCAGGTAGCAACAGATCTGATTATTTTAGCCGCCTATTGTCTACCAAAAAGTTTAATTAAAGACCCATTGTTCGCATGTTATTAGAAATAAAAGATTTTGTTTAATAATATCTGGAATTTCATGCTTTCCTGACTCCAAACCAGGACATCAAAATGAACTTTTCCGTTCTGCAACAGCAGTATATGAATACCTAAATGATAAATCTACTTTGAGAATAACCTTTCATAAGCACTTTTCTTCCGCATTGCATTATTTTACTTTTCTCTATTAGTTTTAAAAGCTTAATATTACTTAATAACTCATCTAAATTGATTGATTTACTTACAGAGACATTTCTTTACATAATGCTACTAAACTTCTGCAGTCCCACGCTCAACAATACAATGCAATATACACTCCGACAATGGCGCCACTGCACAAGCCTCAAGGTTACCAACTTGTATTACATCAACTCATATGGGCTCGTAAAACATGACTGCGTCCATGTGCAGCATAATATGCAGTACAATATTTAATCAGTATATAAAGTATTCCGACACAGTATGATACAAAGTGTTGTACGTAACTGCAGGAAAGTCTTTTTTTTCAGCACTCATTTCAATACATCTTACTCGTACTGAAAAAATACTTTACTTTGCTATACAATTGCGTAAATAACTATTTCAATTGAAGTTACTCTTGGGGGTAACAAGGGACAAATAAGTGTGTTAAAGTTTCTCACCTGTAGTAACAACTCCAGCAAAGACCCAACACTGACCATAACGAACTTCTCTGCCAGTGTCGAGGTATTCTTCCAGAATAGGAACACTGCCTGTCCACGCAGCTGGTGCTGTTCCATCTGAATATTCACCATCCCAGCGTCCCTGCAGTACTCCTTGATCATCGTTCGAGTTTACCTGAATGTTTCAAACATAAACCTACTCATTGCAGTTAATTCGATTATTTTTATTGTTGCTACAATTGGACTCAAATGAAGCGTGTGAACAAGTAAAATAATAGCTGTACCTCACGGCATAAGGAGTCTCTTTACTCTGCTAAAGTAATGCAGATCTAAGTATACTGATCTACATAAAAATTGGCTGATAATTGAACCCAGCTCTTTATGTTTGTGCTGAAAAGTCCAGCCCGGTCCTACTTTTGAGCATACGAGGCGTGTTTTACAAGTAAGTAAGGATAATTTTTTTAAAAATAACAGAACACTATTTTCTGAATACTTTATTATCATTATCTTACACCTTCCACTATTTTTCCACATAGTCCCTGCCGTTATTCAGACACTTGTCTTAACGGAAAACCAGTTTTTGTATGCCTTCGTCAAAGAATGATGCCGCCTGAAATTAAACTGAGTTTTATTTATGGACGCTCTTTAAGTACTGCGGTTCTTAGCATCCCGGAGCGTGAAAGATTGGAAATGTTGCTCAAAGACCTCTATCAGACTTGACGTTCTTTTACGTGCCACCTGTGATGCAAGTCTGCACTTCTTGTTTCAACAACATCGTCGTTGAAATATTTTCCACCAAGAAATTTCTTCAGGTGAAGAAATAAATGAAAATGGCTTGGTGCCAAAACCGGACTTTAGGGAGGGTAGTCGAATTGTTCCCATCCAAATGATGCGATCAGATCTTGAGTTTGTTTTGGCTGTGTGTGGCCGGGCATTGCCACTTATTATTATTTCCCCATAAACCTCACGCAATTGGCGATGAATGATTAACATTTCTCGCATTCAAAAAAGGAATCACTGATCTGACCTCACAGTCGAGAGGTCGTTGGATTATTTTGAATATTTCCAAAGCGCTCTAACAATAGAAAACACAACGCGTCTGGCTTCCTAATGAATTGAGGAAGCGATCGCGCAAGATCAAAATCGCGGCTGCAGCGTCAGCGGCAAAATATTAAAATGTTACTTTAAAAACACGATCGTAATTCTAACCACGGGAATGGCAGAGTACTTTACCTCCTTCAAAATATAGTCAAACTCCCGAAAGGTAACAGCGAAGCTTACAGCTTATATTTTCATGCTACACTAACGTTTTCTTAATAACGGTTTTCTTATAGCCGTTCGATAGCGGAAAATAAGAAAAATGCAAATAAAACTTCAGTCCTTCCTCTAAAAGTCGAATTATGTAGAAATTGGTTTAGCATTTCCTTGTGTACAATTTGTACTGAAACTCTTTCATAGAGGTGGTATTCTAACCACTCCTTTATTTCGCAACGGTTATAACACCAGTCATTGGTTCGTTTTTGTGTCCATGAATTGTTTTTCAGGTCAATCGCATAGAGAACTGATACCGGTTGGGTGGAATCAAGTGCTGCTTACCTAAAGGTGGAAGCCTTACGGAGGGAAATTCACTATTGCGATCTAGGGGGAAAGCCCTTTTTATATACGTTAATGTAAAACAATTTTATTTTTATCATGGCTGTATAACCATTTAAGAAAACAGAAAGAGAACCATCACATCCAGCAATTGTCATGATATTGGGGCTAACAGAGGTTATGAATGAAATTACTTTGCAGGCATATCTTGTTGGTGGTTGACATTTCAATGAGCCAGGAAGGCAATATTTCCTTGTTGCCGGGTGTTTATGCAAGAATTTTAATTTAAAAATGTGTTGCATTCATATGACTTTCTCTACTCTTCTACAAACTATTCTTACAAAAGCTTATTTTTCTATCCGTTTATTGTTAATACAAATAAAACATTTACACATTTCGTTGAAAGTATACGAAGAATATAGCAATTAAAATGATAGTGAAATCTTTTGAAAGACCGTCGCTATGTGCTGCCTTTGAAATTCTCTTCTCTTTCATTGACACGAAAACAATGAAAAATCAAAAGCGATTTGCTGTTGAGAAAAGTATAAGGCATTTGAAAATTTAAAATAATAACCAAGAATATCTCGGAAATTGTTCATGCCACCAAAATGTTATTTGACGTAAATTGTGTGCTTTAAGGAGATACACATGTGCGTAGTAAATAGACATGTCTATCTCTTACGGTTTATTAGCTATACAAAAGTCATTCGGAATGAAGAGGACTTCACAGACTATTCCCAGAAAATTCAAGATATGCATTTCATTTCTTATGCAAGTATTCTAAACATATGTTATTTTATTCAAAATCATTACAGCCATTTTTGAAAAAATAAAAAATAACCAAAAATTTTCGATTTAAGTGGTAGTTTAGGGTAAAATGGAATGTTTTGAAAGTCTTTGTGTCACATTTTTGTAAAATGCTCAGCTACGGTACTAACAGCAGTTGAACAGGTGGAACAGGGAGGAAGACCCTAACTCTCTTGTCTCATAGTCATCAGAGAATCTACTCCTTCGAGTAAAACTTGCCTACATCTATGTTCTGATACCTTTATACTTCATTTCTAAGGATGGTGATTTTTCGCAAATGCGATATAGCACGAAAGGCTCATAAAGGTTTGTACTCTTGTGTTTTCATTTTTCACTAAATTGCAAACCACAATTTCGTTTGCGATAAAATGCGAAATTGAGTTAAAATGCGAAAAGTATACTAAAATGCTATATAAACGCGAAATATGTTGCATTTCATGGTATTATTTTCAAATGAATATGTAAAACGGCAACATGAAAAACATATTTATGGACCTTTACATGAGTACACAAAAAGTAGAGCATTCGCGTAAAAGGAAATGTGACAAATGCCATTTTTTTCTCTCTCAAGAGGTTAGTAAGCTTTTAATCCTGTCACTCCTGGCCGAGTATTGTCAAAATATTTTAATTATTTCAGTTAAAATAAAAAATATCACTTTTTGGGGGGTTCATACGGATTTGTTGAGAGATAAAAATATTTTTATTCCTAACTGGTAGAAATTTTGAAGAAAAATAAAGATGTAGACTGCCTGTAAATGTTTTTAACTGTTAATCTCAAATATCCAGTTTACCAAGCTGATCTACTATATATTTGAGATTGTACCAATAGCATAAATGTTAAAAGACTTGGTAAATACAATTTAATCATACGTGACAGTTGAGCACGAATGGCAGAACAAAATATTGAGGTATGTTCTACGATTTCATTCCACTTTCATTCACTTATGAACTTGCAATGCTTAATTTAATTTAATGCATTTTCATTTTATTGCTCTGGGCCTTCATCAGTATAAATTTCCCTTTTTTATGTTATTCTCTAACCTGTACCAATTTGTTGTATTTTATTTGGTGATGCTTTAACCTATATGAATTTAAATAAATGCACAGTTTACTCTAAGTATTTTTATCTCACAAATGTGATTTTAATTTTACAGTACACCTTTATCACAATTAACTCCAATTGTATGATTTTCTTCAAAATGCTATAAAATGCTAACTTTTAAATTTATAAACGCAAAAAATCCTAAATGCGCAAATAAAAATGCTAAATTTCTGATTTCAAATGCTAAAAATCACCAGCCCTGCTCTTGTCTTACAGTATATTCATTCGACTACTGTTTCACTGACTTTCATTCTGAAAACAAGCAGTAAATTTTCCACACATATTCTATGTGAAAATAGTATTTATTATATTTATAAATCTTTTTGACAGCCTAATAATGTTGAAATAATTACTTTCTTTTATGCAATGCCACCAACAGTCTTGGTGACCTTCAAGGATGTCCTCCGTGCAAGATGGAATTTCAATTCACTTTTCAACTTGTGCCTCACATCACCTGATAGGTCTCTCAGCAAACCTTCCGGTATTTCACGCTAAGAACCATGGGACGCTAAGAACCATAGTAAAGAGCGCCCATAAATTATAAAAGAACTGACGAAGTTGATGTTACTAATTAATTTGGACAATAATATAGAATTCTCGCTGGGAGAATCGGTTCTTTTTAAGATTATTTGTTTCTTATCCTATATCTAAATAATCCACATAAAGTGTAAACAGCACTTACAAGTTTAGAGATAGCTCTTGTCAAGTACACGGGATTTCCCCGTTTGTCTGGAGCCAAATGTGTGCGGTCCAACATGAGCATTGTGGCTGGAAGTACAGCTTCGTCAAACTGGCCGAATACCCACTCGCGTCCTCTTGACATCTTGTATGGTCCAACCCAGATCTTGCCTATGTCGTTTAGGACATATTCATCCAGAAGTTGCTCTTCTGCCATATAAACTTGATCATCTGAAATGACAGAAAAAGCAACGACGATGAGTTATTACATATGTATCTGAAAAAAAAATCTCTGGAAGTTCAGGAGCGGAAATGTTAGTAAACCCTTATTCAACTAGGTAAACACACCAAACCATTATAGGGTGAAAATTGAGAAATCAAGGAAAGGATCTGCTTAAACACACGCTGAATCCAGATATTCATATCCTTATTTGATTGAAACCAAACTAATACATTATTAATACAAGTAAGAAGCAAATCCATTGTAATCAGTTTCGACCTGGTCAAGATAATCAGTACCGCAAATACATTGCGAACCATTTCAAACCTAGCGGCATTTTAGCAGCATGCATTTAGGGAAGAGAACCGACCTTCCCCTCACAGCAAGAAAATTAATCCCTACTCACGCCGTACCGGCCGTCCAACCGCTAAGTGTCATTTTAACGGCTCGTTGAAAATACCAGGTTGCAGTCAATCGCGAGTTTACAACAGTGCAGTACAGGGCCGAACAATGAATAATGTGATTTTTATCTATGGGAGGATTTAAAACAGAAAATGTACGTAAAGGCTCCACACACTCTTCAAGAACTTGAGATTGAAATTCAGCGAGTGCTCAGTGGAATAAGTTCACTTTAATTATTACAGATGGAGAGTTGCAGTAGGTGTTTCAGACTTAACTAGGACGTTGGATCTTTCCAAAAGATGGACATAAAGTTAAGGTCAACGTTACGTTTTCTTATTACCAACTTGGGAATTATTTGTATGGGACGGTAGACCTAATTTCCGCCATTCATCGCACATGGGTTTTGGTATTGTGCGAGATGGCACTCGCATCTCCCCAGTAAACACGCGCCGTTCGGCCCCCTAGATAGTCGTCAGGTTTGAAATGGTCTGCACTGTATAATAAGGTATTTTCCGTGTTAAGATTTTCCATCCCTTTACTGAACGTGGTATCACAAGCATAATGGATAACATGGAAGACTTATTTCCCGTTTGAAGGTATTGACAAAATTTTGTTAAACGATATGAATACCCATCTATTAATAGAAGACTAATTCATAACCAGGCTTGGATTAAAACAATTTCAGCCACGAGGACTGCCAACTGTATTTCCGTTTGAAAAGAGAGATTAACTGACCTTATGACGTTATACTTGCACGAACTCTTAACTTATTTCCATGAATTTCCTTCCATAAGCTAGTAATTGTCGTCTTAACGGTCTACGGAAATAACCTTCCGCAGCTGAATTATATAATGTTGAAACGAAGTCTTTCTTGATTTCCTTATACCATGATTTTTAACGTGAACCTTCGCACTCACCTAGCACGCCGTGTTACGTTACTAGCGCTTTCTTAACGGTAGATGACGCTACATAGAACTTCGGTCGCTTGGCTTTAGAGTTTGCGTTAAATAAAATTAGGTCTTGAAAAATTCCATTGTCAATGTGACTTGAGTGGCACTATGTTTAAAATCCACTGTCGGTTTTCATTCAAACTTAATTTCACCGATCACTAGAATTTGTACAGAAATAAAAGAAAATGATTCGTTTTGAAGTCTGTTTAGGCATCTTTCTTTTTTGTGCACCTTTGTTTTGGTGCAGCACAGTGAAGAACGAGGAATCTCCACAGCCGAAGAAAGCCAAAGGAGTATGTTTCATTTATACCAGAAAATTCCAATGCTCTTTCTTGTTATCTCCATCAGTCTCTAACATTACCTGGTTTGAGATACTGGATGTCTGAAAAACGAGAAAGAAGTAAATATTTGGTGTTAACTGGATAAATCCGAGATTCTTCAACATGATATGAAGCTACAATCTCCTTATAGAGCTTTTTACAGGAAATACAGCCCCAAAATGAATCCGACTCGGATAGTATCCATTTCTAAACTGTACATTGGTGTAGGAATCTTCAACGTGCCGCAAGATGACCCCTTGTGTCGAAACCCTCGTGTAGAATAAACATTTTCAAAGCCGGTACTCCCACAAATATTGCTGCTGCTCGAATACTCCTCGTACATAATGGCTAAAAGTAGAGTAGATAATACAAAGCTACTATTTGTATTCGTTCAAATTGGAGAAGCATAAACGCAGCTTCTCTATAATTATTCTTCTATCATCTGCATGCAGGGGTAAACCAAGTTTTCTTTCCACTCAAAAATCGATACAAAATTTCATCGTAAATAGGCATTTTAACGTCCCTGAATCAAAAACTCTGATGTGTTACACTCATATGACTTTCTCTACTCTTGTACAAACTATTTTTAGAAACGCTTATTCTCCATATGCTTCATATTAAACGAGATATCGAAATGTTAATCTTATTGCTAATTTTCTTGTAGATGCAAAGGGAATTGGTAGGCTTTAAGCGATAGTCAAATCTTTTAGGAGCTGGTTACTATGTGGAGTATTCCATTCTCTTTGCATTACCAGGACGAACAAAAATGAATAACGAATTCCCATTTGAGAAAAAGTATAAGTATTGGAAAATTTAAGGGAATAACAAGCAATATCTCGAAAATGGTTCACTCAACAACAAAAAAGTATAATGATCTACATTTCTTGTGTAGTAAACCTTTGTCTATCTCTTATGGTTTACCAGTTATGTAAAAGTCGTTCACAATGAAGAATACTTTTGGAGGCATTCCCAGAAAATTCAAGATATACATTTTATTTGTCATGAAAGTATCTTAAATATATGATATTTTAGTAAATATCGTTAGAGCCATTTTTGAGAAAATTAAAATGTTCGAAAACTTTTCTATGTAAAGGGTAATCTGGGGTGGGGGATTTCCTTGAAAACCTTCGTGTCGCATCTCTGGAAGATACTGAACCTAAATACCAAGTTTGGTGTTTATCCCACTGTTCGTTTCTGAGTTATACTGTTCACAGACACACACGGACATGTTTCCAAAAATAATTTTTTTTTGGATTCAGGAGGCCTCAAAACATGTATTTTCGGTGAAATCTCGGTGGAATGTAACATTTCCCCTACTTACTATACGTACTAGAGAAAATAATAAAAATTGAAACATTATTCATGCGTGTACATGTGTGAACAGCATTTCTCATAAACGAAAGATTTTTTCAAAGATACAGTATGAAATTTTCAAAAATATCCCCACCCCAAACTAAACTTTGCATTTTCTCAGAGGTGGCTCTAACGATTTAATTAAAATCATAGGTTTAAGATATTTTCATGACTTAAGCTTATATTGGAACTTTTTGCAAATGACCTGTTTTTACTACATACAGCACTAGAGACGGTTAAAATAATAGCCTGTGAAGTCCTTCTTTCGAAAATAATGTAGCTAGTGAACAGTAGGAGATAAACAAAAATAAAAACACATAGTTAAAGTGATATAGTTTTGCATTAGCCATTTCCGTAGTATCCGTTGTTATTTTTTGAATTTTGCAATACTTTACCCCTTTATAGAGCGCTAGACGCTATTTGTTTATTTCTCGTCAACATGCAAAGAGTGGAGCACAAAAAGATCCCATTTTAAGCATTTGACTATCACTTTAATCTTCCGTATCCATCTTGTATACATCTTCCATTTATGCCGTCACCGCAGCTTAGGGTGGCATTTTACCAACGTTCTCAGCGGGCAGACAATTCAAATGCAGCATTCGTATGGACAGATTATTAAAATAATGTCTAGTAAATATGTCATCTTTGAAAGTAAAATGTATAATTTACTTCAGCTTTACATTACAGTTATTGTCATTAAACTACTATTTCATGCAGATTTTCTTTTTAGTTTAGCGTCCTCTAACCGTTTAGGTCATAACGGACGATGAATGAAATTATACTCAAATGAGCCCGGGGTTCGGTTCACAGAGCTTAAAGTTACCTGACATTCGTCTTTTAAGGATAAGGGAAAACCCCCAAAAACCTTATCCGGATAACTCACCCTAATCGAGATTCGAACTCGGGACCTCTTGAATATGAGGCAGACACACTACTTCCACACTACTGAGGATGGAAAAATTGTGCAAAACAGTGTTTTATTTAGATTGTACGGATTATTGCAATAATGTCTGGAACGTGTTCTCTTTGAGAGTAAAACGTATTTAAATTTTATATTATTTTGCCATTAAAAATATTTTTGAGGAGATATTGTGCAAAATAGGGTTTTATTTAGTTATATATTTAAACATGGTGATTATAGGTGATGACGAGTAAAGCTATTGCTCAAAGTTATATATTCATATGGGAATAATCTACAACTGTGCACATAAAACAGTTCCTTATTATACATACTCCACCTGTAAAGGTCAGTAGAATGCCGCCTGAAGCTGTGGTACCTATAACCAAATGTGTAATTAAACTATTTCTGCAAATATTTACCTCGATGAATATGTAACAGATACAGGAATATGTTTTCGTAATATTGTAAAATTGGCATAAAATAAATGGCAGTGGGTAGTGAAATCCCTGTGAATGTATTGATTTGATTTTAAGGTAGCTAACAAAGACACAAGGCACCTCGGGTATAGGATTTTTAATGCACTATATTGCCTTAGTTATATATCTATGTTTTCAAAAATATTTAATATCTTTTATAAAGTGTTTATCATCTTCTTTTCCTGAGAGTTGAACTCCTCTGAAAATTGTAAACCTACGTATTTCTAGGTAATTAAATTATAGAAGGAGATGCTCAGCAGTTTCTACAGAGGCGTCCACAGGACATTACCATCAAAGAGTTTGATAGTCTGGAGATGCTTCCCGAAGGCTTCATGTCCAGTAATTATAGCAATTGCTTTCCTAACTTGTTTGCGGTCCCTTAAAATTAGGGATTTGGTCAGGTACGTGTGAAAATAACCCAACAGAATCACTTGCTAGCCTTTATTACCTTTAAACACTCAATGGTGATTATTTGATGGGTACCGAGACAGAAGTAGCTGGCTGCTTACTGTGGTCTTGCGTCCAGTGATGACAATAAATGCAGAATTTTACCTCAGTTAGCCTTGTTAACGTTTACAAAGAATAAAATGTTTAGCACGCAGACAACTAACACGTTGCTTGCATAAAGTTGGCTTATTAACGTAAATTTAAAGGAGCGCAAAAAGTACATCTGCATATTATTTCTACTCTTTAACAGAGTAAAGCCTTAGTGCTCGTATTTTCTTCCTGCAACTTTTAATAAAGTGTCCGTATTTCATAATTGGAAAGAATTACTTTCGCAAGTTGCCTGTAATGTAATATAACTGATTTAATGCTGAATGTTAGCAACTATTTTCCCAATGAGAAGACATGCTTAAAAACAAACAATGTCAGTGAATTAATATACGCGTCCTCATTATACCTCATTCTAAGTATATACACGGTATCAGAAACTATACATTAGACATGAAACTTCAAGACAAACAAAAGTTAATTAACACCTTTTCGACACATATTACCCATTAGGATGTATTCCCATCAAATATAAGAGGTAATAATGAGCTAATAAATGCGCTAAGGTTACAGAAGAAACGAACATTTCTACCCCGTATAAAGGTGTTCTACAAGATACCGGTGAGTCAACAACCACCTGGAAAGCTATACATTGCAGCTCTTCACCATGAAAGAACAAATACTTCTCACTAGTCTTCGAACTGACCAGGCCCAACCATACGTATACTACATCGAGTGCCAGCATATAAAAATAAAAGAAGACCGCATGGAAATGTTGAATAACCTCCAAATCCCTCCGCTGGTATTTTCATACTTAAAAGATATTGGAAGCAAAGCAAATGGAGCTCAATTTAACTCAATTTTATGTACCATGTACTGGGATCGAGCGAGGTAGCGCCGCGGTAACGTGTGTGACTCGCATTCAGGAGGTTCCAGGTTCCATCCTCGGCGACCGCCCATTCTGACCCATGGGGTTTTCGTGATTTACCAGGGTCAGCAGGTGGTACATCTTCTACCACGACTCTACCCCTCATTTCCTGTAACCATTATCTGTTTCAGGGTTGTAGGACTAGGTGACGGTGTTCGGCGGGTTGAAGCTGGACGGTGGCTGTGCGCTCTGTGAACGTTCTTCTCCACCTTGTTCCAGACAGGTCGGTTAGGGCCCACTTCCGGGTACGCACTCTTTCAGAGAGCCCTGGAGACTCGGGGCTATGGATGGACCTGGGTGGCGTTGTATGCGTTCAGTCTGGAAACATTAGAGACCCCTTTCACCCGTTGTCATCCGGATCTGGTCGCCCTTCGGGTCTCTCCGTTCATTCCTCTCTCCCAGTGGTCACGGATGGTCTTTGTGTGGTGCTCTGCCCCGGTTTCGGGTGTCCCTCCGTTCGTCAGTATACCTTTACCATGTAATGGATGGCTCGGATAGATACTAAGCAATAGGTTGGGTGGCCTACTCCTCCGTCGCTGCAGGGGCTCTTATTGTAATGCACTGGATTTGCAAATATGGTCAAATTAAGATCCGTCCTGCTCCTAGGCATCAGCTCTGTAGCTGGTATGAGGATTTGCAGAAATAGCTTCTTTTACGTATTTCTGTCGCATTGATGTATGCAGCCAGCCGACCATGATTTCGCAGTCGTTGTTCCATTTGGTGGGGGAGGTAATTAGTCCAGTCCTCTAACTGGAAACCTTCGGCTATAAAGTGCTCATGCTTCTCTACCATTACTTTGATACTCTTCAAACACTAACAGAATATCATCCAAATTCGTTGTTCCCGTATTGTGACCACTTCATGACAAGAAATGAACAAGTAGGCCACTCAACCTACTAGTCGTCCTCCGTGGTATAGTGGTTAACATGTTAGCCTTTAGTTCCCGAGATCACGGGTTAAAACCTTAGCATGGCTTCCTTCGGAGTGAAGTAAAACCGGTGGTCCCGTATCATAGATTTACGGCACGTAAAGTAACCTCAATCCTAATAAAGCGGCCTCTGAGCAAAATTACTGGACTTTCACGCCCAATAACGGGACGCTAAGGACGACAGCAGATAAAGAGCATCCATAATAAAAATATACTCAACCTACTGCTCCATATCTATTCAAGCCACCCTGTACAGCATATGAATGGATGTACAGAAATATGTTATACACATAACTTGCAGTCATGTTAACTAAGTTTATAAATGTTATAATTATGTTGCCTAATATAAGTGTTATATTTAGTATTACTATTAAACCGACCACTTGTTAGTGTGGCCTTAAATAAACAAAAACGTTTATGCGAAAAATGCAATGTTTGGTTGTTCTAAGGCAGGAAATTTTGTAAGATTGCGGCCACTATGCCGTTGTTATATTGTTACTCCTAATTTAACTGTATAAAATACATTATGCGGGGAGAAAATCAAAACACTAAACATAGGGATTTAAATGGAAAATTCGTGTTTTCTATAATACTCTCCCCCTATTAATTTCAAAGAAAAAAATCTAACAGTGAATCACAATACAATATACAAGAATATTTCATTTGCTAATCCTATCTATCAGCAATGATTCATTACGCTAATAAATTTAGTTGCTTTCTATGACAGATACGTGAGTAATCTAAGCTCTCATTATATGTTTTCATATCATGATTCCCATTTGTTATAAACTTGTAGCGAGATATGGTTCATGGTAATGGAACACATTTAATAATGTAAAGCATTAATAAAAGTTGCCATATTATTTTTATACAAAATAAACAATAAATAAACTTGCTGGTACTATTCCTTTTACGATCTTCTTAAAACATTCTTATAAAATTTATCTCTAGATCAACGATGGAGAGGGTATCGAGTAAAGCTGATTTTACATGTTATATCCTACGTCCAGTGACGTATTTTTACTCTGTATAAAATTATTGTAAGAAGCTGCTGCTTTGAATATCTAAAAGCTGCTTATATGGATTCTCTTGTATTTCAGTTAACGGAAGACGGAGGTTTTCTAGTAATATAATAAATTTTTAGCAGCATAAACCAAATTAATTGAGAATTATATGAAAATTTAACGACATTAAAGAACGAAACTTGACAATCTGAGCTCTCTAATTTCCATACATGCTAACATATTAGAGTCTGAATATAAAAAACATGTGAATTGCTACATTCACATAACTTTCGTTACCTACAGAAGCTTTTCCTTTCATTTACTTCAATCGTATACAAATTTGTGGAAATGCTTTTATTAGACATTTCCTTGTAGCTAAAGAGGGATACAGGATGTTAAAAAAAAGTGGATTTGAGGTTCCACTCATTACAAGACCATGAAAAATAGTCGCAAAGCGATTGAGCACCTGAAATTGCATAAAGTACTTTAAAATTCAATAATAAAAATTATCTCAGAAATGAAATATCATAAAAATTCATTTTACACAATTTGTGTGTGTAGCGCCAAAAATATTTTTGTTTAGAAAGTTTCCGTTTTTCTGTTACAGTTTACAGATAAAGAGAAATATATAACATTTATTCAAATGTTGAATATTTATTGGATTTTATTTATGGATGCTCTTTAACTGCTATGGTCCTTAGTCTATATTGGGCGTGAAAGACCGGTAATTTTACTCAGAGGCCTCTTTATCAGGCTTGAGATTCTTTTACGTGCCGTAAATCTACGACCGGGGCCACCGGCTTTAGTTCCCTTCCGAAGGAAGCCATGCTAAGGAACTTAGGCCCGAAAAAATCCAACGCCCTCAGCCGGGTTTGAACCCGCCACCTCGGGAACTAGAGGCTAACATAGTAACCACTACACCACGGAGGACGATGGGGACTTCATAGAATATATAGAAAATTCTAAACATATTACATCGTGTCATATGCTTAGAAGACACTGAACTTAAATATGGCATCCAACTTTTCGTTTATTAGTTATTTGGATTACAAACGGACAAACACACTACACACGCAAACGCTTACGCACGCAACATAGAGGTTTTTCGAAAAATACTTTTTGCTGTGCTTACTATACGTAAGTACCACAGAAAGTAAAAGTGAAGATATGTATTATTTATAGTTTACAATACATTAGGACTCATGAAAACTCTGTGCTAAAAAAGAGTTAATCATTAGCTTCTAATAAATAATTAATTTGGGTTTTTCTTTTCCCTTTTGTATTCGTTCATGTAGAATGCTTAAAATGTTTTAGCCCTATGGGTAGTATTGAACAATAAATGATAATATAAAATGAGCACCGATGAGTTCGGTGGCCTAATACTTTGAATCCAGGTAATATGCAACCTGAGAGCTAAGTATACTCACCACAAACACTTCAGATATGCAATTCGACCCAATTGGAATTCCAACCCAAACCCATAGCGTGAAAGGCAAGATCATGATTTTTGTATCCCCACGGTGGCTCCAAAAAGTTTGAGTATAATACAGCCCAGTGGAAAAATGAAATATTTTTGAAAATACATTACTCAGATAAGAGCTTTTTCAGGAGGCAAAACAGAACTTTTAATGATCCAATATAATATCATAATTGAAAACAAAATAACAGCAAAGTACCGAGCAAAATGACTCAGGTGGTAACGGGAGGGATCAAATCCCGTGGGCAGACCAATGTGACTGGGGTTTTTTCGTCAGTCGCCAAAGTAAATACCGAACTGGGTATTTTAACACCATGACCCAACGTTTCATTTTAAGACTAAAACAATATAAAAGTAAGAAATAGATGGTAATAGCGAATGCTGTGTCATCTATCCACACATAATGAAAGCAAGTACAATGAAGGACGTGTAAATATAGAGGCACAGTCTATGTATGCGCTAAAGTCTGTGTGGACAGGTGTCGAAGCTGCCACCTGCCCGTCAAAGAAGCAGAAGTACAGTTGCTATGCATATGCCTCCTTAGGTATGTGACAATATAAAATGTTATGGTATAGGAATGAGACCTAGAAGGCTAACTGTCCATCACACACCAATTTAAGAGTTAGCTCCTAACACATCCGTCGTGATATGACCACGTAGTTAAAGCGACGTAAAATAGAGGGGAAAAAACGGCAAAGTGTTGGTTACACAAGAGACCATTCGTACCTACACACATATGCAAATTAAGGATAAAGTTTTACAGATTGCAAAAAACGTTTTCTTCAGTAAGAGGTGTGTAAGGGGGGGATGTGAAGTTAAAGCTATTGTACACGAGCTAACATGACTGCTGTATCCGTAAGTTTTTCCAGAATATCCTATATTCTTAAGGCGACCAATTGGTAAATTACAAAACAACATAGGGTTCTTAACGTATTGGTATTATCCTTCTGTCTTGAATTATGTCTCTTCAAACGGGCGCTAATGTGAAATTTAGTGTTTGTAAGTTAAGTGGTTTTGAAGCTAAGATATTTTTAAGACAAGGATTTCTCTTAAAAACCCATTACGATGCGAGTTACAAATTTGTTCCATTAAAATTGATATTTAGAGCTATGTGTAAACCAATTATGCTTATGTACTATCAATACTTTCCTTCTTTTTTGTGTTTTAATTTTGAATGGGATATGAAGAATATGAGTTTTAATTTGCATATAACACTTTTAAACCTGCACCGTAAGGAACTATGTAAGTATTTGTATCATCTAGAACTTTATAACCAAAAAGAATCAATTTACAATTGGAGAATATAATGCTGACACACTGTAAACGTCATTAGACTGTCACTGCAGCGGTTCGCTTCAGAAATAAACTGATCCATTTATTTCACCCCAAATATGATCACTCGGAAATAGTTATTCTTAGTCTGTATACCATTTTTAGGCTCTATAATTATTGTTGTTAATATTTTATCAAATGTGATTAATTGATGAAGGTGAACGATGATAAAATTAGCTATATCAAAATCTTCGCAGTTAATCATAGTAAAGACAAAACTTGATATTCGATCATTTACATTCATTTTTCACTAATCGGTTGCTCTGACAGAAATGATTATGTGTATAACAATAATAATAATAAACAAACGTTCGTAATATCCAAATAAAGAAGATTCTAAAAACCTTTATTTAATTAGAAAATGTGAACTTGTAATTTTTAATATTTCTTGGCGGCTAACTTTTCTTAAATTGTGAAACTATGAATGGAGTCCAGGCATTTCCTGAAAAGGAACAAAACTGTACTATTTTTGCGTGAATTTCATGTTTAGTTTCCTTTTAATTTCTGATTCCTTGTGAAAATGCACTCATCATGTGAAGTATCCCTTAATTAAAATAAAGCGAGCTTTAACTCTCACAGCGTTTTGATTGCATACAGCTCGTTTAGAAATCACTTCGGACTTCTCAGATTATGCCCATTAGAGGTTATGTAACAAAAATTCGAACAATAATTAAAAGCACACCGCTTTACGTGTTGTTTTTCTAACGAGTATTAATATGCCGTGCATCGGCTTGTTTCGCGTTGGAGCTCCTTTCTAAAGCAACGACAGTTGATTGGGGATTAAATTATGGTGGAAATTTAATTGGTGAATGGTTTGGAAAACGTTTCGGATATCAGCCTCCATATTCAGCTGTTATTAAATTGTTGTACGGAACGTCGCCATTGTAATATATAGCTGGTTGGACTAATCTACCAAACGTGGCTGGAGGCATCGGACTGTGATATACGTCAGCCTGAGCATATCCAACCGCAACGCTAACAGTTTTTGTGTCCACAGGCAAAATGTGGAAAATCGCAATGCAAGAAATGACTTCCCAGCTGTAATTTTTTGCGAGTGCATTTGCTATTTACTTCTCTTTTGTTGATGAAACTGGAGAAAACCACACTTTAAAACGAGCATAATAACACTGTGTCACTATCCAACACTCGATTTGGACTAGTATTGATCGCTGTTTAGTCCAGCTCTGTAGAGTACAATCACGTTTCCAGCACCGTTTCCAGTTGCTGCATCTACCATATTTGTTCAGATAACTTTCGATTTCAAACAAGCGACTGATGGCGGTAGTGAACAACACCGTAATTTTTTCTCTGTATCAGAAATAGAAAGCTATCTGATGCGATACACTCATATTACTATCGCTAAACTTTATATCGCTTCTATAAACTATTGTAACAAAAAACTTATTTTTATTTGGTCACTTTATTTTAATCGAGATAAAGATTTGCAGAAATGGTTTTACTACACGTATTTTTATAGTTACAAGAGGGACACAGAAGGATGAAGAGATAATGAAATCTTTGAAAAGTCAATCGCTATACGCTGGCTTTGAAACTCCATACTCTTTGTAAGTCCACGAGAAATAAACAAACGCCAACTTCACTTCAAAGACGTATTTAGACCTGAAAACTCAAACCAGTAACAAGGAATATGTCCCAAATTATTAATATCACAAAATATCACATAAATTGGTGTGTCTACACATTTTTTGCTGATTTGTTAATTCCGAATAAAGAGGACTTCACAGGTTGTTCACAAAAATTTAAAATATTAATTTTACTTGTCATACAAATATCTTAAACATAGGTCGTTTAAATAAACATAATTGGAGTCATTTTTGGAAAAAAAATTAATTTTTCTGTATAAAGGATAGCTTGGGATAGGCGAATTTTCTTGAAAAACTTCGTGTTGCATTCTTGGAAGTGCTTATTTAAATAACAAATTTTATATTTCTCCGAAATTTCTTTTTTGAGTTATGCTGTTTGCAGACACACACACACACACACACACACACACACACACACATACTCAAAAATGTACTTCCGTTGAAATTCCAAATCGAAATTGTGTATGGAATACAGTAATTAGGAGTGAAAGTTATGTTGGAACAGTTCCGAGAATGAAACCATTCCAAAACATAACCACAGGTCCAGTTACACAGTTCCAAAATAACTATTGTCCAACTTTGCACTAACCGATCGTTGAATGTTTTTAAAACCAGTTGCAAAAGAACGTCCAAGTATGTATGGGATATGAAACCTTGGAATCGTCCTTGCTTCCAAAAGGAGGCAATGCCCACTAGAAATGTTCTGTTCAATCACATTTATACTAATTATGTCTTGCGATACATGTGTGAAAGGTTAGATGTTCGAGTAATTTTGCAACATTTAAACATTTGTGTCATAGATAAGACGGTTACTCCGTTGATGATGGTGGTGGGCGTGAATTCCTTTAACATGAATTAGGAGAGCAGTAATTATAATAAATATTTAATGGTAACGCTGCATGTGTATTGTTAACGCTACGTTACGAATTTGTGCATACGAAACGAATGAAGGATACGAGAGAGAGAAAAAGGAGAGGGGTGGGAGGAGAGTTCCGGCTTGCTGCTTGAAGTATTGGTAAGGAAGGAATGATCAAGACTTGCGAAAAAACCCGAGACAGTCGAGTAACAGTGGGCCAAGAGTGTCTTGCTGTTACGGTTATGAGTAAATATCAAATACTCTGAACGTACTTGATTTTTTTTGGAATGGTTATTTGTTACCTAGTGTTTTTTTGGAACTCAAACGATCGGAACTATTACTGAAAAACAACCATTTTCCCACCTCTATTCTGTATACAGAAAGGCTTGAAATGTAGAGATATGGAATTTGGGGAGACTGCTGAAACGTAAGTCTTATAGTCGAGGTAAACAAGGCAGTTACATAAGCAGTGTTCTTCCAGCTTAATTGTTAGGATACATTTCAACTAAGCATTGATTATCTAACATTGTCATTAGGATTTATTTAACAAGGGTGCAATGCAGTCTACATGAACAAATTGGATAAAATTAAGCGATGCTATGGAAGGTAAAGTCTTTAATAGGAATTCATTAGAGAAGAAAAGGTAACATATTATAAGGAGAAAAAGCGACAAAAAGCAAGCTTTTAAAATTAATTTCTGTAAGCACTTGCCTCCACACAGCAGAACTTTAGTAGACGTTTCGTCCGTATTAAAATATTTCAAACTTACTCTTTATAACGAAGTTGATCCTTTCTCACTTGAAGTTATACCTTTATAAATGTTTATTTTACGATATATACAGGGCTTTCAGTTTAAAACTTCCCAATCGAAATAAATCAGTAAATAATTTTAGCACATAATTTAGATATTTAGGGGGGGGAAATAAAAGCAGGGTGAATTGTAATTTAGGTTTTAATTCCCACCCCAGCACACCTACTTTGAAATTCCTAATGACACCCCAAAATATTAATTCTGTTTAACTATCAGTTTTACATCTTACTCGTTTGTTCTGATTTTCTTTTGTGTTTTCTTAGAAATTTTTTGATTATGACTGAATAAAAAGAACCACAAAACAAGTATTAAAGCATTTTTGATTGGGAGTTAAGTTATTTTAAAATAGTTTACACTTTGGAAAGTGGAGTGTTGAGACCTAAATTGTAACTAACCCTGTTTTAAACTTATCCCTTTATATATATATATATATATATTGATGTGATTTTGTTGAAGCTATACTAAGTTTATTTATTGATTTATTTATACCGGGAAGTTTTGAAATGAAAGCCAGTTATAAGCGGAACCGAATGGAACTAATAAACATTTGGTTGTTATTACCAGCCAGAACCTAATTAAATTAAGAAACAACTGTGTGAATTTTGCATATTATTTCATATCTACTCATAAACATATCATCGTTTATGCAGATAATTGCAATGTCATTACCTTTTATCCATGGATTGAAGAGAAAATATATTAGATCTTCGTATTTGAAGAACTTTGCCTCAGATTTGGTGTGACCCTTGGATTTGGTCTCCACTAGAAGTGCCCATTGTCCAATTGCAATATCCGCTGAGCTACGAACCTAAAACATAAAAAAATTATTATTCCTTTCAAAATCACGGATATATGCTTCGAACTTATTCCACTGGTTGCTGTGAATATTTTTTCGTTTGCTTAACCTCTCTTAAGTGCTGAAAATATATCAATATATTTTACATAGGAAAATTACAAATTGCTAAAGCACTGTCTGAAATATTTTAAAAAACATACTCTTTAAATGGGCTATGCACTTTGGATTTGCTTCCAAAAGTATATTAATAAAATTTTCATAAACTTTTCTTAAGATAAAAGCATAAAACAGTCATTCGGCAATTTCAATGAAATGACTACAGAAGTATCAGTTCTTGAAGTGTTGATTACGGCCATAATCTACAGTGATTTTCCTTCACCGTTTAGCCACCACACGGCTGCTCGTGTCGGCCGCCGCAGCTCGGACTCCCACAAAAACAGTTATATCCCAACAAACGCCTCACGTTTTCATAGTTAATCACATTCCTTATCAGAAGAGATGTTAGAAATGCTGTCCTTCTCCCTCCTTTTCATTCAACTCGAGAGTTCAATATCCGAAACTGAGATAATACCGTGCCTAGTGTTTTCTTTTAGTTCTTGCAGTGTAAGGGATATGTTGCATACAGGGTGCAGTAAATGTATACATAATAATAGGCATACACAATAATGTTTTGAACAAACAATAAATGGAGAGAGGTACATGAATGAAGTATTCCACCACTTTTTGAACAACTGACCGACGCTGAGTGTCAGTCTGGTAAGTTATTAAATTTAATTAGGAAAAATTTCAAAGATAGGGCAATCAGTAAAGAATTATGAGCCCCATTATTCCTTGATTTAACCTTTTATGATTTGTATCTATGGAGGAACTTGAAAAATAAAGTGTGTGCAACAAACCCCATACATTGTCAGAACTAAATGCAAACATCACTGGAGAAATTCACCCAGTTTCGGATATTGAACTCTCTAGGGTGAATGAAAAACTCCTGAGAAATATGCTGATAGAGAAGGAAAACATTTCCAACATCTCTTATGATAAGGTATGTAATTATTACCATTGCAATTGTAACCGTAAATATGAAAACGTGAGCGTTTGCTGGGGTATTATAACTGTTTCTGCGGGAGTCCGAGCTGCAGCGGCCGACCTGAGAGCTGCCGTTCGGTAGCCGCAGTGAGAAAGCAGAGTGTTTATGTATTGAAGTTTACCTACCTTTCTTTTCGCTTGTAATTTTCGATTACGCTAAACAGTTAATGACATCGTGTAGAATGAATTAACGTAATACGTTTTCCGTTATGCATGTGCATTAAACAGATGTTTTGATGCATTATAATACTAGTTGATTTATGGTTTCCTTGTCACGATTAAAAATATCTTAATTTTGAAAGCGTAAAAGTATAACGAAGAGGTAAAAATCGTTAAAATATTATTGCACACTTCTTTTTTATATTAAATTATATAAGTTCCCTATATTTTAGATTATTAATTATTTCTTTCTTACTTTGCTCACCTGACAGCTGAACACCAAACATACATAATAAAAAGCCAACTTTACTTAACTTCGAATTTTAGCAATAACTTGAAAAAGAAAGTCGATTCTGTGAATCGAAAATGAACAGTTGATTTACGAAGAGCGAGAGAGAAAGATTTGGTACACATGAATCGTTGGACGCGGGTGAATGACCTTCGTTTTGTAGTCGCCTGCTGTACTAATTCAATGAGCAGCTTACCTATAGATGGTCCAAATTATCACTCCTCCGTGCTGTTTCATTTCTAATGAATTAATCAGAGAGTGGACGTTTAGGGTCGTAAAGTTAAACTGCCCTAAGGGCTTTGTATGTAAAGTTAGAAATGACCTTTGTTGCGTAGTCACCTTCCTGTGTTTGTGCTTTGTTTCTTATAATGTCATACTCCATTAATATAGCTCTATAAATAATTAGAAATGGTACAACATTATTAACTTTCCACTGAGTATAAGAAAGTCTCAGTAATATGTAAAGTCTCTCCTAAAATTATATTCCATACCTGACTGACCTATATTTGGAAAGTATTTGTTTCTATTATTTATTAATTCCCATATATATATATATATCATATAGCTGCGCGATATCTTGTTTTGTGTTCAATTAACTTATTTTGAGCAAAGCGTTAAGAAATGTAAATTTAACAAAACAATGAGTACAATATGCTTAATATTTATTCTAATACTGCATTTGTAAAATACAACAGCAAGTTTGACTTTAGAAACAAAATATTATTGTGAAAAGTAAATTAATTAGTGTCATTTAAAGAAATGAAACTGTGTGAGAAATAATTTAATGCTGTATTAATTTAATATAGTGCTTCACAGTGCTGTATATACCGCTACACACTGTTTATGTTATAAACCGTCAAGCGCACAGCTTGTGCCTGCCCCTCTTTGAGGTCTGTATCAGCCAATCTATTATGTTTAAACCAAACGAAGTATTTGATGAAGTATATTTACCTCGATCATCAGAATGATATACTTTGCCAATATAATATAAGGATTTAGTTAACACTGTCTTTAAGGGAGAATCGTTTAGAATATCTTCTCCTCAATACTAGGATGCACATTCTTCAACATCACGTATGTTTGTAATTTATTTTGTGAGCGGAACCGAAATCCAGAAAATATTACTCCTTCTTTCACTGAGAGAGGTGTTAGAACTTACAATTTACGGACTAAAAATGCTTCGGTTTTGAAAGCGATTTACTGGTGTTTAAAATTACACTTTAAAGCTGCCAAATGTAAATGCAAAATTGACGCATTGTAACCCGAGAAATATAAAGAACCCTGATTTAGTAAGCATTTAACTAATTGATCTTACATTTAGATTAATTTTGAGCATTTTTATACTTGTACCACAGAAGGAAGTATAAGGACTCTTATGTGACTTCTTTTTCATTTTATGTTTATGCTGGGGGTGAAGGATCACGATTCACGACAGTAGCCAGAAAAAGAAATGAGAAAGCTTTTATTCTGAGTCAAGAAGCAATTCTAACAAAAGGAAATAAACAAGACGAAAGGCACAGATAATAAACACAAGTTACGCAAGAAAGGGGTGGGCGAGAAAAGAAACATAATTAACTACGAAGAGAGAAAAACTGTAATTAATTTTTCTTTCTGCTACGTCCTTCGCTGGTTTCATGTGAGAGACGCTGACGGAAGCGAACTTATTATAATCAAATTATTATTATAATTATTATTATTATGATTATTATCTTGGCCACACAAACTTTGTGTCTTAGTGTGTAAATTAAAAAATTCTGAAAGATTAGTTTTCTTGATTAATATTTAGTAGGAAATAATATATTTTATGAGAGAGATACAAGATAGTTCAGATATTTTGATATCGTGTAACATAAAGTGAATCCGACACACTATCGTGTTACGATTATATGTGTATATTTGTGCTCCCAGCTCGAGAACTAAAGAGGCGCACATTTCAGGACCTAATGAATTGTGATTTCTCATTACATAAATAAGCCTGAGAGGTAAAACTTAAGAAAAAAGCAGAAGTAGAAACATACAAAAAAATCCTTTGCACCACACCTTCACTCATCGTTATTACACAAATTAACTCTCGCCCTCTACATGGGGTATAAAGGGACCTCTAGGGAGATTTCCTGTAATCAATCAACTTTCTGATAGTGTCTGCTATCTGTCATTAGAATCCACAACCATGAGTGATTGGTTGAACACTTCTCTACGGTTGCTAGCCTCTAGTTCTCGAGCTCGTGGGGTCAAACCCGGCGGAGGGCGATAGATTTTTTCGAGCGTAAAAATCCTTAGCATGGCTCCTTCGGAAGGGAAGTAAAGGCGGTGGTCCCCTGTCGTAGATTTACGGCACGTAAGAGAACTTCAAGCCTGATAAAGACGTCTCTGAGCAAAATTTCCAGTCTGTTATCCCAATATAGAAGGGGAACGCTAAGAACCATAGTAATTAAAGAGCGTCTTTTTCTTCTGCGAGATTTGAACCCACGTTCTAGAGAAGGATGGGTGGTGGCTATTACACCGTGCAGTACGACAATGTTACATTAATGCCATAAAACATTAATTTTCAATGCCGTCATTATCTGCGATATTTCTGTTTTCACATTCATCACAAATGCTTAAAAGGTTATGTAAACAACAGAGCTGTTTTTAAAGTAAATATCCATATTTTCTAAAACGTTATAGGTTTGAGGAAGTTAGTCAAGTCAAAACACTTTTTAAGATCACGGCATAACAAAGGAAAAACCCTATAGTCACATTCACAAGACTTTTTCTACCACTATCGCTTATTTTTATATTGCTTGTACAAAATATTCTTACGAAAGCTCATTTTTGTATCTTCTTTATGTTAATTGAGATAAATCTTCGCATAAACAGTTTCATTACACATTTCGTTGTAGGTACAAGGGGGATAGAGGAAGCCGGATCTTATTCAGATGTTTCAAAACTAGGTCGCTAAATACTCGCGAAGCGAATACTCGAATGGCGAATATACTTTAAAAAATGATAAAAGTATTAAAATATGCAAATCAATAAAAATGGTTGTCTCAGAAATGGCTTGAAATAAATTATGCGTTTGAAAGGGATCTACATTTTTTGTGAAGTACGCTTTTGTTTACCTCTTACGTTTGCCTGTTATACAAAGTTATACAGAATTGCTATCGAATAAGAAGACTTCACAGTCTATTTCCAGAAAATTTAAGATATAAATGTTATTTGTCATGGAAATATCCTAAATATGTTGTACATACTTTATAAAAATGTTTACAGCCGTTTTTGAGAAAACAAAACAAACAAACAAAATCGAAGCGTTTTCCATGTAAAGGGTAGTTTGTGTACGGGGATTTTACTGAGAATTTTTGTGTCGCATTTGTGGAAGATAGTGAACTTATACGCTAAGATTAGTATTTATCATACATTTCGTTTTAAAGTTCACAGACACACACATGGATATTTATCTAATATTTATTTTTTATTTAGGGGCCTTAAAACATTTATTTTCGGTAAAATATCGACATCAAATTATCAACTCTTCCACTACTCACTGTAAGTACACAGTAGAGAAAGTACAAAAGTGGAAAGGAGAGTGCAATAAATACTTGAGGAGATGGCTACGAGAGCAACATGTAATCCAAACTCACCTCAATGTTGACGGAGTTAGCATCTCTGCCCAAGACCTTGGCGTGCCAATCCTTGAGATCCTCAGGAGCCTGCTTGTCAACTACAGGGACAATAACCTTGATTCCCTTCCTGGGGGGATCGGGTCCTGCAAACAGTCCACGTGAATTATTAACGTCTTGCATGATTACCTTGGAACAAACACCACCTCATTACGCCACATTACCTACTAAACACTCAAGTAAAGCTCGGCTTTAACTCCCTTAGTGAATTTTCGATCACTGAATTAAACATAGACTTGGACAATGATATACGCTATTACCCACGTCCTTTCCCGTACTAGCAACTTAAATGTGTCTCTCAAACCTTTCTGGCATATTCTTAGTTAAATTCTGCAAAGCTATCTAAACGTTTTTTGGTTTCCTAACAAATAAATAAAAACAGTAATTAGTTTATCGACAGACCAAGGAAGTACAAAATTCCATTACTATTTTCTGAATTTCTCTAAAATGTGTTGAAGGATAAAACAACAGTCTAACACATATTTCTGTGTACATTTTACATTCAACGCTAAGAAAAGACAAAGTTAAACTTTGGAGAATACAAGAAAAACTATCTGTACAAAGAAAGTCAGTTATGTAGAAGAGACCTTAATGTAAGATAAGTTTACTGTATTACCTACATTATTTTCACCTTTAATAGCTGATGAGGACTAGTAAGGTTTTAAAATGTCAATAGAATGTTGAGGTCTCGTAAAGTGTAAGCATAATTAACAATTCTATTACAAAACAAATATTTTGGAAACCATGGAAAATGGCGAGTCTATACAAACAGTTCGTCGCTTAATATACGTAAAGGGCACATTTGATGTCAGTTACCGAAACCTTTCAAACTACTTGAACGTTGTATGCGTTTGTGCTATAAATGACATTTTAAGGAATGCGTTAATATTAAAAAAATTCACCAACATTAGAAGGGATACAGCTAGAGAGATTCCTTTTCATAACATATTTTGTTGACTGTCTTATTTTTGTGGCAGTGTTAATACATTGTGCTATTATGGAGAGGGGAAATGGCTGAGGTGAGAGAACACTGCAATTATAAATGGCAATGGATGGGTTCGAAAACTCAGTGCAATGAAGGTCCACATTGTGGTACCCCCAGAGAGGGTGTGTGCTCCGACACACCTTTCTCTGAATCCACACTTCTCTTAAACGACGCGAAAGAAAACCTTCACACAGAGCATGGAAGTCAAAACCAATTCATTGCTGAAGCTCCAAAGTGTTAATCCATGGAAAAACGAACAACAGAGAAGAAGGCATTATATTCACCTTTAATATCAAAACTATATTCACCAACCTGAATATAAACTCATAAAACATAATCTGCAAACAAGTAAATTAAATCATCCAACCTTAGCAATGTACAGCAAGTTCTTACAAGCCTGCTCTCACCGACTGGATGCAGAAATCCAAACATGTATTCAACAAAGATATTCCTTATGTCTGTCGCTTTTGTGGCATAAGTGAATAACACCAACGCTAGTATGCACGACCATATATTTTCTGTGAAGTACTAAAGCCAATTTTAAATGCTTCGTATTGCAAAAGGTTACATTGTTAGTTAAATTCTATTCGTTTTGTAGCCAAAAAACTAGAATGTGACATTCGAAAGAGTTAGCACTTATTTTCTTGAAAAATTACATTTCTTTATGACTGAGTGAAATATTATATTTTACCTATATTCTAGTTAAAAGCAGGATTTACTAATTCACTATTTTACACCAATATAAGCCATTTTATTCACAAAATATCCTTTAGGAAAGCTGCATTTGGTGAATGTTCTGTTACACTTTGCTTGAGGTGTAATCAAGGATCGGTTTTCACGTTAAACTTTTCTATGATGTGATAACTAATGTATCAGAAGTATACTAAAATTTAAAAACAACATTATAAGTGCTCTAACGAATGGGTGAACAGTTTCGTATTCCATAATACTGCATATAAGTACAGAATGTCAGCGAATTCGTGCACCAACTCTCTAGGGGCTTATCCTACAAAACGTCGGAGGGAAAAATGTGGAAAAACTACAATACCTGGACGTAAAGAATCTATAAATAAGACGGTACGAGTATCATCGCACTGTTGCTTTACACACTTCCGAGGCAGCTGTCTGGTCTTTACACCCAGGACTGGGTAAAGAGAAACTGTAGTTTCCCTTCATGTAGTGCCACATTACATTTGTTGAACTTGAGGATCTTACAACATAGTTCGTTTAAAATTTTTGTTTCGAATTTGGCCATAGCTTGTTATTCTGGATTATTGGTACTTGGACGTACTTAATATAATGAAGAGCTAATAATATAGGATAGTTAAATTATATTCGAACCCATTTGCGGCCTCTCTCTACTGCACGAGACAGCCGGCAGTCGCCGGGGAAATTACGCCCGCAGAGGCGGACTAAAATCCTTACCTTATAATAGATGCTGGAAATTTGACCTTCTGCTCTCAAACAGGCAGCATATCTCGTGTAAATATTCTCACTCACTCTCCGAAGCTCAGCAGCAGGAATTCTTGTGATGTAACACCTCATTATGATCAGAAAATTAGAGTGTGGTGTGCGATAAGTGCTAGAAGAATAATAGTGCCCATATTCTTTGATGAAACAATAAATGCAGTGAGATATCAGAGGCTAATTCTGAAACCATTTTGCAATCGCTTGATAGAAGAAGAGAAATCGTATGGTTGATTCCAGCAAGATTCTGCAACAGCACATACGGCTGCCGAATCATTACATGCAATAAGACAGAATAATGTTTGATGACAGAATAATTCGTGTTGATTTATGGCCCCCTCGTTCTCCTGACCTAACGAGTTGGGATTTTTATTTATGGGGTTCTTTAAAAGACAAAGTGTATCGTTCCAATCCTCGCACACTACGGGAACTTAGAGAAAACATTGTGCAAGAACTCTCAAGATTTCCTGCTGCTGAGCTTTGGAGAGTGAGCGAGAATATTTACACGAGATATGCTGCATGGTGAGCACTGCAAGCCGGATACGTTTCTTTAGATGAACAGTGGATTTGGTGTTGATCATATTCCTACCACTTTATGCATCCTTATCCAAAAATATAGAAAATGTGAGTTTCGAAGAGGTTGGAGACCAAAATGTTGTGATTCCCTGCCAATGAAAATGGAAATATGGCATTCATTTATTCAAGAACATTTACGTATGAAATGAAAGGGGGGCTCTATACTTTGTGTAAACACCGTTTCCGAGAAGTCATTCTGATATTAAGTGCCTGTCAGTATGAATTCTGCCAAAAATATCAACTCCGCCACCCATCTAAAGAAACATATCCCACATGCGATACTCAACATCATATCTGCAATGTCAGGAGTCATGTATGGAATTACAATGTGGTAGATAGTCATTTGGAACGTAGCTGAAACTCGGTGAGAGATAGTAATTTAAGGTTTTCATTAATCTATTGCTTCATATATACATAATGTGATTTTGACTCATACTTTCTGGAATTTCATATTTTTCCATCTCCAAATCAGTAGGTTAAATTGAAGATTTTCTGTTTAGCTACTTTCCATACTCCAACACCAACATATGAATAAATAATGATAAATGTACTACTAGATAACTAGATAATAATTTTCCTTCTGTATTGCATTATTTTACGTTTCCACGTTATTTTTAAAATTTGAATATTAGTTAATAACTCGCGCTTATTGATTTACTTACAGAGATATTTATTTTCATAATACTACTTAACTTCTGCTGTTCCCAACTCAACAATACGTTGAAACAGTTAACTCTCACTCCGACAACGGCGCCACTGCACGACAAGATCCAATGTTACCAATATATATTACATCAACACATATGAGCACATAAAACATGACTCGTCCATGTACAGCATAATATGCAGTACAATACATAACCAGTATATAAAGTATTACGACACAATATGAAACAAAATGTTGTATGTACCTAACTCCAGAAACACAGCAGGTGTTTTTCACGACTCTTCCGATATTCCGTTCTCATATGTAAATATCTTACTCGTTCTGAAAAACCTCACTTTTCTATACAGTTATGTATTATGTACTATTGTCGAATATATATCAAAACTATATAAACACCCTATATGTATGCTGATTACGTGATATGAATTATTGAATAAAACGACAAGAATTAATTAGACAAAGAAATGTTATTTTCAATGCCAAATAACCTCATTAGGCGGAATGGATGTTGCAGCAGAAGGTAATAATTATGTAGGTATAACATCAAGGCTTTCACAAGTAGCAAGTCTATGTGCTAGAAGATGCCTTTACAGTGGTTGTCCTTCACGATGAATAAAACAAAGCAAATCAAAAACCAGACATTAAATAAACACTCCATCTCCACCATTTAGAAGCGGCGTTATACAACAGTGCTTGTCACTAAGTTAATAAATTACGTTGTATTGTGATGGATCAAGAAAGGTTCTAACAGGGGAAGGGTCCACATAAAACGTGTTTACAGATGAGACGTTACATAACCTGATGTATACTGAAGTCATACAATGTCAAGGCTCAGGCGTAGGAAATTGAAACCTTGCAATATTTCATTGCCATTTCAGTGCTTAAACAATCAAAAGCATCTCTAGATGAAGAAAACTTATAAGCCCCTCATGTTGTAACTTCTTTTACAGACATCCAAATGTAAATGTTCTTCAAAGAAATGAAAATTTTATAACATCTCGGCTCTAAAGTACCATGCTGCACTATAGAGTGCTCCACTAGGAAGTAACGCCACAGATAAACAAATAAAGTCGCTTAGGGCATCGATAAGGACAAATCCCAAATAATTATTAGTCAACAGTTTACAAAAGTGTTCACAAGGTATATTTCATTGAACTATTTATACGAGGATTCATATACACGAGAAACCAAACGATTCTGAAGGCTAAATAACCTCGGAAACAGTATTTTTTTTCAAAATATATAGATGTTTCATATAATTTAAATCGAAAACCTATATTCTATTTATTCTCCCAAGAGGCACACACTATTAAGATTTTACAGGATGTTGAGTGATTCAGGTATGTAAAAAGAGGGAAAATGTTTGCTTTTACTTCCTCTACCAAGTACATTTTACCCAAAAATTCGATATCAAGAGTTCAAAGGAAATGCATGTTTTTGAAACATCCTGATTCCACCCCCCCGCAAAAAGGCATTTTTAGAAAAAGGTACAGATGTGTTTGTGTGTGTGTGTGTGTGTGTGTGTTTCTGAACGTGTTTATTCAAAAACGAAATGGGAATAACTAGCAGACTTAGTAACCAGTTTAGTGTCTTTCAAAGACAAAAAAATCAAGATTTTGAAGGAAATTCCTAACCCCAGACTACCCTTTAAATGAAACATTTCGAAATTTTTTATTTTATCAAAATTGGCTCTAATGAGTTTAATTAAAATGCTATATATTAAATATATATACATGACGACTAAAATGCCTATCTTGAATTTTCTGGGAATAGCCTGTGAAGTCTTCTTCATTCGGAAGTAATTCTGTATAAACTTGTATAACTAGCAAACGCTATGCTTTGGACAAAAACGTATTACACAAAAATTTAGATCTCTTTAAATCACACAATTTATCTCAAAAAACGTTTTTTGTGGCTTTCCGTTATTATTCCTATGTACAATACTTTGTTATTCTTTTGAAGTCGATACTTAATTGTTTCTTGCGATTTCATGGAAAGAGTATGTAATTTCAAGGCTAGCATACAGCGTCCATTCTTAAATATTGGAGTATCGCCATTCTCTTTGTATCTACAACGAACTGTGTAATTAGATATCTCTGCAAAAGTTTACTTCTATTAAAATGAAGTTCATAGAAAAATAACTTTTCATAAGAATAGTTTGTAGGAGATATATAAAAATAAACTATACTAGACAGAGAAAGTCATGTGAATGTAGCACATCCGATTTTTAAACTAATTTCAGTCTCTATACTGGATAATTGCACTATCAAGGAAAATTACTAATCAAAATGTATTTATTAAAGCATTTACTGGGGAGTTGCGGCAAAGCTAGTAAAAATGAGCGTTTAATTGAAAAGACTTATTGAATTCAAGAGCACAATTAAAAGTTATGATATTTTATATCCACATGGCTTGCTATTCACACTGTGTTTAGTTTTATACCTCTTCTGCTATTTCTTCAAAAGTTTATTTTTCTATCTTCTTCAAGTTAATCGAGATAAATGTTTGCATAAATGGTTTCATTATACATTTCGATGTATGTACAAAGGGGACATAGGAGGATGAAGCAAAGTCAAATCTTTAAAGCGGTAGCTATATTCTGACTTTGAAACTTCACTTTGCGGACATCACGAGAAACAAAAGAATTGTGATTTAGCATTGTGATAGGTGCATAAATTACTGAAGAACCGAAACCAATAGTAATGAATATCTCGGAAATGGATAATGCTAAATAAAATTTTGACTAAATTGTATGTGTTAACTATGTTTTTTTGCTAATACTTTGGACAGTAAGCTCCTATCTATCTGTTATTGATTAAAAGTTACACAAAATTATATTAAGTTAATTCAAAATGAAGAGAACTTCGCAGGTTATTCATAGAAAATTTAAGATACCCAAATATTTCATTACTGATGAAGATATAATGTATATATCCTCCGGGGTTTAGTGCTTACTATGCTAGCCTCTAGTTCCCGAGGTTGCGGGTTCAAACCCGGAGGAGGGTGATGGATTTTTTTCGGGTGTAAAAATCCTTAGTATCTTTTCCTTCGAAGGAAAGTAAACTGGTGGTCCCATGTCATGGATTTACGGCACGTAAAAGTACCTCTAGCCTGATAAGGAGGCCTCTGAGCAAAATTTCCGGTCTTTCACGTCGAAATGGGACGCTAAGGACCACAGCAGTTAAAGAGCGTTTATAAATAAAACTCAATTCATTCTATTCAAAATGGTTAGAACCAGTTTTAAGAAAATGTTACTACAAAGGGTAGCTTGGAGGGATATTTTTAAAAATCTCCATATAACATCCTTTGAAGCTGCTTGAAGACTAGTATTTCGTTATGCTGGTCATCAACGCACACATATACATGTACGCACAAGCGCACACGGACATAATTTTTTATCCAGAGGACTTCAAAACACATTTTCCATAAAATTTATATATGTGATTTTTAGTGCAATGCAGTAATTGCTCTACGTATTAATGGTAGCTCGATGTACTGTTACTATTGATATTTACGTACAATAATGTTGAAACAATTAAAACATCTCTGCACCATGACATCAGCATCGATTCGTACAAAGAACATACTAAAATGAAATATTCCATCATTCTTAAAACTACTTGCGAATTATTAATTATTAAAAATAATAAATGGAGTACTGTGAACTACAGCTACCTTTAGCTGGACTTCAGAGTGGTCAAGCTTGGAGTTCTAACGTTGCTTAAAAATGTTGGATGCTGAAATGAGTGCGACTGAAGATACTAGACATTCAACATTACTCTATAATGTGCAGAACTGTCTGGAATGCCGCCAAGATGCAACATTTGCAATGCAAGCTCATATTGCTCCAAATACGTTTGATGAATATGCCTTCCTCTCAGCGGTTTCCGTTGCTAGCATTTTGCCACACCCTGTTTTTCGACCTGATGCAGCATAGTTGATTGGTCCTACCTGCCACTAGCTAGTCTATTCAACGTCATTTACTTGCTCTACCCTGGGGTGAAAGCAACAATTTTCCACATGGAACATGGCAAAGGTAAATTTAGTTTCTCTGGATCAGCACCGTAATGAACACACGACCTCTCGGCAATTTTGAATTCCATGTAGTAGTCACCGAGGAACGCAGAGCAGTGTACGAAAAGAAAAAATAACGAGATCAAAGAGCAGATATAATAGAAAGTTGTACTAAAAAGGACATCATTACGGCTTACTGCACTACGGAAAAGAGGTACACCAACCACAGAAGACGCCTTTTTAGTTCCTCAATATTTACCTATACTAGATAGAGCAAGTACGGCATTCTGTTCAAAATTAGGTATCCAGGTTTCACAGCAAATATACGTTTTGAAGTAAATTGAACCACAAAAAAAATCTAATGCGTTACATTCGCATGACTTTCTCTATCCTCGATTACTTATTAGTGGGTGTACAAATTATTCTTAGGAAAGTTTACTTTCCTATCTCTTTCGGAAACAGCTATTACACATTTCGTTTGTATACAAAGGAATAGCGACAGTCAAATGTTTTAGAACTGGGTTCTTATATGCCGGCCTTAAAATTACATGACATCACGAGAAACAACTGAAAATATACATGACTATAAAAGAATAGCTAAGTATTGAACAATTCGAACCATTAATAACGGATATCTTGGAAATGGCTTATGCCACAAAAAAGTTATTTGAAATAAATTGTGCGTTTTAAAGAGATCTGCACTATTTGTGTAGTACATTTTCATCTATCGTTTAACGTTTACCAGTTATACAACATTATACAAAGTTCCTTCCAAATGAACTGGATTTCCAAAGTGTATTCCCAGAAAATTCAAGATACATTTTATTTATCATATAATTATATTTAATACGTCGTGTTTTAATCAAAACCGTTAAAGGTATTTTTTATAAAATCGAAAATGTCAAAAAATGTTCCGAATAAAGGGTAGTTGGGAGTGGAAGATTTTCTTGAAAATCTTCGTGTCGTATCTTTGAAAGATATTGAACTTAAATAGCAACTTTTGTGTTTTTCCGAATTCTCATTTTTGAGTTATACTGTTCACAGGCACACGCGCACATGAACCTTTTTTAAAAGTTCTGTTTTTGGATTCAGAGGATTGCCATGCAATATCGGTATTGAATTTTTGGGTGAAATGACCTTCTCTATCTACTAGGTACGTGGTAGAGAAAGTAAAAAGCATTTTGTGTAGAAAAAAGGACCTGTGCGTATGTGTCTGTGACTACGAGAGAGAGAGAGAGAGAGAGAGAGAGAGAGAGAGAGCTCACGTGCAGGAAACTTAACTCATAAATAAAAAGTATGATAAACGGCAAATGTTATATTTCAGTGACACGCGAAAAATTCCAAAAAAATTCCCCCTCCCTGAATTTCCCTTTGCATGGTCAAATGGTAGTTTTTAGCACATTCTCAGTGGTTCAAAATTAATTTTGGCTGAAATATAACATATTTTAGATATTGATATCACAAATTAAAAGCACATCTTGAATTTCTGTGAATAGTTTGCAAAGTCCTCTTTATGTTGATTGAATTTTATAATAATTTTTAAGTAGTTAAATCAGGATGTAGAGAAAAATGTTCTACAGAAAAATGCATACATTATTAAAATGCACATTCTGTGTTAAATTAATTTTTACGAAGCCCTAGATGTTTCCGGAATTATGCATTTTTGCATGTTTACACTTTCCAATATACATCTAACGGACATGCTGGAAGGTTTTCAATTCTTCTTCTTTCTGTCCATCGCAAGATTTCGTTAGCAAACTAAACATTTGAATAATATTTATGGAAATTTGGGTAATTAAGCACATTTAAAATCATTCCTCCGTAAACATATACGGTCAATAACGTAACATGGATGTAAGTATTACGTTTAGTATGAATACTATTATACATAAACCAATATTTTATGTGATTTTATCGTGGGTGGAGAAAGTTGTGTGAGTAATCACATGAGGGTTTTATTAATGTGACAAATTAAAAGAGCGTGTTGCATTGTCTGTGAATAGCTTGCGAAGTTCTCAAACTGATTGAATTTGTATAATTATGAAAGTTGGGAATTCACAAGATAGACAACATTTTCGATAGGAAATATTGACTTAATTAATTATATGCTTTACTTCTTTATGGCTTTTCATGATTTATTTTGAATATCGTTCTTAATATAATGGTTTTCTTTTCAGTTTCTTAGTATGGATTTCACAAATGTTAACATTTTTCTAAACCATTAGTGCTCCTCAGCATAAAATAGCTCTGTTTAGTGTTCAAAACTGTAAATCAGTATTCTTGTGACAGAAACTCACAAAAACATTGTACTGTGCCAAAAATATGCAGGCAATGCTAGTGTACTCAAAGGTACCAATAAATAAATATATAATATTAAGAAAAGCACAAATCAAGATTTTGAAATTATGCCAAAGTTCCTACGAGTATAATGGATGACAATTTTACTGGTTAGGGATTATGTATACAAATAGGAGGACCAAGATATTTGCAAATAATGACCTTTAAACTATGTCACAGTAGTATACTACAATAATAATATCTATACTGGCATGCATAAAAGGTGGCCCATAATGGAACAGAGTTGCTTGTGTTGGTAATGACGAAATCTAGCTTCACCTCCTACCAATGTGACCACCCCTGATTTTTTAGCATAATTCTAGCCACTATATTGACAGAGTATTTCACCTCCCCAAAAAATGGCTGAACTGCCGAAAGGTAACATTACAACTTAAACCTTATACTTTCATGCTTAATTCCGGTTTTATTATTGCCATTTAGTAGCAGCAGCAACTTAACTTTCGTCTCCATGCCGCTGATGACAGCTCGCATATAAATGTAAATATCGTAGCTACCATTCAGTTTAACCACATGTGCAAATAATTCTTCACCCCTTCCTCTAGAAGGCCGAATTAATTTGTAATTCGCTTAGTCATCCTTTGTGTACCAATCGTAGCAAAACGTTCTCATAGAGGTGGTATTCGAACCGCCCCTTCATTTCACGTACATTATAAACATCGATCATTGGTTTGCTTTTATGCCTTCAATCGTTTTACACATCAACCAAATAGAAAACTGGTACCAGTGGAGCCAAAATTGGGTACCTGACGGGTAAAATTTACGGAGGGAAAAACATTATGGCGATCTAGGGGAATGGGCCACTTTTTATGCACGTCAGTGAACATAATTAAACGGAACGAAAAATTATACTATGGCTATAATGTTTTTGTTCTTTGCTTTTCCTGCTGGCGAGTAATGCCAACTGTTGCTGCTTTCCTGATCGCTTAACTTGATATGTTTACACACTTAGTGAACTAGATTTTAGCTAACGTTACTTATTCAGCACCATCCGTATTAGCATAGAATATTCTATGCCACTAAGATGGGTTTTGATTTCCTTCCTTTAGAGCGTTTATCTCATCAACTAGAATTTGCTTTGTCTACTTTGTTATAATGCGTGTTGATGGCTGATACAGCATCCTGGTTTTTTCTTAAACCAACTATTCTTTTTATCTTGTTATTTAACAACTGACATACTGAACTCTTTAATTATAAAATTCGAAGTTAATCAAAGTAACAAAAAATGTGAGAAACAACATTATTTTTTAAAAAAATTCGCTGAAGATAACGGTTGTTGTTTAAAGCACAACTCTGGAATGGGTTAATTTAGTTACACGTCCAGCAGTATATCTTTAATATTTTATATTTTCTCTATCGCTACCTATGATACGTAGAGGAAGCATTCCATACTAATATTCCATTCCATAATTCCATTTCACCTAAAATAATTATTTTGAAGTGTCCCAAAACAAAAAGCAACAACAACAACAAAGTATTATCTTCTTCTTCAGCCAACGCCCGTCCTTGGCTGGTCAGCCATTCGACGCCTTGCCTCCCAGTACAGCCGTGACCTTCCTTCCATAGAATCTTCAACTATAACAGTCTGCAGGGCAGTGCAGCAGGCCAAATGGTCAGCAGTGCCTTCCTCTTGCAAGCAGAGGGGACAAATTGGGCTATCAACCACACCGATTCTATGCAGGTGTTTTTGCAAATAATCGTGCCCTGTAGTCATCCTAAAGGTGGCTACTGCCAATTCCCGGGACAGGTTGTTGGGGATGGGGTACAAATCAGCCATTACCTTTTCATCTTAGATTTGAAAAAATCATACATGAACTTAATATTAAAATACCTCCAATAATGACTAGAAATCATCATGATTTTCCAACCTGGACGTTAACTATCCCTAGAATTAATATGGATATGAAGATTCACCAGAAATCACATACAGATTCTTTCACATATAAACAAATTTACCAGGAAATCCGTAACACATATGCTAATCACACACACACACACACACACACACACACATATATATATATACAGATAGCTCCAAATCTGATCAGGGTAATGGCTGTACTATAATTACTTCGGATGCTAAACTTAAATACAAGCTTCCAGACTTGTTCTTCTCTGAGCTCTATGCTGTTAAACAAGCTTCGATTTACTTTACCTCAGCACAGCATAAACACAGTGCAATTCTAACTGATTCACTAAGCACTCTTCAGAGTATCCGAGACCGCTTTACTACTTAACATTAATCCAAAGTCTTTACAACCAAATTACTACAAATAATCAAGAAGTTGTATTCTTCTGGATTCCGTCCCATTGTGGAATATCAGGAAATGAGGCAGCAAATAGGGAAGCCAAAACCTCCAATGGAAGAACTGCCAGTGCCCTACAAAGATGCTCAAAGTTATTTTTTTAGCAGACCAACTGTCAAATAGAAGCAAGACTGGACCATTAAAACATCAAGCAAACTCCATATAGTTAGGAAAGCCTCCACAAATCCCTGCGCATTACAGACTCTATAATGAAAAGCTCAACTGATTATATCACGTTTACGAATAGGCCATTCACGCCTAACGCATTCCTCTTACTCGTCAAAGAAAATGCTCCTCACTGTGAGATCTGCAATAGCCGTATCACTATCGAACACCTCATCACTAAATTCAGAAGTTATACCACGGAGAGAAGAAGACATAACATCCCTGAAGATATATTTTTAGCTTTAAACAACCCTACTCATTTGAAAAAACATTATTTTTTCTTGAAGGACATCAAACTGTATAACAAGATTTAAATATAACACATCAAATAAAAACGTATAATAAGTAGTAGGTTATACTGTTCTACCTGTGTTCAGGACTTAATAATGTAAAATATGTTTGTAACAATCTATTACAATTATTGTATTATTTAATCAATGTAAAGTATTGTACTTGTATAAATGGATATAAGTCGCGATATGACCAAGTAGTCAAACGACTATAAATAAAGAAAAATAACAACAGTATAACAACTGTCCAAATATAAACATGCTGCTGGATAACTTCTGATTATTCTCTTCGATTTTCCTTCCCATGTGGAGGTGTAATTTATTCCTTCATGACTAGGACTTCTAAACTTATTCCTTCGTGCTTTCATTAATATTTGAACATTACATCCAGATATAGTGTATAACTAGTAGCTTGTTCCTTAATATGAATCTATTTCTATGAAAAAATGTGTGGTGAATAACAAAACACGGATACGGTCACCTTTAAATTAGTGCTACAATGCAGAAGCTACAAGTACGAATTTGTAATGGGTAAGGAAAGTTTTATGAATATACCACATTAGGTTTTATCGCCGTTCTACCGAGTTCTTGAAAAAAAAACATAGTTATGGAAAATTAAATTTAAAAATTAGGGTGTCACATCTCAAAACATGCCAGAATGTTTGTGAGTTACAGAAAAAGAGTTGAAAAAAATTTTAATTTCAGAAACACGTATGTTATTTTAAAGGAGAGGTTTGTAAGTTTTTAATAAAAAATTGATTATTTAATAAGCAAACTCCTTCTCGGTGTCCTAAAAAGGATTCACTGATTGTGTGCACGGGTTGTACTGTTGATTCTGTGTTTGTCTATATGGGTTGGTAGACACTCACCGAAAGAAAAGATAAGGTTAATCTCATCCTTTGTGGGCTCGAAACCTCGGCGCCCCAGGAAGCGAATCACTATGTGGAATGGCTGTCCTCGCCGCAGCACCACCTGCGGGGGCTCTTGATGAACAATTTGAAAGCGCTCCGTGTGATGCAAACGAGCGTTTTCCTTTGGGTACATGTGCACCTGCTCTACTATCAGCTTCTCGTCGTTCGACATTTTCCTGCAACAAAACGACGGTTACAGTCCTTTGTACATAGTGCACCAAATAAACAACTGAGATGTAGAAAATATCATATCTCCCCAAGCGGAAGATAAAACTTAGTCCGTAAAATTCTACTCTATTCTTGTTTCACAAAAGATCACACGTCTTTTGTATTTGTTTTTCATAGCATAACACTCCTGTGGGGTTTGAAGTGGATAGAATATGCAAAGTGACTGTGTTAGAATACTTTGAATTACAATACTCACCGACAGAAAACAAACTAAGAAGCAAAGTAACCACCGTATCAGAATAGAATGTACAAATGTAATTATGTATATTCTTTTTGCATTGCTACTTAAACGTCCAGAGTAAGCAAAAAACATTTCCAACTGCCAGCCACAGGATAAATTACATGTGTGGATGTAAACCTTCTGCTTTAGTTTAAAAATAAAAGAGGATTCGTATGTAATTTCCATATCATTGCTAATGGATAAAATGGATGGTGTAAACACCAGTTATGGAAATTTTTTTTTAAATTGAGATTATGCTACAAAAAGTAATCTATCGTAATTTTCTAGTTTGTACTATAAGCTTTTACCTTCCCTACCACGTACATAGGAGGAAGGTAGAGAAGATATTGCATTCCACCCAAAAGTTTTATAACGAGATTTCACCGAAAATACATGTTTTGAGACCCCTGATAAAAAAACATTCCTAGAAAACGTTTCGTGTGTGTGTCTGTGAACAGCATAACTCAAAAACGAAAAGTCGGATAAATACCAATCTTGGTATTTAGGTTCAGAAATGCGGCACGAAGATTTTCAAGAAATCTCCTTACTCCAAACTGCCATTTACTTGGAATATTTTTTGAAATTATTATTTTCTAAAAAATGACTCCAATGTTCTTGATTAAAATACCTATAGTAAAGATATATACAAGAAATAAAAGGCATATATTTAATTTTCAGGGAATAGCTTGTGAAGGCCACTTCGTTCGGAAGGAAATTTGTTTAATCTTAATATAACTGGTAAGCGTTAAGCGATAGAGATAGTGTATGACACAAAAAATATAGATCTCTTTAAAACGCACAAATAATTTAAAATAACTTGTTTTGCGCGTCAGGAATTTCAGAGATATCCCTTATTAATGGTTCAAATCGTACAGTACTTAGCCATTCTTTTACAGTCTTGTCGATTTTCAGCTGTTTCACGATATATCATAAAGAGCGTGGAATTTTAAGGCCAGCATATAGCGCCCAGTTCTAAAATATAGGACTATCGCTATCCCCTTTGTGTCTATAAAAATATGTGTAATGCAGTTATTTCCGGAAGGATTTATCGGGATTAAAAGGAAGTAGATCGCAAAATAAACTTTGGTAAAATACATTTTATTTCCACTAATAAGCGATAATGGGTAGAGCAAGTCATGAGAGTAACATCAGATTCTTTATTCCGAACGTTCCAGTTTAAAATAAATCTGATGCTTTACATTAACATGACTTTCGCTAAGTATGTTTCACAAACAATTGTTGCAAAAGGAGGTCTTCTATCCATTACATTTTAATCGAAATAACATATTTTATAGAAACGGTTTTATTACATATGTACTTCCTTGTAGGTACAATGGGAATAGGGGAATACAGTATGCTTAATCGATAGTCAAATATTTTCAGAGCTGATCGCTGTTTGATGGCTTCGAAATTCTGTTTTCTTTGCATGACCAGGAGTGGGGGACGAATAATAACTTCCTATTTGAGAAAAGTGGGAATTTTGAAAATTTAAACCAATAATAAGGAATACCTTGGAAATGGGTAACTCCACAAAAAAGAGAAATGTTTTACGCCTGCATTTTTATGTGTGGCAAGATTTTGTCTATCTCTTAGGGTTTACCAGCTTTGTAAAATTCATTCAGAATGAAGAGGACTTCAGAGGCTATTCCCAGTTATACATTTCATTTTTAATGAAAATATCTTCAAAATATGCTAAGTTAATCAAAATCATTGAACCTTTTTTGAGAAAATCAAAATAATCGAAAATTTATCCATGTAAAGCGTAGTTTGGAGTGGTAATATTTTCTTGAAAATCTTCTTGTCGCATCCTTGGAAGATGCTGAACGTATATACCAAGTTTGGAATTTAACCTAATTTACGTTTTTGAGTTAGCTGTTCACAGACACAGACACACACTCTTGTTTGGATTCAGGGATCCTCAAAACATATATTTCCTGTGAAATCCCTACATCGAATTGTTGGATGGAATACAATACTTCTCCTGTTTTAGATACCTAGTAGAGAAAGGTTCCAAATAACCGTTTCAGAATAACAGTCGAACACGTCCACGATTATACCCAATTAACTGTAACACCAAGTATTTTGATCTATTGATAACGTTATATTACTCAGCTTTTCGCACCATGTCGAGATTATTCGTCTGAAGATGATGCTCTCCTTCCTTCTTCTCTCCCTTCTTCGTGAATATACTAATTCGTAAAGCACTATTAACAAAATATACCTATTATAATTGCTCCTCATTTACTCTCATTAATAGAATGCAAGTCTATCAGCATGTATCAATTAAATGAAGATAATGATTAAATGTTCCAAAACGGCATCTCCAAAACAATTAGGTTTTGCATGTGTGTAGCAAAAGCACATAAGCATACTTAAATGGCATTTCTAGTGGATGTTGCATTTTATTGTCGGCCATTTGTACACTAGATTTTCTTGAGTTTTATATATGTATATAGATTCGAACAAAATGTATGAAAGACTGAAGTAATCTACAATTCAGCTTATGCCTGATTTGCGCAATTCTGGTCTTCTGATAATTCGGACCTCCGTTATGATCAATAGTGATCATTTAAAAAAATCCCATTTAAAAAAATTAAATTGACCATACAATGACCATCATAACGTCCTCCAAATAAAACACGACTAACAGCATTTACTTTCCCCCATAATATCAAGCAGCTTTTATTAAAGGCATTTCTTTCTACAACGCTTAGTTTTTGAGATACTGTACAGCCTCAACTTAAATGGTCCACCGTGAATATCTTCCATTTCCAACATGTAAACTGATTGTTGTATCTTTATATTGTATACACATTTAGTACTTTAGTTAAATGATTCGGATAACCTGTTCGTCATGATTTTCCATACTTTTTCCTACTTACATGGTCAAACCGTTTTGGTAATCAATGAAACCTATATGAGTTTTGGGTTAAATTCCCTTCTTTAACTGTAAAAGTGATATCCGTACAGTATCGTTCTTTTCTAAAATCGCTTTGTTCTTCTAATAATAAAAAATCTGTAATCGCTCATAATCGTTTGCTTAATAAGCTATGGCTACTTTATTAAGTGAAAGTAGCCATTTTATAACTTCAATTGCATACCGAAACTTTGATTGACGGTTTCAGAACATAGGTGTTGATAAACTGCATTCTTAAAAATATCAGTATCGAAAATGGACTGTTTTTAGCGAATGAATTTGCAAATGCAGTCACAACTCGCGAAAGCTGCTCCGTCCTCCCCCAAATTACCATCTTTAGCTTCTCATCATTGCATCCTTACTTTAAGCTGAAATAGATGTTTTCCTAACATTCATGCTTATCAGTTATTAACAGGGTTTTCTATAGTACGTTATTATGCTACAGAAAAAGCTACTTTGAGAGGCATAAAATTCGCTTTGAAAATGCCGCAAGGCCAACTTGCTAACACAAAGTGAACAATAAACCGTTATATCAACGTTTTAAAAATATTTTAATACTCTAAGAGGAAATCATTATATATATGAAACGTAAGTGAACCACTGGAGGCAAAGAGGCACCAAAATAAACAAATGAAGGTTTAATCATTGTCCCATCTACAAACTATAGCCTCAAGCTATTATGTTACCGCTCCCCTATTTATGTCCCTAGCATTCGCTGTTATTTATATTTGATACCAGAGACAAAATGGTTTCAAAAACAACAAATTCGATCGATCCTTCTGAAATGAGGGTTGCCTCTGGGCTAATGAATGAGCAGTTCTTTTTGCTCTGTTACCCTCTTTAATCAAAATGTCAATAGTACGGTCTTGTCAGTCAGGAAGAGTCATGTCCCCGCAGGCAGCTTCAGCCATTTTCCACCAGAAAGAATTGCTTTCTCCCCTCAAGCTAAGAGAGGCAGGTTTTATTAATGAACACAAGAAACGTTGACATTGTATAGCATGAAGAGGAAAATGTAAATCACCCTTCCAATGTGTCATCAATGATTACAATTCATATGCATTTAGCTATTGTCAATTTGTCTCCGAATAAAGTGATCATCACTTATTGATCCGTGGTGATAGGCATTAAGACTTTAACATCTAATTTAAATTGATTTCGTATTTGTCCAACATGATATTGTTGAAAAACACCTAAATATTTGGGATCGAGTAGGATACTATCGAGTATAGTTCAGAAGTTTTTGTTAGGCCAGCCCTGTCCATGATACCTTAATAAACTTGAGTAACATACAGCACACTAGTTAGAGAAAACGAAAGGTTTAGAGTATTTGGCAATTACATAAGTAAATAAATACTAATAAAGCTTTACAGTGCATAGTATTTCATATTTGTAACGAAATATGTCAGTGAAATATTTTACCTCAGAGCTGAACGGAAGAAAACGCAGAAAAGTACACTTTTCAAATCAAGGACAATCTAAATAAACTGGAGTTATATCCACTATACGACTATATATACTCATTCCTCAGTTTCTAGTGTTCTTATCCTCCATTAATATTGTTACCATAATGAAATCAATAATACAGAAACTCAGAAAAAAGATACATGCAGAAATAAATTAAAATTTACGTCATGTTTCCAGCATATTTGTATTTCGAATCTTTTCTTTTACACCACATAAACATAAATTTGCCTAGTTATAATGATCACAGTATTTCATTAACGAAATTAATGCTATAGGTTACATAAACAAGTGATAAGAGTGATGCAGAACAACTTTGCTCGACTAAAAGGCATGCACTTAAATCACTGTCTTATGGGAGTATAAAAACATTGACAACTATAGCTGTTACTCGAGTTCTTGATTGCACTGCACGCGTTTCCTTTGGATATGGCTATAATCAGCCAGTATCCTATCTGGCAAGAAGAAAATTAAGAGAGATTCCTGGCTCTCATGCTAATACTGCCCAATTTGGGCCTGGGCCGGCCAACCTGATGCCGAGCTCATGCTCAGGTACGCACAACAAAAGCGGGCGATCATCCAACCGATACGGGGAGGTGATGTGGCCAGCATCCCTCATCCTCAAGCCGGAATGCTGGCTTTTGTGACTGGGATCACTACCTATCGCAGCTCCTCAGTTTCCTCACGATGCTGAGTGGAGATCGGTCCTATACCCGGGACTTAATATCTTAACCCCGTGGATGGGATCGAACCCGGGCACGCCCTATAGCCGAAAACCAGAGCTCCACCTCTAACAAGATGATTAGTTAGAATAAATCACAATACCTTGTGAAATGAATAAGAAGACCATAAGATGTCATTCGCTCGTATTTAGTACGGAATTCACTAGTGGCATTAAATTCAGTAAGGATTATTGTTATCTAAACAAACAAAACATCACACGAGAATTAATCCTATTTATTTTTCTGTTAAATTATAAACTCCATCTAGAGTTTGGAAGTTTTGCGGTGTCAATGATATCGCAACAGTAAGAAAAATCTAATGCGTTACATTCACACGATTTTCTCTATCTCTATTCTTTATTAATTTATTAATGTCTATATAAATTATTCCTAAGAAAGTTATTTTTCTATCTACTTCATTTTAATCCAGATAAACCTTTGCAGAAATAGCTACATTACACATTTCGTTAGGATACAAAGAGTACAGTGTTATTAAAATGTTTAAGATCTGGGCGCTATAAGCTGGCCATAAAATTCCATGCAATCGTCAGAAACAAGTGAAAATTGATGGAACTTAAAAAGAATGACAAAGTAACCAACAATTCGAACTATTAATAACGGATATCTTGAAAATGGCTGATTAAAAAAAAAAGGCTATTTGAATTAAATTGTTTACTTTAAAGAGATCAACATTTTTTGTGTAGTGCATTTTCGTCTATCGCTTAACGTTTACCAGTTATACAAGATTATACAACATCCCTTCCGAATAATGAGGAATTTACAGGCTATTCCCAGAAAATGCAAAATTTAATTTTAATTTGTAATGTAAATATCTTAATATATGCTATTTTAATCGAAATCATTAGAGCCATTTTTAGAAAAAAATCAAAAGAATTACACGTAAAAGGTAGTTTGAGGCTGGGGATTTTCTTAAAAATCTTCATGTTGCATTTTTGGATTGTATTGAACTTATATACAAATTTTGGTACTTATGCAACATCTGGTTTTTGAATTATGCTGTTCACAGACACACATGCGGACCTTTTTCTAAAAATGCATACAAGGGAGCTCAAAACAAGTATTTTCGGTGAAATATTGGTACCGAACCTTCTCTACCTACTAGGTATGTGGTAGAGAAAGTGAAAAAGGAAGTTATTAGTAACCAATAAAAAAAACAGAGTGTTGTTTATAGCTCAGACATGAAATATGAGATATGAATAATGGTTGACTGCCTCACTGAGCAAAGGGCTCCAAAGTAATAATGATATTGATGAAATTGTTTATATAACACTGGTCGGCACCAAATTACTCTTGGGGAAGAAAAGCGTCATTCTTGTGGTTTTCACGACGCTGAATTTGAAAACCAAAGTGCTCTACCATGGGCCACTTTTAAAAGAACCACAACTTTATATAAACAAACTTAACATTTTGTCTGTGCATTTGAAATTTTGGTCTCATAGTTTGTTTTTATCTCAGATTGGGCAAGTAATGACGAATGATAACTTCGTATATAACTGAAAACAAATAAATGTGCATTTCAGATATGCATAAATAGAGCTAATTTCACTTTTATCGATAAAAAATAAAACCACTTTACTTGACATCAAGTACTACAACTGATGTCATGCAAATCTATCAATATCGTTACAAATAATTTAACTGAAATAGTTAAATAACAGTTACAATAATGAAAGCAACAATGAGTAGCTGATCTGAATTATTTCACTTATGGATGGTCTGGTTAAAATTTAATATGCTGTACACTTGAACATCATTGCAAAAATTTAGTAACACATGTACACGTAATACTCACTGCAATTTTTATTTCAAAGCGTAATTGTAATTTATCGCTCTCTTAGAAATAACACTATTATAAATAAGAAAATTTCCACTTTAATGGAAAACTTATCTCGTTGTCTTTTTCATAGGCGTGTCTCTCACACGTGAGTCCAACAGCAGTCAGTTAACATGTTTTCGTCCCATTTCCTGCTGTATCTCCTTTCCATTTCAGCTATATCTTGGTGAAATCTTTCACCGTGCTTATTAGAAATATACCCCATATTTGCTGGGAAAAATCCAAATGAGAACTTCAGAGACATATTACAGCCCATGTTATAACATGAGGTAAGTACACACTCCACAATTTCTTCATAATAACTATTCGATTTTTTATTTCCCAGAAAGTTGCAACATGCATTTTCAAATGCATTTCAGACTCCTCTCTCGATTAAATTCAATTTTTTATTTTCTTCCTGAAATAGCTAAAGCATATTTTAGGTCAACGGAAATGCCTTCTTTTATTTTGGCCTCGCTAATTCGTGGAAACTTTTCCTTCAGGAAGGCGAATCCTGAACCTTCTTTATCCAATGCCTTCAAGGATTCTTTTATTAAGCCAAGCTTAATTTGAAGATGAGACATGATTTTTGCCCTGTTGAAACGGCAACTCTAGGCCGAGCCCAAGAACTATAATTACAGATAACTTATTAATTAACTTTTAGTGATGTTAAATCGTATTATGTAAATATCTTTTTCTCATACTGCTTGTATATTTTAAGAAGGGTGATTTAACATTATGTATCTATCTAGGTTATTAATATTAGTAGAGTTATAAATGGTTTAATGTAAATAATTTAAGCGCTATGTTAAAATACTGTCCACGAGGGAAAGTTTTAGCTACAGGAATAGTGCTTTCGAAGGCAGAAAACCTAGTTTTATTACCTCTCTCCGGTCGCTGTGCTATTATTCCTACAGCGAGGGTGTAGAGCCTTTGTCCCATTATTTGATAATTCGCCGTGACCAAGTGAGTGAGAAAGACAACCTTAACGGTAAATGTAGGAAAAGCCGCGATTTATATTAAAATTGGACCAATGAGATCCCTGAAAGTTTATTCGAAATAGTTAGACGCGTCGAGTCGCGCTAAAAATGGACCAATAGGAAAGGAAGCAGCCTCAGGAGCCTGAGACTATAAATGGATCTGTTTGGGGAAAATTCGGGGCAGTTTATGTCATGTGTGGTCAGGGAGAGATGCTGCAGGATGTGTGAGATATCGCGCCAAAAAGGGAATCAAGTCAAATTTGTCATGTCAGCTTAGTATTGCATTTTATTCGAGAGTTTTCGTAATGTGTGGTCAGGGAGAGATGCTGCAGGATGTGTGAGATATCGCGCCAAAACAGGGAATCAAAATAGTTTTAGCAACACACCTAAGATCCGCTACTCTGAAAGCGACAATAAGAATAGTTATATTTCGTGACATATCCACGCCATAGTCTAACAGCGGTGGACAGTATTTTACAGCGGCAATACCAGTTTTGTATACTACGAGTGTTAAATTAAATAAAAAGGAACGGCAGTGTCATCTTTTCATAAACAAAGCAAGTCTATGTCTTCCTATATCACCACCCGAGATCTACGTTTTCCTTTACCGAGGATAAGTCCATGCTCCCATATAATTTAAGGAAAATTACTGCAGCTAGCCGAGGATAAATTGAAGAACCAACACGCTGAGAACTTCTGGAAGCAACGGGAGAAGCATCAAGGTAAGCTACAGCAACGGATGAGGAGGTGATCGCCGCAAACTGGCGCCATAACGTGGAGCTCGAAGGGAAGAACGACACAAACGGAGGACTAGGAAACAACGAACAGACGAAGAATCTTCAGAGGAAAGGGGCACAGCAGAACAAAATTACAACGCGAACTTCTAGTCTACCTACGTGGGACAACAAAACAGCTGAGAGCATCGCTTCTAGAACTTCACCAGGATTCGAACCCGGAACGCATCAGTTAACATAAAAAAAATACAGGTTAGAACATTTATTCAAAAACAAACAAAAAGGCATGCAGAGTAGTGACTCAGTTTTGGTGAACACATGCTATTGAGAGGGGGTAAAGTCATTACTAGGGAGGTAGAACTTGCTAACGGAACCATGAGTAGGTCAAGGGAAGGTTCAGAAGAACTGGATGGGGAGGCTATTGTCAGCATAACAACAGATGGAAAAAATATGGGTGCAGCAGAAGTAGAAGTTAGGCTAGAAAGGCAATCACCGATGGAGCAGGTCATTGACGCAGGTCAAAACCAGCTGCTAATATTGCTTCAACATTTGAGCACAAAGATAGACGAGATGGGTAAGGACTTAAATGAGCAGAGGAAGGACTCACGTGAACAAAATAAAAATTTAGAGGGGAAATTAGGTGAGCAGAGTAAAAACTTGGAAAAATTAAGTGAGCAAAGTAAGAATTTAGAGGGGAAATTAGGTGAGCACAGTAAAAACTTAGAAAAATTAAGTGAACAAAGTAAAAATTTAGAAGGGAAATTAAATGAGCAGAGTATACATATAGGTGAATATGTCAGAGAGGAAAACAGGAAGATGAGAGGGGAATTAGCTCAGGAGATGAGGGAATATTTAGGTGAACAGGTCACCCGATTACAAAGTCAATTGGACTCCAAATTCAGTCAGCAAGGGAAGGTAGTGCAAGAAATTCAGGCAGGACAACTATGTCTAAGAAATGATGTAGAAAAACTAAGGAAGGATGTAGAAACAGAATTAAGTGTTACCAGCTTAGCCATAAAGGAGCAATTGGATGATGACTTAAGAGCTGTAAATGTTTCTTTAGAAAAAAAACAAAGTACATTAGAATCTAACATTCAAAGGGAGTTCAGAGAATTTAGAACAGTGTTAGAAAAGGATCAGGGAAAGATGAATGAACTTTCGTCAAAAATGACTGAACAGCTCTCAAATCATCATGAAATTGTGAAGAGGGTGGAAGAGCATGAAAATTGTGTAAAGGAGTTAAAACGCTCTATTGGTAGACTAGGGATAAGTGTGAGACAGAGTGATGATAGCTCACCCAGTGAAACTAGCACCACTTTTAGGGAGGTAAATGGAGGCCAAAGTCCAGCTGCCGACCCATATAATTTTAATTCAGGGCACCAATGTACATCTAACCATGCAAGTAATGCAAACTACCATTTATTAAATGAGATAGGGGTACCTACTTTCGAGGAAAATTCGGCTGATAATCCTAAACAATACCTAAATGACCTTGAGGAGTATTTCCGTTTGAAGCAGATTCCGGACGAGCTAAAGATGTTAATCGTTCGTAAAGGTTTACGTCAAAGGGTTCTCCAATGGGTAAGATTGACTTTGGGGGAGAATAATAATTTTGAATATTTCAGAAGGGCATTTTTGAATAAGTACTGGAGTACTAATACTCAGAACCAGGTGAGATCTATCCTAGTTAATGGCAAGTACGATGAACGCGGAAACCTAAGCATGGTAGATTATTTGCTAACTAAAGCACAGAGTAGTAGACTAATCGAGCCACCCATAAGCGAGAGGGATTTCATTAATATGATTGTACCACATTATCCAGAACGTATACACCATTACCTACTCATTGCGAAGCCAAATTCTATTCCCGAATTGATTGAGTTGGTATCATCATTCGAGACAAGTAGTAGGAACCACGTACAAAACTATACAGTTCGAACATTACCGGATAATTCAAGGAATGCGAATTGGAGAGGAAACGCGAGAGGGAACTATAACCCCAGAGAGAGATACTGGAACGACGTACCTCAATCCGGGAACAGAAACTGTCAAAATAACCGTTTCAGGAGGGAAGGTGATAACCAATATCACATAAATGCTATACAAACCAGACCAAGATATAGTGGCCGTTTTAATTATAGGAGAGGCAGAAACAATGAAAACAGATCCAGAGAACATTATTTTTCTGACCGAGGGGAAAGTGATGTAGGAGAAAGGTATGACGAAAATTATCCAGAAAGAAACGAAAGGAGAGAGAGACATTCCCGGGGACATTTTAGAGGAAGCAGAGGAAACTATAGGCAAATGCAGAGAGAGGGAAATGTGGAAGAGACTAGCGGAGCACCAAATAGTGTCGATAACCCGGAAAACTAAGACAGGATCCATTCAAGAGCTCGGAGCGGATTCTAAGCGCGCAAAATTCTCAAATAAACAGAAAATGTGAAACAGGGCTCAAAAATGAATTTATACTGGGAGAACTGATAACTACTATTCAAAATCACTCGGAAAAGGATCTGACAGATTCCCCTAGCATAAAAGTAGTATTATTGGATGAAGAATATAACGCTTTAATAGACTCTGGAGCCAATGTGAGTGTATGCAGCCTGAGGTTATATCAGAACCTGGTAAATAAAGGAATTAAGCTAATGACATTACCCATAAGGAACACGGTATGCCGGGTAGCAGTTAACAAAGAGGTTACCCGAATAAAAATGCAAGTAATGTTGAACATGAAAATAGGAGAAGAAAATTTTGAGTTTATTTTTCTGGTAATCAATAATTTGATTTGTGACATTTTGATTGGGTGTGACGTTTTGTTTGAATTAAGAGCTAGGGTTGATTTTGCTGATAAAGTTTTGAAAATAGAGAAGAACAGAAAAACATTAGAAATCCCTTTTGTAGAGGGTATGAAGCAGGATACTTATAACAAAACCCAAGGAGAAGAAGATATAGCCGAAGAAAGATTTTTCGTACAATTATTACAAACAGGTAGGAGTGAGAAATTAATTGCTATAGTACAAGGGGAAGAAACCGATGAGATGCATGCGTTCGCTGACAGGTTTTACAACGGGTATACGGAGCACAATGAGAAAGATTATGGTTACGCCCGAAATAAAGAATTCCAAGATACCGGCAGCCAGGTAGAAGCAGTAGAGGAGAAAGTGACCCTTGCCGAGAACCTCACAGAGACACAAAGGCATCTATTAAGGCGAATGTTACAAGAAAACAAAGCGGTATTTTCGGACGTCCCAGGCAAGTGCAAAGCATACAAACACAGTTTTAAGGTACAAGATATTGCACCCTTCACACACAAGTATCGGGATATTCCGATTGCATTAAGGGAGAGAGCCAAACAGGTGATCGATAAGATGTTGAGAGACCGAATAATACAAACGTCAAATTCTCCGTACAGCAGTCCATTATGTTGGGTGACGAAACGCAATGGCGAACTTAGGATGACAATAGATGCTCGAAGGATAAATAAATATACACAACCAGACAGATTTCGGAGCGAAAGTGTAGAAAAATTGCTGTCAAAAATAACCAAAGGCAAGTATTTCTCCACTATTGATTTAACGGCGTCATACTGGCAGATTGAGCTTCACGAGGATGTTAGAAAGTATACTTCTTTTTTATTTTTTGGGAAACAGTTCGAATTTTTGAGAATGCCTTTTGGTATGCTTACGTCATGTAGTGGACTATTAAGAGCCATCGATAAAATATTTGGCGACTCAGCCGACGAATTTTTGATCCAATATATCGACGATTTTCTAATAGTTGATGAAAATTTTGATGAGCATATTAAACATGTGAATTATGTGCTTAGAAAGCTGAGAGAAAACGGTATGACGGTGAACATTAATAAATCCAAATTTTGCATCCGTGAGGTGGAATTTCTAGGCTATGTAATTAATGATAGAGGAATGAAGCCAAACGAAGAAAGAGTAGCGGCTGTGAGAAGAATACCAGCGCCCAAGAGTGTTAAGCAGGTTAGGTCCTTTCTTGGAGTGCTAAATTATCAAAGCAAATTTATCCTGAGGTACGCCGCAGAAATAGCGCCTTTGCGCGAATTACTTAAAAAGAAAGTGCGATGGAAATGGGACGAGGTACACCAGAAAGCTTTTGAAAAGATAAAAGAACTATTTGCGAAATCAATTCTACTAGAGAGACCCAAGGACAACCTACCATATGTAATTTACGTGGATGCTTCAGGTCACGGGTATGGGTGTGTCCTAGCCCAATCAGATGAGGAAAATCAACTGCACGTGATAAGTACCGCTTCAAGAGGTTTAAGTCAAATAGAGAAAAATGCTTCGGTCACCGAATTAGAGATCTGTGCTGTGTATTACGCACTACAGAGATTTAGATCATATATATATCTACAGAAGGTTATTATATACACAGATCATGTGAGTCTTTCATTTATGAAACGTTGTCGGCTTACGAGTACTAAATTATCTAGGTACATCCATGAGATTCTTTCGTATGATGTTGAGGTGAAACACATTCCAGGAAAAACAAATGTTTTTAGCGATTTGCTGTCTAGGTTACATAACAACAGTGAAATACCGGAGAGAATAGAACGCCCTAAAAATGAAGTAACATTAATGAGTATTGAAATACCCTTGAGTAAAGGATTGATAAAAGAATTAAAAGGAATAGGGGACCAGCAGCGACGAGATGAGAAGTTAAATAAATTAATAAAAAGGGCCCCAGAAATAGATGAAAATATCAAGGGAAACATAGGGGTAAAAGGGGGCGTGTTATATAAACTACATGGCAGCGAAATACAGAAATGGAAGACATATATACCTAAGAACATGGAGAATGAACTCATAAGCACGTTCCATCAAGCTCTAGCACATTCTGGCTCAGAACGCACAGCTTTAATGATCCAAGAAAATCTGTATATTCCAAAATTACACCATAAAGTAAGGAGAATAATTTCGACATGCTTACAATGTCAAAAAGCAAAGCCATTGAATATACAATATGAATCCGAGACAAACTCCATACTAAGGGAAAAACCAGGCATGTTAGTGACCTTGGACTGTCATGGTGAGATGCCTTGTAGTAAATTTGGATTTAGGTATATAGTGGTGTTAATAGATGTATTTTCAAAATTTGTGAAAATTTACCCAGTCAGGAAGATTACAAGTGAAACATGCCTAAGGAAGATAATGAAGTCGTATGTTCCACAATTTGGAAAGATGAAGGCAATTTTATGTGATAATGCTTCAATATTTACCAGCAGAAAATTTGTAGACACCTTAAAAGAAAACGAAATCACGTTGTATCATTGCTCAAAATACCACCCACAAAGCAATCCCTGCGAAAGAATAATACGGGACATTTCGGTTTATTTGAGAATTTTGGCCAATAAAAAACACAGTGATTGGGCAAATCACTATCAGCGCATCGAAAGTATTTTAAATGAAAGTGTGAGCCCTACTACCGGTTATAAGCCCATCGAGCTGATGAAGGGGAAATTAATGGAAACACTTGAAGGGGAATTACCACAGACACTAGAAGCTAAAGATCCGAAAGCACTAACGGAAGAAGAGATGTTTAAGAAAGCTTTTGAAAGAATGGCCAATAAGGCGCAGAAAAGAAAAGAAAAGTTTAAGAAAAAGAAACGAAAACACTGGTTGATCAAATTGGGAGACTTAGTATTGGTACGGGACAAGAAAAAGTCTAGCATTCTGAACAAAAGGTATCATAGAATGGAAAATTTATTTAAAGGTCCATACCGGGTGATTAACATTTTTGGCTCGGATACATTTGAGTTACAAGAAATAAAGAATTCCAAGATCGTAGGGAGATACCATAAACAGTTGCTCAAACCGTACAAATGTTTAGAGAATGAGAAGGGTGAAGAATATAATGAAAAGAATCAGGTTAGTTTTACTCGAAATGAGGTAACACCCCTGTGAACAAATAGTAAAGGTAATACACCCGATAAATAAGGATGTAAAGAAATAAATAAAGGCATAATAATTATGTACCAATATGTATGTAAATAGATTTAATTTTAGAACTTAATTTGGGTATTAGAGTATTTGTATGCGTCACAAGTTATTCGTGTGCGGGAAATGTATTGTGTATAAGAATGTCTCTCGGAAACCTGTTTTTAAAGGGAGAGTGTAGAGTGAATGACCCAAATATAAACATCACCGGTTTGTCAGAGCCCTTGTGAAGGAGCAGGTATAGCGAAGGGTCCCTGTCAACAAAACAAACGAACAAAGGCCATAATCAGAGGAATTATTCTGTAAAAGAAAATTGTATCAAGTGTTGAAAAATTTATTCTTTTCCAGAACAGGGCAATTTGAAACGGCAACTCTAGGCCGAGCCCAAGAACTATAATTACAGATAACTTATTAATTAACTTTTAGTGATGTTAAATCGTATTATGTAAATATCTTTTTCTCATACTGCTTGTATATTTTAAGAAGGGTGATTTAACATTATGTATCTATCTAGGTTATTAATATTAGTAGAGTTATAAATGGTTTAATGTAAATAATTTAAGCGCTATGTTAAAATACTGTCCACGAGGGAAAGTTTTAGCTACAGGAATAGTGCTTTCGAAGGCAGAAAACCTAGTTTTATTACCTCTCTCCGGTCGCTGTGCTATTATTCCTACAGCGAGGGTGTAGAGCCTTTGTCCCATTATTTGATAATTCGCCGTGACCAAGTGAGTGAGAAAGACAACCTTAACGGTAAATGTAGGAAAAGCCGCGATTTATATTAAAATTGGACCAATGAGATCCCTGAAAGTTTATTCGAAATAGTTAGACGCGTCGAGTCGCGCTAAAAATGGACCAATAGGAAAGGAAGCAGCCTCAGGAGCCTGAGACTATAAATGGATCTGTTTGGGGAAAATTCGGGGCAGTTTATGTCATGTGTGGTCAGGGAGAGATGCTGCAGGATGTGTGAGATATCGCGCCAAAAAGGGAATCAAGTCAAATTTGTCATGTCAGCTTAGTATTGCATTTTATTCGAGAGTTTTCGTAATGTGTGGTCAGGGAGAGATGCTGCAGGATGTGTGAGATATCGCGCCAAAACAGGGAATCAAAATAGTTTTAGCAACACACCTAAGATCCGCTACTCTGAAAGCGACAATAAGAATAGTTATATTTCGTGACATATCCACGCCATAGTCTAACAGCGGTGGACAGTATTTTACAGCGGCAATACCAGTTTTGTATACTACGAGTGTTAAATTAAATAAAAAGGAACGGCAGTGTCATCTTTTCATAAACAAAGCAAGTCTATGTCTTCCTATATCACCACCCGAGATCTACGTTTTCCTTTACCGAGGATAAGTCCATGCTCCCATATAATTTAAGGAAAATTACTGCAGCTAGCCGAGGATAAATTGAAGAACCAACACGCTGAGAACTTCTGGAAGCAACGGGAGAAGCATCAAGGTAAGCTACAGCAACGGATGAGGAGGTGATCGCCGCACTGTTGACTAACGCTTCATGTGCCACATTTTGTTTTACCTAGAATGTTTTCTTCTCAGAGTGGCTATTTTTTCACAACAGTCTTACTCGCGCGACAGTTCCTCTCACACATGAAGCAGGTTTATTTGGTGTACCCCTATTGTAGCCCCGTCAGCAATGCTACAATTTTAAGGTCAGCACATATGCTCCATTGATGGTCTTCATAGTTTATTTTATGTAAAATATGTTGTATATTTCTCTTAACTGAATGTGTGAGAGGTATTGACGGATGTATGTTACCAATAATACGCATCCTGTTTATCAGACAGGCTGCGGAGGGTCGCGTTTTCTAAGTTCCCATTGCAATGTCAAGGTTTCATTATGAACCCTTTATAATCCCATCTAAGGATTAAACTATCATTTTTGCATTAAGAAGAAAATCATAGGGACAAACTGCAAATAAAATTTACCAAACATTTACTTTTTTCCAAGTTCGGAAACGCCTGCTCCAAAAATGGTACGTGTTAGAGAACTATGACTAACATATTTGGATTCAGCTATGTCGAATACATACGATAAACATAATTTTTTTCCAAAGAGGGATCCTTTCTTCTTATTTTTTTACCGACCAGTGTAATTAACTGTAGAAGGAACTCTGTCTCCCAGTGCAAAGGATTGTTAATGTAGAATATATTTCTCAGTAAAAGGCGCTGTTTAAGAGCCTTTACATTCCTTTGAGGATGCATAAATATTTTTTAGCCACCAATGTGCCACTAACTGTTTTTTTATTCTAAATAAATAAATAGGAAAACCAATTTAGATAAGCTTTCTCAATTTTATAAAAGATGTATTTCATATATGCCAAATTGTTAAACAGAGAAGTTTAATTCATTAATTTTGAACTGTTATGTTTAGTTTAATTGCATGAAAAAATTAATATAGCTTTAAGGACCTCATTTAATCTTCCATTTGTATGTTTACATCAATTATATAAATGGAATATGGCGTAATCAATGGTTTCCCCCTTCTCCCATCCCGTTTCTCTTCTGTCTGCTTCTTGTTAATACAAATAAACTTTCATTACACATTCACGCATACAAGATACAAGTTAGGTACAAGGAGGACACAGTAGGTTAAAGCGATAGATTTCTAAAAAGGGGATCGCTTTTATGGCATCGAAATACTATGATTCTTGACTGACCAGGAGAAAAAACGAATAGCGATTACCACTTTAAAGAATTATTAAGTATTTGAACATTCAAACCAATAACAAATATCTCAAAAATGGCTAAGCCCAAGCATGCACTGGACATAAATTCTTACATTTTTCGTGCAGTAAGATTTTGTCTATCTCCTACAGTTTACCAATTATGCAAACGCAATTCACAATGAAGAGGATTTCACAGGCCATTCACAGAAAATTTAAGCTATACATCTTATTCATCATGCAGATATCTTAAACATGTCGTGCTTTTATCAAACTTATTACAGCCATTTTTGAGAAAATGAAAAATAACGAAGCGTTTGCGGGAAAATCTTCGTGTCGCATCCCCGGAAGATGCTGAACTTAAACACCGAGTTTGGTATTGAACCGACTTTCGGTTTTGACTTATGCTGCTCAAAGACACACAGGCGCTTGCATGCACACACACACAAAATTTTTCTAAAAATATACTTTTTGGATTCAGCAAGTACCAAATTTAATATTTCCGATGAAATCCCGCTACCCGGAAACATTTAACTTTTCTAAAGCTTAAAGCTGTCCCCAAATTTATAAAACGGCGACCCATGTCTGCCTGTTAACTATAGACCTATTTTTGTGGTGCCTATTTTTACTTTCTCTACTACGTATAGTAAGTGGGGGAAGCATTGTATTCCACCCAAAAATTCGATACCGAGATTTCACCGGAAATACATGTTTTGATACCCCCTGAATCCAAAAAAAGCATTTTTGGAAACATGTCCGTGTGTGTGTCTGTCTGTGTGTGTGTCTGTGAACAGCATAACTCAGAAACGAACAGTCGGATAATCACCAAGCTTGGTATTTAGGTTCATTATCTTCCAGAGATGCGACACGAAGGTTTTCAAGAAAATCCCCCCACTCCAGACTACCCATTACATGGAACATTTTCCGAAAATTTTAATTTTCTCAAAAATGGCTCTAACGATTTTGATTAAAATATCATATGTTTAAGATATTGTCATGAGAAATGAAATGTATATCTCGAATTTTCTGGGAATGTCTCCAAAAGTATTCTTCATTGTGAACGACTTTTGCATAACTGGTAAACCATAAGAGATAGACAAAATTTTACTACACAAAAATGTAGATCGCGTTAAAATACACAATTTATGTCATACACATTTCTTTTTTTGAGTGAACCGTTTTCGAGATATGGCTTGTTATTACCTTAAATTTTCCAATTCTTATACTTTTTCTCAAATTCGTTATTCATTTTTTTTATGTCCTGGACATGCAAAGAGAATGGAATGCGCCACATAGCAACCAGCGTTAAAATATTTGACTATCGCTTAAAACCTACCATATTCCCCTTGCATCTACAAGAAAATTACCAATAAGATTGACCTCTCGATATCTCGATTAACATGAAGCATATGGAGAATAAGCGTTTGTAAAAATAGTTTGTACAAGAGTAGAGAAAGTCATGTGAGTGTAACACATCAGATTTTTTTAAAACATTTTACTATGTATAATGCACAAACAGCTAATCGATTATTTTGAAATAACAATTTATTTGTTAGTAATCAATAAGGATTCACAAGAGGCCAGTATACTGTGTATGCCTTTGAGAATTTTATATGTTCCATAATATCTGGTTTTGATGTTTCTAAACATCCCTTGGCAGTTGATTGTGATTTAACCAAAGCTTTTAACTTTGGTATCACTTCATTCTAATTAATAAGCTTAGATTTAATGGAATTCAAGGCCTTGAATTAGAGCTGTTTAGAATGTATTTACATGGCCAAACACAAGCTGTCTATTGTAATAATGGTTACTCGGACTTTCAGTATTAACTGTGGAGTCCCACAAGGATCTTTTATAGGGTCATTGGTATTCCTATTAATAATTAATAAACTGCCAATACATGTTGGTAGTCAATCTGTATTGTTTACTGATGATTCAACAATTTATTTTACACACTATCATTTAAATCAATTAAGTAATGAAACGAATGCACTTTTAACAAGGACTGTACGTGGTTGAAGGCCATAGATGTTTGCCTAAATTTCAACAAAGCACAATGATATATTATTTTCTTTGGGAACCTAAGTCATTGATAATGTCCTTTCAACCGTTAAAACATTAGGAGTTGTTGCTGATTACAAGTTAAGATTAATGCTCATATAAATGAAGCTTGCTTGACTTTCAAGAGTAGTCTACCTACTGAAACGATTCAAATACTCGGTACCGAAGGAATTTCTCAAAAATTGTTATTATGCATTTTAACAGTGTACTTAGCTATGTGAAGCAATTGTACGAACACAAAAACGATAATAATTATATTAACTGCAGCTGGACATGATGCCAAGTGCCCGCCTTTACCTCTAAAAAGTATATATTACTGCATCTATTTCAGTACCTAAAAAGAGAAATGTAGTTATAATAGTTTAGTCAACAACAGAGATATTCATCATTACTCTATAAGGCACAGTTAACTCCTTGTTGCTCATAGAGTTAGTTTAACCAAATCCAATCATTGGTATAAATGTATTGGTATTAAATATATAAATTATATGTTTTTAAATTAGGATTAAAGATTAGTTAGTCAATGACCCCTTTTATCACATAAGAGAGCTGTTTTGTATCCTCTGTAAATGCAATATTTTAATTTTTTCTTTCGGACAATGTCTATGTATGTGTCATGTTGGTCACAAGGACTGTGCTAATTCAATAAATAAATAAAAAATATAGTTACCTAGTAGAACCCAAATTTTCCCTTTATCATGCATATCTTTACTTTCTGTTATACTTACCTGTAGTAAGTAGAGGACGCAATCCACTGAAAAAGTTGATATTGAGATTTCGCCGAAATATACGTTTTGAGACTCCTTGAATCCGAAAAAGCATTCTTCGAATAAGGTCCCTATATGTGTGTCTGTGTGAACAGCATAAATCACAAACCAAAAGTTGGTTAACTTGGCATTGGTATTTAGTTCGGCATCTTCCAAAGGTGCGACACAAAATCTTCAAAAAATCTCCCAACCCCAAACTACCCTTTACATGGAAAATTTCTCGGGAAGTTTTATTTTCCCACAAATGGCTCTAACGACTTTGATTAAAATACCAGATATTTAAGATGTTTTCGTGACAAATGAAAAGTATATCTTGATTTTTCTGGGAATAACCTCTGAGGCCCCCTACCTTCTGAATGATTTTTGTATAATTGGTAAGCCGTAAGAGATAGACGAAATCTTACTCCACTCATTAATATAACTGAATTGTAAAGCTAACCATTTCAAAGAAATTACTTGTTATTGGATTAAATTTTCAAATAGTTATACTTATCTCAACTGGAACTTTCTCATGGTCGTACAAAGAACAGGGAATTTCAAAGGCACCACGTGCGACACGTTCTTTAAAAATGTGACTATCGCTTTACCCACTGTATCCTACAACGAAATGTGTAAACGTGAATTGAAAATTATTTGAATATTGAATAAGTAGAAGAACAAGCTTTTGTAAGAGAGCTTGAACCCTGCGTCGTGGCGCAGTAGGCTGGAGCGTGGTGCTCTGGTTCCCGGAATGCACCCGGGTTCGATCCCACTCACGGGGGTGCGGATTTTAGGTCCCGGGTGCTCACTCAACAACGTGAGAAAAGTGAGGATCTGCGATAGGCAGCGGTCCTAGTCTCGTGAGCCAACTATCCGGCTGGGAGATGCGTGATGCTGGCCACATTACCTCCCTGTATCGGTTGAATGATCGCCCACCGCACGTGGGCGTGAGGTGGCAGTCGGGTTGGCAGGCCCAGATCCTTCGCAGGCTGTAGCGCCACAGGATTTATGTAAAACAGAGTTTGTAGAAGAGTGAGTAGAGAAGGTCATGTGGTATTAGAACATCGTATTTTTTCTATTGATGCAAACCGAAAGTCGTGACAAAAATACCAAAAGTGGCTAGATAAGCCAATCTGAAGAAACCGTCTGGTTTATCTTTCTCACTGTCAAGTGGCAACTTTCCTTCCCGGATGAAGCAACGGAAAGAGGAACTTTGTGGGGAATTTACTTCCTGTTCACTTGAGTCGTCCTAACTCACGTTTAGAGGTCGAGGTCTGGAATGAATTCCTCATATTGTGATATATGTGTCGTTCTGTCCTGTGTGTATGTTCGACATAGTCTTAAATTTAACTTAAGAGATCAAACTGCTTTATTGAGAGCTTCTCAAATACTCCCCTCTGTTCTAAAATATCTTACGCACAAATGTTAATTATGCAGAATTATTGCGTAAGTATAGATGTTTGAATATTACGCTATGCTAATCTGTTGAATTGTCCTACACCGTGGCGCTGTGGGCTAGAGCGTGGAGTTCTGGTTCCCAGCCAACATTCTCACTGGGGGATGCGTGATGCTGACCTCATCATCTCCCCGTTTCGGTTGGATGGTCGCCCACCTCTGCGTGTGCACGTGGGCGTGAGGACGGGTTGGGTTAGCAGATTTAGGTCCTTCATAGGCTGTAGCGTCATTATTATTATTATTATTATTATTATTATTACTATTATTATTATTATTATGTTCGATTGATGAATATTACTTGATTCCGTATGAATGAAATAAGTGTAAAAAGGGAGCTCAACAGCAGAGGTGAATCGCATTTAAATGAATAAAAAGTACAACAAAAGACCGCTGAATACCTATTGTAATATAATTTGGTATTTCTTGCTTAAGGATACTCGATGCTGCATTTTCGACATTTCAAAGCTAAAGCAACTATTCTAAAGTTTCCATAGAGAAGTAATTCTTCTATTACTGCAGTTTTGATTTTCTGACCTTTTATATGTGACGTTTAAACTGACGACTGCAAGTGTGTCCAAATGGCACTCAAATTTTAATTCTTGATTTTCTAGTACCTATTATTGCTTACTTACATGTTTGCCACTTTGAAGTGTTTCTTATTATGCAAGTTTAGTTGGCTTCCTTTAAAATTTGCTATAAACGATACTTGAAAGTGAATAAAGAGAAATAAACAAACTTTTCTTAACAGCATGCACAGTTTCGGAATAAAAGTTTTAATAACTTAGTACATTATTGATTTTAGAACACAAACACTGCTGTATATTATGTTATTTAGTCTTGAAAAGCTTTTAATGTTACACAAAAACTTATATTTTATTATAAATAACTGCATTTGAGAAATATATGCTACATTTAAAGATTTAAAATATCCAAACGTTATAAATAGTTGACTTTTATTTTTAAAGAATTATTTTCTTGTAAAATTACGTATCCCGAATCATGAAAATAAATTTTATTTGATTATTGAGTTATATAGATCTGTAATAAAAATTTAAATAAATTGTTTAAAGCTTGTATAGAAATTAGCACTAAGTGCAGACAAATCAAAAGTAATAGTGGAGGAGGAAGAAGAAAATTATTTTTAAATTGAGTTTTATTTATGGACGCTCTTTAACTGCTGTGGTTCTTAGCATCCCATTGTATATTGGGCGTGAAAGTTCGGTAATTTTGCTCAAAGGCCTCTTTATCAGGATTGAGGATCTTTTACGTACCGTAAATCTACGACACGGGACCACCGCTTTACTTCCCTTCTGAAGGAAGGCATGTTAAGGATTTTTACGCTCGTAAAAATCCATCACCCTCCGCTGGGTTTGAGCCCGCGACCTCGGAAACTAAATAAAGTGCCTTAAGATTTTTTGATGGTGATGTAGAATTATTAAAGAAGAGAAAGAGATCTTACAGCATGCTAAAAGAGACAGGTGGCGTTAAAGATGTATACAGGAAGAAGATAAACGCAAAATCCACAAGGAATATACACTTGCGAATATATGGTGAGATACTGTAGTAAGTGGATAAATTTATACCCAAAATGTTCCATAAGCGGTAATAGCGCTTTATGTGAAGTGTGACATATTTATTGCGGAAAGGTTTATGTTGCAACGGGTGAGAAAAAACTATTTTAAGCTATAAAATGAAGCATGGAGTATGTAAAATGGATAGGCAGAATATTTATAGAAGGTGTTCTAGAAATAATGGGCAAATGAATAATAATGTTGATACCGATAAAAAAGGATAAAGAAATTGACTTGAAGAAAGTGGTTGCTAACGATACACTGAATGTAATGTTTAATGAGAATATAGTTTGTGTGGAAGAAAGCACCTGATAATGCGTTTGTTAAAGTAAATCGTGGGACACTAAACATAACGAATTATTAAACTCCAAATTGTACCGGCAGATATACTTTTAGGGAGTGGAGACCCGCTTTTTGAGACACTACTCTTGTGAAACACGCTGTATATTTGCGAAAGCTCCGTCTCTGTCTACAAAATAGCTGTATGTTATAGCTCGATACAACAGTCGTAGAAAACCGCAGAAGTGCACACTTTGTGTCCTAGAGATACAGAACGGAGAGTAAATTACAGAAACTGGTTTCTCCAGTCTGCAAATGATGGGAATGTGGATCTGCGGCTTGAAGCATTGCTCCATTTACTAGCACAATTAGTACCTACTGGAATAATTGCTTTCGGTTTACAGAAAATCTCAGGATTATTCATGAACTCCATTATAAACACGAAAGCTGTGCGAGTAATATATTCAATTTAAGAAGCTGTTAATAGAGCTTCAGTAAAACATGAAAGATCTCCAGAGGTCACCAAGAAGTCAAGAGATGTTGTAAAATGGAATGTGATTATGAAATTTCAACTGAGTAAGTAAGTAACCACTTTAAGTTTTGTTTTGTAGAAACATTTGGTAGTAGCTTGACATGATTATACAAATTCTTCATGAGAACCTTATAATGTGTATTCGTCTGGTATTGAAAAACATCCAAGTGTAGCCATTATTTGAAATTCTTATTTTCTACAGTTAATGTTATTGTAAAACCTCTCAGGCTCCTACTTCATGTTTACATTTTCTAACACCTACCTATACAGTAGGCACGTGGAGGAAGAACTGCATTCTAAAAAGAAATTCCATCTCTATATTTTACCAGAAACACATGCTTTGAGATCCCCAATATCCAAAAAGGGAAAAAAACAACAACAAATAGAAAACATCCGTGTGCGTACATGTGAGCGTCTGTCCGCGTGAGTGTAGTTGTGGTGATATAACTCAAGGACACAATTTTGAATAAATAACAAACTTGGTATTTAAGTTCAGAATCTGAAGATGCGATATGATCAGCATCAAGAAAATCCCTCACTCTAAGCTACCCCTTACTTTTTACTTTTTCATAAATCTCTCTAATATTTTGATTATAATACAACTTGTTTAAAAATTTACATGACTTATAAAATGCATATCTATTTTCTGTAGAGAGTCTGTAAAGTCCTGTTCATTCTGAATGACTTCTTTATATTTTTATATAACAACAAAGCCACAAGAGATAGAAAGAAGCCTATCATACAAAAAAGCTTAGATCTGGTTAAAACACATAATTTACGTAAAATGTATACGTTGATTGTGTTATTAACCAATTACTAAGAGTTTCAGTTTTCCAACATTTTTCAAAGTATCTGATAAGTTGATAACCATTCATTTGTTTCTCGGGAAGTCATACAAAGAATATGAAATTTCAAAGCCATGAACACATGTTTGCTTTTCTATTTTCTCAAAAATGACACTATAATTTTGAATAAAGTATCTCACTTTCGAGACATTAGCAACAGAAGTAAACTGTATACCTTGGAATTTCTCCGAACAACTTGCGAAATCCTCTTCAATTTATTTAATTTTATATATTCAAATGGGAGCCATAAACAATAGAAACATCTTACTACAAGAAAAATCCAGAGCTCGTTAAAACAGAGGATTTATTTCAAATAAACGTTTTCAAGCATTAACGACTTTCGCAATGTTTACTCCTATTTATTTGGGTCTCCAATACTTGAAACAGTGAATTAAGAATGTTTCGTGGCCATTTTTGTTTCTCTTCAGCCCTGCAAAGATACAATTTCAAAGTAAACACATACCAAACAGTTGATTGGCGTATCAACCTCCTCTCTTCCCTTGTGTAAGTGTTATAAAATGTATGCTGAAACAATTAATTCGAGCATTTGCAATGTTCAACAGAAAGCAAATAGAAAAACAGCTTATTTAAGGCAATTTGCAAAACATATGAAAATAAGTAATGCTAAGTTCAGTAAGTCGTGTGACAAAACATTATAGTTTTGCCCATGTAGTGAAAAAAGTTTAAACCCCCCAATAGTTTGAGGTATTTCCGAAGAAGTTGCAGGTTAAATGTCCTATTAGCACTCACTCTAGTGCTTCTTATATAGTATTTATGTTGTTCTTGTGATATGTTTCTAAGGAAGTACTCTAAAACAGAAACGAGGAGGAGAAAAAAAGAACAATAGGCAAATCCTCAGAAAATGGTAGCACTAAATCTACAAACTAGAAAATAAATTACAAGCATTGCTGTTTAAAAACTTGTTTTCCAGTTAAACGTTGGCTTAGTGGAATGATGATGAACCTTAGACAACAGAATTAAAGGACATGTGCCGGCGACTGAGGTACGCTTAATACCGGAGACATAAAACAACTTGATTACGGACAAGTTTTGTAAACAAAGCCCAGTTGGTATGCATATGCTTCTAACGGAATACAACGCATAATTAATTAGTTCCAATTTTGATCTAAACATATGGAAAATATTATATTTACAAAACTATATCATAACTGGCACAAATTAGAGACAACATTTAGCGGGTTGAACGCTTGACAAACTAGATGAAATATAAAACATAATGTGGGATCTTTCTTAAGAAACTTCACTACTGCCAACATCTTTATGTATTTTCATGTGAAAGAAAAGTATACCAAGAAGCAGAGTATACTATCGAGGCAGATTATATGCCAAGAAATTAAAATTACATTCTCGTTACGCTATACTTTATGTAACAGGAGTTTTGAGAGAATACGAATTCACTGGCTTAAAATGTTACATGCACAGGAATCTATCTGTATCCACTTGCACATTTTTGCAAACAATATTTATGTCATAACGCTTACTGTCAGCAAAGGCAAATGTATTGCAGTTCAGGCTGAGCTGTTAAAATGCACCTACAACAGGAGCAGTAATCCCCATGCCATTAGTCACCTGGTTTTGAAACATGAATTATTTATCCTGCCTTTAAGGTCAAGGAATGACCTTAAATTAAATAATGCATGGCTAGTGATGCTGCAAAACTATTGTCAATATCGTAGTATTTAGTCTATGACTTTAATAAGACTATGTAACTTCCAACACATGAGTTTCATCGCACGACCATGAAAGAGTACGAAATTTACTTACATAAAAACGTCAAATCTATTTACACCAGCTTCAAGAGGCCCTAAGTAAAATCTTTCATTCAGTTTTATTGCTTTAAAGGGTTATACAAAAGTAATATACGAGGTCAACAGATACAATGAAATGAAAATTAATTATATACAATGTATACCAAACCATACACAAATTGGCAATATTAAAATAGCATAAGAGTGCCACGAATTAAATATTAATAACGGATGCATTACGAACAGTAAATTCATTAATAGATTAAAATTTGCTATTCATAAGCCAAGGGTGCAATCTTTGCTGATTATTTTATCTAGTAATGCAATTACAGCTTTAGGTAGCTAATTAAAAAGTTTAATACCAATATAAAGGTAAATTTGTGAAGTTTTATTAAGCCTATGCTGAGAATTTTAACAATTTCACAATTTAGCATAGTGTAATTACGAATATTGGAAATTCTGTCATCCATATATTGCTTCTGTTTCACAAATAGAAATGGAGTATAGACAGTACTCGACTATCTTCTCTGGATAAAGATATTTACATCACAATGTCAGTGATGAATTCTACGACCATTTAACAGTATTGAAACAAGAACGTGTGGTATCCATCCAGGTAAATTTTTGACGACAAGAAATGTTTAAACAGAGTTAAATATAAACTGTATTTTAAAATATAATATACCTATAAAACAATGAGAGATTGGCTATCTTTACATATGCTCAATGAAAAGTCACAGAATGGAGCGAAAATATTGTTTTCGGCCTAAAGTAGGTCATATTCTATTTGAAAAATCTGATGTGTTACACTCACATGACTTTCTCTACTCTTGTACAAAGTATTTTTACAAACGCTTATTCTCCATATGCTTCATGTTAATCGAGATAAACATTTGCAGACTCTATCTTATTGCTAATTTTCTTGTAGATGTAAGGGAAAAATATATTTACAAGGGCAATATAGAAATACAGTAGCCTTTAAGCACATACATATCTCTTAATAGCTGGTTGCTAGGTGCAGCACCATTCTCTTTGCCACAGATTATAACTCTTTGCATATCCAAGACAAAAAAATCTGATGTGTTACACTCACATGACTTTCTCTACTCTTGTACAATCTAATTTTACAAACGCCTATTCTCCATATGCTTCATGTTAATCGAGATATCGAAATGTCAATCTTATTGGTAATTTTCTTGTAGATGCAAGGGGAATATGGTAGCTTTTAAGCGATAGTCAAATATTTTAACGCTGGTTGCTATGTGGCGCATTCCATTCTCTTTGCATGTCCAGGACATAAAAAAATGAATAACGAATTTGAGAAAAAGTATAAGTATTGCAAAATTTAAGGAAATAACAAGCAATATCTCGAAAACGGTTCACTCAACAAAAGAAATGTATATGACATAAGTTGTGTATTTTAACGCGATCTATATTTTTTGTGTAGTAAAATTTTGTCTATCTCTTATAGTTTACCAGTTATGCAAAAGTCGTTCAGAATGAAGAATACTTTTGGAGACATTCCCAGAAAATTCGAGATATACATTTCATTTCTCATGATATTATCTTAAACATATGATATTTTCATCAAAATCGTTAGAGCCATTTTTGAGAAAATTAAAATTTTCGAAAAATGTTCCATGTAAAGGGTAGTCTGGGGTGGGGGGATTTTCTTGAAAACCTTCGTGTCGCATCTCTGGAAGATACTGAACCTAAATACCAAGTTTGGTGTTTATCCGACTGTTCGTTTTTGAGTTATGCTGTTCACACACACACAGACACACAGACACACACACACACAGACACACACACACACAGACACACACACGGACATGTTTCCAAAAATGCTTTTTTTGGATTCAGGAGGTCTCAAAACATGTATTTCCGGTGAAATCTCGGTATCGAATTTTTGGGTGGAATGCAATACTTCCCCTACTTACTGTACGTAGTAGAGAAAGTAAAAATGAATAACGAATTCCCATTTGAGAAAATAAGTATTGAAAACTTTAAGGGAATAACAAGCAATATCTCGAAAACGGTTCACTCAACAACAAAAATGTATATGACATAAATTGTGTATTGTAACGCGATCTACATTTTTTGTGCAGTAAAATTTTGTCTATCTCTAATGGTTTACCAGTTATGCAAAAGTCGTTCACAATGAAGAACACTTTTGGAGACATTCCCAGAAAATTCGAGATATACATTTCATTTGTCATGAAAATATCTTAAACATATGTTATTTTAATCAAAATCGTTAGAGCCATTTTTGAGAAAATTAAAATTTTCGAAAAATGTTCCATGTAAAGGGTAGTCTGGGGTGGGGGGATTTTCTTAAAAACCTTCGTGTCGCATCTCTGGAAGATACTGAACCTAAATACCAAGTTTGGTGTTTATCCGTCTGTTCGTTTCTGAGTTATGCTGTTCACAGACACACACACACACACAGACACACACACACACAGACACACACACGGACATGTTTCCAAAAATGCTTTTTTTGGATTCAGGGGGTCTCAAAACATGTATTTCCAGTGAAATCTCGGTATCGAATTTTTGGGTGGAATGCAATACTTCCCCTACTTACTATACGTAGTAGAGAAAGTAAAGATGTAATTAAATTAACTGGAAGCATTTAGAAATAAACTTACCAAATTGTAATTTTACTTTTAAAATAATATTAAGAGCAGTAGATAACTGTAGTTCAGATGATAAGCTTTCTAGAGATAGGAAAAGAATAATTAATAATTATTAAGTAAGCGACAAGGCGATGTGTGACACTAACAGGAAATAAAGAAGCAAAAACAGACAACATGAAGTACAGTTCAAGCAAGCTCTTTGTTAGAATAATGCATTAAAATATAAGGTTGTTTTAAGGGAAAAAGAAAGGTAAAGTATATGGAAAAAAGGAATCTCCTAGCATGTGAATTTCAAAGGGAAGGACATATAATATCCTATCGACCAAGAGTTATTTCACATCCATTATATGCATAATTAGCATAAAACCATCATAAGAGTTTAAAACATATATTTTATAAAGCATAAGTAAATTATTTCCACTTGTAAAATAAAATACAAATAAAACTGATTATAAAAATAAGGCTAATTCAGCTTAAACGTGGCTGAAACTAATTTTTGGACAAAGAAAAATAAGTTCCTATAAAAGACACAGCATAATTAACAAGAACAAAAACTACAGCAATAATATGTTGTTATTATTATTACTATTATTTTCACCACAAATCTTAAAATCCAATAGCTTATACACCTCAAATTATATCCTATCATTTTTACATTCAAGAAGATAAAGTATTATTATTTATATCAGCATAATAATAATAATACTAATAATTGTTTTTGTTTGTAATTCTAGTGTTTGAGACAGCGCACATACGGAATTTTATCCCACAGTGTTTATTTTATATGCCAGCAAATTGACTGAAAAGAGTCGCATTTAAAAAGGTAAATACAATAAAACCATTCTAAGACTGCATTTTACAAAACTAATGCTTTAAATGTTAAATTATTGTAATTTTTCAGCGAAAAAGCTCTATCAAGATTCATCTTTTTCGGAAATGTTTAATGTTTTATATAACGTGTGTGCTTTAATGAGATCCACAATTTTAATGTATCAATATTCGTTTGTCTCTTATCGTTTACTAGCTGTACGAAATTGTGTGTGAAGGGAAGTTCACAACTATTCTCAAAAAAATCACGATAAACAGTTTATTAGTATGCGAATATCTTAAATATTAGGATACGTTTTTGAGTAAAGAAAACGCAAAGAAAAATGTTTATGAAAGGGATAGTTTCTTGAAAATATTCGTGTCGCATCCTTGGAATGTGATGAACTTAAACACCACAACACCACACATGTTTACTTATCAGACATTTTATTACTGAGCTGCACTCTTCACACACATACTAAAACTTTTTGGGGGGTTAGCATGTATCTCTAGTGAAATCTCGAAATCCAATTTTTGAGTGTATGCAATACTTTCTATACCACCATTGAGAAAGTAGGAAGCATACATTAGCTCTAATTTAAAGCTTAATAATTTAAATGCATCTCTCTATGTTTATGATCGTATTCTGTATCCTATCCTTTTAAGAAGCCCTCCAAATCAGTACCAGACAAATACATTTGAAAGAGAATATTTTATTTAAACCATCCAAATGCATTGCAAATTATGCTGCTTATTAAGTATTCATTCATTCATTATCTGTTTACCCTCCTCTTACGTAGGACTTACACCCCCCAGGACTTACAAGCGGGTGCCTGGGGTCAGAGGCCCGTCGAGGAGCAGACACTCATGGATCAGACAGAGCAGCCAGGATGGGTGATCAGCCCGATGCCTGGTATGGGATGAAGGAAGTAGATGAAACGAAATGTTGGTGAAATGGATGAAAGGAAAGGTGATGATGGAGCAGTTGGTGGAATGAATGGCGGGGGAAACCGGAGAACCCGGAGAAAACCCGCCCAGACGCCGCTTCGTCCACCACAAATCCCACATGCAATCCCTGGGATTGAACCCGGGTCGCCTCGGTGGGAGGTCTAACCACTCGGCCACGGCGCCGCCTGCTTATTAAGTAACCAGCATTTATTAGCACCGTGAGAAGTAATTATTTTGGATATATATTATAGGACTTTATATTCGTTATTTTGAATGCTAGACATTTAGTTTTCTATTTTACGTCTTTTTTAAATGTTTAAAATTACTTCATTAAATTTGGATTTTACTATGTCCCTTAAGAACAATTGCAAACCATTGCCCAGACACATATCACACCTCGGTTACGAAAAGTCAGCACTCAGTTATTCCCGCCTCTCAGGAAAGGAAACAAAATGAAAGAAGGACAGCAATTACTATTTCAGATGCATATGGTGGAATTCAGAAAAAGAAATTAGTTAATCCTCATACCAAAAATCAGACAGACAAAAAGAACGGAAAACACAAAGGAACAGCGAAATAACCGAATTATTCTCTTCAAAAGTCGCAGATAGAATTAAAACGAAGATTGCATTATCTCTTAACAGTTGCAATCAGTGGCCATAAAAAAATGAAGTTGTCCTTTTACCGCTCCAGAAATGTACTTTTTTTATTCCTGTAGAACACACAGCAGAATTAGAGATCGAGGAGAGGGTAAATTATAAACCATGTGGCAAACCGTTATGCGAACTAGCTAGGGAATAATTATAATCTAGCAGATAATAATGTTAATATTAATCAGGAAGCATAGAATGCAGTTAAAAATCGTACATGTGGCTAAGTTGATAGTAAACCCGTTTAATACTTCTAAATATGTATTTCAACAATTCATTTAAAAACGTTACGAGTTTGCCATTATAAACATGTTAATTACTTTCCCAAATTTAAATGATACATAATATAAATTAAAACAACATAGAACCGAAAAGCTGATAACACTATAGCACGAGAGACAAGCGGCACACATATACTGCATTTTCTATCCACAAAGAAGATAATAGATCAAATATGATGTGACACATTCACATTAGTTTCTTGACCCTCTATCGTTTTTAGCCAGTATAGGAACTACTCTTACTAAAACTAATTTTTATATCTACTGCATTTAATCCAAATAAATCTTTGCAGAAATAGCTGCATTATATATTTCTTTATACACACAAAAACAACCGCGATAGTCTAATGTTTAAGAACTGGACGCTATATGCTGGACTTAAAATCCCATACTGTTTCCATGCAGTCGCGAGAAACAGCTGAATGTTGAAAGGACTTTAATGAATGACGAAGCGGTTAACAATTCGAACCGTCAATAACGGATATCTCAGAAATGGCTTATGATACACACAAAAAACGTATTTTAAATAATTGTACGCTTTAAGGAGATCTACCTTTCTTACCTAGTACGTTTTCGACTATTGCTTAGCATTTACCATTTATACAAGGTTATACAAAATTCCTTCCAAATTGAAGAGGACTTCAAAGGCTATTTCCAGAAAACTCAAGAACTTAATGAACTTAATTCTAAGTTTGGCACTTATCCGACTTTTCGTTTTTGAGTTATGCGTTCACAGACACACACACGGACCTTTTTCTAAAACTGCTTTTTTGGATTCAGGTGGCCTTAAAAAATTATTTCTAGTGAAATCTCGGCATCGAATTGTTGGATGGAATACAATACTTCCCCTACTTACTATACGTAGTAGAGAAATTAAAACTCTGATGTGTTGCATTCAGAAGAGTTTCCCTACTCACAATTCTATAAACTACATTTACAAAACTTTCTCTTCTATACGCTTCTTGTTAATCAAGATAAACGTTCGTTAAATATTTAGACACTTTGTATTAGATATAAGGTTATAGTACGTAAACCGTATTCAGATTTTTAAAGTGTGTAGCTATGTGATGGCTTTGAAATTTCATCCTCTTTGCCTGCCACGGGATAAACGAATAGCGACTTGCCATTAGCAAGGAATATAAGTATCTAAAACATCACACTAATAACAAAGTATATATTGGAAATGGTTAATGCCACAAAAAATTTATTGACACAAATTATGTACTTTAAAGGGTTTATATTTTTGGTACAGCAAGATTTTAGTCATCTCTTACGAATTACAAGTTATACAAATCATTAAGAATAAAGGGGACTAAAGGCTATTTCTAGAAACTTGAAGGTACACATTTTATTTATTAATTATATATTATATTTTTGTTATATTTATATTATATATTTTAATCATATGGTGTTTAATCAAAAGCATTACAGCCAATGCTATAAAATAAAGAATAATGAAAATTGTTCCATGTGAAGTTAGTTTGGGGTGGAGGATTGTCTTAAAAATCCTTGGAAGATGCTGCACTTAGATACAAAGTTTGATGTTTAACCAACCTTTTTCGGTTTTGAGATATGTTATTAACACACACGCGTGCACAGAGAGAGAGAGAGAGAGAGAGAGAGAGAGGCCTCTTTCTAAAGCTTCCTTTTTTGAGTTAAGGTGGATTCAAAACATGCATTTCGGGGGAAATCTCGAAATCGAATTTTTGGGTAGAATAAAATAGTTCCTCTACTTATTATAAGAACGTAGTAGAGAAAGTAAAACTTAATATAATTTCAAGAATCGTATAAACGAAGTAAAAATTAGCACAATCATGCTAAGTATGCTTTGTACGCATCTTTTAATTACATCAACTACATAGAGAAACGCATGATACAAATCTTTCAAACTATAGAAAATGTATCTAATTTGTTTAAAATATGCTAATCGTGTTTAAAATTATAAATCTATTAATTATGATTCACAAGCGATGGTTACAGTTTGGCACAGTAGCACGAAGCTACGCATTTTGTAGTGGAGCCAATACTCAATTCGGGCTAGTCTCGTAGCTCCGTGGTAGATCCACCTGGTTGTCCCGGCTGGGAGGTTGAAATTTTCCTCTAGCCAAGATGATTCCCTATCCTCCCCAGAATCTAGAAGCCTGAATTAATGTGTGAATGCATACGGCAAGTGATCTAATATACAAAACCCATAGAAATATAGAAATCCAACGACAAGTGCACACCAGTTAAAACCACTGCGGAAAGGCAATATGTTCCAAAGGAAAAAGGCCGCATAAATAGCCACTGCAGTTAAAGGCAGGGTATAAATGGAACAATAAAAAAATTCCAAATTCAATTCCAAATCCACAGGCACCAGTTTCTCCTGGCTGGAGGATGGGAATTTTTATTCAGCTAGGATTAATCAATCTTCCCTATAGTCTGGAGGTGTGAGTGAGAGTGTAGATGTGGGTGTGAATGTAATGTTCATAAAGAAAACCCAAAGTTAACACAATAGTAAACGAGTAAACATCGTTGCCAATGAGCAATTATTCCAAAGGCAAAGCCCCTATATGATCTTAACAAACAAACAACAATATTCAATTGTTTAAAAAATCAACTCGGTAGAACATGTTTCCATGATATAAATCAAATGATACTCAAACGAACTTAGAGTTACTCGACATTCGTGTTTTTGGGATAAAGGAAAACTCCGGAAAAACTTTATCCGGGTAACTCAACCGGATTCGAACTCGTCGAGATTCGAACTCGGGACCTCTTAACTGTAATACAGACACATACCTCCACACAACAGAATTAGGCTATAAACTTTTCGTGTAAGCTAATAAAAGGACTACTTAACATTCCAAAGCTAAACTACTAGTATGAATAAAGGAATTCAAGAAACAATAATTAATATTCTGTAAACTGCACTACGATTTTACTTCTTTCATATATTTCTGTTTAACTATAACGAAATAGGGATGAAGAAAACCTCACAGTTAATTTAGCGGAAACTCAGCATCTAGATTTTATTCCTCAAGAAAATACTCAAAACATGCTATTTTAGTCAAAGTACTGAGGAGCTTTTAGAAAAATACGAAATAAGTGTAATTTTTGGTCGGACAGAATTCCTTGAATATGTTCGTCTTAAAGCCATAAAAATACACCCTATTTAAGCATAAAGTTAGAAAACTATCTGATTTCACGTTTTTGAGCTATACTAAGATTCACACCCACACACACATACACAAGCGCGCGGATGAGCACTTATTTAGGTCACCGAGACTCAAATAAAAGATAGGAAATTATTTCGAAGTAAATGAAGCATTTACTTAAATAATAAATAGAATTAAAGTTAAGCAACCAAACACTACTAAATGCGATTTTAAATCACTTGTTTGAAATTATCCATATTTCTACATCTAGTTTCTTGCTTTATTTCATTCGAGGGACCTTGCAACATGTATTTATAATGAAATTCTAAATCAAATTTCAGAGTTCTGTTTACCGATTTCCGGTGAAAATTCCATATGGACTTTGTTTACTTTTGAGTAATCTCGATCACTTTAATTACTCTCAAGCTTGTTATTTAAAGTTTGTTACTTTGGGTTAACCACCAAGGCAGATCAAACATTTCCTATTATAATATACATAATATATGTAACATAAAATAATATAATAATAGTATAATACATAATACTATATATAATATTACACACATAAAATTTACATTCACATACACTATATATGATTATGTAATATTTATAATTCATGTTATATTGCATTTAAATTGGAAATTAAAATTGCTAAAACTGTTTCACGTTTTATCTTCTAAAATATCAACATTAATCTAGTCAACTTAAAATTTCTTGGTTTAGTTTCTTTCCATTTGTTAACTTATTGATTTTAAGGCTTTATTATTTGCATATTCCACGTGTCTAATAATAAAATAAAATACCCAAATTATAATGCGAAAGTTTCAAACGAAAATCAGTAAGTTTAAAGCAAATAATTGGTGAAAAATGAGAATATAACTAGCCAAAAATCCAAATGTTGTTTTCCTTCTGTTTACTATTATTCTTTGGATACAACTTACGTAATATAGCAAAATTGAGAGCGTCTTTGCCATTTTCAGCATTATTTATTCCAAACTGAAATTGATTTATCTCCGTTATAACCTTTGAGACATCCGCCAACACTTAAAATATTCCTTCGGTGCAATTTTTATTATTTCTGTGAAGCTTTGCAAGAACTCTCCCCAATATATGCTTATTGAAACCTACTATATAATAATTGCGCTAAGGTTCGTGCTCTCTTAAACTTTTCTGCTGAGTTCAAATAACTGCATAACTTTTGAAACATTAAGAATATAAAAAAAGAAAGTAAAACTTTTTCCCTCTGAGATCTTTATTTATAACTGATTTTCCATTTAAGATCTAAATATTAAATATTCAGGACAAAAAAAAAGGTTTTAAAACGTATTGAGAGAAGAATTTTTGCTAAATCCTTGAAATTTAGTTTAAAAATTATGAAACCGCTACACTTTCAAACACCAATTTCATATCAGTACTTCTATAAGAATAGGTGTTTCAAAATAAAGAGAATCAACTGTACATGTTTACTTTCTTTACGACGTACCTAGCAGGTAGAGGAAATATAGCATTCCACCCAAATGTACGATGACGGGATTTCACAGCAAATACCTGTTTTGAAGCTCCCTGAATACAAAAGAGGTATTGCCAGTAAAGTACTCGGGCACCTGTGTTATGTGTGGATCTGTGAATAATATAACTCAAAATCGAAATGCTGGATAAATAAATTCCGAACTTGGTGTAAAAGATGGAACAACAAGATTTTCAACAAAATCTGGCTGCCGCAACCTTTCCCTTCATTGAAAATGTTTCTTTATTACCTTCTCTACCACGTACCTACATAATAGGTAGAAAACGTATTGATTTCACCGGAAATATATGCGAGACAACCTCAATCCAAAATAAAAGCACTTTTAGAAAAAGGTCCGTATTTGGACGTGTGTCTGTGAACAGCATAATTCAAACATAAAAAGTCAGAAAAATACCAATCTTTGTACTTAAGTTACGTACCTTCCAAGGATCCGCCACGAAGATTTTCAAGAAAATCCCCCACCCCAACTATGCTTTATATGGAACATTTGTCGAATTTTTTTTTTCTCTAAAAAATGGCTCTAACAATTTTGATTAAAATAGCATATACTAAAGATATTTACATGACAAATAAAATGTACATCTTAAATTTTCTAGGAATAGCCTGTGAAGTCCTCTTCATTCGGAAGGAATTTTGTATAATCTTGGTAAATGTGAAGAGATAAACGAAAACGTACTACAGAAGAAATGTAGATCTCTTTAAAACACAATTTATTTCAAGTAACTTCTTGTGACATCAGCCATTTCTGAAATATCCGTTGTTAATTGCTCGAATTGTTCAATACAGGCCATTCTTTTAAAGTCCTGTCGATTTTCAGTTGTTTCTGGCGATGTAATGGAGAGTATGGAATTTTAAGGCAGAGTGTAGCGTCCAGTTCTAAAACATTTTGAATATCACTACTCCCTTTGTTTCTATTACGAAATATATAATGCAGCTATTTCCAGAAAGGTTTATCTCGATTTAAATAAAGTGTATAGGAAATTGGTGGTGTTTTACGTCCGTTCTTTGCATGCGGCACCACAATGGACACTGGCTGCGACATCGGAGTCGTTACGCTTGTTTAGAGGCGTCCTTTAGTCAACTGTTTATAACGAGAGAGTTATCAGTACAGCTGTCAAGTGTATCACCGCACAGCGGTCACGTAAATGAAATGCTGAATAAAAGGATAAGAAAGTCCACAATGTTGCAAAACTATATTGGAGTATGGGAAAATGTTTCCTCTATTATTATTGAAAACCTTTATTACAAACCGAATAATAGCACAATTGCTTCTGCGCATAGTAGATCGAGTAATGTGCGAAGACATATCAACACTGAAACATACAAATTTTGTGTTGCAAAATGTGAGGATAAACTGCTACAGCAAGGGTCACCTCCATCAAATCAAACGTTTAATGAAGAACTATGCGCCGCATTTATTTCTGTGGATATTCCGTTTGTAAACTACAGGATACAAGGTTGCGGTTTGTAATTCATTGCAATAAACTGACATAGAATCTTATCCACGTGCACATTGTGACATAGCGCTTTGCACTAATGATTTAATAAAAACATTTCAGTTATTTAAGCCAGCTGTATATGTTATAAATATTATTACAGAAATAAAGTAAATGCTCGCAAGACATGCCGAATTCTTCTCGTTTAGATGTTTATTTGGAAATGAAATTTGGAAGGAATTGCTCCAGGCCTAAATTTAGGGTACCTCCCCGGCGTTTGCTGAGGAAAACCTAGGAGAAACCTCAGTCAGAGTGGAAGGTCCTGCGTAATTTGGACCACGGATCTCCCATTCACAAGTCAGTGCTTTGACGACCTTAGCTGCCATGAAGTAGATATAAAACTTTCTTGAGAATTATTTGTAACAGCTATATAAAAATAAAATATAGTGCATGAAAAAGACAGCGAATGTTACATGCCCGATTTTTTTAGAATTCGCCAATCAATCGTATTAACGCAAGCATGTAATATCGTTCAGAATGTACTTTAAATACAAAACGCTTATGAAACCCCATTAGAGTCACAAGGCCAATGCATATATCGATGATGCACTATGACTCTCTGGATGAAATTATATCTGTGGAGCTTGCTTCCAAAAGGTATCAATTCCAACAGAGATAATTTTATAGGAAAACTGCTCATGTTTTAAAACAAGATTTATATATTCTTAAGGCTTCATTTTACTGTTTCTGTGCATCATTATTAATATTTTGCAGTATATGTATGTTATTTAACGCATTTGAAAATAGTTATCAATAGTTTTAATGTGGATTTGGTACTTATGACAACAAAATTGCATGTGATACACATTGGCATATTATAATTGAGTATTATAGATGGAGATACACAAGAATTACTTCCTATCACTGTAAAATTTAATACATTATTAAACATTATTTATTTTAAAATATGCAGGCTATCGTTGCTGTCCTATTTATAATAACGAATATTTCTAACAACAAACTCAGAGTATATAACATTACTGTAAAATGGGTGTTTGTGAATGTCACAATAGCCCATGAATGCTAACAAATCCTTAAAATCTTTATTCTTAGTCAATCCAACATGAACTTCATATCACACTGTTTAAATTCTTGCCAATGTAAAACCATATATCGGTACAAGAAAAGTTTGTTAATTTGGTTTCTCTTAATTTGGGTGAATTTGCTTAAATTGAAAATTGGATTATTATGGACAAATTTCATCTCTTCTCTGGTAGCTGGTTATAAAACAAAAACAATAGGGAAAGGCTTAGTATTTGCTATTTTTTTGCATCAAACTTATCATCTACATGGTGTTTGCTGACAGTATTGAGTGACCTTTGATGACAGGATTTGGTGTTTTTTTTTTAAAGAAATAGTTAGGCTTTACGTTCTAGAGAAGATATTTAATATGCTGCCACTTGTAACTAAATTTTCGAATTTTATGGGCTTGGTACAAGCTCCACATTTGAAGATTGTATACTTTGGAATGAGAGAGAGAGACACAGTTCGCTTACCTTGATGTCTGCGTGAAGAGCAAGTCCTGATGAAGTTACGGTCCTGCACTGGATGTTTTCTAAGTCCAGTTCCTTAAGCGTTTGAGCTACAGGAGGAAGTTTCAGAGCTTAGATACACTTGACCATTTCTCCTACATCCTTCTCCTCTTGCAACTCGTGACCTCTTCACTCCCTCTCCTACGCCTTATCATCCTTTTCCCACGGTAACAGTTCTTACCGAGAACTATTCAGAATCGGTACACAGAAAGATAAAACGCTAAATGGACCGGTGTGCAGCTTGCCCGTATTGCGTCACTTAACTAGAAATTGCTTGTCAATGACCTAATTGAATTTAGTGGCAAGTTGATGTAGAATAATGTCATTAACAGTTCAACAAGAAATGGAAGTTGTCGGCAAAGTTCTTGGAACTTGTGGTAGCGGTAGAACTTTGTGAATCACCAGAAATGCTCTTGCTAGACCTTGCTTGCAACACTTCATCAGCGTTACTCCATGAAATATACATCAGCTTCTTTGTTCACAATTGTGAAACTTTTCCTTATATTCCGGACTTGAAACAAATTCCACCTTCCACCTAGATTTCTCATTGTTCTTTTTACTTTCTCTACAACTTGTCTATAGTAAGTAGAGGAAGTATTGTACTCCACCAGAAAATTCGATACCGAGATTTCACTACTGCATCTTTTGAGAGTATCCGAATTAGAAAAGATGTTTAGAAAAAGGTCCGTGCGTACGCCTGTGTAGGTCTAACTGTAAACAGATAACCTAAAACAATTAAAAGTCGATTAAATACCAATCTTAGCATTTAAATTCAGCGTCTTCCAAACATGTGAAAGGAAGATTTCCAAGTAATCCTTCCACTCCAAACTACTCTTTGTATGCACAAGAATTTGTTACTTGTTTCTTAAAAATGGTTCTAACAACTTTGATTAAAATATTTTATGTTTAATATATTTTTATAACAAATAAAATGTATATCTTTAATTTTCTGAAAATAGTCTGTGAAGTCCTCTTCATTCTGAATAAACTTTTTATAACTTTTAAACCTTAAAAGATATACAAAAATGTTACTGTGGGTCTCGTTATATGTCATAATTTATGTCAAATAAAACTGTTTATGTCCTTAAACAATTATGAAATATTGTTTATTATTTCTTTGAATTGTCAAATGTTTTATATTTTTTCAACTGCAAAGTTGCTTTTGGCTTTATTCTTATGGTCATGCAAAGAGAACGGAACTTCAAAGCCATCACATAGGGAACTGTTCTTAAAAACCCTAATGTGTTACATTCATATGACTTTCTCTACTCTCTATGCTTATTAGTAGATATACAAATTATTTTTACTAAAGCATATTTTTCTGTCTATTCCATTTTAATCCAACTAAATATTTGTAGAAATAGTTACATAGGGATACAAAGGAAGAAGCGATAGTCAAATGGACGCCATACGCTGACTTAAAATTCCATACTGTTTTCATACAATCGCGAGAAACAACTGAATGTTGAAAGGGCTTTAAAGAATGACTAAGTAATAAAAAGTTCAAACCTTTAATGTCTCGGAGATGGCTGATACCACAAGAAAGTTATTTGAAATAAATTGTGTGTTTTAAAGAGATCTACATTTCTTGTTTTCGTCTATCGCTTAACGTTTACTAGCTATACAAGATAATTCCTTCAGATTGGAAAGGACTACAAAGGCTATTCCCAGAAAATTCAAGATATACATTTTATTTGTCACGTAAATATCATTAATATCACACTTTTAATCAAAATCGTTACAGCCATATTTTAGAAAATAAAAAAGTTCGAGAAATCGTCTTTGTAAAGGGTACTTTGGGGAATTTTCTTGAAAATCTTCCTGTTATATCTTTAGAAGGTACTGTACCTAAATACCATGTTTGGTATTTATCTGACTTTTCCTTTTTGAGCTATGCTGTTCACAGGAGCGTGCGTATACACACACACACACACACACACACATATACACACACGCATACGGACCTGTTTTTAAAAATGCTTTTTTGGATTGTGGCCCTCAAAACATGTATTTCCGGTGAAATTTCGGTATCAAATTTTTAGGTGAAATGCAATACTTTCTCTACCTACTAGATACGTGGTACAGAAAGTACAAATTTAACTATATTTAAGCCTACCATATTCCCTTATTTTCCTTGTACTTATAAGGTAATATGTAATAAAAGCATTTCTACAAACGTTTGTCTCAATTGATATGAGGGATAGAAAAATAAGGTTTCATAGAAATAGTCTGGTGAATAATGAATTGAGTAAGGCATGTGAACGCAACACCCCAAATTTTTTTTTCGTTCTTCTATTCAGGTTTGTTAATTACTTCATCCAGGGGATGTACTAGTTAGAAATGCAACGCAATACTATACTTTCTTAATACACACATCCATCAAAATCGTCCGAGGAACACCTCACATTTTGAAGTTGATTTCATACAACACAAAAACAAAAGACTGCGTAGATTCGTAGCTAAAGACAGGTTTAATAAGCTCCATATAAGATGTATGGTAGGTAGGGACTCTAGGACCAGGAGATGGGGTTCGGCGGGTTGCGGCTGGGCGGTGGCTTGCGCTCTCTATAGGTGTTTTCCCTGGCGTCGCTGCGGTACCGCTCGGTTAGGTCTCTCCTCCGAGTGGTCTTCGTCCCGGGGACCCTGAAGGTTGGTGCTTGCGGGCACGGCGTCGGATGCGTTCTATATGGAAACGTTAGGGTCCCCTCTACGCTTGCGCACGTCGGCATCCGGATCTGGTCGCCCTTCGGACCTTTCCCCTCATCCCTCTCTTCCAGGGGTCACGTTGGAAGTACAAGGGGCCTATTGACCTGCGCGCGGTGCTCTGCCCCGGTTTCAGGGGCCCCTCCGTGATAATACCTTTTACCTTTACATAGGAAGGAGCTGTTTAATTAATTTCTTGTTTTGACTGTCGTTGCAAGTAATCAAGACACAACATGCAGAAACCTCAGACTTGCGTAGTATATATCTTAGTTTCCCATATATTTAAAAAATCTGGATAGTAATGACTTTAAAGAATATTTAAAATATTGATCAATGCATCAAATTCTGATAATATAATCCTTACTGTAAGTTACAGGAGCTTTGCAAAACTAATTACCACTGGTAAGATAAAATTTCATAATAACTCACCCCATATTTAGAATAAGGCAGGTGTGCATCTCCAAGTGTGTTTGTGATATATGTGTGTGTGTGTGTGTGTGTGTGTGTGTGTGTGTGTGTGTGTCTGTGAACAGCATAACTCAAAACCAAATGTCAGATAAACACCATACTTGGTATTTATATGGAAAATTTTAGTTATCTTTTATTTTCTCAAAATTACCTCTAACGATTTCGATTAAAATACTATATGTTTATGATATTTGCATGTCTAAGTATCTTTAGGTAGATACTTCCTATACTTGCTGTAAGTAGAAAAAGTAAAAAAGTATGATATGAAATACAATATTTCGTATAATGTTAGTTAATAAATCCACAGAACTCTTATTTTGCTTTTACTCCTTTCTCTTCTTCCTTTTCAATAATATCACCATACAACGTGTAGCATATCTTGTAAATAGTTCGCAGTTATAAAGGAGAGTGGAGTTAACGCCGACCTTGAAGGGATACGCAATGAGCCAGTTAACGGATCGTGCGTTTTGACGTAACTTTCGAAAGAAGCATTCAACATTCGTGCGTGTCAAGAAAAGTGGTAGTCACGAAACATGTAATAACGTGATAACTAACAAAATATTTTAAAGGAAATTACCTTAAATGAATAGAGGAGTAGTAAAAGAGTCCAATCATATCACTTGTACCCAGAAATTGTTTCAGCAAACGCTCCAAATGGGCGTTCAGAACCAGGATGGAAAATTATTAGAACTCACACAGTTCGTGAGATAGAAAAATAGGAGAGAAGTCTTTGAAAAGTTCTCTTCGAGAGCGTCATTCGAACAAACGTTACAAAATTCTGGTACCTTGATTTATCCAAAGGAACGTTTGAACGCTGAAAATGTTCAACAGTTTTGAATTTTGAGCCACAGAAGCCACAAATATATAAAGAAACCGAGTATACCCAGGAGGTTTAAACGAAATCAAAGAGCCAAAAACACACAAAAACAGGCTGTAAGCGAGCTTATCGGGTATGTAATTTATTTTGGCTGTTTGCGCTTTCAAAATTCTTTATATCTCATTCTTGCTCACAACAATGCTTTATAAGTAACTTGACTATTCTTAGGTTTTCGAACCCGGCCTTTCAATTACTGAAAAAAAACTAAAAAATGTCTAAGTTTACGAATATCCAAAAAGAGAAAACCTTAAAAAAGAGTCATTAATATTATATATCGATGTAAATAGTAATGCATAAATATTAATTTAAGTATCTTTGTATTTCATTGCATTGTAATTTAAGATGGGATAGTTATCATTAAGTATTGTTTTGTATCCGTTTTAATAAAGGCTGAAAGCGTGCCAGTGAAAACGAAAAAGAATTATTTAAACTGTGTTGAACCAAGTTATATATTCGCTATGTACCATACTGGCACATTCTTAAAAATAGCAGGATATGATGGCTATAACAAACTGGCCCTGCCATATTCAAATACAAAAGGACACAACTTGTATCGAAAATACCAAAATTTTGGAAGCTACTATATGAACTTTTTAAATAACAATAATAATAAAATTAACTGTGATGGTAATAATAATAATAGTTAATAGTCTTTATATAACTAAAATCGGGTAATATCCCAATGTTCATGCTACTTCCTGAAACTGAAAGTAAATTCATTGTGTAAATATATTGATCTCTTACAAATTTTAAGGCGAGATAGTTTTTACATCCTGTATTTAAGGAAAGTTAAATCTTGTTATAAGCACTGAATAAAATGCTAATTTTTTTAAATTTGGAAAAGGTTTCTGAAGAATGTGCATAATTAATATTTTTAAAATGTTCATATGTTAAATAAACTAGAAAGGTTCAATGCATGCTTCATATTTTGTTAAATATTATCTCAACAGATTTTGAGAAAAATAACATCTAAAATATGCATTTTAAAACTGGTAAGATAGGATCTTTCCGAAGCCCCATTAGATTACAATATGAAGATTATCGATAAATTTTTCCCACTGAAACAGCCCTTGATATGATAAGGCTTTAACGATTTTGGTTAAAAAGTAACTTTTTGAGCTATTGGTAAGAGATATTTTCTATAAACAGTTGCTGAAAGGATTTTCTTAAAGCCCCCTTTAACTTCTGCAGTTATAAGGGGGGTTATGACTAGAGACAGGTGTACTGATGTATCTCGTTGACTGCAGGGTTTATTATTGGATTTTAATCGTTTTTTAGTGAATTTCGCTGATATTCACTCCCTTATTTACGCTATCCTGCTTATGGGAAGATAGAAAACCATCATATTAATGAAAAATTCTAAACAATCAACCGAGAACCGGACTTGGGGCCTCTGCAGCTCAGAAGTACTTTTGATTTTCACTTCTTATTTTATATATCCAGAACACCACAAGATATAAAATAAAAGGTAGCATAATTTATTTTTAAAAAAATCCTTTCCTAGCCTTGGCTATTTTTGAAAGGATCCATTATCTAAGATTTAATTGTTTCAGGAACGTAACTCTGGTTTATTTGAAAACACTAAGTTAAATTATTTAGCCTCTTACGAGCAGTAAATTTTATATATCAACCTCTTTTATTAAGAATATTATTGTCTAAACCTCCCGTATGAACATCACCATTTAAATGCCTGTGTATATTGTGACTATTATTATCCTTTTTAGAATCATTTTAAAGTGGCAACGGATGATTAAAGCCATGTGACTGTGGGAATTGGTAATTCCCGCAATCGAATTATCTAACAGCCTATGAAGTATTATGTCGTTTGTTTCTTATGTATTTTTTATGAAAAGTATCGAAGATTGTGAAAACTACATGAAAAAGCCAATTAAAGTTATACCTAAGTATAAAGCCAGAGTTGTACCCAAAATGTACTGCAGCATGGAATTTGTTGATATATCGGTGAATAACGTAAACTTTCCTGCGAATATTTCTGAAAGAAGTGCTGTCATTGATGTGCAGACGCTAACTTAAGATAAAGCTCATAAATGTGGCAGTTGCAATATTTTCAGCAAATATGACCATAAAGTCTACTCTTGACGCGGACTTGCATTTATTTAAACAGAATAAACCTACTCACTTCAAAATAGTAACGGCTGAACTAAAAAACGCAATTGGGTCTCTTGAAAGATACTATTTAGAAAGAAATCGATGGAAATACCTCTGAAACTATGATACCCTACTAGTCAGCATGGTTATTAAACGCGGGAGTTAGTTAAGTTTCCTACGACAACATATTCTTCCTATTTGGAGTAGCTTTTTTCCAGAAAAAGACAATGACATTCTTATTTCCTTGTACTTGCTAGGTACTGTTTCATTGTAAAAAATTATTTTTTGCTAGAAAATCTAAAACATATAAAATTGAAATATACGTTTATAAGACTCAGTAAGTTAAGTTCTGTGTAAGTGTTCTTCTTTAGATGCATATACCTCAGCTAGTTGTGGTGCCTAAATTAATAAATACATAGGAAAATCACATTTGTTGTTTAAACTCCTAATCGCCACCTTCTCTACTTTAATTGTGCGTAAGACGTTATACTCTACAAATGGTGTGTATATCGATCGGCAGCGTTTTATCATTAGTAATTTTATGATCTATTTTAAATAACACTACCTTCTTATGCCTACGAAATAGTCAATGTGAGTGTGCATTTTAGTAACATTGTGAAAAATAATTTCTATAAATAACTGTGCCGTAATGTTCCTTAACAGAAATGCGGTGACAATCTCTGTAAAATTGACATTCTGTGGAACTAAGAGATAGAAACTGAAAATATATCAGGGTTTGCACTGTAACTTTGATTCTCCAACGCACCTAATTCTTTAGGAACACAATTGAGCTGTATGTATCTGAAATACGCTGTACATAAATAGAATATAGAATCAAATGGAGTTTTAAACATGTTAGTTGTATTCTTCTGCTATAAATGCATTATTATTTGTTGTATCTCAAAGTTAGTGGCTCAACAGAGGGATTTTGTTATTTATTGAGAAGAAAACACGATGATGATCAGGCTCTTGAGGTAATACGGCTTGTTAAACTACAAATGTAGTAAAGTAATAGTAAAGTAACTATACAATATACGCAGTAAGGTGCCAAGACCAACACTCAGACTGTGTCGCTGATTAGAGGTCTGCACAGGACTAAATACTTGGGCCCGGTCCGGCCAAAACCTCGGAGAATAGTTTATAGCTACTGTATCGCCCGACATGGGCACGATTGTCTGATTTTGATTTAAATATCACTATTTTGCAGTTATTGATTATTATTATTAGTAGTAGTAGTACTAGTATTTTCTACTACACGAAGTGCTGTTGCCGGCGATACGAAGGGACTCAGGTTCAATTTCCGGTACCGGTATGAGGATTTTTCCCCTCCTGGAGGGCCTGAAAGGGATGCACTCAAATCCTTGGAATCAAATGAGGAGCCACTTTATAAGGTAGAAACAGTAGATGTACGTAGTAAGCGGCATGTTAACGATATACCTACGGCCTTACTGACACATGGCGCCACTATTACTGCACTCTACCCAGGATGTCTTGGGTGTGGGTTTTCGGAGGGAGTCGGAGTGTGTAGCCACCGTGTTCTTGTAACGCTATTCACAGTTGGCCAAAGCGAGTCTTATTAGAAAAAAGCATTTTTGGAAACATGTCTATGTGAGGTCTGTGTGTCTATATGTGAACAGCATAACTCAAAAACGAAAAGCCGGATAAATACCAAACTTGGTATTTGAGTTTAGTATCTTCCAAGAATGCGACTAAAAGATATTAAAACAATCCTCCCCCCTCAGACTATCCTTTACATTGGCGATTTTACGAAAATTTTGATGTTCTCAAAAAAGGCTCCAACGATTTTGGTTAAAATATCATATGTTTGAGATGTTTTCACGGCAAATGAAATGTATATCTTGAATTTTCTGGGAATGTCCCCAAAAGTCCTTTTCATTCTGAATGACTTTTGCGTAACTGGTAAACCGTATGAGATAGACAAAATTTATTACAAAAAATGTAGTGTCTTTAAAACACACAATGTATAAATTAAAAACTGAGTTTTATTTGTGGGCGCTCTTTAACTACTGTGAATGGGCGTGAAAACCGTAATTTTGCTCACAGACCTTTTATCAGGCTTGAGCTTCTTTTACGTGCCGTAAATATACGACACGGGACCACCGGCTTTACTTCCCTTCCAAAGAAAACCATGCTAAGGACTTTTACGCCCGAAAAAATCCATCGTTCTCCGCCGGAATTGAACCCGCGACCCTGGGAACTTGGCTAGCATGGTAACCCCTACACCACGGAGGACGACACACACAATGTATGTCACATCATTTTTTTTTTATTTGTTGTGGAGTGAACCATTTCCGAGATATTCCTTGTTATTTGTTTGAATTTTCAATACTTATACTTTTTCTCAAATGCAAATTCCTTATTATTATTATTATTATTATTATTATTATTATTATTATTATTATTAATGACCTGGATATGCAAACAGAATGAAATGCTCCACATAGCAACCAGTTCTTAAAAGATTTAACTATCACTTAAAGCCTATTATATTCCTCTTGCACTTACAAGAAAATTAGCAATAAGGTTGATTCTGCAAACGGCTATCTCAATTAACATAAAGTAGATGTAGAATAAGCGTTTGTAAAAACAGTTTGTACAAGAGTAGAGAAATTTATGTGAGTGCAACACATAAGACTTTTCGTCCTAGGATTGGGGATGCAATAGACTTACTCTGGCATTGGTCCCTGGCTACACCGGGGTAGTTGGAAATGAAAATGTGGACAGGTCAGTTAAAATGGGAGCGCAGGCCCCATTTATAGGACGGAACCGGTCTTGGGTATTACCAAATTAATGGTAAGGACAAATCTATTAGACTGGATTCAAAGACAGCATATAGAATACTAGGAACAAAGACATGGAAAGTTAATGATGCAACAACCATGCCTTAGAAGGAGTCCTGCATTCCTTAAATTAGTAGGAAATAGCTGAGGCTCATGGTGGGATTGATGACTGGTCATCGGAATTTAAAAAAACACCTGCATAAATGGGGCTTTCTGAAGACCCAAGATGCAGGATGTGTGGTGTAAAGAAGGAAGCGGCCTCGCACTTAATATTGCAGCGTGAAGCACTGGCAGTGAATAGACACAATCAATTTGGAACTGTTGATCCAAATGAGATGGTGTCTAATAAAAACCTAATCACGAACTCCTGCGACTAATTACAGTTTAGGGAGGCGATTATTGAAAAAACAGGGAGAAAATCATACAATAAGCCTAAGGTTTCAGTGTGAGCAGGTAGGAGTATGTCCCACCTATTAATCACCCTGTCAAATATCTAACCTAATTTAATCCTCTGAAGCTAATACGCATTAGTAACACCTGGAAGTCTAAATATAATGACGAAGCTGTACTCGAAGGGGGTAAATAAAAGTGAAATTATTTCCCAGAAAGTATAATAACAAACTATATAGGAATCACCATTATACAGGACATACATGAGTATAACACATTATAGCTACATGAAATAATTTAGCTTATATTCTTAGTGTGAATTTAGTTTACAGAAATTTGGAACAGTCCAGATAAGAGCGTTCTAGTACAGCGTATAGCCATGATCCTTTAAACCATAACGCTGTATGATATATTCATTCATTTATCTTAGAGTTGAAGGTTTTCATCCTTGGTGTCTGATGTTTCCAGCTGTAACCGTGCGAGGGAATGCCTGGAGAGTTAGAACAATCCATTTCCAGGACAGGGGACGTGTATGACTGGTTCCTCAGTCCCTCGGGGAACTTTGACAATGGGACTGGGCTGAAAACAGAGAGAACTGAAGTTAATGCAGGACCTGAGTTTTTTTTTCTTTCTTCTTTTTTCACATCCGGAGAGTTCTGGTGTTCTCACATTTTAACCTAGAACAACGCTTTGTGCCAAGTTAATTATTGTGTCACGAAGGCCTTGTTCATTTTACAAATTACAGGCCTCTTAAAACTACTCCATGCCAAGATAGTGAGCCATGATTACTATAGAGAAATGATAAACAAGTAAACAATATTTGTACATCTTCGTAGTTTACAAGATAAAAAAATGTAGCTTTCTAATCCATTATTTATTGTATCAATGGAAATAAGCCTATATCCATATGAAGGATCCCACAAAAATATTTTGCTTCCACTCACACAAAACTCACTCGCATTGATACTTTCTTTTGTTTCAATTATTTCACTTTTTCACCACTATTATTTACAGAATCACGCTGCGGTAACTTACCATGGTATTTTCTATTTTAAGATTTATAATAACTTCATGGCACTTTAAAGTAAAATAAATAAACAAAGAAAATATACAAGGTAAATATTGCTCTAACAGCCTTCAGCTGTTCATAGGGCAGACGACTGAATAGGCAGACAACATACATTAATAAAGCCAGCTAAAAGTTAGCTAAATGGTCTCAAAATCAAATCTTACAGAAGTGGGCGTGACAAGCTCTTTAAACCTTAAATAACTAGGCCAGAGCGTTAGAATTAGAATTTGGTAAAAAAACAGTGAATCTATATTAATACACTGGTGTGCAAAACCTAAGGACAAAAGCAGTATTCTCATGCTATGACACTGCCAAGTAACATAGCTCGATGAAGCTTAAATCATGCATAGAGGGATCTGCTACGTTGTGCTACGTAGGCAATGCAATGAGACGAACAGAAATGTCACTTTTATTCATAGACCATAAGCTGCACTAAGGTCATAACGACATATGATGGCTCTCTAGATTTACAGAAACAGATACATGGTACTTAAAAGCGTGTATGATCACCACAGACAGCAATGCATGCTCTGAATCGTGCTCCCATGCTGGCCACAAGGTTGGTAAGAATTTCTTGTGGTAGGGCGTTCCATTCCTTCACCAGGTGCATGTGGGTGTGCTGCAATGCGTCTCCCCAAAGCATCTCAAACCTGTTCGATGGGATTTAAATCGGGGGAACGGGCAAGCCAGTCCATTCATCGAATATCCTCTCGTTCCAAGAGATCCTCCACCTGCGCTGTTCGATGCGGTCACGCATTCTCATCCCTAAAAATGAAGTCAGGGCCGACTGCACACCTGAAAAGACGCAGATGGGGAAGGAGTACAGTATCATAATAACGTTGACCAGTGAGCGTACCGTGTTCAAAGATTTGAATGTCGGTGCGCCCATGCAACATTATGCCTCCCCAAAACAATAACACCCGGACCACCATAACGATCATGCTCAAGGATGTTCCTGGGTTCATTACGTGTTCCACCTCTCACCAGATGAGTACGTCGAGAATCACTACTTAGACTGAATCTGCTCTCATCCGAGAAGAGCACGCGTCCCCATTCCACGTTGGTCCAATTTTGATGCTCTTGGGACCATCGCAAACGGTGCTGCCGATGTGCGGATGTCAATGGAACACAACGTACTGACCGTCGGGCAAAGAGACCACTGGTCGTGGTCGTCGTGCCACTGTGTATCGTGAGATTGCGTGCCTAGCTGTTCTGTTAAATGTGGCTGCAATTGCACCCGCTGTTTGGCGTAGATCCCTTCTTGCCTGTTGCACAAAATAGCGGTTATCTGCTCTGTAGTTGATCGTGGTCGACCACTACCTCTCCTTGGGACAGCAGCGCCTGTGATTTGGAAGGTTCCCATGCACGTGACACAATGCTGTGAGCAATTCCAAACTACTGAGCAACACTCTTCACACTTTGCTCTTCTTCCAGTTTCTCGATGATTCTTCCCCGTGTGAAGTCACCCAAATGCTGTCTACGGGCCATGTTGCAATGAAGAACACCACTACAGTGCACCGTAACAGCTCGATAATTGCCACACACCGTCTTGTCCTGTTTCGTCAACTGCCCCGTGTTGCGGGACCGGACCCATTTGGCACTATAGGTTAGCTACATTCACGCCATGTGACGTTCCGACTTTCTGTGTACGTGTGAGAGACCTCTGGAAACATGCTCCCGCACCTTCATCTACTTCCACAAAGTAGTTCATTTGTTATGTTACTTTACCCATCTCATCCTTAGGTTTTGCACACCATTGTACGATAAAGAGAGAAATTTTGTATGTGTGTGTGTGTGAGTGTGTGGGAGGGGGAGTATTCCAGTAATCTAAAAGTAATCCAAAAACCACTCAACTAATTTTGGCATTTCTTTTGCCACTGAAAAATCCAATTCTTTCTGACGGACATGTCCTATAAAACACCTTGTAATTTAATTTCATGAATTACTAAGAGATTAAACAGTTTTAGCAAATCCCTTGCACTTGAATACTAGCACATTGGTATGCTTGAGATGTTGTTTAATAAAGCTTTGGCTTTTAGTTGAAAGTGCCATGGAACCGAAAAAATCGTTGTTACTCCAGAATATGCATTTAAAATAAGACAAGTGCCACGGATATTTAATTCCTAGCAATATATAAGTAGATGGTCACGAATTTGCAACTAAGCCACTGAAAAGCAAAAGAGAATTGAATCTGCTAATCCAACATTTTAATAACCATCAACTAAGAAAGTTTTCCTTTTTTATTTGAATGTTATAATTAATATCGCTGGCAGGGTATGTAAAATAATTGTATAAAGAGAGAAGATTGTGTCCAGCTAACATTAGAAATCAGCAACCGATATTCTATACTTAACAGAGAAGATTATGTTTCTCAATGGTTGCAGAGTATGCTTCTTTTCCAACGCGATTAACTTGGTATCCTGGGAGTGGGGAATCTTCATATTTACCAGCTTCACCTCTTTCTTTATTTGTATTGCGTGAAAACCATGTAGTTTTTATGTTATTAAATGATTATGGCACCAAAGAGAAGGAAAAAGCGTTTAAAACGTACTGTGTGTATCACCAAGTAGAGTGGCTCAGGCGACCAGTCTGTGGTCCGGGAGATCCCCGGTTCGGTTCCTGGTGGCCGCCCACTCTGAATATGGTGTTTTTCGTGGTTTTCCTCTGATCACTTGGTGCGAATGCTGGGGTGGTGTATTCAACCACGCTTTCTCCTTTCTCTCATTTTCTGTCATTTCATATCTCTCTCTCTCTCTCTCTCTCTTTCATGTTTCAGGAAGTGTCTTGCGGATGATGTCGGGTAGATAACACGGTTGCTGAGCTTTGAAAAAAAAATCTCCTTAAACACCAGGGTGCATTGGCTGCCTGCTAGGGTCACTTGTCGCCCTCTCGCGAGATTCTTCACCTCTTCTGGTGACGGCGGGTGTTTCATACTGCAAATGATTGGGACTTCCATGTGTCTCTGTAGACCTGTCTGCCTGCGGACCTGCGACCTCCTGCGCCTGTTTCACTTTATCCTTGCCTCCTCTCGCGGGATTCTTCACCTCTGCTGGTGACGGCGGGTGTTTCAAACTGCAAATGATAGGGACTTCCATGTGTCTCTGTAGACCTGTCTGCCTGCGGACCTGCGACCTCCTGCGCCTGTTTCACTTTATCCTTGCCTCCTCTCGCGGGATTCTTCACCTCTGCTGGTGACGGCGGGTGTTTCAAACTGCAAATGATAGGGACTTCCATGTGTCTCTGTAGACCTGTCTGCCTGCGGACCTGCGACCTCCTGCGCCTGTTTCACTTTATCCTTGCCTCCTCTCGCGGGATTCTTCACCTCTGCTGGTGACGGCGGGTGTTTCAAACTGCAAATGATAGGGACTTCCATGTGTCTCTGTAGACCTGTCTGCCTGCGGACCTGCGACCTCCTGCGCCTGTTTCACTTTATCCTTGCCTCCTCTCGCGGGATTCTTCACCTCTGCTGGTGACGGCGGGTGTTTCAAACTGCAAATGATAGGGACTTCCATGTGTCTCTGTAGACCTGTCTGCCTGCGGACCTGCGACCTCCTGCGCCTGTTTCACTTTATCCTTGCCTCCTCTCGCGGGATTCTTCACCTCTGCTGGTGACGGCGGGTGTTTCAAACTGCAAATGATAGGGACTTCCATGTGTCTCTGTAGACCTGTCTGCCTGAGGATCTGCGACCTCCTGCGGCTGCTTCACTTTATCCTTGCTTCCTCTCGCGGGATTCCTATCTCTGCTGGTGAAGGCGGGTGTTTCAAACTGGAAATGTTAGGGACTTCCGTGTGTCTCTGTAGACCTGTCTGCCTGCGGACCTGCGACCTCTTGCGGCTGCTTCACTTTATCCTTGCCTCCCCCGGTGGGGGGTAGTCACAGTAGATCTAGTTGGTCTCAGTGGCGAAGTATCCCCCTCCGTTGAACCGATAATTGTTCCACAGCCAAAGTATGAAGCATTTCCAAAATTGTGAGACTGTTGGGGAGAAAGAAGCCAAACGTTCCACCGAAGTTTCACATTCTTTTTCATGGAATTTTTCTCCGCTATGAGCAATAGCTGTTCGTAATCCAGTTATAGGGAGTAAAAGGGAGGATTCATTACAAAAATCTTCTAGATCATTGTACAATAATATTATATAAAAACGGAGTGAAGATAAATGGAATTAATTAAATCGTCATTCGAGTTTAAAAAGTACCCGCACAACGTCGGGCCCCAGCTAGTGTTTAATAGTTTGAAAACGCAAAAATCTATTTTTTATTTTTTTAATTTTTTCCATGTTAATATCCTCTTAACAAACTTACAGGGTTGCTGCAAGTAATACTAAGTAATCGACTAATACTGTTTCAAGTCTGAATAAAGAATATAAAAGCAACAACAAAAAGCACACAGAAGGTGAGAATTGAATGCATCCCAAACTCGTGCTGAATTATTGATCACGTAAGCAAAGAGGCAGTTCAGAAAAAACGAGATGTGTGTTAACCTTACCTGCTAGTGACACACAAGAGAGGGTTCATATTCGATTTCTTTTGTGGCTGTTTCATCTTGGTGATATGGTGATATGCGCTGAACCTGCGTTATGACGTCCAGAAATAAGAATTCTATTGCTAACAGTAAAAACTCCACCCAGGCGCAATAAAAGGACCCCTGATAGTCTCTTAGGGCACTGGTGCAACAAACCTATTTTTCCCACACTGTTGGACGCTGTTTCTCCTCGTCCGCACATCATCCCATTTTATTTCTTTTTCACGTCGTTTATATCCTTTCACGTCGTTTTATTCTGCAGTCTTCGTTTTCATAGTTTTGTTCTTCCTAGTGTTCGCAGTTGAGTTAAAAATCCATTTGCATCTTTAAAGCCCTTTTAATTGCCTCAGAGATAGAAAATACAACCTGCAAAGTCTGAAGGTTATTATTTTATCCCACTTTCCATAATAAAGCTTTGAGATTGCTAAGAGGAAAGAAAAGTAAAAGGGAGGTCCCAACTCTATTTTCCTGGTTAGATGTATACACCTATACTGCTTCATAGCTCTAAATTTCTTTTTACCGTACACCCTGGATTTGAAAAGCATACGCTTTTTGTAAAATTGTGATGCAGCGAAGGATTTTCAATTATGGTTAATAAGAAAGAAAAAATCGAATATAGTATGCTCATTTGAATTTCTCTATCAATTACAAATCATCTCTTTTACTTCCTCCTCTATTTATTTATTGACGTCCTGAGCTAACTAAGATGTCTTTAAGGTCTATATGAAATGTTATTTAATTATTCAATGCATTAAATTCTTCTTAGTTTAATTGTTCGGGATCTATCGGTTACATTAAACATAAATTTATTTTATTTAATATCATTAAAACAGTATTTTTCTTTCTTTTTGTCCTATTTTTCCTCACTTATTTTACAGCTTCTTGGCCTAATCTAAGTGCTGGTCTTCTCATGAAAGCCTGCTATACTTTCCTGGTTGAAGATGTCTTTTGTTTCAATTGTTTCTATGGATATTTTATAATACTTCTTATATAATATTTCACTTTATAAAACTTAACTTTAACTTTAATAATTACACCAACAAAAGTAGAAATTCAGTGTTAATTTTAAGAATTAACACTACATTTATACTTTTGTTACTACTGATAGAAAGTTAAAGCTAATTTGTGGATCCTGAAATTTTTAACTTTTCCTTGATGCAAAGAATCTAGTAGTTTTATGAAACACATTTTATTTTTCCGAGTTTTACCATTCTCAGTATTAATTTTCCATAGTTTGAACCATTCTTCTTTATTATGAAGTATTCAGTATTGTAAATTTCGATTACCCAAATAAATCTATTTAAAAGTGTTTGCACTTCCAAATTAATTTCTTAAGGTTACGCCATTTTGAACTTCACCACGAAAGCAGTTAGACACGAATATATCCCACCTATCGAAGAAAAAGGCCAAAAGTACCAACATCACAAATAGGAAAAGATCTTATTTTTACATTCGCATGGCTTTCTCTACCCACTATAGTTTATTTCAATATAGCATCTACGAACTATCCTTGCAAAGATAATTAAGATAAACGTTTGTATAAATATGAAACTTTGTTTCATACATAAGGGGATAACACAGTCAAATGTTTAAAAACGGGAGGCTGTGTAGTGACCTTGAAATTCCATGTTTAGTTCAGTTATGTGACCTAACAGCAATTCGGAGATTCAGTAGTAAGGGGTGGAAGGGAACGGAAGGTCAGTATTTAAGACAATACTATCTCTTTTGAGAGGATACAAATGGATTGCTCCTGCAAGCACAAAACACTTCTTTCGTCCAGTACATCATAAAGTACTCATATTGTGTGTTTTCCTGTTGAGGAGGAGGTGGTATCATAAATATCTAGGTTGCATCAACAGTAGTAAAGTCAACTTTTCTGAAACTGTACTTTTTCTTCTTCTTGCTTTGAACAACCTGCGATGAAGAGGATGCGTGTTGTATTTCATCTTCCTCCTCTGATATCTCTGATATAAATTATTATTACTTATTACTTTATTGTATAAACTAATATAATGTATATTGTAGAATAATAATACTTTGTATGCTACATTCAACAAGAGAGAATCCAAGAAGGATGGCTATCTTAGTCAAGGGTTACCATAAAGGTGACATTACTAATCAGTTCAAATGAATAATGGTTACTTCTTATATACAGACTGAACCATTTAAGTTGAGACTGTACAATATCTCCAAAACTAAGCGTTGTAGAAAGAAATGCTTTGATAAAAGCTGCTTGATATTATGGGAGAAAGTAAATGCCATTAGTCGTGTTTTATTTGAAGGATGTTGTGATGGTCATTTTAGGGTCAGCTTAATTATTTTAAATGCGAACCTACATTTTTATGTTGTTTTCTCACTCCTCATAAAACAACATTTGTATAAAGCACGTTGCAGTTGTTCTTACACCAAGTAAATAATAAGGAAAATTCTGAATGGCTGTGTACGAAGATTGCAATGAATGATTGGACCATCTATGGATGGTCATTTGAGGGTCAAGTTACGTTTCGTAATTAGGAACGAACGGTTTTTATTTTGTTTCCTTATTAACATCACAAAATAAACAGTTTTTTTATAAATTATTTTCTAATGAGAAAAAAAACCAACAAAATGTAGGTTCCGATTTAAAAAAATTAAATTGACCCTAGAATGGCTATCATAACGTCCTCCAAACAAAACACGACTAATGACATTTACTTGTTCCCATAATATCAACTAACTTTTATTAAAGACATATCTTTATACAACGCTTAGTTTTGTAGGTATTGTACAGTATCAACATAAATGCGCCCTGTATAATCACATATTATTTATTACTTTTATACAATCTGTATTTACTTTAATTATGTAAATAAGAAGAACACTAATATTTTTAGGTTCATTCTGTGCATTTATTTGTTGAAGTAGATTGTTTCGTCTCCTGAATCACCAAAATCTGAAAATTCTTCTATTTCTGCCTCATTTCCATTGAATACTTTTTCAATAGCATCAAGTAGCTCCTTTTCTGACCTTAAACATGTTGGATTCATTTTGGCTTTGAATATGAGCTAACAAGAAACTAAGTTCTAGTAATCTGAAAATTAGGTTTGGAATCACATTTGGTTACCCTACCTCCCAGTGTTTTTTCTTAGTAACAACACTTTATAGCTATATTTCAATTATTTTGAACATTTCAGTCTTTACAGGTTATTATCAGTAACTTCAGACCTTAAAGTAATCAAACATACTAATATAAAACGCAAACTCACTGTTACCACAGCTGAAATTTGAAAATGATCACTAGCAGAATCTTGGCTCAATTAACTGTTTGTCTTCTTTCTCTTAATAGAATTTAGTATGTAATCATCGGAATGGAACACCTCGCCACTGCGACCAACTATATATATTGTGGCCACAGCCCCTGGAGAGGCAAAAATGAAGTGAAGCAATCGCAGGAGGTCGCAGGTTCGCAAGCAGACGGGATCACAGAGACGCACGGAGTCCCCATCATTTCCAGTATGAAACACCCGCTCTCACCAGTAGAGGCGAAGAGTCCTGCGAGGGGCGACGAAGCGGCTCCTGTAGGCAGGCAAATGCGCCCTGACGTTGGGGGGGGGGAGAAATCTTTCCAAAGCGCCTCAACCAAGGCATCTGTCCAGCCCAAACTACGGAACCCGGAGACACTACCTGAAAGATGAAAAGGAGAAAGGTGAAATAATCGGAAATGACATTTGGAATACACCACCCCAGCATTCGCTTAGGCGACCAGAGGAAAACCACAAAAAGCCCTATGATCAGAGTGGGCGGCCACCGGGAATCGAACCTGAGACCGAATGCTGGCCACAGACGTTGCCACCTGAGCCATCCCGCTCGTTCTTACTACCGCTACTGCCAACCTATTCTATGTTACAAGCGCCATCTCCTATCATTTCCTGCAACCTTATACCTATAGCTTGCAGGATACAAAGGGTTGAAAAGCACTATTTTTATAAACACTGGCAGGATGCTCTTGAAATGTATGTAGCCTGCAGACAGCGCTGGGCGCTAAAGGGTTAATAGGATCTGACTGACGAATAATAAGAATTACAGCTTCAAGAATATGTAATATTTAATACTACTCTACTTCTGTGTTCCTCTTAACAATCTGCAAATACTCCCTGCATCCTGTAGAAAACCTAGGATTGGTATCTTTCTCAGCCTTACTGCTTGAAAGGTAAACGCATTATGCACTTCGCAAACACCAGGTACATGATTCCCACACAAAGCTCGACAGTTTGCTGCGATTACGTAAAACTCACGAACGGTGTACTTCCAAAATCATTGCGCCCAGTACGTTCGGAAGAATTTATTGCTGCAAAGTGGTAAGGAAGACAGATCTAGTTAGACTTTCGCCTACAACTGTACCTGTTTGGATAGCTTTATAGCTCTTTAAATTTAAACGGCCTTAAGCACGAAAACGCGCCAGTCACAGAGAAATACCTGTAGGATAGTTACTAAGTTTTATAGCTCCAAATTATACATCTGAGGGGTTCGTATTATCACCAGTCGTCATGCACATCTTTGTCCTTTCCTAATGGAAAGCAGTAACACCTTGCGTTGCCAACTTTATCACTACTTCTCAGCTACTCTCTTGTAAGCCTTATTTTATGTTTTAAGGCACACTCTACATCAAAGGATTAAGGCTGAGTTTATTAAGATAGAAGGTTAAAAAGAGAAGTTAATTGTTGTTGAGATGACTTCCAAACTACGCGACAAGGAAAACTGGGCTAAAGATTTTTGCAGACTTCTAGCTGCTAATCTAAAACAAAAGGTTTCTCTTGCATGAATTAAATCCTTGGAAAGGATTTCATTTGTCCTCGACTGGCCATTGCAATAAAAACTCATCTCTGTCGTTCATTTATTAATGAAAGATGCAAGCAGTGTAGACAATAGAAAAAAGAAAAGACAAATTAAAATATAATACTGTCATGAGGAAAAAGCTTCGTCAGACTAATAAGAGTATGATTTAAAAACGCATACTAGGATTAACATTAGGTTATACAACGGAGGAGGACAGCTCGCCACTTAGACTTACATAGATCCATTGTAGCTACCGCCCCCAGGGTGGCAGATGAAGAGATGAATAAACAAAGAGATGAAGAGAGGCAACCGCAGGAGGGAGGTTCAGGCCTCAGAGACGCGTGGAAGTCTGCAACACTTCCAGGCTCAAAGACCCGTCCCACTACTCCTAGCTCACAGAAAGGGCAATTAACGACCCGTCGACTAGACAGCTCTCTAGTGTCACGAGGAGTACTTTTACCTTTGAGCAAGCATCCGCACCATCTGTCCGGCACCGCCATGGGCCACGAAAACTAAAAGCACACCTGAAAGATGAGAAGGAAATGGAATTAAGGGGAAATTACGGAAAGGAAATCAAAGGAAATCGTGGTAGATGAGAAACCCCCCAGCATTTGCGTATCGATCCGGGAAAACCCATGGTCAGGGTTCTCCGGTCGCCAGGAATCGAACCCGGAAACTCCCGAATGCGAGCTTCACAGGTTACTACGGAGCCATCTCGCTCGGTAGAGCTCGCATTTAAAAAAGAAAAAGCTTTCAAATTTATTTTCGATAACTACTTGTCTTCACAATAGCCACGTGGAGGCAAAGTTGATTCAGATCTGCCCTACGGTCTGTTCCGACTCCATGGAAGTCTACAAGGATTGCTGCGTCTGTGATCGATAATGAAAAGGATCTTGGGAAATAATTACATCGCCTATCTTTCTTTGTATGTGTTCTATCCAATTCTTCTTTCGTTTGCTTTATCTCCATTTTAAGATTGTACATATTTGTTTCCTTATTTCTTCATTTCCCTGGTGATTTAAAACAATGTAGCTAGCTACTGACCTGAGGAATCGCCTCTTTACAGATTGTCTCCTTCTCTTTTCTACTGAAAAGTTTTTGTAACTATACTTCAACACGTAAACCCTTTATTGTATAATACTTTATATGTATTTATTTTAAAGTTTTAGTTTTTGTGCCCAGTTTATTGTTTCATGCACATGTTTAAACTTATTTAACATTAACTTATTACATTCATAGCTTCAATAACTGATCTGTATATTTTAATTTTATTGTTTTTGTTACTAATTTGAGCTCCTTCAGTTTGATAACTGATGTACTTGCCTTACCTACCCATTTTCGTTTTATCCTTCCATCACTACCTTTTTTGATGTTGGCTTTTCTCCCAAGTACTTTAAGATATCCACTGCCTTAACAGAATTTTGTTTTAAGATCCCCAGGCTTAACACAAAATATTAGAAACTGAGATTTTTTACTTTCTCTACGACGTATAGTAAGTGGAGGAAGTATTGCATTCCATCCAAAAATTTGATATCGAGATTTCACCGGAAAATGCATTTTTTCAGGCGCCCTGAATCCAAATAAGCATTTTTGGAAACATGTCCATGAGTATGTCTGTGTGTCTGTCTGTGAACAGCATAACTTAAAAACGAAAAGTCGGATAAATACCAAACTTGGTATTTGAGTTTAGTATCTTTCAAGAATCCGACACGAAGATTTTCTAGAAAATCCCCCTCCGCAACTACCCTTTACATGGAACATTTTTCGAAATTTTAGATTTCCTCAAAAATGACTCTAACGATTTTGATAAAAATTCTGTATGTTTAAGATATTTTTGTGGCAAAAAAATGTAAATCTTGAATTTTCTGGGAACGTCCTCAAACGTTTCTTTATTCTGAATGATCTTTGCATAACTGGTAAACCGTAAGAAGTAGACAAAATGTTACTGCAAAAAATGTAAATCTCATTAAAATGCATAATTTATGTCATATACTTTTTCTTTGTCGAGTGAACCACTTGTTATTTTTTTGAATTTCCAATACTTTCTTAATTCTCATTTTTTTCTTTCTTTTTTTGTCTTGCACATGCAAAGAGAATGGAATGGCAACAAACTCTAAAAGATTTGGCTATTACTTAAAGCCTGTCATATTTCTCTTGCACTTACAAGAAAATTAGCAATATTTTTTGTCAATGTTTCTCTCAATTAACATGAAGTAGATGGAGAATAAGCGTTTGTAAAAATAATATGTCAAAGAGTAGAGAAAGTCAGGCGATTCAACACATCAGTTTTTTAAAGTACACATTGGCCCTATTCCATGTATTAATTTAGGCTTCACAGCATGCATTTAATGTGAATTTCATATTTTGTTAAGATTGCCTTATAATCAGCAAACAGATATAGAGTTTTGATTTATGTAACACCCTTATTACAACTTCTTCCTCCAGTCTCAATGCAAATTAAATAGTGTAGATGCTATACAGCAACCTTGCTTTCATTCCTTATTCACTCCCCCTGTAATACCATGACTTTGGATTGATTTGTTTGCATTAGTAACGAATAGAACTTTGAGTAAAGTTCGGGGCTTCATAAAGCACGATTTAAGCATTAATTTCTAAACATTTTAGTTTGACTTGCAGCTACTGATTTTACTGACAAACAATCCACTTGAGTCTTTCTTGCATAAACTCTATAATTTAATTAAAGTGTACTCTATTGTGCAGACGACTTGCTGGAAACCTTTATCATGTGCAAACAACAGTACCGAGAGAATGGATCGATGGTAAGACGCCTTAAGCATAAGTATCCGTTTGTACTTAAACAGGTCTTTTGTTCTCGTTAAAAAGCGGGTGAACGCTAAGAGAGTATCCGAAGATGCCACCGCTATTGTCGTCCATTTAACAGCACGACAAGACCATAAAATCTACTAACAAATATCATTCACACTTTTAACACCCCATTACATCGACATCTTTAGAGCAGTACATATTATGAAGCAATAACAATGCAAATGAGCCACGTTCATCGATGTCAGAAGCTATCCCGTTTAAAAAACGAACATCAAAGTCTATTTAGATACTATATAGAGTGACTCACTAGTGATATTTTGCATTGTACTAAGAAACTATTAATGACTTTTAACTTTTTCTTCTACGCTTGAGTGAAAAAAGTAATGCTCCATAGTTAGCACATGTTAAATTCTGACCTGAAATCCAAAATTTACTACAATACAGGTTTTCTTCGGTGGGTTTATTATTTTTCATACAATTACGCAAAATTTTCACAATTTAAATATTTCCTTAAATGTGTTTGATAATTAACTTCATAAAACATATATTTAGCCTAAGGAATCTCATGTGGTGCTCAAACGATTTTTTCTTTCCATTACAAAATTACATCGGGATATATTTATAATACAAGATACATCAAACAGCATAGAAGTAACTCTGTGGTTACATTCGCGGCTTTTGGATTGAGATACCTGGTTGAATTCCCGGCTATTGGTGACAATTTTAAGTCGCCCATTTCCAGGTGTTCAACTCCTGACTAGTTCATATGAAGTATTCCAATACTCACCTGATTCGGTATTCACATGCAGTCACACACTCTCTCTGTCTCTGTCTCTCTCTCTCTCTCTCTCTCTCTCTCTCTCTCTCTCACTCAAAAGTCCCGTATATTTCCTGCTGCAGCTAAATGGAAACGTTTTTCAAAAAACGCTCCGACACGTCAAAAAGTATATTTTAAAAGACACTTTTTCACAGAAACAAACCATTCTTAAAATCATTGTTGTGCAAGTTGTGACGTCATCGGAAACCTTTTAAATGACACACTATACAATTTTGTATAGTATCTCAAAGATTTTATAATTGTGTATGATTGTTCAAGCTATCAATGTTTTATAAAACAAATGTTGCTATGGTAATCAAATAAATAGTTGAAAGAGAACCTTCATTTATGTATATCAACCGAATATTAACACTGCTAATGCTAAAATAAATAAGTAAAAAATTCATATCATAACTTTATAAGCATACCTGATTCTTTTATTTTGATGTGTCTGTGTACACTTCCTGTTGCTATATACATTCGTCATTAAAATTTAAATTCTCTCACCTTAAAACAAAAGCATTGTTACTTTGTGTTAATTTCTACAAATAAATGCATCAATAACACATGAAAATTCAAATATTTGATTACAATAGCAACCTTTGTTGTATAAAACAATTGATGACATGTACAATCATACACCGTCATAAAATCTTTGAGAGGTACACAAAAAATATAGGTTATTATTTAAGAAATGCTTGCGATGACGTCACAACTTGTACAGCAATGATTCTAAGAATGGTTTGCTTCTGTGAAAAAGGTGTCTTTTAAAATATACTGTTTAACGTGTCCAAGCGTTTTTTGAAAAAATCATTTCCATTTAGCTGTAGCAAAAAATATATCCGACTTTTGAAACGCACTATATATATAATATACACATACAATGTACACACCCACACTGCTACTTAAAAGGAGCACAGGTACGGATATAGAAGCCACAACTTCGTTAACTGACACAAGAGTCAAACTCCACAAATAAGATTTGGATACATTTGTAAATATAGATGGAAGAAGTCCAAACATTACATTAAAAAGCTGAATGGCAAATACATAGTCATAAACTGAATATAACTGTGAAAGGAACAAAACCCAGACTTGCAGTAACGTAAAGGTAGATTCCGAGTTAAATCCACCGAATAAAATACTTGCCAAACTAATTGTAACTGTATAGAAATAAACCACTTAACTTCCAACTACCCAGCGAAAGCAATCCAACTAATAACGTTGCATAAATTCACAATTATATATTATAATTCCCTTTAGCTCAAATAGTGTCCAAACACCCTTGTAAAGCAAGCACTCAGAATTCAGAATTCAGAATTTCACAGTATAATGCCTTAGCATAAAATATTCGCCGGGACTGACCCTATACAGGGTGGACCATTTAAGTTGAGACTGTACAATATATCCAAAACTAAGCGTTGTAGAAAGAAATGTCTTGAATAAAAGTTGCTTGATATTTGAGGCAGTAATTTTAACACTTAAATAATTTCAGTCTAATTATATAATATGTAAATTCAATAACAGCCCGCCTTGAAGCAATATGTGTATGTAGTAATTTGTAAAATGTATGTAACAGTCATTGCGTATGCTTATATTATTTTATTTATGTGTAATAATGTAATGTTACGTAATTTAATAATGTACGAGCTGTGAGAAATAAGCTAAAAATTGCTAACAATGAGGTAACCTTGAGAAAATAATGAGTAAGAAAGTTTAACACTACAACTTGTGATTCTTGGAGTAACAATAATGTAATTTTAGTGACAGGTTATAAAATAGCCAATCAACAACCAGAAAAAGCTTTAGTTAAATGAAGGTATTCTATTGGAGTAGGATTAGCCAATCAGAAACTGAAAAGGAGAAACATTTACAAATTCATAAGTCAGTTGCCTGCAGACAGTGCTCATAACTGGATGCGTTGCTTGTGCGTCCTCGAGAGATTTAATATGTATTCGTGTGAGACGAAAAATAAGTTTACGTGTTAAAAAGCGTAATTAATTAATAAAAAAGAATCTCACAGCTCTCTATATCAGTGAAGAGTTATTTAAATCGTATCAAGCATTAATAAAAGGAGTGAAGTAAAATTATAATCTGTGTAAGCCTACATTCTTGTCGCATCGCAACCCTGCTAAGAGAAACGTGTCTCTAACAATAATACTGACGCAGCCGAGGGAAACATAAATATAATATTTAAAAAAACAGTCAAATTACAAAGTTAATATATTTTTTTAAACTTGGGGCAAAGGCCACCTGAAAGTACATTTGGGGCGAAGGCTACCGGAAAGCGGGTACTATACATGCGGTTGCAACTACTACAAGTTCGGCTCCCCATCAGTAGATATATAATACAACTCCTTTAATATAAACTACTTCAAATTGACGCCTAAAGCGTGGTGCAAATAACGTAACAAACAATCTTCTCAAATTGGCGTCCAAACGTGGGGTTAATAAAATTCTTTCACATATTATAGGGGAAAGTAAATGCCATCAGTCTTGTTTTATTTAGAGGACGTTGTGACAATTTAAATTGACTCTATTTAAATTAGGACAATTTAAATTGACCCTAAAGTGACCATCATAACGTCCTCCAAACAAAAACGACTAATGGCATTTACTTTCCCCCATTATATCGAGCAACTTTTATCCAAGACATTTCTTTCTACAAATCTTAGTTTTGGAGATACTGTACAGACTCAACTTAAATGGTCCACCTGTATAACTATCGGTGCAAAAGCAATTGTTAGCAAATAAGAACCCACTCTATGCATCAATTGTAAAAGTCTGGCTTCGTAAAATAAATTAAACACGTTAAAAATTAAGTTCAACAAGCATCGTGTTCAGAGTCGCCCAAGATACGACAGGCTAAATTCAATTACAATTGCAACTATGACAAGGAACTGAATTTAAAATGTCTTTTTTAAAAACTTCCTTAGTCAGTAGGTCTCAGAGAGTGAGATATTTAAATATCTTTGGGATAGCGTTAAGTAATTGCCTTGATTAACGTTCGTTATGATACCTTTTAGAAACCATTTACTACTTGACCGGATCCAAGATTTTTCTTCCCGACGAAATTTCAAAATTATTACACTGAGAGGGATGACTCAGGCGCTGACGCATTCGGGCGGCCCGGGGTTCAAATCCCGTGAGCCGATCAATCTAACTGTTTCTTTTTTGGTTGTTTCATTCAGTTGTCAAGGTAAATATCGGATTGGAAATTTAATACTAGGACACAATATTCCACCTTAAGTCTAAAACTACAGTAAAAAATGCTAAAACGAATGCTCTGCTGTCCATTCACAGATAATGAAAGCAGGTAGACTGGACGGCATCCTAATGCTATATGCCTGCACGTATAGAAGCAGGGCTGTAGCTGCTGAACACATGCCTCTGTGGACCGTGTCGGGTCGGCCACCTGCCCGAAACCAAACAGAGGTACAGTTGCTATACACATGCCTCTGTGGACCGTGTCGGGTCAGCCACCTGCCCGTCACAAAGCAGAGGTGCAGTTGCTGAACACATGCCTCTGTGGACTCGTGTCGGGTCGGCCACCTGCCCGTAACCAAGCAGAGGTACAGTTACTGTACACATGCCTCTGTGGACTCGTGTCGGGTCGGTCACCTGCCCGTCACAAAGCAGAGGTACAGTTGCTATACACATGCCTCTGTGGACTCGTGTCGGGTCGGCCACCTGCCCGTCACAAAGCAGAGGTACAGTTGCTGTGCACATGCCTTTGTGGACATGCGATCAAGCAAGATGGTATGGTACAGGGTACAGGGATAAAACCTAGAAGCCTAACTCTCCGCCGCCCACCTATCTACGTACAAGGTAGGTATATCCTAACAGATCCGTCACAACATGACCACGTAGTTAAAGCGACGTAAAATAATAAGCAGAGAAAAAGTATATAACATTTACTATCTTTGAGACATTTACGTGCATTACATCACTTCACTTCATTTATTTCAAGTTAATTTAAATCAATATTGCACAGCGTCTAAGGAAAGCGGATACTAATCCTCTTTAGCGGTATAATTTATATTCACTCCACACTTCTCTCGCGGAGAATGATTCACTGATCTGCCACGGTACGATCCCCTCGTCTTAAATATTCAGCTACACGGAATAAACCTAACTCTCAGCTAGCGATGTCTCGGACTTTCCAACATGTCTTTTCCACTAACGGTCCTGGCACGTCTTCACTCGTCGATGGTCGACTCTCTGGTACTAATCCTATGTTTACATTGCTAGGTTATGTAGTTTCAACTATGGTGGATCTTATTTTCTTCCCTAACCATTTCGTTTTTTCTGTTTCATCTTTTCACTTCGACACAGGAAGTTGAATCCGTTAAGGCACGGGTTCGTGAATGGGAGGCCTGCGGCGTCCCTGACTGAGGTTCATTTTCGGATTTTCCTCAGTCCTCATAAGTGACAAATGGTACCCTACGCTTAGGCCTGGAACGTTTCCTTCCAAATTTCCTTTCTCAATAATCATTTCATTTGATGTATTGTCACTGTTGCCGCCTGAGGTGCGTAAGGGGTAACATCGGATCTTAAACGCTATGAGAAAAGCTTTCCACTGTAGCCTCCAATCCTATTGCGCCTTTTAAATGGCACCTATTTCATTCTGAACTACAACTTACGTTTTTATGCCATTTTGAATAGTTACTTGTACTGAGTTGTTTAAACTGTGGGCCATAATGAACGGAGTTGTTTATGTTGGTACTGACAAAACATAGCCCCATCTACTACCCTCGTGACCACCTCTGTTTTTAGTATAATTCTAGCTACTGGCTTGGCAGCATACTTTGTCTCCCTCAAAGTAAGGCCGAACTGCCGAAGGGTAACATTACAACTTAAATCTTATATTTTCATGCTGCACTACCGTTTTCTTATTGCCGTTTAGCAGCAGAAAATACTTCACCTTCGTCTCCATGTCGCTGATGAAAGCTCTCATATACTCGTACGCGAATGTCGTAGCTGTTGTCCAGTTTACCTCACACACAAATAATTCTTCATCCCTTCCTCTAGAAGGCTGAATTATACTGTAATTGGTTTAGGCTTTCCTTGTGTACCAATCGTAAGGAAATTCTTTAATAGAGGTAGTGTCCTGCCACACCTTCATTACACATACCTATAAACATCGTTCCATGTTGTATACGAGAGTGTACTATAATATATAATGTTACATTTTGATTTTAATTTTGTCTTGAGGCTTCTTGATGTGACTATATACTCTCTAACTTCCACTATATTGTTTTAAATGTTTGCACTTGCTTTCGTTGGATAATTAATATTTCTCCTAGCTATTCTATATAATAAAATTACATAAATTCTTTGCCTGGTGCCACAAATGTTTCTGCTTCCGTTTCTGATTCCGTTTCTGCTTCATTGTCATCTCTTATGTTACGGAGTTATACAACTTATTTAAAATGCAATCATAAAGAAGGAGAATCCACAGGCTATTTAAAGAAAATTCAGACTAAACATCATGTCAATATCCTAAATATGCTACTTTAATTTTTTTTCATGGAAGAGGAAAATTACATAGTTGAATGATATAAATAATCTCAGATTTGCAATATTTGCAATTTCCTCATTGTTCAAATTCTCAGCCCAAATTAAAGTTGTCCATGTAAAGGATTGTTTGGGATGGAGGAATTCCATGAAAATCTTTCCATTACATTCTTGAGTTATGCTTTTTTTAAATAAGTTTACTGTTCATCAGACTTTTTGTTTATGGATTATGCACGCACACATTCTATTTTTTCTATCATCTATCTATACTATGTAGAGAAAGTAGATATTGTAGTCCATCCAAAATCTTGATACTGCAATACTAGTTTTGTGTCCATTGAATAAAAACAAGCAGTTTCATAAATGCGCTGCACGTGTGTGTAAGACTGTGTGTATTTGTGAACAGCATAACTGAAAAAAGAAATACTAAACTTTGTACTTAACTTCAGCATCTTCCAAGGAATATTATCAGAAAATACTACCACCTCATATTACCCTTTATATGAAAAGTGTTTAATTAAAATACAAAATATTTAAGGTACTTTTATCACTAATAAAATGTATATATGTACTTATTTTTTGCGTTTAATTTTAAATTTTAATTTTCAATTATAGTATGTTAAACCCACTAAATTCCGAATGAATTTTTACAATTTGTATATCTGATAAATCATAGATGATGGACGGACGGACGATTGAATGGTTGAATTGACAAGCGAATACTCATTTTATTACTGGTAGTTTTATACAAATGATTGATTTGTAACTTGTAATTTTAAGTAGACATAATTCTTCAGCATTTAACCAATACTTTACAACGCGCGACATCAAGCTCACTGTTTAAAACGAGATATTGAACCATGTCTAGTAGACTCTGTAGTTCCCAAAACAAAATAATTAAACTATATTCTAATTAACTGGAAGTGATCAGTACTTATGTGAGCGGTTTTTGAAACCTGAGATGAAATAAACTCTAATGTAAGCATTCTTTGTCCAATGCTCAGAATTGAGTAGTTTTTCGACATTTTTTCTCCGTAAACCTTTAAATGACCCATATTACTCGCATTTCTGTACTTCGGTTTATAGGTATAGGATGTATAACGGAGGGGACACCTCGCGCGTTGCCACCTACACAGATCTATTGTGACTACGAATCCCCAGAAAGAAAGGATAAATTGCAGTAACCGCCGGAGGCAACAGTCCACAAGACGCGCGGAAGTCCCTAAAAGTTCCGGGCTCGAAGAACTGCCCCGCCCCTGGAGATCCATAGAGAGGACGATGAAGGACCCGTCGACCAAGCAGCCCTCTAGTGTTTACAGGGAATGCTCTTTCCTTTGACCAAGCATCCGCGCCAACTATTAAGGCGCCGCCATAAGCCACGAAACCTAGAAGCGGTAGAGGGGATGGATTTTTTCGGGCGTAAAAATCCTTAGCATGGCTTCCTTCGGAAGAGAAGTAAATCCGGTGGTCCCATGTCGTAGATTTACGGCGCATAAAAGAACCTCAAGCCTGTTAAAGAGGCCTCTGAGCAACATAACTGGTCTTTCACGCCCAATATAGAATGGGACGTTAAGGACCATAGCAGTTAAAGAGCGTCCATAAATAAAAAATACACCTAAAAGATGAGAAGAAAACGAACGAAAGAGAAATCGTAGTAGATGAGAAACCACCCAGAATTCGCCTACCGACCAGGGAAATCCAGGGAAAATCCAAGATCAGAGCGGGCTGTGGACGAGAATCGAACCCGGAGCTTCCCGAATGAGAGCCTCACGCGTTATCGCGGAGCCATATCCTTCGATGTGCACCAGCTTTTTCGCACTTTACTTCCGGAAATTTTGTTTTAAGAAACTTGGTTGCGTGATCTTCAATGGCAGTTGCGCTAGACAATATACATGAAGAGATACCATTTTGAGGACACATTTTAGAAGCTGCATTTTTGGATCTTTAGTCGACGATGTTGTTTCTGACCACTACATGGCTTTTGGCTTTCAACATCCGACCATTTTTCATAATGGCCATGTTTGCTAAAGACACAAGTTCACCGACCTTCAGCCTGCTAGGCTTCAGTTCATTAATTGGTGTCTGCACGTTCTAGTCAGCTTTGTGACCGTAAACATTCAAGGAACTGTAACCAACTTTTAGTTTCTGATTATCTTTGTTTTCGAATTTATTTCAATGGATTTGTTTTGTTGCAGCTACAAGTTCGTCTTTAGTCGGAATTTGTATGCTGACAAATTATTCTTTCACAAAGCTTCTTAATCACAGCATATTTTTGTTTTATAAAACTGTTACCACAAGGATGTCCATTCTGTTATCAGTACTTCAGAATTCGTTTAGCTGGCAGGGTTGCAACTGGAGGGTACAGGATATTAACCAAACTCTCTTTTTTGTTCTTCGGTTTCTCTACCATAAGGTTCTATTCTCTTAGCTCTGTATCGCCATAAAGTCCGATACCCACAATTCACGAAGTTGGAGGGAGAAAGGAGCAGAATGGCATCGAGTGTCACAAAGGCATGTCTAGTTTAGGATGCCATATAAATCTGAATCACTTTCATCGTTTGAAATAGTCATATCTTTGCCTCAGCACTTCATTATCACACCGTCAATAATTACTTGAACATTACTCAATCATTTACACAGCCTTGTGAAAAAATATTCTTATAATCGAACACTCTTTAAGCGACTGCCTTTTGTCCTACACTGCTTATGGTTTTTATTCGACACAGGTCCACTTCTTTCCATGTTAGCAGACATAGAGATAAGAGTAACCATATTATAGAATTTTTATGTAGAGCTTCTTGCCATGTGTGTCTGTGAATAGCGCGCATCAAATGAAAATTTATAAAATACCAAGGGTCTATACTTATATCTGACACCCCATAAGGATACAGGAGGAGGAGTTCAGGAAATCTCTCACCATTGGAGGGGTTAGATAGGGTACTGATGAAAGTAGCAAAAAAGAAAGAAAGAAAAAAAAATTTACACTTGATACGAGAACGATGGTTTTTGAAGCAATTTACTTTACCTGCTTCGTTGTTGATTCTGCTGCCGTGATCTTGTAGCTCGTTCTGTTGTGTCATGCGCCAGTTGCTCCAGCGGCAAGCTATGAGATCTTTCTCTCAGGGTAAGCGTGGGCATATTGTTAAAGGAAACACCAGTTTAAACTGACTGAGAAATTGATTGTGAACTAATATTTGAGTTATTGAAATGAATTTTCGACCGTTTGAGATGAAAAAATATACTGGCTCTGAATTTTAGCACTCGAAATTGTAATTATTGTTTCCGCAATAAAAGAAACTAGTAGCGTAACTTGCCGTGAGTCGCTAAAATGTTTATCGGCGAGACCCCTCGCAATAGCCACAAAATCTCACTCATACAAGCGCATCACTAGGCGTTTAAAATATCACACGAGCAGTACGTACCGAAACGGTACCAGAGTAGCGAATGTATGCACAACCGTGTGCACGAAGATGTGCACGTACAACGAATTAGATGTGAATCTGGTGAATATATAGATTTCGCATACCTAAGCCATGAAGTTAACCTCTTTTCAAACATATAGCTTCAAATGACATATTATCTGCAATATCTGGCTTATTTTAAATGCATATTCTGTAAACTACTACTTTCTACTCCATTGCATTCTCAACCGAAAATCAAAGCCTTCTTCACAAGCATGTTCCTTTATAACATTGATGTGTTAATATTCAAGTACAAGAGCTTTATAAATACTTTTTAATCTTTTAGTAATTTATAAAGTGAAATTAGATCGTGGTTATAAGCATTATGTCTTCAGAGAGAATAGGGCTTTTCAATGGTGAAATCGAAATCGTTGAGTGATTTTTGAGAATTACCCTACATATACCCACATACAAATTTTCTCTTTTAATAACATTAATACTTATGTATAATTTTGGCGGATACGTCCACCCATCCCCCTCGCATGGGCACAAATGCCCTTCGCTCAAAACTACAGCTAACCGGCAATTTATCTTATGATTTCTTATTTTCCAAAGTATCGAAGTTCAGATATGATATGAAAACAAAAGGTATAATTTGAAGTGTCTATAAATTTCCGGTGAAATCTTAATCTTTCTCGTTCTCAATTAATTTTATAAAACTGGGAAATATGCAGAGCTTATTACAATGTAAAGTTTATACCTTATAACTTATTTTCTTGGCATTAACAGTTTCCAAAATATTTGCTTTGCATGTTTAACTTCCTCAGGTTCTGTTTAGTTCGTTGCGGCAACTATGGAAATGAATATATGTTCATTTTTCTGCACGAGGTCATGATAAACATAATTTGTGACATAAATGGTATTTATTACCTCTATATCCTGCATATAACGAAGTCTGTATTATCTAGCATGCAACCATTTGTAGGCAAGTATTTACACTCATTAAACGTAAAGTAGATAGAAGAATCAGCTTTCTATGTGGATGCTATAAGAGCACAGAATATTAAAATGAACGATAGATCAAAACAATAATCAAATCCCATGTCTCACTAATATTCTCAGAAATAACTGTAATATATTCGAAGAACTCCCGCATCACTATCACTCTCTCTATCTCTGTTATGCATAAAATTCTTCTGTTTTTTACAGTAGCGCACAATGTCATACTTCATATTCCTTTCTCAAGCTCATAAACTATATGCTGATGTTTAGTGCTTCTCTGTATAATAAAGCCATGCGTATGAAAATTAGTTTCCTCTAGAATGCGACATCGCCTTCAAAATATCCTGCCACACTAAGTTTACAAATTCGTAGTGCTATTTGAGATATTCATCGTGATACAGTGAGATGAAAACAAACGTAGGTGGTAAGTCAGTTACGGTCATAAATTGTCCTCATATTTCATGAATGCTAATTAGGTTGTAGGCATTCTGCTATTATTATTATTATTATTATTATTATTATTATTATTATTATTATTATTATTATGCTTCGAAATAGCTCTTACAGACCAAAAGCCTACTTAGAGCAAAAGTAGCCAAAATGTCTTTCTGTCACGAGTCTCAGCAGCGTGTAAAATATAAATAGAAACCAAATGGACTGCCGTTCTGTGGGAAAGTGGAGGTAGTCTCAGCTGAGGATGAGAGAAACAAATCTCTCGAAAGCGCTCCTACGGTAACAACTAGCGCCTTTATGTGATGTGAATTAACAGATACCAACTCAAATTTTAAGTATCATATAACATTACAATAAGAAATACTTCTAGTTTGTTATAAAAAGTCTAAATATAATCGCAAAGGAGCGTTCGTCGTGCGTATGTTAGAATGTTATGACATAACACTGAGGATACTAATACAACTAAAAGGATATAAAGGAAGAGTAGCAGAGATCTCATTATCTACATGGAACTACAAGGAAAAAATCTTATGTTTTACACTCACATGACTTTCTCTATTTTTACAAACGCTTAATCTCCATATGCTTCATGTTAATCGAGATGTTAATCTTATTGCTAATTTTCTTGTAGATGCAAGGATAATATGGTAGTTTTTAAGCGACAGTCAAATCATTTAAGAGCTGGTTGCTATGTGGCGCATTCCAATGGACATTTGTATGTCCAGAACATAAAAAAATGAATAACGAATTCCCATTTGAGAAAAAGTATTGGAAAATTTAAGGGAACAACAAGAAATATCTTGAAAATGGTTCACTCAACAAAAAAATGTATATGACACAAACTGTGTATTTTAACGCGATCTACATTTTTGGTGTAGTAAAATTTTGTCTATCTCTTACGGTTTACCAGTTATCCAAAAGTCGTTCACAATGAAGAATACTTTTGGAGACATTCCCAGAAAATTCGAGATATACATTTCATTTGTCATAAAAATATCTTAAACATATGATTGTTTAATCAAAATCGTTAGAGCCATTTTTGAGAAAATTAAAATTCTTGAAAAATGTTCCATGTAAAGGGTAATCTGGGGTGGGAGGAGTTTCTTGAAAACCTTCGTGTCGCATCTCTGGGAGACACTGAACCTAAATACCAAATTTGGTGTTTATCCGACTGTTCGTTTCTGAGTTATGCTGTTCACAGACACACACACACACACACACACACATACACGGGCATGTTTCCAAAAATGCTTTTTTTGGATTCAGGGGTCTCAAAACATATATTTCCGGTAAAATCTCGGTTTCGAATTTTTGGGTGGAATACAATACTTTCCCTACTTACTATACGTAGTAGAGAAAGTAAAAATATGACTATAGCGACCCGAAAACTAAACCTCTGTTGGGCCTAAAAATATTCATACATGCATCCACAAATGGAGTGAAGCAAAAATCGGGGGGAACTTTTTTTGTATTAGGGTTACCTACTATAAATTATTTTTATAACTACTCAAAAATTATTCATATAATATCTTATTTTTCTACATATTTCCTAATGTACACAGGAGGTTGTAACGACTGATAATTGCCTAAACACAATTCGGCACAATTATTTTAATTACAATTGAGGAACTAAATAATTACCCTTCGTTGTAGCATTTAAAAGTGTTTTAAACTACATGAAGATTTAAAAGAGTGACAGAGAATATTTAGGAAATGTGTCAAGTCAACATAATTAATTTGTATTTGCAAACAATGTATGGGGAAACCTCCAGGTATGCGCACCAATTCACTAAACATTTTAATCTAAAACCGTTACATCAATTTTTGAGAACGGAAAACACAGTTTCCATGTAAAGTGTTGTTTGGGGTGCCTTCATTCTTCGGTTATGACGCTCAATACTGCCATCTTCTGTAAATGTAGATTGTCACAGGCTTCAAATTACTTTGCTTTCTTGAGTGCATCCATATACGTTACTCATCTACACCCATAAGGGCAGGTTAGTTGCGTTTACGTATTTTATGTAGATCGTGCAAAAACATTGTATCAAACATATTTATCCCGAGTTTTGCAGATTATCCGAGATAAACTTGCACCGCTCATGTTTTCGCTATTGTTTATGTGTGATAAGTAGAGGAGGTACTGTATTCCAACAACAATTGGAAATCGAAACAACGGAAATACATTTTTTGAGACCTCCGATCCCTAAAGCGTGTATTTGTGTGTCTATGTGTGCGTGTGCGGAAAATCTGGAAAATATATGTTATTCCTAAGTCAAGCACGTTTTAAGGATGCAAGATGAATATTGCCACGGAATTCCCCCACCTTCCCTAATACTTTAAATACAAAATATATAATATTTCTTAGTTTTTAAAAATCGCTTTGATTTGCATAACCAATAATTTTTACGTCTCTGGGAACTGTCTGTAAATATCCTTGGTTCTGCTTTGAATATTACAACGAAGCTATGAGAGGTATATAATATTCTATAGGGTGATTTATGAAGAGCTGACACATTTATTTCTTTAATTATTCTGTTAGAAATTCATTCATTGCCCCAATTTTAGCACCAAATTAAGCGGAATGTTCTGGAGTTTCCATTGCCTGTCACTAGATGCGTACATGTTCATGTTTTATTCGTAATTGTTAGATTTATTGTCGACAGTTGTTTTTGAGATTTTGTTCTAGTCAACGTGAAAATGGAGTACACGTTAAAATGAACGACTCTTCCTTGTAAAGCAATACTGGATTACTAATTCAATTACAGCTACTCAAAGGGCATACCAGAGAGAAATTGGTGTTCGGAATCCTCCCAAAAGAAACACAATACTGGGACTGGTAAACAGATTGGAAGCAACTGGATCTCTGGTGAGTGAAAAAGCCAAAACTCGTCTATCTAGGAATCTCACGGTTGTTGTTGACGTAAGAGCAAGACTGGATCAGTCAACCAAAAAACCATTAAGACGTTTGTCGCTGGATACAGAATACAGCTACTCAATGTGTCAGAGAGCTGTGAAAAGTGCAGGCCTAAAGCTGTATAGGCTTATGGTTGTCCATCAGTTACAAGAACCAGATAAGGATAGACAACTGATCTTGTCGTTGGTTTCAGACGTTCATTGTGCAAAATCTTGCCATGTTGTCCATCACATAGTTCAAAGGTGAAGCATGGTTCCATTTATCCGGCTATGTGAACTCAAATAACTCACGCTTTGGGCCAGTGAGTATCCACATGTTATTCATGAAGCACCTATGCACAAGGTTAAAATCTGAGTTTGGTGCGCAATATCCACACAGAGAATAGTGGGACCAATTTGTTTTAAAACAATGTGAACACTGCAGAGTACCGACGGATTTTCATGGAGTTTACTGAGCAACTAGGCGATGTAGAGCTGAGTCAAGGATATTTTCAGCAGGACGGCGCTACATGCTACACATCAAATGAATCCATGACACTAATTGAAGTTTCTTTGACGACCGGATAATTTCCAAGAACCTGTGGACACCGAGATCTCCGGATTTGACATCGCCGGACTTCTTTCTATGGGGTTACTTAAAAGACAGGGTTTGTGCCACACAACCCCAGACATTGGATGATCTGAAGCGCAACATTACATAGGAGATTCAAGCTATTGACAACAGAGCCCTCCAACGAGTGGCCAGTAACATGCAATGACGTGTTGAGTTGTGCCTTATGCAGGATGGAGGACATTTCCAACATTTGCTATAGGGGTTAATAATCTCCCAAAATTCCTCTGCATTTCAGGTATAATAAGTTGTCGCTAGCGTAACTCGTTTTGAAACAATTAAAGAAATAAGTGTACTACACTATACTACAACACAAATGCTTATCTCTTTGAAATTGAAAGTGAATGTAAAGTTGAATGTTTTCGTACCATTAAGTACTTTCGATATTTCCATTGTCGTTCGTTTGAATTTTAAAGATTTTAAAGAATACGCTTATTCTTGCTTAGTCACTCTTCTTTTTATTTTCTTTACGTACCTAGTAGGTGGAGAATATATTGCACTCCACCCCAAAATTCGATACAGAGATTTCACCAGAAATAAACTTTTTGAGGCCCCTGAATACAAAAAATCTTATATGACACATTCATATGACTTTCTCTACCCTCTATCATTTATTAGTTGATATACAAACTATCCTTATTAAAGCTGCAAAGGCTTATTTGAATCCAAATAAGCCTTTGCAGAAATATCTACATTACACATTTCGTTATACACAGAAAGAGGGTAGTCATAGTCAAATGTTTGAGAACTGGATACTATACGCTGGCCTTAAAATTCCATACTGCTTCCTCGCAATCGCGAGAAACAATTGAATGTTGAAAGGACTTACGAGAATGACCAAGAAATGAACAATTCGAATATTTAATAACGGATATCTGAGAAATGGCTGATGCCACAACAAAAATTCATTCGAAATAAATTGTGTTCTAAAGATCTGTATTTTTTTGTATAGTACGTTTTCGTTTATCGCTTAACATTATTAGTTATACAAGATTATACAAAAATTCTTCCAAATGAAGTGGACTTCAGAGGCTATTCCCAGAAAATTCAAGATGTACATGTTGTCATGCAAATATCTTTAATATGTGGTATTTTAATAAAACTTTGGAGCCATTTTTTTAGAAAATCAATGATTTAGAAAAACCTTCCATGCAAACGGTGATCTGGGGTGGGGGATTTTGTTGAAAACCATCGTGTCACATCTTTGTAAGTCACTGAAGCTAAACAGCAAGTTTGGCATTTACCCGACATTTAATTTTTGAGTTAACGTGTTCACACACACACATATTAACAGGAATTTTTCTAAAAATGCTTTTTATGGATTCAGGGAACCTCAAAACACGTATTTCCGGTAAAATCTCGATATCGAATTTTTGGATGGAATACAATACATCCCTTACTTACGATTCGTAATAAAGAAAGTAAAAACGCATTTTTAGAAAAAGTCCGCGTATGTGTCTGCGAACAGCATAAATAAAGCACATAAAGTTTTTAAGTTCAGTACCTTCCAAAGATGCGACACTAAGATTTTCAAGATAATCCCCCTACCCAAAACTACTCTTTACATGGAACATTTTTCAAACTTTTTGAATTTCCTAAAATAGCTGTGACGATTTTGATTAAAAGACCATATATTACAGCTATCTACATGACGAATAAAATATATCTGGCATTTTCTGGGATTATCCTTTAAATTCCTTTTCGTTCGGAAGGAATTTTGTATGCTCTTATATAACTAGTAAACGTTAAGGGATACACGAAAACGTCCTTATCTCTTTAAAACATACAATTTATTTCAAATAACTTCTTGTGGCACCAACCATTTCCGAGATATGCGTTATTAATGGTACGAATTGTTCAATACTTAGCCATTGTTTTAAAGCCCTGTCAACATTCAGTGTTTCTCTCCAACAGCAATGAAGGAGTATGGAATTTTAAGGACTACGATAACCATTTAAGTATCGTTGTTCCCTTTGTATCTAAAACTAAATGTATAAGGTAGCTATTTATTATCAAAATGAAATAAATTTATAAATAAGCTTTAGTTTGTATTCCCACTAATAAACGATAGAGTGTAGAGAAAGTCATGTCATGTATCACATCAAATTTTTTGCTTTTAGAGAGAACATGCAAAGAGAATTCAATACTTAGTTCGGCGCACATGGATCTTACTTTTAAGCATTCGATTACCGTCTCAGCTTGTACGTGGAACAAAAGTCGCATTTAAACCACATATGCCAATTGCCATCACGATTAATATGAAGTAAAGAGAAAAACGAGTTTTTTAGAGTAACTAAGGAAACAAATGAGAGCGAATAGAGAGTCTTATGATCATAACGTACCTAATTTTTAATACATTACTTCCAGCAGTTTACTGAAAGATTCAGAAAATTGCTAATACGTAGTTCAAACATACTGCAGGAAAGCAAACTTAACCGCCACCCAATTCCGGTCCGATTTAAAATAATTTCCGTTCCGGATTCATGTGAACTTTTTGTATAATTGAGATATATATTGAGAGCATGGGAGTATAGGGGTGTTTGTTTCTAGGGCTTATTCTTGGTGGTCCGGAAACCACAGCAAGCCGATGCAATTACTCCGAAAGTTCTCGCATAATAATATCGAGGGCGGAAAACCACAACGGAGACCGCAAGACGTGGTTATCGGAGGCGGACCTGGGAATGGATGATATTAAGGCGGTGGTACGAGGGGCGCATGTCGCTCCCTTTAAAGGCGATGGTATAATGCACCCCTAAAACTTCAACTAAGACCATGTTACACCTCTCGCCATTAAATTCTTGCACTTCAGTGACCATTGTTCATTTCGTGAAAACATCACATGATACGTATGTTGAATGATATTCTCATTCTGGAGATCTCACAGGACAAATAGATAAAAAAGATCTTCCGTTTTACAATAACACGACTTTCTCTTTCCATTTTAAATTCACATTATCCCTTATAAAGTATATACCTTAAATAAAGAGTGAGTTTTCCATTCATTCAGAAAACTGTTTTCAATTAAACAATATAGTATTAGTTACATGCAACATTTTATGCAAACAATCTTGAGAGATTTTCTTTTAGTAAGACGTACAGAGCACTCAGAGAGAAGGAAAAGAAAGAACAAGCATCTTCAAAATGTTGCACTGATAACCCACTTCAATATGGGAAAATGCAGGAGTACAAAATAAAATGCCTCGTACTCGCCTAATTCTACGAAGAAAAACATATTTTTGCAATTTTATATTTTAATGAGTTCTCATTGTGTCTATAGTATCTATCCCTTTCAGTATACCAGATACACAAAATTCTCCAAATTAAATCGAATGAAAGGACGTAACTTCATGTCAGTATCTCAAATATATCATATTCTTATAAAAATGACCACAGCCGTTTTGGAGAAAATAAGAAAAACTTAACTGTTTTCGTTTTCAAGGGTAGTTTGGATGAGAAAAAATTGCAGAAATTTCTTTGTTTCTTCCTTGAAAGACTTTAAACTTAAACACCAAGTTTTCCGTTTATCCAGCGTTTCGTTTTTGAGTTATACTGTTTGTGATACATACACATACACATGCGCGCGCACCTTGAGCTTTTCTGGCTCCAAGGGTGTGAAAACACATATTTCCGTGAAATCACAGTCAAAGTTTTTGGTCGGAATACAGTTCTTCCCGACATCATTTATTTTCATAGCAAATTTGGAACAACGGAGCATACCAGTGTGAGACAGTTAAATTTTGAACATAATGATCTAAGAGAAGCATAGAATGGTCACCCGGCTCTTGAAATTTTAATTAAATATTGGGAAATTGTAAAAACCAACAGCGAATGTTTTGGAAAAGGTTAATGCTACTAAAAACCTTATTCGTACAATACTTTAATGTAGTTAAGTATTTGTCTACTTATGGCATTCCAAGTCCATAATATTCAGTAATAAAGAATGTAGATACCTCCATTGATCGAGTTATTGGCCTTCTGGCTTTTCAAGTCAGAGGTCCTAGGTTTGATTACCTTCTGTGACGGAGGACTTTTATTTAACTAGAGTTATTATCTAATCACCATAGAATTTGGAAGCATGACTGGAGAATGAACGGAAATTTGTTTCATCACAAATCCATAAAGTCTAAAGATAATATGCAACATAAACTATTAACGCCACCGGTTAGAAGTCAAAGCTCCCGTTATAGTCATAAAATTAAAGACAGCTAAAAAAACTATAGAAAGACAACAGAGACCTTATATTCTACAGGAAACTCCAGATACATATTTCATTTGTCGTGCCAGTATTTAAAATAGATAATATCTTAGAATAAAAAGAACAATTTCAGAGGAAGTGAAAAGCAACGAAAATATTTTCATACAAATTGTTGTTTGGTGTAGAGAATATTTTTGAAAATCTTCATCCGCCACCCTTAAACGGTGTCTGACTTAGAAATGAAGTTTTTCTCTTACTTTACCTCCCTCTCTCTCTCCCTCTCTCTCTCTCTCTCTCTGTCTACATACACACATACATGGGTGCACGTATCTTTTCTGAAAGGGTTTTTATGGAATTAGGGACCTTAAAACATGCATTTTCGGTGAAATTTCGCTATCGAGTTACTGAGTTGAGTGCAATACCGCAAATTAGATCCTCCTTCTTCTTCTTCTTCGCCATCCTCCTATTCTTTTCTTTCTACGGACGGAACTAAGCCATTGACCTTGTTCCAATAAAGATATGTAGTTACGATTTTTTTTATTGATCCTCCCAATTGTATTACTTTCTCTATCACATATGTATTTGTGGCACGTAAAGGAAGTATTGCATTCCACCCAAAATTTGAGTACCAATATTTCTGCAGAAATGCGTGTTTTGAGGCCCCCTGTCCGAAAGAAGCCTCTTGTGTGTGTGCGCGCGTATAATAACTCAAAGAAGAAAAGTCGAATCATTACCAAACTTTGTATTTAGGTCCAGCATTAGTAGGTACACCAAGATTTTCATGAAATTATCACATCCCAAACCACCATTTGTTTGGAAAAATATTCCGTTCTTTCTCAAAAAATAGTTATATCAATTCTGACTGCCAAGTATGATGCAGTAATTTGTATCATAAATTATTTAAATGTAAAGAATGATTATAATATGAATATGCATTTTTATGTGACATTGGTTTGAGATATTTGTTGATTGTAATTATTATTGAGAAGTAAGTTTATACCGCCTTATTGAAACTGACAATAATAGCGTGCAATAATGCAGCGAGGGGGTGAGCTGTTTATCATTATTAGAAACGAGGAAGTTACGTAATGTTGGCGCGTTTTTCTTTAGAATTTGCTGGAACATTTTCCCTAGAGCATATGTATTCATAATTTTCATTGGATATAAAAATAGACGCTAATGTTGACGCGTTTTATTAGCCAATAGCAACTCAGTTATAATCTTTAGGCATATCGGGGTGTAGGAGTATAAAAAGGGCTAGGTTAGAGGTAAAGTTCTTCAGTCCGTCAGCTCATCGAAAATCTTTGTACACCACACGTCGTCTTCACGTCAGTTCGTCGAAAATATTTGTACGTTACACGTCGCCTTCAGTCCAGCAGAAATATTTGTACAGTACACGTCGGCTATCGATTCGCAGGTTACGCGTAGCAGAGTTATGAAAATTCTAAAGTGTTGTAAAGTTAATTATACAAAAAGTTGAAGTACGCGATTTAAGAATGATTAGTAATGAAGTTATTATAACAGTTTCAGTTTGGCGGGTGTCAAGATCAAAGTGTAAATGTGATAGTGAATGTGTTCGACAATAAAAAGTGTAAAACAAATTCTTTCATCAGTGTTATATTTGGATAAGAGACTCCCTTCCGTTTACACAACCTGTATAAAGAGAAGTGCTCGACCAAAAATATCATAGCTAGCCGGAGGACAGTGAACCAAAATTAAATAAAATAACATTAGCATTCTTTCAAACAAACACTAATACTGCCGCAAATTGCTAACACCAGATGGAGCTAACAAACCTAACAAAGAATCACGTCACAAAATGGCTTCACCACGTGGAGTAAACACAAATACACAAACATTATAAATAATACCGTCGCAAATTGGCTCCCAAACGTGGGGCTCAACAAATTAAATATAACAGAAGTAAACCACTTCAAGTAATATATTCAAGATATTTTTTGACGGATAAAATATATAACTTGTTTCCGTAAATAGCCTACAGTCTGAATAATTGTTAAACCATAAAGATAAAGAAACGCTACTCGATAAAAGAAGAGGTGTTTAAAAATATACCCTGTCAAATAACTTCTTTGTAGCCTTAGTAGTTATGGAAATATTCGGAAATATTTGGAAATATATTAGATCTTTAAATTTTCCCACATTGAACAGATCTATGGCATAGATAAAGTATCTATAAAAATATGCGATTTTCCGCTTTTCCCACAGGACTTCATTAGAAAGAAATACTAGTTAATCAAACAACGTATATTAAATATTTTAGTAAAGAGGACCAGATATTTGAAATAATGTTTTGTAAAACATTGATAAAATTTCTTTCCACCCCTATTTCACATTCAGGGATATCTTAGAATTTATTGTATTATTAATATTTTTATCCCATGCATGTCACCAAGTCCATATTACATAATTTTGAGATAATTTCTAGTCCAAAATGTATCTTGAGCAAAGTAGTGCAATTAAAATAATCAATTTTTATATGAATTTCACCATACAGAATAAAAGCTGTGAAGTTGGAACGGGTAGAGAAAGCCATTTGACATTAGATATTTTACCTTCAAGGTTAGTGATATTGTAATACTTCGTACATCGTGTGTACTGCTTCAATCGGTAATATGAAACCTGTTTTGCGAGAAATAAAATAAGAAAATGTACAACATAATATGTGGAAATTTTGAAACTAAAATAACCTTTTCACCGATTTTCCCAAGCGTTTAGACGCTTTCCAATTATATCCTTGCAAGTAAAAACAATAGATGGATTTATTTCCTTCCTCCAAGTAATACAGAAAATGACTAAAAATTAAGCATTCACTCGATAAGAACAACTATAATTACGTTATTCGTAAATCTTTTGACTTATACACAAACTCGCATAGCCATAGATTTATTTCAGTCCACTGTTCAAGCCTTTGTGGTCATTTTGTGTTACGTTCATGACACAAATTCAAGGAAGAAAGAAACTGCGTTCTCGACTTCCAAATGGCATTTCAGTTCTTTTTGTTTTCCTCATCGTTGGCTAGATATAGAATTGTATATATCATTACACTGGCATTTTATAGGAGCAAACAGCAACTGTTTGTAAACTTTTCTATTATAATAACATACGAAGTTTAATATTTTTCCAGTAGAGCCAACACATTAGTTATTGCCGTTTTCTACATGAAGGAATAAAAAAAATGTAAGATAACCTGAGATAAAGTTTCATTCTTAGCCAGTGTTATGCCTGCTGTTATACAGTCGAGTGCACGGAAACGTTCCAATGTTTCTGGTTTTCTATAGCGGTTTTCTGTATTTAATGTTGGCAGAAATTCCTTATCATTATATTCCACAGCAGTCCTGAGTGAGTTAATCTCTTATTGGTTTGAATTCATATCAGAGCACACGTATTAACCTATGAATAAATGTTAGGTCTGGGTGAGCGGCGAAAGGGGAAAATCTCTCCTGAGTGAGAACTTGGCAACGGCGGTCCACACCCGCCACTAGTTGAGTCCGTCTCGTATTAGTTTGATGTCAAATATCTGTCACTCAAAATTAACCTATGAACATAGGTGAGTTTCAAGCTTAGGAACGAAACAAAAGGGGTCATGTAAGACAAACATTAAGTTGAATGTCAGAACCAGATAAGGGACGGAGAATGAGCATGGCAGAGGAGTTTAGTTTTTCCTTACAAATAGAGGTGAATCACCTAAAACTTGCACCGCAAATATTTCGCAAATGGAAAGTGCTATTCATGTGCAGTTTTCACAGCATTGATTGGTAGTCAGGGGCTCGTACATTTAGCCTATAAACAGATTTTAATAATACCGAGAAAGTGTATTTTGAGAAAACATACAATTTTTTAAATGGAACAATGCCTAGTTACATCAACTGAATAAAATGCCAATAGTCTTTGTTGCGGGATTCTAATGTAAGTGGTTTACGAGAAATCGTATTCTGAAAAGTTTCCACCCCGACAATTGTTTGTCCCATTCAACCTGCTTAGTTGCTAGATACGATACTGTTGTTATGTTTGTTTGCATTGTTTCTTCTGTTTATTGATTGCATTGCGACTTTCTGGCCAGTTAGTTTGTGACAGTTCAAGCAGTAAGTCGTGGGTGGAGGACGGGGTTTACTAATGCAGAAAAAGCCGACATGCTCATGGTGTATGGAGAGTGTAGGAAGAATGCAGTTCGTTCCTGTACGGTGTATGCGGAAACGTATCCCAATAGGTGTCAACCATCTCGGCAATTATTTATCAATTTCTTCAACTAATTACGTGAAAGTGGTACTATAACACCTAGAAAACAAATAAGTGACTGGAGAAGAGGCAGAAATTAATGTTTTGGCTGCCGTTGCAATAGATACGCAAATTAGTTCCCGCGCAATCGCACGTGGAAGTGGCATATAATTCAGGCAAGTGTACTGCGCATTCTCCATCGACATAGATTCCATCCCTATCACATCTCTCTCCATCAAGAGCTGCATGGAAACGATTTTGAGAATCGTGTTAACTTTTGTACATGGGCATTAAGACATGCTTATTCAGATTCATCATGCATCTTGTTTACTGATGAGGAAACATTTACTAATCATGGTCAGGTAAACAGCAGAAACATGCACTATTGGGCTGTTGGCAATCCCCGTTGGCTTCGTCAGGTGGAACGTCAGCGCCCATGGAGTTTAAACGTGTGGTGTGGGATAGTGAACCATCAGCTCATAGGCCCTTTGTTCATAGAAGGAACAACGAACTCGCACAAGTATCGCGACTTTAGACTTTTTTCTGAGGGGAAGGCTAAAAGACACTGTCTACAAGGATGTACCAACTACACCAGACGATATGAAACGACGTATTACTGCTGCCTGCTCTTAAATTTCCGCTCTATTGAAGCTGCCGGTGGTCATTTTGAACACAACCTTTGAAGGGCTATGTTCTCTTTACTTGTAAATATTGTAATTCCCTTTTGTTTTTATTCAGTTTGTGATACCACAGGTTGTACAATTGTCTGTGCGTAAAAGTTTCAAAATACGATTTCTCGTAAACCACTTGCACTAGAATCTTGTAACAAACGCCACTGACATTCTAATTTACCCTACCTTTATTCTATTGATGTAACTAGGCATTGTTCCATTTAAAAATTGTGTGTTTGCTGAAAATTACACTTTCTCAGTATTATTAAAATATGTTTATAGGCTAAATGTACGAGCCCCCGACCACCAATCAATGCTGTGAAAACTGCACATTAATAGCACTTTCCATTTCCGAAATATTTGCGGTGTAAGGTTTAGGTGATTCACCCTGTATAAATATTGTCCATTACATTGGCACAATCACGAATGCGACTTTACATGTCTTAGTTGCTTCTCTTTACCCTCGCTTTTTCAGGTAACGGCTGCACGAAGCTCAACATTCTATCTGTATAAATGATGCAACGGAATTATTTTTCCATCAATGAATGTGTTTAAACACCGAAATGTTGACAGTCAATATCTGAACATCGAATGGCTCAAAGAAGATATATACATATTTAAAGTGCAGTAAATGTAAATAAAGTCAAAGCATTTTAATCGCATTTTTATCATAAGCCTATGCGGCCGAACAGTCTAATTTTAATGCCTCAGGGAACACGCGAATTGGCGGAACATGGACGGGCAGGACAACGTCATTATAAACCAATATCCATCCCCTAGAGGCTGCACGTGGGTGCGTAGTGCATGACTGATTACTCATATTCATAACTCAAATACGTTTTTTTCGAAATTCGCACGATACGGTAACTAGCATTTCATCTCGGTTACTGCTATCGCAGATACGTTACAAGATGAAGAGGGGCTATGAGAGCAATAATTTCCAGTAATGGGCAGAGAGGCGGACAGCTCTTTTATCATTTTGTATACTCATACTGCTTGGTCAATAAATAGATAGTTTTGAGCGATATGTACGGCTGTGCCATTATTACTCTCGAGAGCAGAAGTATATATTTTTCATTTATCGGGCAGCAGCACTGTGCAGCCGAACAAAAACTATTTCGGTAACGTCCAGAGGGGAAAAACGGGACCCTAATGCAATTTATATCCTGAGATAAAAGCAACAATGAGTGCCATTTCATTGTAGTTTTAACCGATATAATAACCAACCGTGTAGTTCCGAAACATAGTAACATTTGGTTACTATTTCAAACAGTGATTCAATGTATTTCCGTTAAAAGATGTAATCTATTATTCTTCGTAGAGAATGGGGAAAGTACAGTCAAGTACAAGAAAACGTGCCAATGCATTTGGTTCCCTATGTTTTGTCTTGGCAGAAACTCCTTATCACCTGTGTCCACACCAGCAACCTCAAATTGGTTTGAATTCAAGCCCGACACACGTATATTAGACTATAAGGATTTGTGAAACTTATTGTAGTCGTGATTTGACTTTGTTATTAAAGCGACATTAAATAAATGAAATAAAAAAGGTCAGACCTAGATGAGCGGCGAAAGGGGAGAAGTACGGTAAGTTTCACCTTATGGAAGGTATGGTTCGCCACGGCTGTCTACACCAGTACCTGGATGAGTCCGTCTCGTAATGTTTTGAAGACAAAAGTCTAGCACTGAAACATTGATCTATGAACATAGATCAGTTTTGAACTCGAGAGTGAAAGAAAAGGGGTTGTAAGAAGAACATTAAATGGAGTGCTAGAACCAGGTAAAGCGTGCAGAATGGTCGTGGGAGAGGTGGTTTGGTATTTCCTTACCAACACTGCGCATATCGGCACAATTCCTTGCACTCGACTGAACATAGACGAGAAATGCGGAATTAAGCAATCCAGTAGAGAGACTACGAGAGACTAGATGAGGAGTAAGAGCGTTTTGCACAGAGGGATGCGAAATCCCAATCGCATGTCTGACAATACTTTCAAATGGTGTTTCAGTCTAAAATTACAATTTTTAAGTTGTGTTCATGGTATCACCAAATCACAATAAAAACGAAATAAATAGTCACCACCTAAAAGTGATTTTTGGATACCACAGACAGCCTGCTATTTGCAGGCTTATCGCGAAACGCAACACACAGTAGTCTTGTAATATCCACACAGACGCGTTCGGGATTTCATAATTAATCAGAGGGGACATTCAGCTTTTCAACATTTATTGAAAAATACACTGATTTGATGAAAGAATGTCCAAAACTGTATCGTCATCCTAGGACAAATAGCAATTCACATGTGTCTGAAATTGACAATTTAATCTGTATTCGGGCTTTGCATAGATTAGATAGCAATGACATCGGCCTCTTGCAGTTTTTGTTTTGCACTTTCAGCACTTACTCACCCAAGAAGATGATTACCTATTATTAGCTCTTATTTCGAGGATATTTATCAGTTTGCGTACAAAATTAAGGAATTATTTGCTCTGCAATAATTGTAATCAGCTTTACAATTATTGTTGTCCGCAAGTCAAAATTTTCGGATTACAGGATGCAGGTATAGATGTCCAACTTTACTAATAAAAGAAATCGTCTAAAGGCACAAAAAATACTCCACCTTTAATATATCTCCAAGCATTTATCTAAAACTAAGCGATTTCTATTGCAATATTTGATAACGCTGCACTAGAAACGGGCTTGCAGAAAGAGCACAGGGCTACTCACGAAATAAATAACTGATAAAACACGGGATTACTACCCGACAACCCGAGCAAGTGCATCGGTCAGTGCCATAACGTCATCCTTGTCTAGCACAGAGCTGCCCCGCACATCAAAAACTTATTTTGCATAGTATACAACATCTACTATCATCGCACATCAAAGAAGAGTGAGGACAGTTACACACTGCCACTATTACGTATACATTTTCGATCACCTTGCCGTTTTCTCCCGGTTGGGACGGGGGGAAGCTGTGATTACGAAGAGTGGATTTTTCGCTTAAATTATTGGATGAAATAATGGAAAACTCTATGTAAAACTTGTACAATAACCAAAACAAACGTTCAGTTTTGATATTAATACTGGGAAATTAAATAGAAAAGAACACAAAATAAGTTTTTGGTAAACCGTTCTTCAACATGCAGGTGTATTTTTACTTTCATTACTACGTATAGTAAGTAGGGGAAATGTTGCACTCCACCCAAAAATTCGATATCGAGTTTTCACCAGAAATACATGTTTTGAGGGCCCTGAATCCAAAAAGCATTTTTAGAAAAAGGTCCGAGTGTGTCTGTGAACAGTATAACTCAAAAACGAAAAGTAGAATAAGTACCAAACTTGGTATTTAGGTTCAGTATCTTTCAGAGATGCGACAGAAAGATTTTAAAAAAATCCTCCTACCCCAGATTACCCTTTACATGATAAATTTTAGAAAATTTTGATTTTCTCAAAAATGACTCTAACGATTTTGATTAAAATATCACATATTTAATACTGTTATGCAAAATGAAATGTATATCTTGAATTTTCTGGGAATGTTCCCAAAAGTCCTCTTCATTCTGAATGGCTTTTGCATAACGGGTAAACCGTAAGAGATAGACAAAATTGTTCTATATAGAAAATGTAGAGCTCGTTAAAATACACAGATTATACCATATACATTTCTTGTGGAGTGAACTATTTCCGAGATATTCCTTGTCATTTGTTTGAATTTTCCAATACTTATACTATTCACAAATTTGTTATTCGTTTCTTTTATGTCCTGGACATGCAAAGAGAATGAAATGCTCCACATAGCATCCAGCTCTTAAAAGATTTTACTATCGCTTTAAACCTACCATATTCCCCTTGCACCTACAGAAAATTAGCAATAAGTTTCTGCAAATGTTTATCTCGATTAGCATGAAGTATATAGAGTTTGAACGTTTGTAAAAATAGTTTGTACAGGAGCAGAGAAAGTCATGTGAGTGCAACGCATCAGATTTTTATATTCGTATTCTGCCCCGGTTACACATGTTGTTTTGAAAACGAATTATAGGTTCTGAAAGTCATGCTTAAACAGTCACATCAACACCTTGTCCGGCTCACGTGGGGATGTAGCTCCCACTGACAAAATGCTATCCGTGTGATCCAAAGTTCCTTTCACTAAGTAAGGATAAAGGGCCTTGGTTCACAATAAATGTATAATGGCCTTAAAGCGACTCAATGGAAAACTCTAATCATTTAATACTTTCGTCATTACTCCATCTCAGATCTTTTTCCATTTACTCTAAAATACATTTTCATGCTCGGAGGATTTTGAATACACATTGGGATCTCTTGACGTAAGTCATAACATTAACACCCTAAGAATCTTGTGGTAGCCTATTTATAGTATATCTATAGTCAGGGAGGACGGTCCTGGCAGGTTGAACCAGGGACTCTCGTTCACGATTCCGTGTCAGTATGTCCGAGTAGAATGAAACGAAACGGAATGAGTACAACAGCTGTACAGGGAAGACCTGAGCTTTCTTTTGCTTGCTACCATATGTATAAGTCACAAATAAAAGTACTTACAGAATGCTCTCACGACCTAATGGAGTATCTTCCAGCATTGTCCTAGGTAACTATTGGGATAACGGCGAGGAGGAGCAAATCATAATATCGCAAATAAAATCCACAATGAAGATTTCAGAGAAACTATTTCACCAAACGCGGTACTTATTTTTGTTTTCTTTCTTTTTTAGTAATTAATTTAGTGGGAGATAACGCAGTGACACAAAGCACCAGAAGCTCTACCTAATACATCACTCTATATATCACTCACTGAAGAAAACTTGCTCAGTAGAGCAGAATGTAACTATTATTATGTATGTGGGAATCATGCCTGAGTCCCTCAGCCAAATCTGTACCTTTATGATAGTTACAGATTTCAACCTACATATGTCCCATAATCTTTGCGAATTTTTATTTTAATATCCCGACCTTCCAAAGACCAGCTTAAAATGAGATCAGTATTCGTTCATACATCTTGAATCCAAGTAAGTAGTAGTAGTAGTAGTAGTAGTAGTAGTAGTAGTAGTAAATTTTTATTCTTGTTCTATAGAAATGAGAAGCATGGAGTAAAACTGCCATCGAAGGCCTCTTGCCTTTATTCCCAAAACCCAACTTTTTCTCATTATAAAGTTGGCTGTGAGGGTTGTTTTTATTCCAGCTCTTTTTATTCCTCATCTCTCCTCAATCTCACGACGCCGACCGGTATGAGAATGTTGGAAGGAGGGAACATGCATCGGCGGTTTCCACAAATAGAAATCAGAAATCGATTGAGGAGTATAAAACGCTACCTATCTGATGATCAAACACTGCTGCTTTTCTCTACGATCCGTCCTCATATATCCCTTACTTTTTGTGCACTTTTGCCTTCCATTCGCTCATGTGTTTGTATGGCTCAAGATTCTCCGATATCCGAATCTAGTAGCAGGATTTGCTTTGTAAATGTGTCGATGCTTTTATCTATATATTGGACGATGGAATTCTTTTCATACGCTCTCCTTGATACACATTTTTCATGTCAATAATGCTCAAATGGGCCTTCTTTATATATGACCATGGAGAGAGTTTCAGGTCGAAGTTGCAAATGAAACATTGCAAGAATATCCTTTATGATAGTATGTTTACTTTCAGCATTGCCTTGCTTCTCATTCTCTGTCTCCTTATTCTGATGTCTTCTGTTCTCATTTATCAAGGAACCTTTCTTCCTCACAATGTAGTTTACTTCCTTGCCATTCCTTTTCTTTCACCTATGTTTTACTTCCAATATTTTCTCAAAATCCGATATGATAAAAGAAAAATAATTGTAAATGATACACTGTCAACAAGCCCAACGCATAGTCTTGAACAAATATATAAAAGAATCGTAGAGTAGTTTAAAAGATAAAGAGAAAACTCCGTTATGTTACAATTACATGATTCTCCGCCCAGTATATTTTGTTTTCACATCTATTCTGCAAATTATATCTACATCTATTCCTACTGTAAATATATGATGAGCTCATATAACAAAACCTAAAAAACCAATAGCTGATATACTATAAATGTATATTATGCCTATTAACAATGGTAATGAAGCAAATAAAGTATATAATAATAGTAAATACCAGCTTGCAATCGTTCAGGGAAACTTCTTTATCTACCTACTTCCTGCTAATCATTACTTTTCTCCAGGATGGCTTCAATACACATTTTATTGTGGCCACATAGATCATAAAGAATTCTGGGACGATAATCAAATGAAATTTCATGAATGAAATTCCTGTTTTTCATATGTTTAGTTTCTCTATTACTTACAAATGGCAACTGGGGAAAGTACTGTATTCTACCCCAAAAATTCGGTGTAGAGGCTTGACCGGAATGGATGCGTATATCAAAACTCTAATCGCAATAATTCTGGTAATTTTTAAACTTTAATTAATAATTGATACTAACGAGGATAATGGGCTACTTTGCAGTCAAAACTCGCATTATAATTCTTTTTACTTTCTCTACTACGTATAGTAAGTAGGGGAAGTATTGTATTCCACCCAAAAATTCGATACCGAAATTTCACCGGAAATACATGTTTTGAGACCCCCTGAATCCAAAAAAATCATTTTTGGAAACATTTCCGTGTGTGTGTCTGTGTGTCTGTCTGTGTGTCTGTGTGTGTGTCTGTCTGTGAACAGCATAACTCAGAAACGAACAGTCGGATAAACACCAAACTTGGTATTTAGGTTCAGTATCTTCCAAGGATGCGACACGAAGGTTTTTAAGAACATCCCCCACCGCAGATTACCCTTTACATGGAAGATTTTTCGAAAATTTTAATTTTCTCAAAAATGGCTCTAACGATTTTGATTAAAATATCATATGTTTAAGATATTTGTATGACAAATAAAATGTATATCTTGAATTTCCTGGGAATGTCTCCAAAAGTATTCTTCATTGTGAACAACTTTTGCATAACTGGTAAACCATAAGAGATAGACAAAATTTTACTACACAAAAAATGTAGATCGCGTTAAAATACACAATTTATGTCATATACATTTTTTTGCTGAGTGAACCATTTTCGAGATATTGCTTGTTATTCCCTTAAATTTTTCAATACTTATTTTCCCAAATGGGAATTCGTTATTCATTTTTACTTTCTCTACTACGTATAGTAAGTAGGGGAAGTATTGCATTCCACCCAAAAATTCGATACCGAGATTTCACCGGAAATACATGTTTTGAGACCTCCTGAATCCAAAAAAAGCATTTTTGGAAACATGTCCGTGTGTGTGTCTGTGTGTGTGTGTGTCTGTGTGTCTGTGTGTGTGTGTGTGTGTGTGTGTCTGTGTGTCTGTGTGTGTGTGTCTGTGAACAGCATAACTCAAAAACGAACAGTCGGATAAACACCAAACTTGGTATTTAGGTTCAGTATCTTCCAGAGATGCGACACGAAGGTTTTCAAGAAAATCCCCCCACCCCAGACTACCCTTTACATGGAACATTTTTTGAAAATTTTAATTTTCTCAAAAATGGCTCTAACGATTTTGATTAAAATATCATATGTTTAAGATAATGTCATGAGAAATGAAATGTATATCTCGAATTTTCTGGGAATGTCTCCAAAAGTATTCTTCATTGTGAACGAGTTTTGCATAACTGGTAAACCATAAGAGATAGACAAACTTTTACTACACAAAAAATGTATATCTCGTTAAAATACACAACTTACGTCATATGCATTTCTTTTGTTGAGTGAACCGTTTTCGAGATATTGCTTGTTATTCCCTTAAATTTTCCAATACTTATACTTTTTCTCAAATTCGTTATTCATTTTTTTATGTCCTGGACTTGCAAAGAGAATGGAATGCGCCGCATAGCAACCAGCGTTAAAATATTTGACCATCCCTTAAAAGCTACCATATTCCCCTTGCATCTACAAGAAAATTAGCAATAAGATTAACATCTCGATATCTCCATTAACATAAAGCATATGGAGAATAGGCGTTTGTAAAAATAGATTGTACAAGAGTAGAGAAAGTCATGTGAGTGTAACACATCAGATTTTTTTGTCTTGGATATGCAAAGAGTATTAATCTGTGGGAAAGGGAATGGTGCTGCACCTAGCAACGAGCTATTAAGAGATATGTATGTGCTTAAAGGCTACTGTATTTCCAAATTGCCCTTGTAAATATATATTCCCCTTACATCTACAAGAAAATTAGCAATAAGATAGAGTCTGCAAATGTTTATCTCGATTAACATGAAGTATATGGAGAATAAGCGTTTTTAGAAATAGTTTATACAAGAGTAGAGAAAGTCATGTGAGTGTAACACATAAGATTTTTTGTTAGCGTGTTACAGTTTCACGCAAGATTGACCAAATTAAATGTCATTATATTATTATTCAGATAGTTTACAGTGCTATTTACATCCTCTCACAGATAAATATCAATTCACAGTCATTCATCAATTTCTGTCACTGTACAAATCCATCTCTTAATGGTCTTCTCCCCATCGCTTCCATAATGCTCGTTTTCGAAGCTTTTATTGGTTTTCCTCTTTTCCTTCTTCTTGTTGGAATATACTCATATGCTCATTCTCCATTACATGTCTATACCCGTTAGTTTTCTTGTTAGCATATCTTACAGTGTACGTCCATCCACTGCTACTTATTTCAGTTTGTTACCTTTTCTCTTCTTGGCCTTGTTGACTTTCTCCAATAATCATTTCGTTGTCAAACATTTTTTGAAACAATTATTTACCAACATATTGATCCATCTAAACCTATATTTCTTATAACTGATTCATAAATTTTGTGTTTGCTCTATTTTATAATATTTTATCCCACAATGATACCCAACGTTGAATTTACATATTTTTCTTTCTTTATACCTTCTTTAATTCCCATAATCAATAATAGTCCCTAAGTGTTTATTATTATTGTCTATATATCTATTAATTTATTTATTTTAAATTATCTATTTTAAATTAACATACTACTAGTATTGCACGTTATTTTTATTTCCTTTTACTGAATACTTAAATAGAAATACGTTTTAGTCTACCTATTTACGTTTAAGTAAAATAATTTAATTTCGTTTATAGGATTTCTTTGTTAAGCAAGAACCATTTCACTGTGTTTCTTTCCACTGGATCCTTTAATAAGCAACTAAACAATTTTTGTATCTAAAAGATATTGTATCCGTTTTGGGTTTTACATTAAGTGCATAATGATTACTCTTTAAGTTAAAACGTTCATTTTATCACCTTGTTTCACTCAAACTTAAAGAAATGTATTTTACTTTTTTTCATTAAACATTTCATTAAACATTTAACATTTTGATGTGGAAATTAAACACTGCTAATGTAATTAATACCCTTCCCGTAATACAGTAAAAACAGAAAAATAAAGCACATTCTAATCTATAGCGGGTCTTATCTTGCCTCCTAAGTGCGATTATCCCAAATACCGACAATTTTTGCTAAATATCTTTGATTTCAAGCATTTTTCCATAAATCTATGAAGGATGGAATATGTTCATAAACTTTTTCAATGTACTCAGAACGTTCTCTCTATTTCAAAGAATGACATATATACCCCTTACATTTGTCTGTACCCAGAACGCGCAACCTTAATGTAATATGGGAGACAACATATTAAACAAAGTGCCTAGTAGTTGATGAAATGTTCAGTGCTGATGATTTACAAAATATTTTGGAGCGAAATGTTGTATGACTTTTCCCTTCAAGTAATTGCATAATTCCACTTCCTGCAATTTGGTGCTCAACTCATTACATCCACATTAAATGTTGTGTTTTAGGTTTAAACTAAAGAATACCAGCACAAAGCGAGATAGCTCCGCGGTGACGTTTGAGGCTCGCAATCGGTAGGTCCCGCGTTTGATTCTCGTCGTCTCGGTCATTCTAACCATAGGTTTTTTTGTGGTTTCCCCAGGTTGGTGGGCAAATGCTGAAGTGTTTCCCCTTCTAGCATGTATTTCCTGTCCCAATCATTTATTTTATTTATTTCACCTTATCTGTTTCAGGGCTGGAGGATCAGGCGACTGCAGTTGTGTTGGGACAGGACGGTGGAAATTGCCCTAGCGCTTGCTGGAGTTGATGGAGCTCTCTTCCTTTCTGCGAGCTGGTCTACACCTGGGATCTCCAGGTTGCGGGTGACTAAGGCTGGCTAGCCGGTGTCATATCGGAACAGTTAGGAACCCCGTACATCGTCGTCCATATCCGGTTGCCCTTCGGATCTCCCCTTCATCCCTTCCTACCAGGAATCACGTTTGAAGCACAAAGGTCCCACTATGACCTACGTGAGCTGGTGTGCTCCACTTACAAGAGGCCCTTTCTTCTGTCCACCAACTCCTAAACAATTTCAGCCAATTAAATTTGTAGAAATATTATAAAGTAAAAGTGCTCTTCAAATAAACTTTTTCTGTTTATATGTTAAGTTTCAAGGTCAGTCAGAGGTTCCATTGGTTGCTAAAATCACCACGTTGGCTCCTTCTCCAATATTAATAATAATCAGCTTCTTAGGTGAATTTGTTTTCTAGTAGTTTTAAAGCCGTTTCGTAATTATGCGAAATGGATTAGAGGGAGATATTTTCGTATCATTTGGCTATTTCCTTCAACCATATACTCTCCAGAAGAAATATTTGTATTATCCTATAGCATAAAGATAAGAAGGTATAAGAAATAACCTGAGTTTCGTTGTCATCATCCTATACCATCTATTTTATACCTACTTATTTTTATAATAGAAGTTAACCTTTGATCGTGGTGCAGAATATGTAATACGGCATTCACCTGCCAACTTAGGAAGTCCATTAAAACAAACTACACTTGTGTTATTGCCGTTACATGGAATGTTATGAATCAACGACCATCTGCATATGAGCCACAGATTCTATCGTGTGAGCCATCCCAATCGGAGTTTCTTTTAGAGATCTAAATTGTAATTATTGTTCATTAATATTTAAAATGTGCAACTGAAGTTTCTAAGATTGTGTGCTGATTCCCATTTCCTACTGGTAATATTTTAACTAAGTGATGTGATCCATTATATATATATATATATATATATATTTTCTGTTACATAAGCATATAGAGTATACAGGTACACGGTTAGAGTGGCAGTCTGAGTTTTACACCAAATAATGTTGTATCTTTCCACTGGCCCCATTTATGCTGCCTAAAAATGTATTTGCTTTTGAATTATTTTAATCAAGCGTTCTGAGCATGCCTTTCCATCATTTCTTTATTAAAATTGCTTCCTCTTGCTCTATGCTATAAAGAAAATTTCACGGAAAAAATTAAGTATACAAAACGCCAAGGTTAGCAATATACAAATAGGCTTCCAATTCCACAATGTAAAACGTGTGATCGTATATGTAAACAAAAATTCCTGGAAGTCTGTTAAGCCTTTAAGTAAACTATGATTATTACACACTTCTATTGAATGAATCACTTCAGTTTGCAGACGTAACATCCAGTCATGCAGGTTTTTTAAAGGAACGCCGTTTTCTTTTTCATCATAGTCCTCATTGCTTCATGTCTTTATAGTTATTTCATAACCCTGTACGTCTTACATAAGCGTTCTTAAAAGGACAATCCCACAACTTAGTTTTCCTTATTCTTTCATTCTAAAATACATTCAGTCGTGGAGCCTTGTCGGTGTCTAGAAAACAGAAGCGTTTTAAGAGACGTTCTAGGAAAGCCGCAGCCTCACGTAGAAGATAACCGCTTCCTTCCTACACTGTAATCTTGCTTATTTAGGTTAGTATGTAATAAGAAATAGGTCATAGATAGTTATCAAAATGGGCTGAAAAAATTCAAGAGAATTGACGCGATTGTGTCTGAGAAAACAATCTTTTATAAGATCTAGCAACCTCGATGATGATAAACAATAAAGAAGAATATCCTACCTTCATATAGATGCTGTGAAAATTGCGCTTTTGTAAAAGAATTGTGTCATTGGGCTACTGCTTCTGTGAACAAGACTCTAGAACCGCATAACTGGATGTATTTTTTTGGTAACTTTGGTGAGTTACTTTTTTTAGAAATAGCGGGTAGAGCGGGTAGAGCTGAATTGGAAAATATGAATTACATTTTAAAATTTTCCCAAGGAATTCAGTGACTCAAAATCCCATGTAACTATAAACATCTCAGTCGATATCAACAGATGTCACTATCCAGATTAGCAATTGGTCACACCAAATTAACTCGTAACTATATATGTGTGTGTATGTGTGTATAGATAGAAACCTCTATTTTGTGGACATTGTAACAAAATACTAACAGTGAAACGTACTATAACCGAATGTGAGTAATACTCCAAGCACAGGAATAAAGTTCCTATAGATCTAGCAGCATTATTTAAATTCTTCAAAGATTGCAAACTAGTACCTCTTTATTATAAACATATTGTGTCAAACTTGTTAATACGTGGATATTTATTTAATTGCTCTATAACATGTTATTATTCTGTAAAACTATTGTGATGTCCAATACTTCATACTGTTTTATATTATAGTACATTTAAGCACACAACTTGTTTGTCGCTACAAGACACCTAATGTCGCAGGAGTGGTGGAAATGTCTTACTTGCACAAGTCCCAAATATGCAACACGCAGTGCACTCTGCAACATGCCAAAAACAAATGGACAGTCAGCTAGAAAGGGAGCGAGTCCAAATCACCACCTGTATAATAGCCTTTTAGAACAATGACAAACGCCCATATCTGTGAACGATTGCACTGTTATTGCCTCAACAACTTCCACTATTTAATTTAATGATATCCATAAATACTATGCAGTAGATGCCTGGTATAATATTCATGCAGAAGCTACAATCATGTAGTTGAAAATCATTTTTCCTTCTTTCTTTTTCATGTATTGCTTTGTTTATCATTTTTCTTCCCATCTTCCAATTAACGAACGCCTGTAATATAATCATGACTTTATTAACATGTGTACCAAATGTTTTATATAAATATGCAATGCAAAAGTGGATCGAGTGGGGACAAAAGAGGCAATCACCACATCTGTAATAGTTTTCATATTAATTCACTTAGTTTATTACTACTCCACACGTATGAACTTATAAACATGCCATAAAAAGGTTACAGACACATTTGTATAATATTTTAGTAGGTTAAGTTTTACTTTTGTAGCTTAGTAATCACATTAGCTGAACTCACAATACATAAACAGCTGATGGTACAAACGTAACTAAAACCTTTTGCCAAAATATAGAATATCTGAAAATTATTCGTTCGTGAAAATTGCTTTCTTATTATATACTGTAAGCAATGAGAACAACAAACTATTAATACTATTGTTACTTTTTTATTTGGTACTAATATTTGGTAAGCCAAAATGAAACCCTTCCCAATTACTTCGTTCTCTTCGTAGATAATTTCTTTCCCTGCAAAGAAAATACGAAATATGGATTACTAAAGCATTATGGCCTGCAGTATTTGTACTTGAAGCACATGCTCATCTTTCCAGGGTAAGAAATCTTATAAGCTGTTATGAAAAAATATATTTCTTAATTTGCACTTCTTTTTTTTTTTTTACTCTTTTCACTACAGTTTTCCCCGAAGTTGATGATCTTCAATTTATAGTCTAGCTTATTATAATTTTTTTCTGAGCTGTTGAACCATTGTCCTGTAGCTATTCTGCTCTTTAGAAAATGAAAATGTTCAGCTCCTATCCTGCCACCATATTCTCTTACATTTGTTAACTTCCAATACTGATTTTGAAAACATGTTTTACTTCGGATGCTGAATACCGGCATATAACAGCCAAACTAAATCCTCTGACGGTGAAACTACACCAGAATGAAAAATTAACGTATATTCATACGAACTTTGCACGAACATGCATTTTCTACGTCTTCTCGAGGATTACACAGAAGGAAATTAATATGGAATTCCAGCACATGAATTCGCTTCCAAGAATGTCCGTATCTGCTGTTGTTGTTCACCAATGGCACAGGGGATTAATTCATCTGCATTATTTTCCCTCTGGCTTCCCAATATAAAGTCTGTAAGTTATCACTTTTAAGGCCTTTGCATTTGGCGAGATGTTATTTGTTTAGGATGACATCTTCTTCACAGAGAGTTCACTTGGGTGTAGGTAGGCATCGTATCTTGTAGAGGTGTTCCGCGAGGCAATCGTGGCCAATTGCCATCCTAAATAAGGCCACTGCAGTTTTCCTTGCATTTTTTGTATATCAACTCTATATGTAATATTCTTATAATCTTTATCTTTTAATTTATCTTCTTCATCAAGTCTCTGCTGTCTTTTGAAATGCTGTTTAATGTTATTTAATTGTTTATTTATTTAGATTTGTACTACAGGTTTTATCTGTTTTATTGCACATTTCTTTGTTAATTGATCCGCATGTGCATTGCCCCAAAGTCCGACATGAGCTGGGATCCATTGTAGAGTGGCATGATTTCTAGTTTTAACTGCTTTAATTAGGCTGCTTATTTGTTTAATATTTCTTATTGTTTTATTATTTTACTTTACTATCCCGTCCATGGCTTATTTTGAGTCTGATAAGATGACTATTTTTTGTTTTATGTATGGTCTATATAATTGTTCTATAATGTTGCTTTTATAGCTGTTAATTCTCCATCATGGTGGTTTGACGTTTTATCTAATGTTAGATAATGTTAGAAAACCCGTATGTACGAACATAAATATGGTGACTGTAATTTCGAATTATTTACTTTACTTCAAGCAATTTTGAGAAACTAATTAATTGTAATTAAAGATGAATGAACGTTTTCTACCTCAATCTACTTCTTTAGGAATCAACGGCGCGCATCCATTGCTCCATGCCTCTTCAATATCTGCGTCTTCATAATCCATGTATCCGACTTCAAATTCTTCCTAAAATACTGAATCTCTATTATCGTCCATAAGTCAAGGCGTCAACAATCGAGCAATTGACTCAGTCTCTTAAATTATCATAGTATCTTACTAAGCCAGCGTATTAATTATAGCTGTTGAATTGGCAAAATTGCCTTGCCGTTATTCATCAGAAATTAATTATTTTTATTATTAATTCACAATTAGTCCATAATATACATTTTGTGAAAGGGAGCTGGATTTTGCAGTCCTGGTTAGCTGTTCCGAAAAATATCAACTTATATTATTGTCCTACTGCTATGTTCACTAGTTTTTTCCAAGTTTCTCTCCCTTTGGCTGTTTTGGTCCACCTGCTACCGAAGGTCCTCCTCAGTTCGTCGCTTAGCAGGTTCTCTGCCTGCCAACTTTCCTCTGACTATTTCTGGGGTCCCAAAAATTCATTGCGTCTATCCACTTGCGTGCTGTCTCATAATTCGTCCTGCCCATCTGCATTTTAAGTAACTTCCTGTGGTCAAAGTGTTCTTTAGTCGCCTCCTTTTGCTTATTTCTTAGTTCTGCATTCTATTTCTCATTGTTGTACCCAAGATTTTCCTATCTATTTTATTTTGGCAGATATCTTTCACTTGCCTTTGTTCTTTTGTTAAATTCCACGTTTGTGAGCCATGTAATAAAGCTGATAAAATACACATGCCCATTATCTGATCTTTCAAATTTATATTGTATGATTTGTCCAGGAGTATAAATTTTAGGGACCAGAATTTAGACCATACTACTGCGATGCATCGTGCTGTTATTTTGTCCATTTGGTTCTTATTGCAAATGGTTTGAGCTAAGTATACAGTTTATTGTGCGTATTCCTTTTTATTAATAGTTCATACAAAATAATAAAACACATGGTGATGCAAAACATAGCGTGCAGTACACGTGTGTGAAATGAATAACAGGTTTTCGGAAAGACTCCATTGACTTCGTCTTCTCTTTACAAACCATTCCTCGAGTCTATAATAATGCATTTCCCACACTCATATCACAATATACTACTTCACTCTTTCTAGAGGAGGTTTTACCGACACAGCCGGCCCTCATAGCCGTGGTCGCTGGAGTGTGTAGCTTCGGCGCTCCGTCAAACTGAGGGTTGCGGGTTCGAGTCCCGCCTTGGGCATGGGTGTTTGTGTGTGTGTGTGTGTGTGTGAGTGTGTGTGTGTATAACTGCGGTAATAAGCGGTAATGAAAAACAGTGAAAACACAGTAATGATAAACTAGGTAAACAAGGAAACCAAAAAAAAATAAATAATAAAAAAAACACGGGTAGCGGAAGTCGTTAAAGCGCGGTCTCGTGAACGGGAGGTCTACACTTCAAACTGCGCCACGACCGTCCATCCTAACTGAGGTTTTTCTCAGGTTTTGCTAAGTCCTCGTAACTAGCAAATGCCGAGGAGGCACCTTAAACGTAGGCCTGGAACGCTTCCTTCCAAGATTTCCTTTCCCAATTTTCATTTCATTTCGTATATCACCATTGTCACCGAATGTAGTAGGAAGCGTAAGCGTTGAACACTATTAAAAAGAGGAAGTGTATTCCTGTTAAAAGTTTGATGTGAAGATTTAACTGGAAATACGCTTTCTGAGGTCCCATAAATAAAGAGAAGAAATTTTTTTTTAAAAAAAATGTGCGAATTATTGCTGTCCAAGAGCACGTTTTAAAACATATTCCAGGTTACAGGGTTACCTAAAGAATTTTGTTTTCGAAATATGTTATTGCGACAATCTTTTCATTCATGGCAGTACATCGCTGCGGCTCGAAGAGCAAAATCAAAACGAAACATTGCATTACTCAAATGTCCTCTAACTTGAAAGGGAGTGAAAGAGGCTCATTGCATCACACATATTTGATGTCGGTTGCACAGAGAGTGCAATGCAGGTTGCCTTGTATGGCAATCACGGCTCATTAGATACACACGTCATTCTCTGCGTGGGATGCCCTCAAACACATTACGTGCAGCGAGGCAGTGTCTACAATGTCAATGCCGGAAATGTAATCTCTCCTTTATCTCAGTGTTAGCAGATGACCTTCAATTTTTGCTGATTCATGCCGTAACACATCACCGATTAATTGCTGGTTTAAGTCAAAGGAAGTTGAATGAATAGTATACAGATACTTTGTATAAAACAAACTATTCGTATTTCTAAATAAGGGAAAAGTATGAAGAAAACTCAAGACTGCTCAACAGTGACATTCACTTTGAACCTATCAGTAAGATCTTGATATTTAATATCAATAAAGGGATAAAAATATCTACAATGTGCTTGGTAGAGAAAGAATAGATCAGAAATTGTTTGCTGTGTTTGATGTTCGGGGCTATATAACTCAGCCCTCCGAGTTGGCCCCGAAGAAGCATATAATTTTGAGTTTCTATGCTTCTTTAGTTTGACACGCTCATCAAGATGAGACTCAGAGTAAAATAAATGTCGTAAACAACATTATACTTCCGTCCATTAGTTGGTAAAATATGCATGATACCAATAATATTCTATTACAACACTTCGGAGGTTAAAACAAACATTTAAAACTTACATTTTCGGCAGTATACCCATATAAGCTTTTATTTCTATTGTAATCAAAGAAATTACATCCATCAGTATTTGCTTAGCATATTAACAGCCTTTATTTAACACATTCCCTTGTTCTCTCATCATTTAAATAATACCAACACAACGGATATAAAGTCGTTTCACAACATACAACAATGTGCAGTTTGTATTTTGCAAGCCTGCCCACATCAGTGAGCTTTTACCGCCAAACTGTGCTACGGGGTATTTTGTAAAATATATGAGATTTTCTAAAGTTTTATTTACTTTTAATGCTAACTTTGTATGTTTTTTTTTTAATTTATGAAGATGTTATAAAATATACCCAGGAAAAACATTGCTTTCCCCGGCGCATGCCGATGATGATTTAAAATCTAATTTCAAAGTAATAAATTTGAAAGAAAAGGCGCAGTTATGTCCTTAAGGCGACTTTCACATAGTTAAAATGCGTTTAACTCATTTATAACTTCATAAGACATAATATCTGACGTGTAATCGAACGCCGGCCTCTCGTGTAACAAACTAGGGCACAAACCATTAAGCCGCACAGCAATTGTTTGGATTAGCATTCAATATTGTCCAAGTGGAATCACGTATGGTATATAGTGTTTTATATCAATCGATTCTATCATTCGCCAGGGTGAACGTATCCAAAAAAGCCTATAAAACTTTGATGTGTTTTTTTCACATAACTTTCTCTACAAATTCTTCAAAAGTATTCTCATAGAAAAGCTTATTCTTCTATTTACTTTACATTAATCGAGATAAACATTTGCAGATATGGTTTATTGCATATTATCTTATAGGTACACTTTTCCACATGAAAAATGTATATTTGAAAATTCAAACCAATAACAAAAAATATCTATGAAATGGTTAAAGGCACAAAAAATTGACATAAACTGTGTGTTTTAACGACCTCCGCATTTTTTGTGTGGTAAGATTTTTTTTTCTCTCTCTCTCTCTCTCTTACGGTTTACCAATAATAATTATTCAAAAGTCATTCAGAATGAACAGGATTTAACACGGTATTCCCAGAAGATTCAAGATATACACTTTATTATGCAAATATCTTAAACATTGCTAATCAGAAAATGAGAAAATGAAAAATTACGAAATATTTTCCTTGTAAAGAGTAGTTTGTGGGGGGGGGTTCTTTGTTGAACATTTTTCATGTCACATCCTTAAAATATACTTGAAAAATTTGAATACCAAGTTTGATATTTAACCTTTTTTGGTTTTTGAGTTGTGTTGTGTTGTTCACAGATACACAAACAGAAGAAGCACATTTTTTAATCAGGAGGCCTCAAAATGTGTATTTACAGTATACGTATAGCACACAGTGTTTTAGCATCGAATTTTTGGGTGAAATGTAACACTTACCCTACTTATTGTAAGTAAAGCAGTAAAGAAAGTAAAAATGCGCTTTTTGGTTTTAAGATAGCCAATTATAAAATTGAAATTTTTATCATCCAAATTGAATAATGGTTAGTTATATTATGCTTATAATTTGATTACATACATGCACGTTTTCTTCATATCGGATATGAAATGAGGAAGAATTAATAGATTGCTTCAATAGCTTCTGGTTCCTTTACGGCTTGACTACTGCTCTGTTCTTAGAGACAATTATGGTTAAACATAGAAAGCAGCTTTTCCCGGAATTAGTGGAGACTTTCCCCATTTTCAGGCAAAAGTGTTTCTTATGGACATGTGTCTCTTACAGTGCAGCTATCAATAAGCGGAATCTGTGATGTGTAAAACCGAAAGTAAATATATCTCTTAACAGACAATTCATGCGTGTTTCGTTTCTAACAGACGAAAATCAAACTGCTCTTACAAAAGCTTACACATTTCGTTGTAGGCTATAAGAAGAATACGGTAGACTAAAGTGATACTGAGCGGATCGCTATGAGATGGCTTTGAAATACTCCTTGCATAACCACGAGAATAAACGAATAGCGACTTATCACTTGAAAAAGTTTAAATATTTGAAAATACAAACTAATAACAAAGCATATCTCGGAAATGGTTAACGCAACAAAAGAAAATTATTTAACTTAAATTGTGTGGCAAAAACAGATATAATTTTTGTGGTAATTTTTTTGTATCTGTTACGGTTTATTAATTATATAAAGTCATTCAGAATGAAGAGGACTTCACAGGGTGTCTACAGAAAATTCAAGACGTGTATTTTATTTATTGTCCAAATCTTATAAAATTTTAATCAAAAGTTACACGCATTTTTGAGAAAATAGGAAATAGCAAAAGTGTTTCCCTGTAGAGGGTAGTTTGTTGTGAGAAAGCCAGATGTGGATAGACAAAGTATTAATTTAATATAAATGTGTTTTGTGTAGTTTACCTTCGCCTGCAGTGATTGGATTTGCGGGGGCAGAGGGGAAGGAGAGTTATTACATCCACATTCGATCCATTGAATGAAAGTTTATAGTAGAAGAAAGGTTTGTATGGTTCAGCACACTAGAAAAAAACCCTTGGGAGGGGTAACTCACCTGGTCCTGTATTCACCTCTTTACCTGCCTTGGGCCTCTGAGTCACTGCTAAGCACCACACGCCATAATTTCGCCTAACCCGTGTTTTATTTTATTTTACTCTCACAAAATCGTTTATCACTTAATGGCACTGTTGAACTATCCGATTGTAGAGGCAGGTCTAAAAGTACAAGAGTAATTGCAACAAAATTGCTGTGATAGGCCATGCAAAAAACAAGGTGCAACAGGTGTAAAAACAAATGTTTGCAAATAACTAGCGATAGCATTTCACATACCCATGGAATTAATAAGCGATATCTTCCAAAAGTCAATTCACACTTTTTAGGGTATTTCATAACCTTCACTCTCCCATCTATCTCTTCAAGGAAAACATTTCCTCACTAATTGATTTTTATGAATTAAATTATTTCAATTGAAGTTTTACAAAGAAAACTAGCTGCTTTAATTTTTTTACAAGGAGACAAATCACAGGATCATCATACTGTGCTCTTTAACATACCTCTCACAGAACTGGAATGAGGTTTTTAGTTTTTGAGTTATCACGATGTAAATATGATCTTATTAAATTTTTCTACACTATAAAATTGCTGTGTTCACACCAGTGACGTGACACTTGTTTCCCGCGTATGTCCACCTTCTCTTTGAGATACCTCATTGGATAACTGAAAAGCTCAAGGCAAAAGACAAGTAGAGTGAGGGCGATTTATCCCCCCTGAATACCCGCGCAGTACGTAGACCAAGGGATTTTACTAAGTTGTTATACTATAGTAATTATATTGCGGCCCCCACTCTCTCTCTCTCTCTCTCTCTCTCTCTCTCTCTCTCTCTCTGTAAAGTATTGCTATTCCATCTCTGCTTCGTTTTCAACTACCAGCTTATAGCAGAAGAAATACTTCACTCAAATACTAAGATTTTACTATTTAATTCAAAATACCATGATGTATCCTGCCCATGACAATGTTTTATGCTGGTGCTTGTCAAGACATGTATCGCACTAAACGTGCCAAAATTTTGATCGCTTTGTTCAACCGATAATTTATTATTGCTGCTTCTAGCTGGACGTGATATATTATATGTTCGTTTGATATTATATATTGTGTTACATCCATTTGCCAAAATCATAATCCGATAATATTGACTGACAAATCATCGGTCCTATTGCCTGGCTGACGTGAAATATTGATGTGTCTGCCGATATTGCGTGCTGTGAGAATTCTGCAGTTTAAACCCGCTTTAGTTTTAGTTTATATGACCGAGAGGAGAAAGCTTTTAATATGAAACAATACAGCACAAAGACTGTTGTCGAACAGCAGTATAAACATCTTACAAAATTCACTTAGAAAAAGCTATATTTTATTCAAGTGAATTAACCGTCATTAGACAAGCTTACACTAGTAAGATTATTGTAGCCTCACAGTAAATATTTAACACACTGTTTCAGGGAACGCAAACCCTAAAAATTGGGCACACTTCTTAGGTATGTTCATTTCAATGTACAATAATCTCAGAAATTTTCTCTTTACGAAGGAATATAAAATAAATATAAGGTTTTAAGAGACGCATTATTAAATGCGTAGGATTCATAAATTATGAACTAACGGAAAGGGAAGTCCAGAGTAAATTTAAAGCTTAAGAAATTTTATGTGTTACATTCACGACTTTCTGTACCTTCCATCCCTTATCAATGGGTATACAAATTATCCTTTTGAAAGTTTATTTTCCTATCTACTTCATTTTAATCGAAATAAATCTTTCTGAAAATAGTTGCATTACACATTTCGTTGTATATATAAGGGGAATAGCGATTGTCAAATGTTTAAGAACTGGACTCTATTCGCCGGTCTTAAAATTCCATACTCTTTACATGAACATCGCGAGAAACAGCTGAAAATTGATAGGACTTGAAAATAATGATTTAAGTACTGAACAATACAAACCATTAATAATCAATATCTCGGAAATGGCTCATGCCACAAAAAATAAAAGTCTTCATTTTCTGTGCAGTACGTTTTGTCTAGCATTTAATGTTTACAAGCATGATTATATAAACCTCCTTCCGAAATTGTAATAAAAATCGTTATAGCCAGTTTTATGAATTAAAAAAAGTTGTAAAATGTTCCCTGTAAAGGGACAGGTGTGGGGGTTTTCTTGAAAATCTTCCTGTCGCATCTTTAGAAGCTACTGAATTAAACGAAAGTGTAACGCAACATACCCATAACTCGGTCGTATTAATATGCGTTTTACTACATATCCTTTATTTTGATATCCGCTACACAAATTACTTTTACAAAGACCTATTTTGCGTTTGTAGAAACTGATTCATTATAAAATTGGTTGTAGGTAGATGGAAAATTTAAAAGGCTGAGGCGAGAGCCAAATCCTCAAAAAGATGACCGTTATATGCTGGTTTCGAAATGCCATACTCTTTGACTGACATCACAAGAAACAAATGCATAAGGACTTCGCGATTCAGAAAAGTTCTGTATTGGAAAATTCTTGGAAATGGTTAATGCGAGAAACAAACTGTATTTCTAATGAATGGCGTGCTTAACGAGATATGCATTTTTCTTATAGTGAAGGTTTGTTTAGTTCTTACGGTTTCCCAGTTATACAGCATTGTACGAAATTCAAACTGAATGAAGAGGATTTCAATGATTATTTGCATAAATACAATGTATACACCATAGTATGCAATATCTTAAATGCATCATGATTTAATAATTAGAGCTTTTTCAAAAAATAAAAACGAAAATTGTTCTACATAGTGTAGTTGGAGGTGAGCGAAATTTCATGAAAATCTTGCAGACGCTAGAAGGTTGAGTATTAAACCTACTTTTCATTTTTGAGTTATGGTTCTCATACATACACATAGCCGCGTGTACCTTTATAGCGCATATTTCTTGTTTCAATGAATCTCAAAAGTATATTTACAGTGTTACGTTAATATCGGATTTTTGGATGGAATATAATAATTTTTCTACTTGCCAATAAGCGGTAGTGAAACTAAAAATTTGCATAAAATCTCAAACCTTTAAAATTACTTAACATTTTCCAAACCCCTAGCAGACGCTATAACAAAAAACACGAGGAATAAGATTTTAAACATTCATTGTTTTATTCTTTTCGAAGCAAATGCGGATTAAAATAACTTAGCATAGGTTAAGATAAAAGTGCCCTAGTTTCCTCAATCCAGGCATACATAACTGCAAACAAACTATCCTCTACAAGTGAAATTGTACTATCCATCCCGTCAATTACAGGGCTTTAGTCGTCATTCACCACAGTCATAGTCTGCATGCCAACTGTGGAAGGAGAACCTATGCTTCACCTTCTCTTCCTGCCCATTTTTCCGGTTAAACCACTCCTGCTTTAAACAACTCGAATGATAAATCAAAAGAAAGCTAAATGATGAGTTATATAACGTACAGGTTTAGAAAGCTACTACTTCCGGTTAGTTATACCCCAAAGTTCTGTACTAGGTCACAAACTTTTCATTGATTGTATGATAAAAATGTTACCGCTAAAACAAAATTACTTTGGTAGAACAATTCACTAATGAGTAAAGAAAGCCTAGGATATATCAGTCTTGAGCCAGGAGTACAGCAGCCTTTAGGAATCAGTAAATACAGTGAACATTTCATGACATTCCCTTCAACTTACATGAACACACCGCTCTCATTTGCCACTTCGCTTGTTCCACATCACATAGCCCATGGGACTCTGGGTCACTGAAGGCATTCAGGAGCAGCGCTGCGTAGTTAACGACATCACTACTTCCGTTAAAAGACCTTTCTGAATCTGCCAGAGTCAAGTCGTTAATTTCAGGCAGAAGCTTCCATGGATGTCTCTTCTTTCAATCCATAGTGATACAAATCGGAAGGCTCACCCTCAAATGCATATCGCTGGTATTACAAACGCAACATTAATACCAGGCATAAAAGAAAATGTACTCATTAAAAGCTAGAATTTTGACACAGAAAATGCACTAATTAAACGCAGAAGAAGTAACTATCCCAGCGATAAAGGTATTTTAGTTGACCATGGAATCTTGAGTATAAGTGTCTTTTGATAAAAGAGTTTTGCACTTAAACCTTTTCACTAGTTACTTTCTCTACTACGTATAGTAAGTAGGGGAAGTATTGTATTCCACCCAAAAACTCGATACCGAGTTTTGCCGAAAATACATGTTTTGAGACCCCCCTGAGTCCAAAAAAAGCATTTTTAGAAACATGTCCGTGTGTGTGTCTGTGAACAGCATAACTCAGAAACAAACAGTTGGATAAACACCAAACTTGGTATTTAGGTTCAGTATTTTCTAAGGATGCGACACCAAGGTTTTCAAGAAAATCCGCGCACCCAAGATTATCTTTTACATGGAACATTTTTCGAAAATTTTAATTTTATCAAAAATAGCTCTAACGATTTTAATTAAAATATCATATGTTTAAGATATCATGAGAAATGAAATGTATATCTAGAATTTTCTGGGAATGTCTCCAAAAGTATTCTTCATTGTGAACGACTTTTGCATAACTGGTAAACCATAAGAGATAGACAAACTTTTACTACACAAAAAATGTAGATCGCGTTAAAATACACAATTTATGTCATATACTTTTTTTGTTGAGTAAACCATTTTCGAGATATTTCTTGTTATTTCCTTAAATTTTCCAATACTTATACGTTTTCTCAAATTCGTTATTCTTTTTTTTTTTTTGTCCTGGTAATGCAAAGAGAATTGAATACTCCACATAGCAACCAGCTCTTAAAATATTTGATTATAGCTTAAAGCCTACCAATTCCTCTTGCATCTACAAGAAAATTAGCAATAAGATTAACATCTCGATATCTCGATTAACATGAAGCATATGGAGAATAAGCGTTTGTAAAAATAGTTTGCACAAGAGTAGAGAAAGTCACGTGGGTGTAACACATCAGATTTTTTTTTGTTTTCTAAACATTATAAATTGGTAAACATGAGTGCTTGATATGGTGTAAGTTTGTAGAATATTAAACTGTAGTTTCTGGGTCGTTTAAGTGGCAACAAGGATAAATATTGAGGAATAGATTTATATGACCAAATAATTTTCTCACTGATGTCATTTCCATTGCACCAAGAATGGCGGAAAATGTTCAGCTTTTACTGTTTACAGTTTTCAAATACCTCACCAGCATTCCTAAGTTAATATATCTTACTTGGTTCAAAGTCTTAAAGTGTTATAATACACATTTTCATGTTTACAACAAAAAGCTATTTTTCCTGATAGTAGCTATTGACCTATTTACGATCACCTCAACGTTTCACAGCCCTCTCTGTGGAGTTGGTTTAGATTTTGTGAGTTTTCCCCAGCTAAGTTGTATAACAATGGCCATGAGCTTTCTCCTACCAGCCTCTTGCCCCAGAGTAAAGGGCACTTGAGTAAATATGTCTCTTCTGCCTTCTTAGTCATTGGAAAGGTTTTGTCTGCATCGTCTAGTCTGAGGACAGATGGAGAAGGTTCACTGTCGTTTTCCCTTCACCTGTTTCGAATCGACAGGCTAGCAAAACAGGCATTCCCATTGTGTAACCTTTCAAAACAAAGGTTTGCATATTTTTAGACATAATCTTATGTGAATCGTCTACATTCCTATTTCTAATTATGATAAAAACTAACATTCAAGAAATGTTTTATCTAATAAAATTTAACAATTGAAATACCTTAATTACAATTCCTATCCTGATAAAAATTGCATCCGCACCTTTTCATTGGTGATTGCCCTCCGTAATAGAAGGTTTGTCTTGAATAAATTGTTTTAAACATCAAAACTGCTTGCAACAACCTACTTTCTTCAGCTGCTAAGCGATCCAAGGATGGAAACTTTGTCCTCATCTAAGTATGAAAACAAAAGTTTGTTTTCAAAATTCAAGCATAAAAACTTCAGAGGAAATAAAATTAGGAATTCCACTTATATAAAATTAAGGAATGGGAATCAACTGATATTTTTTGTGCCTGAAAATTCACGGCTTACTACTTGCAACTCTTGCAACAAGTATATTTTATGAGAATTTTACTTAAAGCAGGTATAAACAAGAGAAGCAGTGTTTCAGTTAATTAATTTAACGCATATTTCAGAACATGCTCAATGCTCATAATGGAGTACTACATGCTTTTGTCTGTGGCCCGCATTTGGGAGCTCCCGGGTTCGATTTCCGGTGGCCACCCACTCTGACCATAGGGTTTTTCGTGGTTTTCCTCTGGTCGCCTAGGCGAATGCTGGGCGGTGTATTCTAAATGTCATTTCCCTTTCATATTTCAGGCAGTGTCTCCAGGTTCCGTAGTACAGTTAAGTGCAAAAATTAGTTGATGTCCAATACGCTAGCGTTCCTTATGAAGAAAGGACAGGTCAGTCTGGGCGATGAAACGGGTGGAAACAGTATGCCGAATGGAAACCGAATGAGGGATAAAAGGTGCGGCAGATGCGTATTACTTTTTAATTGCTAACTTAAAACGCGGTTCCTTATACCGGCACGTGTTTTTGTACCCGACTGTTCGTCTGATGGTAGGCAGGAAGCATGGTCGCTGCTCTTTGGAAAGATTTCTCCCCGCCAACGACAGTGCGCGTTGGCCTGCCTGCAAGGGCCACTTCGTCGACCTCTCACGGGACTCCGCGTCTACTGACCGAGTGCGGGTGTTTCGTACTGGAAATGATAGGGACTTCCGTGCGTCTCTGTAATCTTGTCTGGCTGCGGAGCGACCTCCTGCGGCTCCTTCACCTCATCCCTGCGGGTGCAGCCGCAATAGACCTAGTTGGTCGCAGTGGAGAGGTGTCCCCCTCCGTAAATACCTCATACCTCTTACAACATGTTTTTACGAAGGTATTTGAGTATGTAATCTGAGTTCAATAGAAGTTTCACTCCAGTTAAGATGAAACATAAATCCCTAGGGTAAACATCAGTTGTACTTCAAATGTACATCAATCACTATGGTACTCTCTCAGAGGCTTCTGTTAGTCTTTGCAAGAGGAACTTGGTGCAGTATAAGAAATAATATTCTTTGAAGCTTATGAAATACGTAAGGGCCCATTACTTGGTTTTTACACCAGGCTAGTCGCATGGGCTATTGGTATATCCTAAAGCATTTTCTTTCTGCTTATGCTCTGCTCCCGTTACGGGAAGCATCCAAGGCGTGCGTGAAAATAACAAGGATCTATTTTAACTTATGTTTACTTTTTCTGTCTGAGCCAGTAGTGACGCCAGAACTTCCAATTTGGAGGGAAGAATCTCTATATTGGTCACATGTAAAACAAAATAGAAGAAGTTAACGGAGACAGACTTCATTTATAACATTAGTTTTCATGCTAAGCAATATCTTCTTCAGTCATTATGCCCTGTACAGCAATCGATTATGTTACACTATTGCATAAATCACTTTATTTTTTAACACTGATAGCTTGGAACAAATCGTGCACGCTGGTACATTTATATCTAGTATTGGAGATTTATTGTCTACTCTATTGTTGGAAATAATAATTATTAATACAGTGATATCCGAAATAGTTAATGTTTAGTCAAATTCCTATAAAATGATATAATATAAGTAAATTAACCTGCGTAACATTTAATGGTTCGATTGCAGTGAGAGAATTTATAGGATGGCCTTAGCTTCTATGGTTCTGGTTGCCAACTTCTCCATTACAATAATAAAAAGATCGCTGAGAAGATCATTACGCATTTTATTAACTAGGTTTTAACTCGCCTGATAAACCAAAATGTTCTCTCGTGTCCTTCATTTGATGCAGCAATGGTTAGAGTGATTGACATCGTTTTGAACATCTCGTGAAATATAAATAGAAACTGACTGACCCGACAGGAATTGATCCCAGGAACTCTCGAATACGCCTCTCACTTCGCCGTATAGCTATTTCGTTCGGTCCAACTGATCAAAAGTCTTGTTCAATATTACTTCCTTGACTGAGAGGGAGTTTTTCGGACATTTTTGCATCTATACCTTCCTCTTCAACCGGATTTGAGGAATTGAAAGAGCCCTCATAGGACGTCGTGTTGACGTAAACGAATCCAACCGCTGGGTTTGACACAGAGGGCACTTCATATGCAATTAGGCAGTTCAAACCCTTCCGCTTTGAAACCATCAGGAAGTCAAATGTTGCTATGCGAATGTGAGCTTAAATGGTTGTATCTCTACGGTAAGTGCGTTTGTTAGTCAAATATAACCGGTAAATATTTATTGATGCTCCAGGCTACACCAGTCTGTGAGTCAAACTGTGTTGCTATTTGGATACAGATAAGCAAGCCAGATTTGCCAGAAAAGAGGAATAGAGATGGAAGTTTCACTACATGTGAGAGCGTAGTTTTAGGATTCCTAAACAACCCCATGAAATTAAAACATTTACGGTTATTAAATGCATCTCAATAAGGACAAAATAAAGAGTAAATAAATGCTCGTTTGTCCATTATCTGGTACACAGAAGTTGAGCATAACACAGACTATAAAAACAAACCTTAATATCTAGTACTGCTAATGCTTAGATAAACTTGGTGGTGTTGTTTCCCCTTTACCTACATTTACGCTATATAGAGTTTGTATCACAATTGGCAAACTGCAAAGATGCAGCATATTGACTTACGAAAGTGTTTTATAATTTGCGTTATAAATTATTTTTCTCTTCTTCAGCAGTTAAAACTTCAAGCGAACTGCTTCTTCTTGGCATACAGAATAATCTTTTGTCCCAAATCAGTATTTTATTTAGTTTATAGTATTTATTTCATTATATAACTCGTTTAACTTCCGAGGTCATATTGGGAAGCTTTGACTTATGTAGTAGTTGGTTTCATTCGTTTTTTGTTAATTTGCACTCAATTGCACTCTCACGTTCATAATTCCAGACTCAGGAGATGTCAAGCAGCGGCTCTAATTAAAACGTTTCCTTTCCCAGATGATAACGGAAAGCCGGGAGCTCTGGGTTAAGAAGCTAGATCTCTGGCCTCTTGACCACATAGGCAATCTAAATTATTATAAAGTTTCTAATAATGTGGCAGATAGTAAAGTTCCGAAATGATTTATAGAAATTAGATGACGTCACTGTTAGCAGATTTTATTTGTTTTCTTTTTTTGTCCTCGGTCCTTAGACATCTTTAGTGCAACCGTTTATTTTAGTGTATCTATTTATTGTTGTAAGACGATCTTTAGTGCATCCATTTATTTTTTATCCTTGGTTATAAGCAAGTGTGCCTATCACCAAACTATTAACATTCTCTGCAGGAATATCTGCTTTAATTACTTATAAAGCACAAAGCACAACATCGATTATTTCCCATCTTGAATAAATAAAGATTTACTATTTACTGAATGAAATATCTCATTTTAGTTATTCACCTTTGCCTAATCAGCTTCTCCCTTCATTATAAAAAATTAATTTTCAAATATTAACAGCAACAAGGTGAAGGAGGAAAACCAAATGTTAGATCACAATCGTAAACAATTTAAATTCTACTGATAATTTAGATATGACAATATTTTAAACAAATTCTTCTTAGATAAACGCACAACACAATATAAACATTCTTAATCTTAAATGTTTGTAATTATTAAATGTATACAATGTAGCACATTTTTCGCTAGAAACAGAGCACATATAACCTTTGCTAATTCACAATATTAATATTAATCTTGTTCCTATATTTGACTCCAAATTATATTATGATGTATGACGCACCTTTTCTCCAACGGACTGAAACTATATAGTTCACATCTTCTCCTCCTCCTTCTCCTCATCTAGGATTAGTCTCTACAGCCTGTTCTGGTGCCCAATTTTTCCTCAGTCTCTCCAAATCTCTCTTTCCTGTCGGAGTATCTCAGCTGCTACGGGTAGCCTTTTTCCTGACATCCTTTCTAAATGTTGGCACTATCTTCTGTTATTTGACGTTATTTGATCTATTAGTGGTTCTATCTGTAATTCTTGTCTTATTTCATCATTTCGTTTTTCTTCTAATAAAGTGTAACCCATGGTGCTTCTTAAAATAAATTGAGTTTTATTTATGGACGCTCTTTACCTGCTGTGGTCGTTAGCGTCCCATTCTATATTGGATGTGAAAGACCGGTAATTTTGCTCAGAGGCCTCTTTATCAGGCTTGAGGTTCTTTTACGTACCGTAAATCTACTGCTTCTTAGGATCTTCATTTCAGACGTCTGATTTTTTGCTTTCTAGAGAAGGTATTGCATTCCACTAAAAAATTCGATACGAAATTTCACCGGAAATACATGTTTTGAGGCCCCTTTCGAAGGATACGACAGGAAGATTTTCGTTAAAATCTTACCACCCTAAACTACCCTTTACATCGAAGATTTTTTGAAATTCTTGAGTATCTAAAAATTACTCAGAATATGATTTTATGTAATTAAAGATATTTACAAGACAAATAAACTATATATCTTAAATTTTCAAGGAATAGCCTGCGAAGTCCTTTTCGTTATGGAGGAATTTTGTGTAATCTTGTATAACTAGTAAACGCTAAGCGATGGACGTAAACATACTACACAAGAAATGTAGATCTCTTTAAAACACACAATTTATTTCAAATAATTTTTTGCGCCATAAGCCATTTCTGAGATATCCGTTATTAATGGTTCGAATTGTTCACTACTTTGTCATTCTCTTAAAGTGCTATCAACATTCAATTGTTTCTCTGTAGTCATCGAAAGAGTATGGAATTTTAAGGAGCATATAGCGTCCAGTTCTAAAACATTTGACTATCGCTGTTCCCTTTGTATTCATAAAGAAATGTGTAACGTATGTAGTTACTTCTGCAAAGGTTATCTCGATTAAAATAAAGTGGTAAAAAAATAAACTGTATTACGAATAGTTTGTATACCCACTAATAAACAATAGAAGCTACAGAAAGTCATGTGAATTAATCATATCAGACTTTTTTAATTTGTTTTTGTTGGTATCATGAAAACTGGCACTATAACAGCATTGAAAAATTTTATGCGAGTTTCTCTTCTTACTTTTTACTTTGCCCTCTAACCCTATTCATCTGCAGTGGCCTTATATATCTCATACCTGAAATGAACTCGAAAATATAGGCAGAAATTGGGAGTATTATGGAACATTAGTGGTACAACTTCTTTATTCGTTCAGAAATTATATAATTTAATGCCAACTATATAGCATATATACATTTGGGAAAGCTTTTGTGTAATACCAGCCTGAGTAGCATTATTGTACAGCACTAATTACACAGCGAGGATTGCTTACGAAAACCTGTTTTGTTCCTTTGCTGCCTAAATGTTAAGAACTCTTCTGTAGACATTAATATAACCGAAGAAGTAGACAACAGCGGAAAAGAAAGACACTTAATCCGGATTAAGAAGTTGCTGGGAACAGTTTCCAGTCGATTCTTATTAGGCGTGAGCGTTTAAGCATCTCCTTTAGCTGAGGGGGAAAAAAGCAAAGGATAAAATAAGCATAGGTTTAAAGTTTCTCTCGTAATCGTAGAATATAACGTGAAACATCTCTACCTTCAGTACCACGTTTGAATGTTTAAACTTAGCCTGGTGTGGGAGAAAAATAAATTTAATGCAAGTCTCTTATAATGGGACCAAGAGAAGAATCCCGGGGAACTGATTCTCACTAAAAATCGGATGCACTTTCTTTCACAGAAAGGGTGTGTTGATAAACAATTGATATTAAAGACTTATTTGTCCTTTACTTTGGACGTCTCTGGATTATATACGAGCCTAAGCTTATACTGTAGCTTGAGAGACCTCAGAACAAATTGGCATGTCGTCTTCTAGACTTGTGAAGTTTTTCTCCAAAAAAGTAAGTAGTGCATACTTATGTGTTAGGATGCACCTACAGTATCAGCTAAAATGTTTTTCGACAGTCTTCGATAAAACTAAAGCTTTTTACACGAACCACTCATACTAGAAATTGAAGATAATGACACTCAGTGGAATAAAGGTTTTATAACAATTCATTGTTACGAATCTTGTTTCCTGCGATGGATATATTATATATTAAGCAGAGGTCTTGTGTCAATAAAAATTAATGTACAATTAAATATCATGCAGGATGGAAATCAATTACGATGGCTCAGGGCATTGAAATTTCTTTTGAAAAGAAAAGGTAAATTGTCTCAGATTCTTCCGATCAATCCATTTCTAATTCAAACAATGTAATTAATTATGTTATCAAGACCAACGCTACTGCCCCTGCACAAGGAATTAATATTACCAACAGATTGTAACAACTGCAGAATCAACAATTACATCAAAGAAATAATACTAATAATAATATAACAAAACATACATTTTTTAATAAAATAATTATTCTGACAGTATTTCTTGATTTTTCGCCACCGCCTTCTGTATATTACAAAATGTTAAGTGATCATGTTGTCACCATTGGTACTCTGGATCAACGACAATGAAGGCCAAACAACATAGGCTAGAAATCACCGCCGCCCATATCCTTATGTATACTACTATTTCTATAAAACTGTCAGCTCAATACCTTATAATTTAATATTCAGACCTGTCTAAACAATAGTATATGGTAACATATGTTAAGTACATAGCTACACTCGGCTTTCAGCAAACGTTTCTACTCACAAAATCAAACTCCACTTTTAACACTGCTATTATAAATAACTATTAAGAGAGCGCGGGTTAACAATGTAGGGCAGAGTCCGGACGATAGTGCGTTAGGAAGTGCTTGTATTGTTGCACAAAGAGCGCCAAAGAAAATCTCACTGTATCTCGCGTATATATCACATTATTTATGCAGGGCCATGGCCATTACATTGGTAGCTTTAGGCCACTGTGCAAGGATGTGCCAGTCCTTCTGCTAAATAGTTGTACCAATAACCACAACAAAGGTTACAAAATGGCGTAGAAACGAAATATATGTTTACGTTCTTGATCGCATTGGCTAAAGGAGAAAGAGGTAGAGTGCATTCAGTTTGTCATACAGACCTCTTATCGTGATAGATAGCCCATACCTTATCGGCTAGTGCAGGATACACCTTTGAAAGGGCTAAAAGCTAAGGGGAAAACTTGATGAGCGCCCAGGTTAGCGAAATGTAGAATGTGCAGTGTGAGAAGATTTTCAAATTAAAGCTTGAATGGTATTCATTAAATACATCGCAATACTTTATAACAAAAATAAGCATAACTGTATTCTCGCAGTGACATCAATGCTTGTTGCTGCATAGAATCAAACATAACTAAATAATAAATAAATAAAGCAGCATATTTTCCCTCTAATTCAAACTACAATTTTAATATACCTTTAATAACATATTGCTGATCATAAGAATACAACAGGATTATAGACAAAAATGTAATCCAATTTTATTGCCATAATATGTATGTCATATTAAGTAAACATAGATATACATATTAATCTCTAGTTTCCTAACACGATCAGTCAGTTATAAAAAAAGAGTAATTTGCATTTAGTAACCGGATATCATCATCTGCGGGTCTTTTACGGAGAGTATCCACTTTCTGACGAGTCTTCCCTACCTTCCTGAAATATTTTTATCCAGTAGTTTACTATAGAAACACTGTTATGCACTGCCGTTGCAATTGCTGTAACAGTGCGGCCAGCCTCACACATACCCACGATACGTCCACGAGTAATTTCACTAGTATACGGCATGACTGTTTCTGAGACAATAAACATGTTTTGGTTTCAATAACACCAGAAAAAGCAAAGGCATTAACCTCCCCTGATTTCCCCCTTATTGCTGTGTTATCAAACCACCACGCTCTGCGATAGGTAAGGTGAAGGACACGCCTCAAAAGACCCCATTAAACGATACAAAATACGCCTAAGATTTTCTTTGGGGCTGTTTGTACTATGACAATACATAAACCACAATGATTTTCTTTTAGGAAGGTCAATGGACTAACAGAAACAGAAACTGCATATTATGATCCTCTCCCAACCTTTTAATTTCCATACAACATTCAACCATGCCTACGCGAATTCTTAACGCACTGTTTACAATACATATGCTCTGTCAACTGACCTTAAGGAATTCATATCTGTCTCCATCATCTCTTTGTTGTACAACAAACAAAAGCTTTGGAAATAATAATTATAACAATAAAATAGGATTTTATAATAAACCAGAAGTATTTCTTATTGTGATGTTATATGATGCTTAAAATTTGAGTTGGTATATCAACATATACCAACCCAAATTTTAACTAAAATAGGACTTTAAAACACGACTTTTTGTACCCTAGTAGAGTCCGGCGACACTTCATTTCTACCCATGCGGTCTCCCGGACTTGAAATGCAGTTACCCATCACTCTCTTAACATTTCTACGTCCATTATGCATTTCAATGTGTTTATTCCAGAAATCTCGGAAATTTAATTCATGAAGGGAAACGATCGGAGAATTCTAAAAGTGTACGTTTTAAAATATATATTCAATAGCTTTACCTTGAATCACGTGTTTTCATAGGGATGCTATGAAAACACTATGCTATGGTGCAAAATTTTGTATTTGGGAATGAAGCGGTTTCCTAATTGTGATTTTTAAACATATTTTTAAGAATTTCTCAAAAATGCTTCTTGTGATGTAAAGTTTAAACTCATGATTAAGCCAGTAAGGGCATCTACTTTAAACAATCGCAACACAGGGAGGATGTTGCTTTATATTTTACTTTCCTTTTCGTATATTCTTAATTTAAAAAAAAAAAACTGTGAACATACTGAACTTATCAGCCCAGGGAGGGATGGTAAGTATCTTATGGCAAATATTACATAATAATGTTTATTTGGTATATTTTGGGGATACTGCCTGTAAAGTTTCATAGCAAGGACCAAAAATGTATTATACAGTATGTTTTAAGCATTAACAGATGAATAAACATTTCAAACGGATAAAAATCAGCTTCTGAATATTTAATGGGAGTTAGATATTAATCTTTTGATTATCTGTGTTTTATTAAATAATTATAATTTTAGAATTAGTTTCATTAAGAAATTTAAACATATTTATGTATTTTTATTTTTTTTCTATAAAGTTGGAGAACAAAATTTTGACACATGGTGAGAGGTATTTAAATTCTCAGTGACGGGTTCAATTTCACATGCCTGAAAAAGGTTTCCAAGGAATCATAGTAAATAATATGTAGAAAGCCAAAATTTATTATTTGACACATAGCTTTTTAGCGCAGTTCGATGGCTACATTAAGAGGTTACTCAAGAACAATATATCAGATAATTGGATAAATACATAATCACCCAAAGAACTATGTTTCAAACTCAGATCTTAATCTCGATTTCTTTCAAATCTGATCTTCCAAAACATACTATCGGATTAATATATTGGGTATTCATTTTGTGATAAATATGACAGTAAAACACCTAACTAAGGCTTCAGAATATGTTGAGATAACAAGGAAGGCAAATATATGGAATGACCAGAATAAAATAAAATAAAAAAATTAAGCTCTGAAGGAGTGCTGTGATTTAAATCAGCAATTATAAAATGTTATAAAATAAACCGCCGCATTTATTTTAATACCTATTTAATCATATTGTAATACCCAGGCAAAAATTCGAAAAATTCAATAATACTTCTTGCAATGACACGCGATAATATCTGAGAGGACAATCGGTACATGAGCGAGAACTTATAACAAAAACACTCCAAAATGAATAGTATTTTTTTGAATTCAAGCGAGAAATTTTCCAGTATTTGTGAACAAAATTAGCGCATGTCTTAAATGTCCTTAAGTGGTAATTTGTATTTCTACTTCTCCAATAGCTTGAATACTTTGAAACTAATGTTACCTACTTCTCATACCTGAAGGAAATATAAAGGGTAGGTTTTAACTGCTTCCGCTACTGAGAACTACAGAGATGCATGGTTTAAGAACTAACATCTTGCGCTCGGGATTTCTATGTACACTGAAATGCACGGAAACGTGTGAGACTTCTGGTTTCCTATAGTGTTTTTCTATATTTAATTTTGGTGGAAACTCGTTATCTCCGTTCTAGACCAGCCGGGTGAGCCAGTATCTTATTGGTTTGAATACAAGTCCAACACACACACATTAGCCCATGAACAAAGTCCAGGCCTATTTGAGGGGCGAAAGGGGAGGAGTACGAAAATATTTCATCTGAGTGGCTCGAAGACATGCTTCCCAACGACGGTTCACACCAGCCCATGAATGAGTCCGTCTCGTATTGATTTGATGCCAAAAATTTGGTACTCAAAAATCTCAATGTGCACAACTCGGTATCAGGCTCAAGAAAGAAGGAAAAAGTGGGAGTAAGACGAAGTTAATTAGAGTGCTAGAACCAGGTAACGAGTGGGGGACTCGTGGAAGTTTAGTATTTCCTTACCAAAATAAACCATTGTGCCTTATATCGGCACAATTCCATGCACTCGACTGTACATATAGATTCATATTTGTTCAGACAATGTATTCATTGGCCTGCTAATCACGTAACATATCGTGTTAAAAACCTTTTTCCTATCTAGAAGTATAATTCAGGGAATACTGCATTAGAATTTCCACCGTCATGTAAATTAATTGATATCATGTTATACATGATTTGCGCAGGTTCTCGATATTTTGCCTTGTTACTCGTATTTGTCAAGAATTGTTTATTTAAGTATCGAAATACGTTATTTATTGAGAATTTCCTCGGTTGTTTCCTTTATAGTACTTACGTTTACTGGACTGTAGAGTAGAATTATTATTGTAATATATAGTGCTGTGGAGGAAAATCAGTCCTTTGCTATATTTAAAACAATGAGTGTATACGTTCTCTAACAAACGTTCTCAATGAGAGTTTAATAAAATCTATGAAAATAAATTTATAAATTAACGCTTATTGAGGCGCTTCTGGTCTTGCTATTTCTATCTACGGATGAGTGATAACCAATGGTGACTGCTGCACAAGAGCACATGAACATCCTAACTTTTGACACCTTGCAGATTTATTGGTTATTTGTTCTTTGAATGCCACTAAAGTAACATATATGCAGTAATTTAAAATATACGGCATTTAAATTTACCGCGCTCCTCTAAACTCGATGAGACATGGCAACACAGTCGCTAACACATCGTGACTTTTGCTCGTTTTAAGGATCTCTGCGCATGCGCAAGAAGTATGACGTAATTATTTAATGGTACCAAACAGATACGGGTTGTGCACACGTGAAGAAGTGTACTAGCGCGCGAAATGTTTCCCGCACTCTACTTCCATAACATCAATATAATTTTATGTAAATCCCACTAGGTGGTAGAACACTACGGCAGAAGATAGGGTAACTAGTAGAAGTAGGTAACGTGCACAAGAGCGGAAACTACTTCTCCCGGTTTCTCCACACCATCCATAATCTCAACTACAACTTAATTTACGCATTACGTCGTGCTTGCCCTAACGTAGTGTAGTTATGCACATAACCACGAACATAAACCAAAACTCTTTCCTTCGTTAGACAATTTATGCATTATTATTACTATTATTGCTGTTATTAGGAGCGGCTGCTGTTGTATCGATATGTTCATAATAATAGCTATTATGCAGCAGATGGAACTTCATATTTTCAAGGTTGTCTTAACTAATATTTTGTGAACACCTAAAATATACTTAGGAGCGCTACTGGTGATAATGTAGTAATATGATTATCATCCGCCACCATTGATCACACTGACTAGTATTCCTCTACCTGAGGCGCATTCTCATTCTTTTTGGCACTTCCTGAGAACTGGTTGTTGACGGTTACACTGATGGAAACACAGCTTTATCATTAATTCAAATTTGCTTGTGGGATGCTAAAAATAAAGTTGATTCCTTATATACCGATCACTATGCTGAATTCCATTATACTGTAATTTCAACGAACACAGGTTATTACAGAGCAATTGCTTTGCAGGCACGTTTTAACAATGTCATGTCATAAACGTAGCAAGGTTAAAGAACTCATCAACGCACTAATTACTCTTAATCCTATCAGCAAAAATAAATATTTTTCAGAGAACTGTACTCTCCTGTTGATCATATTAATAATGTAATAGCATTTAAAATGTTTTATTTATTTAAAAAGTTTCTCACACTTGTAAAATAGAAATACTCCACACGTGTATAGGATAAAGACAATAAATTAAAGATATTTGAATACAATGTTTTACAATCAGTAAGGTAATATGAAAGAATAATAAATATTAATCCTTTACGAATAATTGAAAAATATAATTAATATAATAATACATTTAATTATGATAAGTCCTGTCCCTCCATTTCGTTCCATTAGTAGTTTAAGTCATCCTTCACCCGTTTGGTCTGTTTCAGGGTTGGAAGTGTAAGCGATGGTGTTTCGGTGCAGCGTGGTAGGGGAAAAGGATGCTCTCTGTCAACTTTCTCCGTCCCTCAGCCTTCGGTTGGTTTCTGGAATAGAAGTACCACCCCTTGAGGAGTTGGATTCTTGTGAGGCGGGGTTCCCGGTCTGCCTGTGCGACTGTCAGGGCGTTTCAATCTGGAAACTGTAGGGATCCTGTCATTGCTGTGCTGTCACTCCTGGATCCGGCCGCCCGGTGTCTCCTTTCACCTCATCCCTCCCTCCTCGGGGCGTCTTGATATCATAGGGCGTCGGCAGAATATCCTCATTCCTGGATCGGTGCCGAATGCCCTCCGCTTCACAATCCCTCCAAATTATAACAATAATAATTTAATTGATATGATTACCAGAAAACTATCCTCGTTTTCCAATTCTAATAAGTTATCTTTTGAGATAATAAACACACTTAAATTGTGCGACAGTAACAGCACACGAAGCTATGACAATTTGATACGGAGATGTATTGCTTCTATTTCCCGTTGTCTTCCATATTTACTGTTGATTCTACTGCCGGCTGCTCAGTGGTAGAGCTTGAGTACGTTCACTCATGGTATGTGTGGATGTATTGTGAAGGAAAACCCCATTTAAATTGACTGAGAAATTTATTATGAACTAATATTTGAGTTCTCGGAGTGAGTTGCCGACCATTTAAAATAAAAAAATGGACTGATTCTGAGTTGTAGCACTCGAAACTATAAAAAATTAATTATTATATCTGCTAACTTCTGCAGTATCAAAGCTACGGTTGTTGGAAATAATTGTTTAAGCAATAAAAGAAACTAGACACATGACTCGCCGTGAGTCGCTAAAATGTTGACCGGCAAGACCCCTCACGCTAGTTTCTACTCACACAAGCGCGTCACTGGGTGCTTAAAATATCACACGAGCAAGTACCGCTGGTGGTACCAGAGAGATTAGCTCCCTGATTTAATTACACGTCTTCTTATTACCTAAGCCACGTCTACGTTAGAATTCTGCCACCAAAATTCTACCTTATACGTTACCAAATCTGAAAACCCTAAGTATCCGAATGTGGCGCTGTTACTAGGGGCTTGGCTAAAATTCTCAGAATGTAAGTGCCTTTCTCTTTTCCAGAACTCGCCTACGTGCTTGTGTATCTTACTGAACTTAACTCTAAACTGTATTCCCAGAACTTTTAACGCTAATCCTCTCTGCTCAGTAATGACTCTGGATAGTCTGACTCCTAATTACCCTCTTCTAGGGACAAATCTGTTCAACTCAAACTTGTTACGTTATACATGATTTAATATATGGAAATTATGTAATGCAATTACTTCTTTATATTACTGTTATTTCTTACTTTAATTATTTAGATATTCCGGTCAATAATTACGGTATCGACCTTTTAGAGAAGAACTAAAAATAGAAAAATAAATACAAGAAATGGCTACATCCAGCAAAACTACCACTTATAGTAGAGAAAATGGAAACTAAGAAATATGTCAGTATCTACACTGATGGGAGCAAAAGTGAAACAGGAGTAGGATCAGGGATAATAACGTATATTAATGATATACCATTGCATCCAGCTCAAATTAAACAATAATTGCTCTAATAACCAAGCTAAGCAATTAGCTATCCCAAAGCCTTGAACAATTACAAAAAATGCCTGACTTGAACCCACAAGAAAAATCAGCTACAATTCATACAGACAGCCAAGTAGTAGTAGATCTCGTTGGGAATCATGGCAAGCACCATAGCCTAAACGAACAAATAAGAGAAAACACAGTCGTACTCCAAACGAAATATTGGACAAACATCTCACGTGGATTAAGGCTCACGCCGGCAACGAAGGGATGAAACAGCAGACCGACTGGCCAGAGAAGCAGGAACAGCAAAGATCTTGTAGTGGAGTATAGCGCAATACCAAAAAGCGCAGCGATGAAGAAATTGAAGAAAAACAGTAAACAGTAATACTCTCAGGATATTGTAAATTCGGAGACTATTTTCACCGATTTAAGTTTTTGGAACAATCCACATGCGTGTGCAAGGCAAGTGAACCAATAGTGCAACATATGTGAAAGAGAAGATTTTAATAAAAGTGTAGTGAGAATCAGAGGGCAATGGCCGATACAAAACACTGAACTTCTGAAAACCTTCAAAATTCAATTTGTAAAATTTGTGAACAATATAAACTTTGAGGCACTGCAACCTAATAATATATGATTGAAAACATGCAGGGAAAATACAAATAGATAACACACAACATATTTATGCAAATATAACTTAGAGCTATATTGATACAATTGCATGCAGTATTCCACGTTCAATTAATGTAATGCAGCATACAAAAATAAAGATATTGAAAAAAAGTTTCATCCCCCTTTCGGGGATAACCTATACCTCGCCGTTTGTTGTCACTCAAAGAAGTCATCAGTCCATCTACAAATAATTCCAAGTATTTTTTTTTCAAAAAGTGTGGATCATCCACGTATTATTTATCCACCACTTATTTGCACTAGGTAGAGGAAGTATTGTGTTCTGCCCAATAAATAGAGATTTTCCAAAAATAAACGTTTCATGATCCACGAAATCAAAAATAAGAAGGAGCAAATAAAAAAGAAAATCATTTTTAGGAAAAGGCGTATCTATGTGTATGTGTGTAAGCATATGTGGGTGAGAGAGAGAGAGAGCGCGCGTACGCGCGCGTATGTGTCTGCGTAAGTCTATCTGTTTGCCGCCTATCTGTGAATAACACAACCGAGAAATGAAAAACGCAATAAATACTAAATTTCGTACTTGAGTTAAACGCTGTTTAAATATCTCAGGCAAAATTATCCCAACCCATACTGCCATTTACATGGAAAATTGTTCCTTATTTTTAATCTTCTCAAAAACTATTCTTAGAATTTGACTCAGATTTTTGAAAGACTTATCGAACAAAAGGCTCAATAACAAAGTCTAATTCCAAAGGTCCCGGATTTAAAATCGGTTTATCAGCCAACATTACTGGTTGTTTCCTTGTTTTCACTTAATGAGGAGGTAAATAATAGATTTATTATTTCAATTCCAAGAGTCAAAGCTACTCAAAAGACTAAAATAAATAGAAGTTGTGACAGTATTTTGTGTCTATATAAATATAATAATAACAATAGGAACCTTAAGATCTAAGAATTAATAATAATACGTTATTTAAACCTATGTTTTAATTTTCATTAACAGATGTGATCTTTTATAATCTTAGTATTGTTTAGTATTAGAAATCTGTTATTTGCTGAAGCTGTTGTAAGGAAATAAAGTTTGCAGCACAAGGATATACTACCAGAACAAAGGGTGCAGGGTCATAAAATTAGGGTGTAGGGTTTTCTAAACCGATGTTCTTGAAACGGTATTTCTAAGCGAACTGAGGGCAGATGTAACCTTATAAATAAGAATTTCAAAGCAAGCTCAAGGATAGCAAGAGATGGCAAAGAATTGCGTCATTCACCTTAGTATAAACGTGAAAGTTATGTCACATGACTGTAAGTAGCAAACAGAAGCAATAGTTTGAAATATAGCCGGTCAATCAGAATGAAGTGTGTAGATATTTGAAAATTTGTGTGGGGAGACAAACAACGCTTCCACAGTATCCGTAGTTCTGTTGGGACTGACAGACGTTACGTTATGTTAGTGATAAGAGAGCCGTTAGAAACTGATAACAATGTAGCAACCACATATACATTTAAATATTATTAAAGGGAAATCAGTGGTACATAGTTTTTAAACAAGAAAACGATCATTTTAAATTTTTCTCAATGAAACAAGGAACAAAAGAGGATGCGTAAAATTGTTTCGTCATAAATACGCAGGTTTCGAAACTTATAGTAAATAAATAAATAAATAATGTGTAACTTACATATATAGTAGCTCTGAATTAACCCCAGCAAAACAATCCTGTAGAATTATTAGTGCAGGAGTCATTTCTCATTGACACTTTGCTGATGAATGGATAATGAAAGATTGGTTGTGGTGGACAGTATGGTAAGCGAACGCACCCTCAACAGCTGCTAATTTCATATCTTTATCACCAAAACTTTCACTTTAAAAAAAAAGTCAATACGGTGCTAGAAGAAGCACTTGCACACACCATTCTTTTATATTTTTCACTGTTTATATGTTGTGATATATCCGATTGCCCCCATGGCTTATGCTGAAGACAGTACTGTCCTCTACCAAAGTCACAACTGTAATGAATTTCTTTTGACTCAAGCATATGCGTTTGCAGTTTCCTTATTGTTGGCGGCATTCACATCAAACACGAGCGATTACGATTTGCTTGTTGATAGCCTAGACCGACACAATTCAAGTATTGTCCGCAACTGTACTTTTCCAAACAAAGTCTCCACATCTTTCAGGTGTATATTTATTGTAGACTCATAATATAAACAAGGCTTTGCTTTGTCAGTTGTTAGTATCTTTAAATTTTCCATCAAACTGATACAAAACAGGACATTTTGAATTTCTGAGAACTATAGTTAATTGCGTATTATGCCGATGTCATTGTCACAAAAAGGGACATTTTGGCGTCCGTTTCTACCTTTAAAAATGAAGGGACAGAGACTCAAGAAAGCTACCTTAATTACTACAAGTGTGGGAATATACTTTTTAAATGCGTGTGATTCTTAAAATCCAAGCTACGTATGAACTTAGAATATTCGCAATAGTAACGGCAGCAACATAAGTTTGAATCCCATACAGCAATTTCTTCGAAGTTACTCTATAATCACTAACAGCTGTGTTATATGTATGACAATTGTGAAAATGTGCATATTAAAGATATGAAATACAAAACTGAAGTCCAAGTGTTATAACTTTACACAGGAAACCTTGTTTACCTTTATCACAATGTTGCACAATGAGGGCACAAGTGGAACAATACCATTAATAACAATAGAACCCAATAACTTCAAGAAAATTCTATAAAACAAAAACTTTTGTAACAAAACAAAACAAGTTAACATTAACATACCCGATAATGAAAGAGCCGATACTGCAGCAAAACCAGCTACAGAACTACCAACACTTTACTTATACCAAAATACCTCTCCAAGATGTAGTCACAACTTTAAGAAGAAAATAGACAAAGAATGGCTGACCAGCTGGATGAACAATGCTACAAGTAAACTTCATGATGTACGTGGAACTTCAACTCGAGATAATCCAATAAGACAGCTACAGCGGCGAAACCCAATTGTAATATCCCGACTACGAATTGGGCATACTAAACTGACACACTCTTATTTGTTAAATAGAAGCTCCTCACGAATTTGTGAAACATGTAAAACAGCCTTAACTGTAGTACATATTATACTACATAATATATCCAAAATTTGAAAATCAACGTAGTCAGGTTGGTATGCCCAGAAATATTTCTGCAGCACTCAATGATGCAACTTTCATCCAGAAAGTAACTACTATTCTTAAATTAATTCATAACTATCAATACATTTAACCAAATTGTAGTCTGTATGTATACATAATGTGTAAGGATTATACTGCAATCCAATCATGTAAACAATTGTACATGAAAGGTCGTGATAAAACCTAGGAGGGTTAAAAAGACCCTAAATAAAACTTAAAAAAGTTAACATTCACAGTTACCGCAGCAAAATAAGCTAGATGGTAAAGGAAGACGCCATAACTAAGGCCATCTATCTTTCACGACATAAAACGCATAGAGCAGCAATTCCACGATATCAAAAGTCGTACTTTGAACAAACCAGTAGGTGATAAAAACATGGCACAGAAAGTGGACCACGCAATTGTGGCCATCTGTTATCAACATATCCAAGCAGATAGTCCAGGAAGGTGACTAGGAGTATTTGTCTAGCTCACAACGACGTGATTAAAGTGAGGTTAAAAATCACGTACCAAATAGTTGAAATAAATTTAAATTCAAAATATGTAGGTTTAACTGTCGCACTTAAAATACGAGGGCTAATCAACAAAGACTGAGACTGATTTTTCCTGTACCTTCCTGATAGTTTCGTATCTGTAACATAAATATTTGAAAAGAGCGGGTTTTTATGTATAATGTAGGTAGGCGGCAGCACACTCGTATTGGTAGGTTGGTAGTAATGCTCTATTTTGTAGGAGTCTTGTTCGAGCAGCGGTCGGGTATAGACGCGTTTCCGGTCCGCTCTGTGAGTAGTTGTAATCTCAAGAAGCGTTGTGCAAATATGGCGAATATTGAAGGTCTGTTGGACAAGTTGAGGAGTGAAGTGAAAAGTGGTTTCGCGGAAAGTAAAGTTCGTCACAGCGAGCTATTAGGAATTATTAACTCCATGATGGAATCCCTGGAGAAGTCTGAGACACGGGTGAAGGAGTTGGAGGCAAGATGTGAGTGGTTGAAGGGCAAGGTGGACTACTTAGAAAACCAGTCAAGAAGAAATAATATTGTTATATATGGATTAACGGAAGAAGAGAATGAAAGCTGGGACATCACGGAGAACAAGGTGCTAGACGTTGTGGCCTAGATTGGAGTTCATCTCAGGCCTGACGATATTGAAAGAGCGGACCGTGTTGGTAAAGCAGGCAACAGGCGGCCAATTGTATGTAAGCTCCTGTCATATAAGTGCAAATCCGCCATTCTCCGAGATAGTAAGTATCTTAAAGGTACAGGTGTGTTTATAAGAGAGGATTTCAGTGAAAAGATCCGGCGAGAACGAGAATTTCTTCATCGCCATATGATAAATGCAAAATCACAGGGTTGTCATGCAGTAATCAAATTTGACAAACTTTTAATAAACGCGCGAATAAGAACCAAAGCAGAGCTGGAAGAAATCGACAAGAAGATAGCAGAAATTCAAGGAGAGGAGTTTGGCATTTCTGCAGAGCATCGAGCCCCAGAAGGCAGTATGGTTACACCTCTACCGGAAGGGACAGCAGGTAGCAGGGTCCAAGACGGCCAGATGACAAAAACAATGGCAACGTCAGCAGGGGGGAGGGTGTCAGTGCAACCAGCCCGCAGGTCACAAAGGATAGGGAGAACCAGCACACAAGGAGTAGGAGGTAAGATAACAACAAACAGATAGAATGAAGATGCCCAGCTGTCAGTGGGGTTTTGGAATGTGGAAGGTTTGAGGGGAAAACTGGCTAGTGGTCAATTTTTGAACTTTGTAAATAACTTGGACATAATTGGGTTAGCAGAGACTTGGCTAAAAAACAATGAAACTGTGGACATAAGTGAATTCCAAGGTGTTTATAGTGGTTCAGAATTGAGAGGTAGAAGGGGGAGATATCCTGGGGGCGTTGCTACTTTCTTTAAGAGTAATTATGTACAGTCTATTAAGGAAATACAGAGTCATCTCAGGGGAGCAACCTGTATATATTGTAATATAGCTAATATTAATATTGTTGTTATAACTGTATATCGCCAGCCGGTTACGTCCCAGTATGCTGAGCCAGAATTCTTTACAGATTTAGGGGAAACAATTGTAGAAATCAGGGACGAATATCAGGATGTAAATTAATAATAATAATGGGTGATCTGAATGCTAGGATAGGGCAAGAAAATATTACAATTAAAAAAGGGGACTTAGATAACAGAAAACCCGGCAGAAACAGCAAGGACTCAATCCTGAATGCAAGAGGAAAAGAGTTATTGTTCTTTTGTGACGTCTACGAGTTAGAAATAATGAACGGAAAATACGGTTCGGACCTGTCAGGGGAAGTAACATTTGTGCATACGAATGGGAGTAGTGTCATTGACTACATTCTGTGTTCACAGGACGTATTGCCGTTAGTTCAAAATTTTAAAGTTGAAAACAGCATTGACTCTCATCATTTTCCACTGATAATGACTTTAAAAGTATCTCGGCTGGTTTCTTATACAAGGGATGAAAGCGCATGCGAAACGTTGACGCCATTGTTTAAATATAGATGGAGGGAGGCAGGAAAGGAGACTTTTATTAACACTTTAGAAAACGAAATTATATCTTTTGACGTAGATCAACACAAAGGAACTGAAATTATACAGAACATAACTAATATTATACAGAAGGCAAGTGCGCACATGCTAACAGGAAGGGGTAATGCATCAAACAGCTTAACATCAAATAGTTGGTATAACGATCAGTGTAAAACAGCGAAGAAAGCAGCGGAATCTGCACTTATCAAATACAGAAGAGAGGGGGGTGAAGAACGTAGAATTTCTTTTGCAAATCTAAGAAAGTCATATAGGGAAGTCCTAAAGCAGAGCAAAACAGCTTGGCAGGACGCAAAGGCAGAAGAGGTACGTCAAGTAGTCGAAAATGGGGAAATTGGTGACATGTGGAAAGTTATTAGACAGATTCGAAGGCGAAGGCGAAGGTCCATTCAAGACCTAGCTGGAGAATGGATAAAGCACTTTAAAACAGTCTATGAAGGAGGGGAGTTTAGAATACAATTAAATACTTTGGCCGCTGAAGGGATGACTGGGGCTCCAATTGTGCAAATGCTTGATTATGAAATTAGCACAGCAGAGTTTGTTCGTGCAATAAAATGTTTAAAAAACGGGAAGGCAGCTGGTATAGAGGGCTTGTCAGCTGAGTTTTTCAAGATCTCGCTAGAAGTTAATAAAATGGTAGATTTCTATAGAAAAAGCTTCAATAAAATATTTGAAGGCGGAGAATATCCGGAAGCATGGAAAACCGCCATTATCCAACCTCTTTACAAGGGCAAAGGGAGTTACAGCATTCCAGGATATTACAGGGGTATCTCGCTGCTCCATATATTTGGAAAAATTTACAGTAGAATCTTATATGAAAGAATTAAGTGTTGGGCCAAGACACATTATAGGATTTCTAAATTTCAGGCAGGATTTAGGGAAGGTTTCTCGACTATTGACAATGTCTTTGTTCTGAAAACAATAATTGATGACAATTTGAGAAATAAAGGTGGTAAGGTATATACTGTATTTGTAGATTTTAAAATGGCATTTGATACTGTAGAACGCAGTGCTCTCTGGGAGAAATTAACACGTAAAGGACTTTCGGGGAAAATGATTAGAGCACTTAGGGCAATGTATAAAGAAGTTAAGTTTGTTATCAAGACCGATCAGCACAATACATCAGAATGTAACATAGCGCAGAGGGGGCTTAAACAGGGTTGTATACTATCTCCGTTACTTTTTAATTTGTTTATTGATGATGTTGTTAGCGTGATGACGGAGGAAGACATAGATGCACCGACAATCGCAGACCAAAAAATACCAATTCTTTTGTACGCGGATGACATTGTAGTTCTTTCTAAAACGATAAAAGGTTTGCAGTCTGGTTTAAACGCTCTTCGACAATACTGTAGACAATGGGGTATGGAGGTAAATATTCTTAAAACTAAAACAGTCACCTTTAAAAATGGATATGTGTACGGCCAACATGAAAAGTGGACCTATGGGGAGGAAGAAATTCAAAATGTTAAACACTTCGATTACTTAGGAGTAAGGTTTGATATGGGCGGAAAATGGAACAAGAACATGGAGTTTATAAAACACAAAGGGATTGGACAACTTTCTGAAGTATTAAGGATATTAACACGGGTACCAGATATGCCAGTAAAAACATTACAGACCATGTATGAAGCAATGGTTAGGTCCTCATTACTATACGGCAGTGAAGTGTGGGGATGGGAGAGGGTGGATAATGTAAATAAAATACAATGCAATTTCTGGAAGCGCATTCTAGGGTTGGGGAGGGGTACTTCAAACTACAGAGTTCTTCGGGAGGTAGGATGCTGGGAAGATGCTGTATTTGCTAAACTAAACGTAGTTAGGTACTGGCTGCGAATAATTAAAGGCGATCAAACAACTCTGAGAGCAATATGTTATCGTCATCAAATAAACAACATAGGGCATCCAAAATGGTGGGCAGCGGGGTTGCAACGCGAATTATCAAAAATTGGCTTAAATGATATCTGGCAAAGGGGTGATGAAAATACACACAGTGCTGTAAGAAAGGTCAAAAGTCGACTATGCGATATAAACAGGCAGAAAATCGAATCTGAATGTAGACAAAGATCAACATTGGAGCTACAAAATGAAATAAAAACTAGGTGGGGTAAGGAAACATATATTTTGGAATTGAGTATAAAACAGAGGACTGGAATAGCATGGCTTAGGTTGGGAGGGTGGAAAGCTCGCAAGATTGTTGATAACGATGGCAGGAGGATTTGCCCATTATGCGGGGAACAAGAAGACTGGACGCATGTTTTGGCAGCATGCGTGCAGACGGAGGGTATTAGGAAAAAACTATTACCGGAAGTATTTTTGGCTTCCAACAGACGGAGGACAGCATGCTGGGACATGATTCTAAACAGCCAAAACTGGCCAAGCTTGGGCACATACTTAATGGAAGTACGTGTACTAAGAGATAAGGTGTTTATGTAATTTTTCTTTAAACATATGTGGCGCTTGAGTACTTGTGCGCGACTGTGTGTGTGTGTGTTTGTGTGTGTGTGTGTGTGTGTGTGTGTGTGTTTGAGTGTGTGATTCAGTGTGTTTTTTTCAATTTTATATGTATATATGTATATAGTGCGGTGATTGTAAAAAAATAGTTGTTTTCTGGTTGATACTGCAAGTCACGTATACAGACCAGGTATTTATCTAGAGAGCATGTACGGTCTTATGACCCATGCGACTGTGTTATGCAATTAATGTAATACTAAATACTTAATAAATACCACAACTACACTATACTACACTATTTTGTAGACCCTACGTGCATTTCGCATACCAGCTGCGTCTCTTTGCTGATGGAGGGGATGCATTTTTTAAATCGATTATCACCGGTGATGAGTCATGGCTGCATCATTATGATCCTGAAGGAAAACTAGCCTGCACAGTGTGGAAATCGCCAGGTTCTCCAACACCAAAAAAGGCAAAAGTTGTTCCATCTGCAGGGAAAGTGATGGTGATCACATTTTTTGACTGTAATGGAACGATTTACCAGCATGCAATTCCCCCTCACACTACTGTTACAGTAGCATACTACACGTCAGTATTGGCTACACTGAGGAAGCACATTGCAAAGAAACGACCAGAGCTTTCTCAGACTAGGTGGCGACTTCATCATGACAATGCACGGCTTCAAGTCGCAAATCAAGTCATGCAGTTTCTGGCTCGATTCAACATTACCTGTGTACCACATCCACATTATAGCCCCGATCTTGCACCCTGTGACTATTTTTTATTCCCATCACTAAAGGTAAAGCTTAGGGGTATTCGATTTGAGAACTCTGAAGCAGTGCTCAAGAAAAGTGAGGCGATTCTCAAGGACCTGACAAAGAATGGTCTGCAGCACGTGTTCAAGGACTGGCAGAGACGCTATAAAAAGTGAATTGAAGTAGGAGGGGACTACTTTGAAAAAGATCATGTAAACATTGAATTGGAGTAATAAACATCTGTGAAAAAAAATCAGTCTCAGTCTTTGTTGATCAGCCCTCGTAACTCCCTATTCATCTACTTGTACCCAGTTCTGAATATTAAATAAATTAAAAAATGTTCTGTGGTCATCGCCCAAAGTGTCCCCAAGATAAGTTTCGTGCTTCATAAGGAATCCTTGATATTTTGCTTTTATTAAAATTCCAAAAACAAATTACTTTTATGTTACGACCTGGTATGACAAGTTTTCTATGGCAATATTTAGTATTAATGGGAACGAACTCTTGCTTGGAAACCTCACAAAAACCCATTATAACAGTCTCCTGCTGAACCCGAAATGATAGGTATTTGGTTTTGGAATCACAACTTTTAGTTTCTTCACCGCTTACTAACGGTAGATGGAGCAAGTAATGCATCAAAATAAAACATGGATATAGTGATTTTACCCGAAATACATGTTTTGAGAATCCTATAAAAATTTTAGAAACAGGTCCGCTGTGTGCGTGAAGAGCACGAAGAGGCGGATACGTACGATACGATAAGGTACTTCTCGAGAAATTCTCTCACCCCAAAATAATCTTAAATGAAACATGTACTTATTTTTTATTTTATAAAAATGGTACTATCAATTTTCATGAAAATGTCATATCTTTGACATACTGAAATGAGCAATAAAATAATTACATATAATTTTCTGTAAATAACAGGTGTATATTATGTCCACGCGCACGAAGTTCCTACGGACCGTCGGTGCGAGCGTCTCCCGGCTCGTCTCCCTGGCCGCAGGTGGTGTTAATGCCCGGTCCCTTCCATAACAATAGGCATGCGCAACAATAGCCCATTGTATGATGCTTCCCCGCTCCAGAGGATTCCTTTGGTCCGTTTCGAGTAGGTTGCACTTCTAGAAAGTTCCGCTTTGTATGTGGGCCTATATAAGGAGCTGTTCGTGCCTTGCAGTTCTGTTAGTTAAATTAGCGAGTGAAAAGTGGATGTGCAGTTCAGCTGTGAGTTGTGGCTCTGCAGTTCAGTTGGGAGTTAGGATTCGACGGATCAGTTGTATTGTATTGCGAGTGTCTAAAAGTGACTCAAGTTAACGTTTATGCTACGCTGAGTACCTAGGTGATAAATAAAGTATATGTTGCGCAGTATTTGGTACTCTTATTTGTTAAAATATCCTTCATTATTATTGAAATTGGCTAAACCCTGAAACCACAGAAGTTAGAGCATAAACTTACTTCAGGAAAGAATGTTGTAATGCTTTAAAAGTACACAAATTATAGTAAATCACTTTTCTTAAACTTAGCCGTTTATGAAATATTTTCTGTTATTAATCGGAATTTTTCAAAATTCTCAACTGAACGTTTTTAAGTGTTGTGTTCGTTTCAAAGTATCAATACAGGATATATATGTATAGCAAGCTTCTTTTAAAACATTTGACTGTTTAGCGCCCTATGTTCTTCTATGAAGTACAGCAAAATATGTGCTGAAACAACATTGAAATAATTTGGAAGTTCATTATGATTTACAAGTAGAAAACCAGGCATTTTTACGAATAGTTTCCAGAATAGATATAAAAATAAAGTATTCTGTGCAGAGAAACAAAGTACGTTATTTGTAACAATAAGATTTTTTAAAATCTATGATATCTAAAATAGAGAAATCAGTTTTGTAACTTTCTGTTGGGAAATGATAAACCTGGATGCCAGTAACGGGGATTGCACTTGTTCATCATCCTCAAAGCCAACAAACTGAATCTCGCAACAACACACAGAATTACATTGTGCTATGGGATGTGTAGGGTTAATAGCATTTCTAGGCCATTTTAAAAATGAATATAGGAAGAGTTATTGTTTGAAACCAATATTTCATAGCCATATTTTGTAGGGCAGTTTTAAATGCACCCATAACGAATAAAATAAAATAAAGAATTGCCTAAAATGCAAAACCATGGCGTAGAGTAACAGATGTATCCCGCTGCAAATACATCATTGTGGCAAAGATGATTTATTCATATCCTGCTGTGCTCTTTTATTTTATGTTTAGTTTCCCTCGAGCTAAAAGCAACCGGACCCAACTACCTTGTGCGTTTAATTTGATATCCTATCTACTTGCTGGTAATGTGAAACAGGGAAAATACTCATTGCTCTAATTGTCACATTTATCTGCAAATAAGAACAATGTATTCTTTCGTGTTTTATTTGAAGAGCAAGATGCAGTAATTAAAAGAGAATAAATGTGTGCTAGTATTCTTTCGTAGTGTTATACTTTCCAAATAAAATAACGATACTAAGTTGCTCATTTTCATAACTCGTAGAGTCCGATATCTTTATTCAGAAAAAAATCGCTGTTATTAAACATGAAAAAGAGTGTTAAAAGTATTATTTCTCACTTATACAAAAAAAATATATATATCGATTTATACTGCATCGATACATCCTGAAGATGAGAGAGATGCACGCTCTCGAAACATCGGTGTTCCAGCAACCATTCATCTGAGTTGAAACCGAGAACATCTAGAGTATATACATCCCAAGAAAAACTTCAGGCCTTACTTCACATCTGGATACGTTTCCATGAATTTTTGCACATCACAATACTATAGAATTTGTACTATTTAAATTATAACTCTTGTTCCCGTAACAAGTTTAATTTTACTTATACTTTTTCTCAAATTGGGAATTCATTATTCTTTCTTTTTTTGTCCTGGTAATGCAAAGAGAATGGAATACTCCACGTAGCAAACAGCTCTTAATATATTTGTCTATAGCTTAAAGCCTACCAATTCCCCTTGCATCTACAAGAAAATTAGCAATAAGATTGACATCTCGATATCTCGATTAATATGAACCATATGGAGAATAAGCGTTTGTAAAAATAGTTTGTACAAGAGTAGAGAAATTCATGTGAGTGTAACACATCAGTTTTTTTATGCTCTGGACATGTAAAGAGAATGCAATTCTCCACATAGCAACCAGCTCTTAAAAGATTTGACTATCGCTTAAAGCCTACCATATTCCCCTTGCACCTACAAGAAAATTAGCAATAAGATAGAGTCTGTAAATGTTTATCTCGATTAACATGAAGTAGATAGAGAATAAGCGTTTATAAAAATAGTTTGTACAAGAGCAGAGAAAGTCATGTGAGTGTAGCATATCAGATTTTTTTTAATTTCTCCACTGATTAATTACCTCTGATCGAGGAGGTATTGAATAGACAAAATAACTTGATGATGAACTTATGTAAATGGCACGGCTTTCCCCAATTATAGTAAATTGTAATGTATGGTATATATTGCAGTCTTATATAAAAAGTTATTCTTCCATGTACATTAGGTTATTAATGATATATATTTGCAAATTATTTCAAATTAATCAATAATTACTTACTTACATAGAACATGCGGTAGCCAGCTCTTGCAATAAGAAGAGGAAGAAAAAGGAAAAAAGAAAATTTGCAAGCTTTTAAGCGTGTACGTCACAAGTGTATGGGAAACTTTAAACATGCAACATAGAGTATTTCGAAAATGGAACTTAATACAAAGAATTTGATACCAAGAGTGTAATTTGAGAAGCTTTGCATTTTTTCTTACAGTAAATACTTGACTGTCCCTTATATTTTCCCAGATATACAAAATTATTCATAATTCAGTCAGAATGAAGAGAACTCGCAGATTAAGTATAGAAGCTTCAAGGCAGCGTTTTATTGTTCATGCAGATACACTAAAAATATCACATTTTAATAAATATGCATACGGTCACTTTTGAGAAGATTATAAATAACATATTTCCATGTAAAACACAGTCTTAGATACGGAAATGCTCTTGAAAATCTTCGAGTTTGTCTGACTCGAGTTTGAAATTTGGCATTTATCTTAATTTTTTTGTGTTATACTATTCTCAGTTAGAAAGACCCACATGCACGGACCTTTTTATAAAATTCTTAATGCCTTTTTGCTTCGACCCAATGGACCTCAAAGCGTGTATTTCCAGTAAAATATCGATATCGAATTTTTGGGTGGAATTTTCTGTACGTGCAATAGGTAAGTGGTAAAAAAGTAATAGAATGTTACCAGACAATTTTATTCTAATGTCAGGCTTAAAGTAAAAGCTAAATCACGCCAAGTGTAAGTGAATTTTATACGTTTGGAGACAAGATTACGTTTGAGAAGTTACGTGATAAAGCTAAGACTTGACTATGTCATCCAATGTCACGCAACATTAGCGAATAAAAAGCATCAAGTTGATCCATAAGGAATTGCATGTTTGATGAGCATCAGAGTTTCATGTCTTTTCTTTCTCCATACTGTGGTCAGATCATCATCGCCCATCCCACGCAACAATAAGTAATTTTCTCCTGGCGCATGACATCACATGTAGAAAAAAATGTCAGAAACAGTCACAAATTGATTAAATCGATTAGCGGTAAACTTCATAGTTTTATTAATCTTTGCTGGAGAATAGAACATGTTCCAGAATACTGGCAAAATGTAGTAGTAAGAGCTTATTTAAGGGGAGGCCGCAATGACTGCAATAATTATAGGGGCATTAGCCTTCTAAATTGTAGATACAAAATATATGCTAAGATAACAGCCAAACGGTTAAGACCAATTTCAGAAGCATTTATTACAGAAGAACAGAATGGTTTGAGACCAGCAGATTCTGCATGGACAGTGTTTTTTCAGTGAGCCAAATTATGAAAAACATTGAGAATACAACCTGCCTACCTTTATGTCTTTTATAGACTATGAGAAAGCATTTTACAGGGTTATTAGATCAAAATTACGGCATGTTGTGGAAAGAAATGGGGTATCTCAACATATAATAAGAGCAGTACAAAGTTTCTATAATGATGATAATAATAATAATAATAATAATAATATAAAAATAAGGTGCAATGGAATAACTGGCTCAAGAGTGAGGTATATCTCACAAGGGTTAAGACAAGGGTGTCCATTATCACCTGCCTGTTCAATATTTATATAAATTATGTGTCTAAAATCTGCCAAGAAGAATTGATTTGTAATTTAAACATAAAAAGGCTATTTTGAATACACTCCTTTTTGCAGACCACCAAGTTGTGCTGGCAAAATGGGAGGATAATCTACAAAGGGCTGTATGGGCGTTAAATGAAGTGGAAAAACCTATAATTTAAAGATTTCCTTAAAGAAAACTAAATGTTTAGCATTTTGTGTAAAACAGCATCTTAGAGTCAAAATTGTAATTGGAAAGAAATATTAGAACAAGATCACCTCTTCAGTTTTCTTGGTTATAACATGTCTTGTTTATATGCTAGGACCTGGAGAAAAAACTACATAAGTTCCAAAGAATGGTTGGCACAATAAAAAAAACTGTTAAAAAAGTAAGGAAAGAGATGATCCTTAACATTTTATAAAGTCTTGGCTGTGCCTGTGTTGCTTTACGGTGCAGAAACGTGTACTTTAACAACTAGTACGAAAAGAAGAATTGAAGCAGTCGAGATGCGATTGTTAAGACCATTGGCAGGTTACTGATTGCAGGATTATAAACGGAACCAGGAAATTCGAGAGCAGCTAGGTATTGTGGGAATAATAGACAAGATAGACAACATAGAAACGAGTGGCATGAGCATGTGATACGAATAGAGGATGTCCGCAATCCTAAACAACATTATGAATGTAAACCTCAAGGGAGAAGAAACGTTGGACGTACTAGAAAAGATGGAAACTTCAGTTGTACATTGCTTGGTTTCGGAACAGACAAGTACTGTCTAATCCGAATTATTTCTGATGATGATGATGATGATTATGGATTATCCGTGGAATCTGAAAGAGAAGTCCAGTATATCTGTACTCCATATTTTGTACCGATATGTCTATTTTGACTTATATGCCCATATTTGTATTATCAAACAAACCTGGAAATTTCCTTTCAAGGTACAACTGCCATTTGTGAAAATTGTAACACCAAGAAAGAATTTCACGAATAACTCCAAACCTAGTGGAACTGTAGAAGAGTGTGAAATCAATAAATGATTAGGTTTGCAGAGAGATGGGGTACATGTAGGCCGAGCAGAGCCCTCTCGTGTCGGTCCAATAAGGTCAGTGTTGCGCTCAGTGTAGTCAGTGCAGAGCTGTCAAACAAGGTGGAAATAATAAAGTGGCTGCCAGTATGCCTCGTCGACGTCAAAGGGAGCCATATCGGCATGTGAGTGAGCTCGAACGGGGCAGAATGATCGGTCTCCGGGAAGCGGGTTTGTTATACCGTGACATTTCGGCTCGTACAGGGCATGCTGCTACACAGAGATGCGTGTGTGTGTGTGTGTGTGTGTGTGTGTGTGTGTGTGTGTGTGTGTGGAAGCAGTCGATATATGAAGGTCGTTATTTTGTCCACATGGCCATAACGACCGTACAGCTTCATCCACAGTGTTGGCTCGACGCTGGAGTACTGCAACAGGTGTGAACTTGCCTGCATCAACGGTTCGTCGCCATCTGCTGCAGGTTGAACTGGTTGCATACATGCCATTACGTCGGGTTCCATTGTCCAGAAACCCACAAGCTCCTCCGACTGCAATGGGCACGTGAACACCGTCACTGGGGTGCTGAGTGGCAAAATGTAGTCTTTTCGAACGAGTCCCGCTTCAAGGCGTCCTAAAGTGATGGCCGCATACGTGTCCGGCGGTAGCGTGGTGAGAGCAACCTGGAGGGCTGCATTGTTAAGCGGCATAGCGGACAAACACCAGGTGTGACGGTTTGGGGCGCCATCCCACGAACTGAGGGCACTTTTAACAGCAACCGGTACCTAACGGTGGTTGTACTTCCCCTGCTTCAGGTATCTCCACAGGCCACATTTCAACAGGACAACGGCCGGCCACATATTGCGAGGAATGTACAAGCCTTCTTCGAAGAGCGAAGGGTACCATTGCTTCCCTGGCCTGCACGTTTGCCTGACATGTTGGCCTCCAGTAACCAGTGTCACGGATTTGTGGGCTCGAATACAAACTGCGTGGAGGGATATCCCTCAGGAACTTATTCAGAACCTTTTTGATTCAATGCCACGGCATATAACAGCTCTAATTACAGCGCATGGGGGCCACACCAAAAACTGAATATTAAGGCTCAAAGATCATGTATATGTTTGAAAAGATTATCATTGGTTACTTGTCATGTACCTGACCTGTGGTATTAAATTAATTAAATTCATGCGTTTCCTTTTTGGTGTTGCAATTTTCACAAACGGCAGTGTGTATTTTTATTCATTGGGTGCAATTTCTTCAAATGGAGGTTGGTCCGTAAGAATGCTTACGCACTTGGAGTTTTGAGGCAAGGCAGATTGGAATGTTTAGAAGATCTTTGTTGTCGCCGCGTTCGTTACATTAATTTATCTCAAACGTGCCGGCCCTCGTAGCCGTGGTCGCTGGAGTGGTCGCTCCGGCGCTCCGCCAAGCTGAGGGTCGCGGGTTCGAGTCCCGCCATGGGCATGGGTGTTTGTGTGTGTGTGTGTGTGTGTTGCGGAAATAAACGGTAAAATAAAAAAACAGCGAAACACAGTAGTGTGAACTGGGAACGACAAGGGAACTTTTAAAAAAAATAAAAAAAAAAAAAAAAAAAAAAACGTTGCTTATCCCTTCACATCTAAATACGGACCGGGATATGAAGAAGCACAAGAAACAAATGTAGCAATGATGTACTCTGAATTCTCGTGGAGTTCATAATCAAACCCACACTGTAAAGGCGTGCGGAAAAAGAAAAACTTTAATTGAAGGGAGCTTTTTTACAGTGAACCGACCTGGAAACAAAGACAAGTCGAATGTTAAACTTATGACCTCGGCAATAATTCAAGAATATAGAACTCATATCCGCATTGCATTTACCACTTATTCTTGTCATAGAATAACATAGAAATGATGTCATTGTGCCAATACATCTCTCGCGACTTTCAGGAATGTTAAGATTAACACACATTATTTCATCTGACAAAATTGCTACCCGATGTTGTTCTAAATGAGGACGTGAATGCAAGAGCATATTCCAATCTCCTAAACCTATTCATACCATTACGAACAGTTGGGTAAAGTACAGCAACGCCCGGGAATTTATCTATTGTTTTACCTATCAGAGCTCATATAGAAATCACACGTGAGTGCTCTGTTTCAAAGTATACCGAACAATTAACACATGCGCTAAACACTTCTTTATGCAATGTGTATACCTAATAGTCCAAGGGAAGACGCTGAATAAGACGCGAATTCATTTAAATAGATAAAGGTAATGAAATTGCAGTCATTTTCTTGTAATAAGTGACTAGAATCAGAGTACTTTGTATTGAATCCCAGGAGAGGAGAAAGGGAAGATTGTATGATATCAAGCCAATAATGATTCACCAGACTAGCGTTGAGTTGACTTGTTATGTTTATCATTGGTGTTAACTGAAACAAAATAGGAATATCTGGGCATCCTTTGCTGTCTTCCATTTTTTTATTATGTGTAACGCTCACACATTTCCTACCAACTGTCAATATATATATACATTTCACTATTCATCAATTCCTTTCTAACTCAAACTCTAATTCAATGTTGATTTTCTGTACACTTACGATGTAACATATTTACATTTATTATCACATCCATCTGCGGAGGATAGGAAATAACAATAATAATCAAAGGAATTGTTTATTTTGTTAATGGCTTATGGGGAAAAATAATAGTTGCACCTTTTTAACCCTATAAGGCTTTAAAGAAACTTTAAACACCAATAACGTATGTTTTCGAAATGAGAATGAAAATAATCTCACAGGATACTCGAAAATAATTATTTTTATTCCTTTTTATCTTATTACTTTTTATTTCCATACCATTTTTTAAAACCTGTGATTGTTTTCTATAAATTATGAGAGACTTTTAAGGAAGTACAAAATACCAAAGTTTTTTTCATTCTTGTCCGTGTTGAAAGAAGCTCCATAAAAATATTTACCTTAATTCCATAGGGTTTTTATTTCTCTAAAACTTCTCTTAAGCACTAAATCTCTCTCTCTCTCTCTCTCTCTTCCTATGCGCTCGCACACACACACACACACACACACACACACACAAGCAAAACACAAATTTACTTCATACTTTCACTCATATCACCACGCTCTACGGATAATGGGAAATAATTCTAATAAACATTCCCTCCCTACAGCCACAAATCGAATGTGGAAACCTCTGAACTTGGAGGCTTGTATGCCAAACACCAAATGCCAGAGGTAGTCTTCTGAATGTTTGGTGTAAATTAAATCCCAGCATATAATGAACAAACCGATGCATTTGTTTATTACAAATTGATAGTACAAAATTGATAACCTTAAGTTTTAAGGTGAATTTTGAAAGGTCAAATTTAGTTTTTCGACATTAGTGTTTTGAATCACTTCCCGTTCATGCTGTCATGGTGGAAAGTTTGATTTCCTGTATTCAGTGCTACTAACCTAATCTACCTGCGTGGTTTTTTTTCTATTTTACTGCACGTATATGCATGGACTTTATTAAATCCCCTAACTTTTTGTATATTTATTAATACAGATATGGAATGTAAACATATTTGATAGTTGAATTTTCCCACTTAAATCTTACCTGGGTCTTTGTTCATTTTTATTTGTTAATATTTACTTACGCTTTAAGTTATGCAACACTAAATACGAGAGGCGTGGATAATCGATCACATGCTGAACACTCTTAGTAATTAATTTTATTTTCACGTAAATATTACTTCTCTTTTCCACTATTGTCGAAAACAGTATGCAACATACTTGCGTTAAGTGCAGCGGAGAATCTCGGAAGTAGAAAATATTGAACTTTATCTCGTATTTTCAAACTCGTCCTCGTTCTCCAATGATACACATACCACACTTGTGTCACAATATAAAACGCTCTTCCATACGTTACTCGCAATGCTAAAAGATGCGCATATGCTTTAATAACGAGACATTTGTGACGTAGCTAGGCCCAAGAAACAGCCTGGAGAATTTCCAGATGCTGTATGCGGTTGAGCGCGGTGGTGGAGTATGGAGTGGAATTCCAAAGATTCCACGCAATTCATGGCCATCTTGAGATAATTAACGTCAGCATTCCAAGTTTAGCTTAGCGTATTTTATCCCCAGGGAGTCATTTAAATGTTTACCCACGTTTCACTTTCGTATTTGAATTTAAATTGACTGGAGCATGAATGTCACAGAAAATTCATGCTTCTTAACTTTCTCTACCACGCACATAGTAAGCAGAGAGAGTATCGCATTCCATCCAAAAGTTCGTTATCGGGATTTAACCGGAATGATATTTTGATACCCCCTAAATTAAAAAAAGTTCATTTATACAAATAAGGTCCGTGCATGTGTGTATGTGTGTTATTGTATGTATGTATGTATGTATGTATGTATGTATGTATGTATGTATGTATGTATGTATGTATGTATGTATGTATGTATGTAATATGATGTGTCGTCCTCGTGTAGTGGTTCATGCTAGCCTCTAATTCCGAGGTCGCGGGTTCAAGCCCGGCGGAGGGCGATACACAAAGAAAATAGCCCCATCCCAAACTTTGTTTTACATGGAGAAAGGTTTCGTTAATTTTTATTTTCTCAAAAATAGTTCTAATGTTTTAATTAAAATATCATATATTTAAGATATTAACATGACAAATAAATTTCAGATCTTAAATTTTATGAAAATACACTGTGAACTACTTTTTATTTGCAGTGAATCTTGTATAATTTTGCATAACTGGCAAACCATAAGAGAAGACAAAAACTTACTACATACAATTTCTTTTAAATAACCTTTTGTGGTATCAGCTGTTTCCAAAATATCCGTTATTACTGGTTTAAAGTTTTAAGTACATGTTTATTTTTTGAAGTAGTCAACATTCATTTCTTTCTCGCGATGTCATGGAAAGAGTATAGAATTTCAAAGCCAGCATACAGAACCCGCTTTTGAACATTTGACTATCCCTTCGGTTTCCGTATCCACCTTATACCTACAATAAAATGTGTCATGAAACTCATCAACGCAGACACGGGAAGCGCGATCAGTTCGGTTACGGGACAGATCGCGTAGACCACCAAAATATCTCTGATATAATGGGTGTATCTTTATTGGTGCCATATATTTGAGGGACGTGTTCCTGATATCAAAACACTAAAAATAGTTCATATGAACATGGGTCTGAAAATCATTTATTTCAGAGTTACAACACAAAATCGAAAGTTACAAAAATTGCTCGAAATGGCTTCCTCTTTCTTTGATGAATGCAGTAAGCCTGCGTTCCATGCTCTGGCGTACTCTGTTGAAAATTCCTGGTGTGTTTCGTATTTGGTCAAATCCAGTTTGGATACGTCCTCTCAAAATGTCAACTTCAGATACAGGAGTCGTATAAACCAAGGACTTTAAATGTCCCCAGACGAAGAAATCCATTGGATTCAAATCAGGCAATCGAGCAGGTCATGCAATGGGTCCACCTCGACCAATCCATCTTTGTGGAAATCGATCATTCAAAAACTTACGAACTATCATACTGAAATGAGATGGAGCGCCATCGTGTAAAAACCACATTCGTTGGATGATGTCCAGACACACATCATCAGTAAGTGATGTAACTCATTTTTGAGAAACTGGAGATAGGTTTGTCCATTCAGACGCGGAGGGATGAAGTAGGGACCAATAAGATGATAATGAATTATTCCATCCCAAACGTTGAGAGAGAACCTCTGTTAATGGTTATCCTGTGGTACTTCATTAGGATCTCAAATGTACAGTTATGAGTGTTATAAAAATTGAAGATGCCGTCGCGAGTAAAACCAGCCTCATCCGTGAATAAGATACAGGCTAGGAAATTGATGATCACAGCGCACTGCTGTAACATGAGTTGACAGAAACGTCTTCTTGGCTCAAAGCCCGCCTCATTTAATCCTTGCACACGTTGAAGTGATATGCATACAGAAGATTTTCATCTAGAATTCTCCAGATGGTCATATGACTAACTCTTTCCCATACAGCTCTACGTCTTGTGCTTTGTGATGGGTCTGCATCCACAGCTCAAAAAACTCGTTCTTCAAACTCAATACCTCGTACAGCTCTTGATCTCTCAATATCCCTAGTGCTCCTCTCAAATGCGCACATGGTAACGGCCTGTCAGGGTACCTTTCTGCATAAAGTTCACGTGCTCGAGCTGCATTGCCGTCTGCACGGCCATACATGTAGTGCATATCCGTCTGTTCACACATGGAATACCTCTTCCATGACCTATAACAACGAAACGGTTGATTTTCAGACCCATGTACATACGAACCATTTTTTTACTGTTTTGATGTCAGGAACACGTCCCCCAAATATATGACAGCAATAAAGATACATCCTGTAGAAAAAGGCTTTCTGCAAATGATACAGTGAAGCTCTATAGTATGACACCGACAGGGGTAGCGAGGTTGTTAGGGCACGTATTCGTGACCGGGAGTTCTGTGGGACCGTCCCCCCTGACTGAGTTTTTTTTAAGCTTTCCCCCGTCCTCATAAGTGGTAAATGCCTGGGATGTACGCCAAACCTAGGCCTGGAACTTTTCATTCCCAGACTGCCTTTCCTAACTTTCATTTCGTGTGTCATCAGTGTTTGGATGGTATATGCAGTGGCGGCTGAAACATGAATGCAGAGGTAGTGTCAGGAATACCTCCCCGAAATTGTTATTTGATGCAACAAATATACTACAACCACTACTACTACTACTACTACTACTACTACTACTACTACTACTACCACTATCACTACCACCACAATCACTACTACAACCACTACTACTACCATTATCACTACCACCACCACCACCACCACTACTACTGCCACTGGTGTCTGTAGTCTTTACTTCTCTTTCAATCGTCCGCTGGATGCTCGCAGTGCAGGAAGCATTATAAAAATGACTAATTTAATTTTAATTATAAATAATGGAAAATTAATAACGAATATGATATAACAAAGTATGATTTTGTGCTAACTTTCACACTGCAACTAATTGGTACCTTATTTCTCACTTCTAAGTATAGCACACCTTGTCATAGGTATAGGATAAAGTTGGTACTTATGATTTGCATATGCTGATAAGATAAGAACTAAATAGCACGAATATGGACTATCCTCTTGCCCCTGAATCTCCGCTAGAGTCCAGACGGAAAACCCAGAGTGCTATGAATCCGTGCTGGGACAGAAGTGGTACAATCCATAGAATAATAATACAATAAGGTTGCATGCTTGCAAATTTACAGTAGCTTCCTCCAGTATCTATGGTTTTCTATTGTCGACAAGCCGAAATGTGCCTTGTGCCTTTAAGAATAATAAGCATGGCCGTATTCTTGATGTAGTCGTGAAGTATACAAATAATTTCAAATACGTATTTCTTCATTTTATTAAGGTAGTGCCATGACACGGAAGCACCACTCCCGGAGCCGCCCCTATGTGTGCGTGTGTGTATGTGCGCTTACATACATACATATGCATATAAAGTTTGCTCGTGTGTGAATAAAATCATGACATTGAAAAACGACGATAGCAAAATAAAATAACATTTTGAAATTCAAAATTTTACACACAATTTTCCTAGTACAGATTTTTCAGTAGCGATTGAGTATGAATATGCCATTTTTTATTTATGGAATACGTTAATATGAATTCGGTATCAGAACTTGAGGAATTCTACTCGTAATATCTGAGGTATTCTCCCAAAAATTTGGCTCCATGAAAATATTAACTTTTCAGTTTATATTTATAATGTATTATCTATTGCGCCCAACATTGAATATTTTGCACGTATTAACACCTCGCAACAATCGTGTGATAATTAACAAGGCAAACGTATCTTCAAAAACGTTTTGCTAAAAACCTTATATTAGTGTTTCATACCCTGACCATCTTTAAGTGTTCGTTGATATGAAAGCTGAGTTATGGTTTTGAATTACAGCATATGTTTAGTAGAATTTCGTTTTGAATATGTTTGTGATAATATCAGCGCAAGCGAAAGTGGTGAACACTTTGAGCACTCACTTTCACTTTGCCAGAGTTCTCGCACGCACAACCCCCCCCCTCTCTGCCTACCAAGAGAAAGAATCCGCCTACTGCCCCTGACACCATAATGTTTTAATGAGTTCATTGTTGACCTTCGATTCTTGTGGTATGGTATGGTGTGGTATGGTGTTGTCAAATATTGCATACACAATTATTTGATTTTGTATAAATGTTTGGAAATTGTCCAAAGGTTATTAACGTTCCCTGTACTGTGTTCTATGACGTTTGTTCATTATCTAAATATACTTCAATAATTATAATAATAATAATAATAATAATAATAATAATAATAATAATAATATTATTATTATTATTATTAATAATGAATAAACTTTATTTATACATTTTTACACAATCATTTTTACAATATTCCACTTGTAAACTAACATAACCTATGTACAATTTTTCTTGCCAGCTATGTTCTACCATATACTGCTCATTTTGCCTGGCACCCTGGCCTTATGGCTAGCTGAGTAGCCCTTGCTACCCTTAATCGCCTATGATCTATCCTCTCATCCTTCGTTTGCCCTTCTACCTTTCTTATCTCTCTTATTTTTCTAATCCATTTCTCTTTTACCTTCTTTAATAACTCCCCAATTTTCTTATTTTTCTTTTCTTATTTTCTTGTTAACATTTTAATTGCTTTATTTTTTCATCCATTTTTTCCCATTTTTCCTCCCATACTTATTGTCTTCCATTCTGTTAATTCTTTGCATTCTGTCATATAATGTTCTGTGCTTTAACATGCGGGAGTAGTTGCAGCCCCACGTATGAACCTCAATTTTCGGGAGTATTATTCTTGCACCACGTTATGGATGCCAAACTTGAAGCACATTATGGACCCACGTATGAACGTCAATTTGCGGGAGTATTATTCTTGCACCACGTTATGGATGCCAAACTTAAAGCAGATTTTGGACCCACGTATGAACGTCAATTTGCGGGAGTATTATTCTTGCGCCACGTTATGGATGCCAAACTGAAGCAGATTATGGACCCACGTATGGACGTCACTTTTCGGGAGTATTTTTCTTGCACCACGTTATGGATGCCAAACTTGAAGCAGATTATGGACTCACGTATGAACGCCAATTTGCGGGGGTATTATTCTTGCACCACGTTATGGATGCCAAACTTGAAGCAGATTATGGACTCACGTATGAACGCCAATTTGCGGGGGTATTTTTCTTGCACCACGTTATGGATGCCAAACTTGAAGCAGATTATGGACCCACGTATGCACGCCAATTTTCGGGAGTATTTTTCTTGCACCACGTTATGGATGCCAAACTTGAAGCAGATTATGGACCCACGTATGGACGCCAATTTTCGGGAGTATTTTTCTTGAACCACGTTATGGATGCGAAACTTGAAGCAGATTATGGATCCACGTATGGACGCCAATTTGCGGTAGATATGTTTCTAGGAGTGTTCGTCCCACGCTTCGGGTACAAACTTTCCGGTGGCCTTCGCCCCACGTTTAGGATTCAACCTTTGCGGCTGTGTCGTGTGTTTATTTTATGTGTAATAATTATTTTATGTTTATTTATTTGTTATTTATGCCTCGGCTGCGTCAGTAATATTTTTTTAGAGCAAGTATCTCTTAACAGGGCTGGTACGGCTAAAGAATACAGTTTACACAAATTATAATTGTATTTTACTTTTTTATTAATCCTTCACACGGTAAAGTAACACTTCACTGACGTATCCTACTATAGAGCTGTGAGATTATTGTTAATTTCACTTTCAACAGGTAAACATTTATATATTATCATCACCGCAATGAATTTTCATGTCTCACATACAATCGCTGAATCCATAGCGAAACGAACTGCCTGGGTACGCTATATACTAGCGTCAACCGTTTGAATTTGTACATTTATCTATTTCTAGTTTCTGATTGGCTAAGCCTACTCCAATAGAATACTTTATTTTACTTTAGCTTTTTTTTTAGTTTTTAATTGGCTAAGCCTACTCCAATAGAATACTTTTATTTTACTTTCGCTTGCTTTATAAACTGTTTTAAATTTTACATTAGTATTGTTACAAAAATATTAGTTTTTAGATTTCTAATTTATTGTTGTCTCAAGGATAGCTTATTGTTAGCAACCTTCGGCTTTTACTTTGTAATTCTGTTTGCTACGAAAAGCAGCTTGCTTCCATTCTCACAGCTCCTAAATTTTTAAACCACGTGATACATTCATATAACATTTTATACATATACATAATAAAATAAACATAACTCAATGACTGTACTATACACTTTATATGTTATAACATACACACATTGCTTTAAGACGGGCTGGTATTTTTTTATATTATATAATTAGACTGATATCATTTAAGCGATCAAAAATACTGCCTCATACCACCTCCGCATAATAATTCACAAATTCCGTTTTTCTACCTCTTAAGTACATTGATCCTGTTCTCATCCATGTAAATGCTTCATTTTCAGCTCTATTACAATAAACCACATACCCTTCTCTTCCCCATTTTCGTTTTACTAATCTATAGAACCCTAGTGATTTTATATTCTCCAAGCATCCCCAAATTTCTTATCTTTCAATGTCCTCCACTCTGTTTCTTACTGTTATCCAGAAGCCGTTGCTATTTCTTTCTCCTCCTCTCCAAATATCTCCCATTCCTATCTTCTTCATAATTTTTTCTCACCCTGTCCACCAGCTATTTTTATTCTTCGTACTCTTTTGTTGTTCCATAGATATCTTTAAAATTTCCCCTTCATCCTTTTTCAGGCATTTAAACCAAAATGTTAATATCCTTTTTAGTATTACTCCATTTCTTCTCGTTCTTCCTAATTCCACTAACGCTACCTCCCCTGGTGCAGATCTTGGTAACCCCAATAGCTCTTTACAGAACGTTCTGTAGCTCTGATCTATAACCGCATATAGAATTCTTGCTTCTATCAATATCTCATACATTATTTCTATCCATTTAGTCGGCATTTCTAATTTATATTTTTCACATCCTTACTCCTGTCATTGCCGCCTTTCCTTTAGCCATAACTTTTCCTGCTATGCACCGCCCATTCACCATTACTACTCATCCTCACCCCCAAATAATCAAACTCCTTGACAACTTCTAACTGTAAACCCATCTGTTCTAATAGTAATAATAATAATAATAATAATAATAATAATAATAATAATAATAAACTTAAGTTTACTAAGCGATGCTAGCAACAACCTATACTAATATCAGCGTCGACTGAGCGAGATGGTACCGCGGTAACGTGTGACCCGTATTCGGGAGATTCCGGGTTTAATCCCCGGCAACTGCCCAGTCTGACCCTGGTTTCCCCAGGTCGACAGGCGAATTCTGGGGTGATTGCTCTCCTACCATGACTTTCCTGGCCCTCAGCTCCTTTACCCATCATCTCTTTCGTTGTCACCTGTTTCACGATTGTAGGACCATGACGGTGTTCGGCGGGTTGCGGCTAGGTTGTGGATGTGCAGTTTGTACACGTTTCTTCCCTGGCATGGGTCGGGGCTGTCCAGTTGAGACCTGCCTCAGAAGTGCGTCCCACCCGGGGAGATCGCCAGGGGTTAGGGGCTCGTGGTGGGGCCGGGGGTTTCGGATGCGTTCTATCTGGAAACTTTAGAGATCAGGCACAGGCTTGTGCCCGGCTTCATGTGGATCGGGTTGCCCTTAGGGTCTCTCCTCTGATCTCTCCCTCCCTCACAGGGGGCATGTTAGAAGCAAACAGGGCCGTTACGACCTATCTGCTCCGGTTTCGGGGACCCCTACGTAACACACATGTTTTCGTTTATACCAATGTCGCCGATGTGTCGGATTCCATACGTTTATCCGCTAGTAAATTGCTAATATGAAGCTGTCGAATTTAAGTACATTTAAACGCCTTCATCATGAACGAGGACGCAGAATCAACCGTACCACCCATGCCGAATCTGCCTCACTCAATTGAAGTGAATGACGCGTATAGCGGATCACCATCTTTGCGCACTTGCAGTAGCGCTAAAATGTTTGCTACGATGGCTATTTATTTTCAAACCTCCAATGGGTCATAATTAAAAGACAAGAGTAAATAGCCAAATAAATTTATTACCAAATGTCAGGTATACAAAGGTGTTTACTTTTCAACATGATCGCCATTAAGGTTGAGGCATTTGTCATACTTGTGGACAAGCTTTTCAATCCCCTCTGCACAGTATGTTGCCGCCAGTGAGTTAAGATAGGTACGGACGTTGGTTAGAAGGACTTCATCATTCTCGAACTTCCGTCCTCCCAGCCACATTTTCAGTCCAGGGAAGATGTGAAAATCACTCGGCGCCAAATCAGCTGTACAGCGGGTGGTCGAAAACGTCCCATCGAAATTTCTGAAGAATTTCTTGTATGACACGAGCGCTGTGAAGGCGGGCAAATTCATGAATCAATACAACCCCAGACGTCAGCTTGTCTCTTCGTTTGTTCCGTATGGCTCTCCGCAGTCGTCTTGCAATAAACAGTTGCATCGATCGTAAACCCCCGTTCCAGAAACTCCACAGCAACACACCTTCTTGGTCCCAAAAGGCTGTAGCCATCATCTTCTTGTCGTTGTAGGTTTGCTTAAACTTTTTGGGTTTGTTTGGTGAGTGTGTGTGCACCCAATGACGAGATTGTTCTTTTGTTTCAGAGGTTGCATAATGAACCCAGGTCTCATCGCCAGTCACAATTTCCATTAACAAATCGCCACCTTGAGCTTCATAACGGGTGAGAAACGTCAACGCCGCTGCCATCCGGCGACATTTATGATCCTCAGACAACATCTTCGGAACCCATTGAGCGCACACTTTCCCATAGTGCAGGTGCTCTGTTACGATCTTGTAAACAGATGATCTTGAAAGTGCAGGAAATGTCTGACTCAACACATTTATGGTAAACCTTCGGCCGTTCCGAACTTCTCGGTCAATTTGCTGAACAATGTCATCTGTAGCGACAGACTTGCGTCCTTGGCCTCCTTCATCGTGAACATCGGTCCGGCCTTCGTTAAACTTCTTGCACCATTCACGCACACAACACCATCACTCATACAGTTCGGACCGTATACCCGACTCATTCGTCGGTGAATATCAGCTGCACTATTCCCTTCTGCTTGAAGGAACCGAATCACACTACGCAACTCACATTTGGCGGGAGAGTCAATCGTAGCGGCCATGTTTCCGTGCCAGAAACTAGGCTCACAATGGCATGGTAAAATTTATTGTGGCTGAGAGTAGAGTGGGGGACATGCGCAGTCGCCCTCCACGCACAAACAGTTTCCACTGCTCGTGTGGTTGCTCTCCTGCACAATCGGAGGTTGAAAAAAATAGCCCTCGTATATCCATAACGTGTTTGCACCAGTAAGTCAAGCAGTATATAAACAAACTCAAGAACATTTTTTATTATGTTGGTACCACGTTACGATGTTAAGCCACAATTTCCACTCCCCTATGTAGGAGGATATAGTGGCTCGTCAGATATTGTATCTACAAAGTGTTATAGTTTTGGGCATGTTGGCTTATACTCAGGTATATCAAAAACGAAAGAATCGCTTTATGTGTAGGTAAATAGGACAAACCAAAACAATATGTAAACCATTTATCAGCGCGAGACAAATAATCTTTGAGCTTTCTTGATAGGCCAGTGCTTTGTAGTTTACGCCACCATATTTGGTCCCACAACGAAAGAGTTGAGTTGACTCGCATGATATCAATTCAATTCCTTCATGTGCGGGTAACCTCGAAATCTGCTAAATTTTTAGGTTGAAGTTTAAACCCTAAACACTTGCATTTTTCGTTTACGAAACGAGGCACCTAGATGTTCGTTCTTATTCGGTAGTAAACAAAACATTGTAGGAATATACTGCTCGACCACGATATTATTGCACTGAACCTTGCGAAAATATGCATTTGAATACATCTGGAAGCCAGCGCAATGCAATATTATTGTGATCGACTTATAATGCCCATTGTAAAGGAAACGAAATATAAATAACTATATAAGATATGTTTCGCTGTATCTGAAGGTTCCATCTACGTAGTGTTCTGCTTCGCACGCACATTGTTTTCACCTTCACTCAATAGCACAAAATCTTTGTTAGCAGATAACATTGGTTGGTGACTTATAGCTTCATGAAATTCATGTAAGATTGTTGGAAGTTTCGGAATATGGTGATGTTTTCTTAGATTGCTTCGCGTAATAGTTTCATAGAATGTTGTGGATATTATAGTAATTGGCTCTTCAATTAACTCAACAATCGCGGTCCTTTTTATGTGTGAACTTTTTGGTTATGAAATCTATTTCATTACAATGAAGACCGATTACAATGCTCGTATCCATGTTTAAGGTTATTATTTTGACAGAGCATGGCTTAACTAACAACGCCAACGTATATGTTTATTACGTGTGTGTAAGCCTTGCGAAAGCTGAAACTATTTATTACCAGTTAGTCTTGACCTCACCGAGCGGGGTGGATCAGGGGTCACGTCTGTGTGTCGCATGCGGAAGGTCGTGGGTTCGATTCCCGTGGCTGACCTTTTTGGCCCATAGGTTTTTCGGCGGTTTCCCCGAGTCGCCAGGCGAATGCTGGGAAGGACGATTATATCCCCCGAATTTCCTCTCCCTCCATTTCTTCTCCATTCTCATTTCACTTCATCCTTCAATTGCTTGGTCTCGGCAAGTGTCGGCGGGAGGTCTCGGCGTGTGTATAGCAGGGGAAAAGGATACTCTAAGTAAACCCTCGTCCCCCGGATTGCGAGCGGGTCCCGCTTCCCGCAGGGGGAGGGGGCCGCTGCATGAGGTTGCACCCGGGGAGTTCAAATCTGTAAATGGTAGGGACCCAGCCCTCTACCTGTCGTACCTCCTGATCCGGCCTCCCACTGTCTCCTCTCATCTCATATTTTTCTCCCGGGGGCGCCCCTTCATGTGTTAGGCACAAAAGATCTGCGTAGGTGGAGGTACTAAACGCCCCTCCACTTCTAGTCCTATCTTATCCAATCCTAAGTCTCGAACTCTGGTGCTGCCTCCTCGAACACCTCCATGACAATCTTCACGACACCATCTTACAATGGTTTATGTCACCCAGCTCGATGTGTCTACTACCCAACGAAACACGTCGCCTAGGAATGATCCACTAATAGACAGAAAAGTACTAATGTGCTACCACCTTCATAAAAACAAGATATTTAGACAGAGTCGCAAAATCATTTCTCTAATATATAGCCGTATTCCTAAACTACAAACAAGTAACAAAACTGAGGCAAGCGCAGTGCACTCGAATTGTGTGTTTTAAGCATGATAGGCAAATCTGGTAAGACAGTCATATCACTTAAATACCTGCGACTGTGCCCCTTAATAATATTAATTTTAATAGTTTATCTAGGTATGAAAAGCTAGAATTAGTTCCATTTCACATGATTTTATTAAATAAGCATTTTACTGTAGTGATGGAGTTGCTGATACTCCATCGGGTGCCTCCCCGGGTGGTAGATAGGGGAATGCCTTTTAAGATATAGCTAGTACAAAGAGTGCCAAAGAAAATCTCACTGCACCTCGCGTCTACGTCACATTATTTATCGTTGTACGTGGCCTTTGCGAAGCCATGGCGATTTCGTTGGTTGCTTTAGGCCACGGTGCAAGGATGCGCCAGTCCTTCTGCTAAATAGTTGCACCAATAACCACAACCAAGGTTACAAAGTGGCGTAGAAACGAAATATATGTTTACGCTCTTGATCGCATTGGCTAAAAGAGAAAGAGGTAGAGTGGGTGCATTCAGCTTGTCATACAGACCTCTTATCCTGATTGGTAGCCATACCTCATCGGCTAGTGCAGGATACGCATTCGAAAGGGTTAAAGGCTAAGAAGAAAACTTGATGAGCGCCCACGTTAGCGAAATGTAGAATGTGCAGTGTGAGAAGGTTTTCGAATTAAAGCTTTAATGGTATTCATTAAATACATAACAATACTTTATAACAAAAAATAAACAGAACTGTATTCTCATAGTGACATCAATGCTTGTTGCTGCATAGAATCAAACATAAATAAATAATAAATAAATAAAGCAGCATGTTTTCCCTGTAATTCAAATTACAATTGATTGATATACCTTTATTAACATATTGCTGATCATAGGAATACAACAGGATTATATGCAAAATATTACCCAATTTTATTGGCATAATATGTATGCTATATTCCGTAAAGCATATACATATGCATATTAATCTCTAGTTTCTAAACATGATTAGTCAATTATAACAAAAGAGTAGTTTGCATTTAGTAAACGAATTTCATCATCTGCGGATGTTTTTTGGGTGAGTGCCCACTTTCTGACGAGTATGCAGACCATCTTCCCCACCTTCCTGAAATATGTTATCCAGTATTTACTATAAAAACACGCACACTTTTACGCACTGTTTTTGCAATTGCTGTAACAGTGCGATCAGCCTACCACATACCCACGATACGTCCACGAGTAATTTCGCTAGTATACGGCATGACTAGTTCTGAGAAAATAAACATGTTTTGGTTTCAATAATACCAGAAAAAAAAAAAGGAATCAATCTCCCCTTTTCCCCCTTATTGCTATGTTATCAAGCCACCGCTCTGCGATAGCTAAGGTGAAGGACCCGCCTCAAAAGACCCCAGAAAACGATACAAAATCCGCCACATATTTTCTGTGGTGCTGTTTGTACCTGGGAAATGAAATACCTATAAAGCGAAGCAAAATCAGCAGCTTGCAGTGTCTGTATCCAGATTGGAAGGCTGTAAATGGAAGATAGAACTCAAAACCGTAGAGAAGCCAATCTGCCTAAGGGAAGGCACCCAGAAACAAAGCTGAAGCAAGTTGGGTGGCTAAAGGTGGCAGTCCCATCGCCTAATCATATCTGCGCAGCCCTAGTAAGGCGGCCAGATGAAATCTTTATTATTGGCAAGCGAAGTCAAAAGCGGATGAAAATGCAATTAACGGACAAGGCAGGAAAAGGACAATGAATCTGAATATACTATTGGAAACATAGCATACGAAGATAAAACAATAATGAGAGAGAACGCCACAAGAGATCAAAAGAAAAAAGTTTAATATAATGCTCTTAACAATAATAAAAAAGAAACGAGGGAAACGCAGGATATAGATGACCACTTGCTTATTTATCAAGTGGTAGAAAGACACCAACGTGCATCAGCCGTATTAGCGATTATAACAGATAATACATGGAGGAAGAAAATACATAGCTATACTTATATAACAGGAGGAATAAGTAATATAAATATGCACCAGAACAAGGAAGAAAGAAAACACAGAGAACTATGCATAAAATGAACAAGGTAATTTGGGTGACTTCAATGCAAGAATCAGCCCAAACCAAATATAATCGGTACACAAGCAGAAGTAATAGAAAATGAAAACGGAAAAGAACTCAATTTGATGTATTCAACGATATAGAATAACAAATACACCTGGACAGCTAGAGGACTAAGATCAATAATTGATTACTTGTTAGTGAATAAGAAATTGGTACCTTGGTCAAAGACACAAGAGTATATCGAGGTTTCGACGTAGGAAAGACCACCTACTCTTAACATTAAATTAGTAAAACGATGAAGAAAACTATCCATAAGAAAAGACTATAAGGAAGAAAGATTTAAGGCTTAATTGCTATAGGATATAGGTAAGTATAAGAGAAATGTATGAAAGCAGACTGTTCCAATAAATGCTACAGAAAGAAAAGAGCAATGATATTGAATAATATAGAATGTGCTTTAAAGAAAGCAACATATCAAGTACTAGGATTAAGAAGAAAAATAATCAGGCGGGAGGACTTAGAATTTGGAACAACGAAATAAAAACACCTATAGAGGAAAAGAGAAAATCATATCTACAATTCTTACAAAAGAAAACAGAAGAAATGAATATCATTTGCAAAGAAAAAAGAAGAAAAACAAAGAAAAAATCTGATGTGTTACACTCACATGACTTTCTCTACTCTTGTAAAAACTATTTTTACAAACGCTTATTCTCCATATGCTTCATGTTAACCGAGATTTCGAGATGTTAAACTTATTGCTAATTTTCTTGTGGATGCAAGGGGAATTGGTAGACTTTAAGCGATGCTGGTTGCTATGTGAAGTATTCCATTCTCTTTGCATTACCAGTACAAAAAAACATGAATAACGAATTCCCATTTGAGAAAAGGTATAAGTATTGGAAAATTTAAGGGAATAACAAGGAATATCTCGAAAATGATTCACTCAACAAAAATATTGTATATGACATAAATTGTGTATTTTAACGCGATCTACATTTCTTGTGTAGTAAAAGTTTGTCTATCTCTAATGGTTTACCAGTTATGCAAAAGTCGTTCACGATGAAGAATACTTTTGGAGACATTCCCAGAAAATTCGAGATATACATTTCATTTCTCATGAAAATATCTTAACAATGTGATATTTTAATCAAAATCGTTCGAGCCATTTTTGAGAAATTTAAAATTTTCGAAAAATGTACCATGTAAAGGGTAGTCTGGGGTAGGGGATGTTCTTGAAAACCTTCGTGTCGCATCTCTGAAAGATACTGAACCTAAATAACAAGTTTGGTGTTTATCCGAAGGTTCGTTTCTGAGTTATGCTGTTCAAAAACACTCAGACACATACACGGACATGTTTCCAAAAATGCTTTTTTTTGGTTCCAGGGGGCCCCAAAACATATTTCCTTTGAAATCTCGGTATCGAACTTTTGGATGGAATACAATACTTCCCCTACTTAGTATACGTAGTAGAGAAAGTAAAAATCGGTCCATCAAGAAAGCTGGGACAGATACGTTTCCAAGTGTAACACGATTTATACGAAAGACAGCGCACAGCCTACAAAAGAATTAAACATCTAAATAAATCTGAAAAGTAAGCATCATACATACCCACATCAATATCAGAAGAACAATGAATGGAGAATTTTAGAGAAGTGGGTACAAAGAAAGATGAACCTGGTTAGGAAAACTTAAATGTAGGTAGATAAAATCCAGATGGAAGAATTAGAAGAATCGCTTAAATCAATGAACAATAGAAACGCTGGTGGCCGGATGGGATAAACTCGGAACTAATTAAGTATTAAGATACATTTTCCAAACTTAGATTCCTATATTTCCTTAAAATTTGTTGGAAAAACATTATATACCAGCTGCATGGAGACAAGGAGTAGTCAAACCAATATACAAGAAATGAGATCAAAATCAAACATCAAACTATCGAGGTATTACATCCCTAAATAGCTAATATAATGTATATGCTAAAATAATAACAAAAATAATACAAAAATTATCGAAATCTCGTTATTAGAAAAACAAAATAGGTTTCGCAAAGGAAGTTCCTGTACTGATGGTGTTTTACCCTAAACCACATAATAGATGAAAGGAGAGAGAAAAACTTGGACTCATTTGATATTTATTTACTTAGAAAAACATTCGACAGAGTAAATAAAGAAATTATTTGGAAAATTCTAGAAAACAAAGACCTCCCTATCCAGATAGCAGAAACTGTTAAGAGTTTATATTATAAAACAAATATTTGTAAAGATCCTCAACTGATCAGATGTAATAAAAGTTGTTTTTTAATAAAGCAATGAGTTAGACAAGGGTGCTCTCTTTCACCCATATTATTTAATATATATACGAAACTGTATAGAATGAAAAAGCTTCTAAACAATTAAGTATTTTTAATTGATCATGAAGATAGGTTAAATCTATTACTGTATGCAAATGATGTAGTACTTCTGGCAGAATCCGAAGAAAGTCTTCAAATATTAGCATATAAGTTCCAAATTATAATAGATATAATTACAGAATGTTAGTAAATAAAAAGTAATGACATTTATTGATAAATATTAAATTAGATCTAAAATTGTCAGAAAATAAAATAATAGAACAGGTTTCATATTTTTAGTACTTGGGATGTGACAATAACTACCAAGAAAATAAAGATATAGAAAACAAAATAAAATTTCAGATTATATGTGGAAGCACGAAAAGACCTTTATGACAGAAAACAAGAAAAAGCACAAAACTTAAACTCTATAAAGCAATGGCCGTTCCCTCACTATTATATGGAAGCGAGAATTGGATAGTTAAATCAAAAGACATGAGTAAAATGCAAGCCGCTGAAAAGCTATTTCACCGAAATATTAAAGGATGCACAAGAGCAGATAGGATTAAAACTGAAACTATCAGAGAAGAATTAATATATATAAGATTGAAGATAAACTTAATACATACAAAAGAAAATGGACAGAACATCTAATGAGAATGGATCACGATAGAATACCAAAGAGAGCTTTTCTATACAACCCGAGAGGAACAAAAGATATTGGCCGACACCGTAAAAGATGGACTCCATTGATGACTTCACCGGAACGGGCTATTTAGGCCAAACCTTGAAGAAGAAGAAGAAGAAGAAGAAGAAGAAGAAGATGATGATGATGATGACGAGTATAGTAATTTAAAATGAGGGCATATATGCTATTTTAAAACCCTCCCCACAATAATTCAACAATCGTCCCGAGTAGCTTCTTACAGTAGACCTTGTTTTATTAAACGCAACAAAATGATGTTCCAGCCACCCATTTCGCCCATGCAATTCTAATTTGAAGAATTAGAAATATATGCAAATCTGACCTCGTATGTAACTACCCTGGAGCGCAATACAATGCTCCTAGCCTCCCTCACTCTCTCTCCCTCTGTTACACACATGAATACGTGCATTCCATATCTATTTGTTATATATTCATATGTAAACCCGTACATGAAGACACATATACATGCACACAACTCTCCTAGTAGCATTGCTTCATTTACAGTGGGAGGTTTTCCCTTCTGCTTTTTTTCTCCCCTCCCATTATTATTGTTGTATTCCCGGTTCAGTAATTTGTAACACAAATTCCTCCATTTCCCAGCACCTCATCCCCTTGACGCTTTCCACAGTCGTTTAAATCATGGTCTTCCATACGAGAGCGACATGACGCCTATCCCAGACGAAACAACGCATGTATGTAGGCAGAGAGATTAATTTTGTGTATACTGCAGGTATTTCACTGCTCCTTGCTTTTATTGTAGCTATAAGCCACACTCAGTTTAAATTAATTTGCTAACACGTGAATCAGCAAGGAATTAAAAGTGTTTGTTTTATTAAGAATGGAAACAGTGACTACCTATCTTCAGATATTATTGGAGTTTTCTGGATAAAGACCTTTTAGTGGGGAAATGTTTACCAAGTCAGCTTTACACGTATATCTGTGCTAATATTATAAAGAGATAAAACTGGTGTGTTTAGATAGATAATTTTTACTCCATTGCAAATTCCTGCTCTTTTTGATGGACATACTCGTAGGTTATCTTATAAAAGAAGACTTTCTGTTTTGCAAACAATAGCGTGTGTTTGTGAACAAGTTATTTTTCTTTTTTGATTGTATGATTTTTACTTTCTCTACTACGTATAGTAAGTAGGGGAAGTATTGTATTCCACCCAAAAATTCGACACCGAGATTTCACCGAAAATACATGTTTTGAGACCCCCTGAATCCAAAAAAAGCATTTTTGGAAACATGTCCGTGTGTGTCTGTGTGTGTGTCTGTGTGTGTGTGTTTGTGAACAGCATAACTCAGAAATGAACAGTCGGATAAACACCGAACTTGGTATTTAGGTTCAGTATCTTCCAGAGATGCGACACGAAGGTTTTCAAGAAAATCCCCCACTCCAGATTACCTTTTACAAGGAACATTTTTCGAAAATTTTAATTTTCTTAAAAATGGCTCTAACGATTTTGGTTAAAATATCATGTATGAAAATATGATATTTTCATGATAAATGAAATGTATATCTCGAATTTTCCGGGAATGTCTCCAAAAGTATTCTTCAATGTGAACGACTTTTGCATAACTGGTAAACCATAAGAGATAGACAAAAGCTTACTACACAAAAAATGTAGATTTGGTTAAAATACACAATTTATGTCATATACATTTTTTTTGTTGAGCGAACCATTTTCAAGATATTGCTTATTATTCCCTTAAACTTTCCAATACTTATACTTTATCTCAAATTCGTTATTCACTTTTTTGTGTCCTGGTAATGCAAAGAGAATGGAATACTCCACATAGCAACCAGGTATTAAAATATTTGACTGTCGCTTAAAGCCTACCAATTCCCCTTGCATCTACAAGAAAATTAGCAATAAGATTAACATCTCGATATCTCGATTAACATGAAGCATATGGAGAATAAGCGTTTGTAAAAATAGTTTGTACAAGAGTAGAAAAGGTCATGCGACTGTAACACATCAATTTTTTTTGCTGTTAGTTTCTCTGTTTCTTTTCTTCCCAATTCTTATAAAATATCATTTACTTTAAAGTTCAGTGTGATGAATATAGACTGAAATATATGCACTACAGTGCACTATATAAGTACATATGGGCTATCTGAACCCGTGCGATGTATAAGTTTGAACGTGTAAAATGTTTAAGACTAATAAATGCACCACTCTGCGCTTCTCTACACTGATTTCAACTCGTAAATAAAAGGAGTTACGAAGGATTTGTAAATCATGTATATTAAATATGAACATGCTGCACGCATAGTAAAAGATACTAACTATAGATTTGGTTTTTATTGTTACTTCATATAAATGCGTGTAAAAATAAGCTTTAATTATATTTATTTTGCTCCAAGCAATATACATAGATGACCATGATGTAACAGCTAAATAATAGAATTACAGGAGGCAGCAAAATAATGATACTCGACCCAGCTTGTAATGCTACAATCTATATGTTTATATTTATTTCTATAGTTGGAATGTGTAGAGGTTTATATTAAAATCCATATCAAAATCTCCAAATAGCTTTTCTTTGACTTCTATAGATGTATGCAGTGGAATTTCTCTATGGCAAACTTTTTTTAAAATTTGTTTTTTAAACATCGATTCAACTGAAGGTGATATGGACATGGCCATTCTACGATTTCTTCGATACAGATGAGTCAGTGTGTGTCAGATGGAAAGCCTTAGTTGCCTTCCTCTACTATTTACAACCAGTAGCTTGGTTATAAGTGTATTAATCACCAAATACAGTATTCAACCTGCACTCAGCTTTAGAAAACGCTTGGTAGTCGAGTTTCCTCCTTTTACCACACTACAGAATTTTTCAGGGGGATATCCTAGCTTTTACATATAAGGTAGAAAAAGACCAAATGGACCAGAGACTTCCATCCTTAACGCCCACTCTAACCGAGGACTCACAACCCCCAGGGCGTTTGACAACACTCGGGGCACATGCCTGACGGGGGGCACAGGGCCTACGGATCAGAGAGTGAGAGACCACGTTGGGTGATCAGACACACGCACGGGATGAGAGCGAGGAAGTGGAGGAGAGATGAGATGATGAACGATAGGAAAGGTGATGATGGAGCACCGGTGGAATTAAACATGGCGGGGGAAACGAAGAGCCCGGAGAAAATCCGCCCATACGCCGCTTTGTCTACCACAAATTCCACATCCAGGTCCCTGGGATTGACCCCGGACCGCTTTCGCGAGTGGCGAGCGGTGTGATCACTCGACCACGGTGTTGCCCTATAGACATTAAATTACCCAACTAGAGTTTTTGCCAAGTAGACCACCAACTCACTTCAGAGATAGCAATCCTCCAATGGCAACTTACAATTGGAAGTATTTTATTCCTCTATGAATATGTTGCAGGTATAATAAAAGATAGTAAACTATAGCTTTGATTTTTATTGTTACTTCATATAAATGCGTGTAAACACAATAGTTAATTATATTTATTTTGCTCCAAGCAATATACACAGATGGCCACGATCTAGCAGCTAAATAATAGAACAACAGGTTTGGAATGCTGGGAACACACAGGGTTCAAATCACCTATAAGATAATTGTTTTTATATATATGTTAATTATTGTATTGACGATTTTTATTGTTTTCTAATTAGTGTCAGCTGAAAAATTAAATATTGTCATGGTAGCCCAACGGTTAAGAGCAACCGCACGGAAAGCGGGAGATCCGTGTCATATACCGGATGACACAATTTTTAGCCGACTTAATTAAAAAAGACTTCCAGACGTTACCTATACTGATACGTTATAATTCTACATTCATAAATGGCTTCAGTAAGGATACAGAAATCATAAAACTGTTCAGCAGTTTTAGTTCAATGCCATTTCTGCGTAAAATTATATCATGAGTAACGTAACATGGATACAGGCATACTTTTTATGAGTAGTATAATAGAGCGAAATGGCCCCGCGGCAACATGCAAGGCTCGCATTGGGGAAGTCCCGTCGGGTCGACCACTCTAACCTTGGGTTTTCGCAGTTTTCTCTGATTGGCAGAAGAGTCTTGGTGTAGATCACATATCTTATCATGATTTAGGGTCGAAGGATCAAGCGAGTGAACGTGTGCTAGGAATGTGGCGGTGGAGTTTACTTTGAGGTACTGTCTACCCCGGGTTCGGTGTGTGACGGGCCCCACGGATACCTCTCAGTGGTGAGACCTCGGAGAGTTTGTGACACTTGCCCTCATGACATTTGCGTCCGGTTCAGTTTAGGGACAGTTGCCCTCAGGATTCCAGTTTTTGGAAACCATTAATGCTTGAAGGTCGAACATAAATTAGGAGAGGGTAGAGGAGGTAAATCCTCCTCTGTTATTACCAGAAGCTGACTTTGTTAGTTAATCTTACTTCCTCAGTCGTGGTAGCTTGAAATTCATTCCTTTCACTGTAGATTTCATGGAGTTCACCGAAACTAGCAGAGCAGGTCACTGTTGATCTGTAACGGATACACGAAATCATACAAACAAGTAAAGCGTCACTCATTGGCGCTGTGTGAAATTTCAAGAAGAAAAACTGCAAAGGGCGTGCTTAAAAATGTCATTTTGGGAGAACAATTGCATATATGTATTCCGAGTGTTACGACAAATGAAGTCCGGAAACAAATGACCAACGCCAGAAAACGAGCGAAGGAAATTGAAATTGATTTTTATTTATAGACGCTCTTTAACTGCTGTGGTCCTTAGCGTCCCATTCTATATTGGGCGTGAAATACCGGAAATTTTTCTCAGAGAACTCTTTAATGCTTGACGTTCTTTTACGTGCTGTAAATCTACGACACGGGACCACCGGCTTTACTTCCCTTCCGAAGGAAGCCACGCTAAGGATTTTTACGCCCGAAAAAAATCCATCGCCCTCCACTGGGTTTGAATTAGACCTCGGGAACTAGAAGCTAGGATGGTAACCACACCACGGAGGGTGCCAACGAGTGAAGGAATCCGATTAATCTATTTCAAAAATATATACGTAAGAATTTGGAAAACTGTTTAATAACGGTTACTATTTTGTGACTATTATGCCAGCGCGACAAGCAGTCAATAGCCGCTGCATCGCATTGGGAGGAAACACCTTGGTTTATTCAGGACCATCTAGAAACAACGAACCTGAACGCTGGGTTCGAGATTGAGGAAAATGGCGCGGTAGTTGGTGGTGATCCCTGAGGTGTTTACACTCGCTAGCTGCTGTGCTGTGTTTCCGATGCGTGTGATTTATAGTATTTTAATAACTACGGTAATTTGTAATCGTATTAGAGAAGCAATAGTGTTTTAAAACTTTTATTTGTGCAATTTAGGAAACGGAAATAATCCCAGTGTTGTGTGCTTTCCACGTGTTACCTATGTTTACTAATGTATTCCATGTAGACTATGACTGCATTAAATGTAAATTATATATTATACATTTTTAATATATGTATTTGAGAATGTAGTTTGTGTCACGGTTACTGTGGTGAAGTAAAGAAGAAATTGTTACAGTTGGGGACGTTATAGTCATAAATGTACTTAAGCTAGACGGCGCCGTGGCCGAGTGGTTAGACCGCTCGCCTCCCACCAAGGCGGCCCGGGTTCAATCCCAGGGACCTGCATGTGGGATTTGTGGTGGACGAAGCGGCGTCTGGGCGGGTTTTCTCCGGGTTCTCCGGGTTCTCCGGTTTCCCCCGCCATTCATTCCACCAACTGTTCCATCATCACCTTTCCTTTCATCCATTTCACCCACATTTCGTTTCATCTACTTCCTTCATCCCATACCAGGCATCGGGCTGATCACCCATCCTGGATGTTCTGACTGATCCATGAGTGTCTGCTCCACGACGGGCCTCTGACCCCAGGCACCAGCCTGTAAGTCCTGGGGGCGTGTAAGTCCTACATAAGAGGAGGGTAAACAGATAATGAATGAGTGAATGAATGAATACTTAAGCTAACACATTACAATACAAGTACATACAATACAGAACATTACAATACCGTTTGTGTAAAATACTGTTGTGGGAATAAATCGAATTATAACGAATACAGGTGTAAATAATATATAAAATATGTTAAACTATATATCTCTGTGAGATACATAAAACAGTTATGGATATGTTAGTGTGTATGTAAATGTCCTTAATGGGCTATTCCATACAAACATCCAAATGATGAAACCAAATAGCAAACACCGCCATTATACTAGATGCGTGAATAATATAATGCTTGGTACAACTAAATATGGATTAAAGGGTATAATCTACTTAATGTACATAGCTCATAATGAAATCCAAATGAATATACAAGAAATCACAAAATTCGCCCGTTTTTAGAATAAGACAATCAAGTACCTACTTACAAAATATTATAAGTAAAATCCTAGATTCTAGATTCTAGTGTGCAATATGTTTGTCTTATCCCGTTAAATGATAACTCTGGAGTGGTTTTATTTGTTTTATATCTAGTCTCTTAGTTATTGTTATGTATTTTTCCTTGTGTATTTTATGTATACCTTTCTTCCTTACATACTGTATAGTTCCTTATTACTGCCATATAATTGTAAAACCATTGTCCCTGATGTGAGCCCAAGGGCTCCTTGGAACCTGTATTCAAATAAATACATAAATAAAACAAATATAGTGAGTCCTAGTGACTCCCATATACGAGAGTATTGGCATCCATATTTCCAAAATATAAAGATTTAAAAGAAAGCGGATCATATACATAAATCGTGAACAGTTTACGCTTCAAAGGATTCACCTGTATGCATACATCATTCTGTTTCCGACCTTGTTATAAGTAAGGACAAATTCGCTTGCGATGGTTCCTTTATAATAGGTCCAAGAAAGTGATTAAACTGTAGAATAGTGCATTTCCGACAATATTTTTTTAAATCAACCATCATATTTATGCTGTTATGTTGCTGCATGCAAAACTGTAGACTGCATGAATGTTGTTTTGCAATGCTGTTTAGGTTATGTATTTCATATATTTCAGTAGCAGTGCTGGTTTAAGATTACTTATTTGTTATATTCTAGTCTGTCAGTGTGGAATCTCTCTACAAAAACTAGTAAAGAATACTATAAGTCGCCAAAAATAGGTATATTTTTTAATAAGTATTGCAAACTTAGAAACCAAATGCTTTCAATGAAAGCAAAACCAAAATTCACCCTAAAGCCTCTAAATGTAGTAGTAATTACCGTAAACAACAAAATTTCGTGCCATCCAGTGTGTATTTTGTGCATATAATATTGTATACAGTGATATTAACAGTGCAAATAGTGACAGGTAATTTAGAGTGAAATTAATCAGTGTCAACTACAATATTAACTGCAAGTATTACAGTGCTTGCAGTTTACAAAGCTACGTTTTCTGTAATTTAAATATATAGCTGTAGTTTAGAAATGCTGTTAAATTAAAGCATGCAAAACTGTAGACTGCATGAATGTTGTTTCAGGTTACATATTTCATTGGTCGCCATTTAATGTTGAAATGTATTTAGTTTACTTTTAAGACAGCGTTTGTGTGTACAACAGCATGTACATAGCTATACAAAAGACATGCCAATACACCAATTAATTGTATTTTACTGCAAAGAAGTCATAGCTTGTAGACATGAGCTGCTTAAAGTATTTTCCAAATCTCCACCACATCCGGCCGCCATTTTAAATGTCAGTGCCAGGTCCTTTATTCAGAGGGTCCTGGTTTATTGCAAGATCCAGCTCTTGCAGATGTAACTCTCTCTGAATGGTAGTCCTCCGTGGTGTAGTGGTTACTATACTAACCTCTAGTTCGCGGGTTCAAACTCAGCCGAGAGTGATGGATTTTTTTTCGGACGTAAAAATCCTTAACATGGCTTCCTTCGGAAGGGAAGTAAAGCTGGTGGTCTCGTGTCGTAGATTTATGGCACGTAAAAGAACCTCAAGCCTGATAAAGAGGCCTCTGAGCAAAATTACCGGTCTTTAACCCCCAATATAGAGTAGGACGCTAAGGACCACAGTAGTTAAAGAGCGTCCAAAAAATAAAACAATTCAATTTTCTCTGTGAACAATTATTAACAATAAACGACGTAGAAAATGCCCTTCTGCAAGATGACAATCGCGGGCCTCAAACTAGGATACTAGTATTTTTTCGTTCAAAAGGAAGGAATGGGAGGTTCTTTAGAAGAAACCAAGGTCATGCCGTATTGTGCACTTCTATCAAATAAGAAGCACGAAACTTGCTCACAGCTGCGAAGAATTGCTGCTGGGCTGGAATCCAAAGACAGTGGTTATTGACTTCGAGACGGCTATCATTGAGTGAATAAATTATTTGTTCCCATCAGTAAAGCTTTGTGGCTGCAATTACCATTTTAACTGATACTTTTGAAGGAAAATGCAGGAATATATACCTGGCAACAGAATATATGGAGTATGAAGAAATTCGGTTTTATATTCCTATGTGTGCTGCATTAGCTCACTTATCTTTACTTTAAACATTATTGATGATGTTTTTTTATACATCCAGGAAAACACCCAGAAGTTGAAAAGCTTCAGAATTTCTACAACTACTTTTTCGAGCAATGGTTGGAGGTCGACATTCCTCCGAAAGTTATGTGAAACTATTCGGGCAAACGGCATAGGACCAACTATGTCCCGGAAGGTTGGAATAGAGTCTGAGCAGTTTGATTTCCAGAGCACATCCAAATGTAAACACATTATTATTCGAGAAGATGCTGAATACCATTCACACAATGCAATAAAATATATCTCAATCTTGAGGGCAAGAAACGAAAAATTCAGCAATAAAATCTCATTAAATAATTAACGAAGCACTAAACAGCTTGAGAAAAATGGAAGTCCTATGTATTTCCTTAAAATAATGACCTACGTGCAAAAAATAAAGCAGATATCTGTTCATCGTTAAGGGAAAAAGCATATAGCGTGTAAATATTGTACATAGTAACTGACGGTTCTACTGCAACACTCAAAAACTTAATAAAATATTGGAACGGTTGTTTTGTAATATGCCTAAAGGTTAAAACAAATGGGGAACGCAAAGAGACCACCTCCACGCAGTGTGTCCTAGTAACGACATTGTGGTTTACATTAATAATAATAATAATAATAAGAAGAAGAAGAAGAAGAAGAAGAAGAAGAAGAATCACCATTTCTTTACTCAGCAATGGAGATGAGCGCATCCTAACTTAGTCCCGTTATCTTCGTCAATAAAATGTGAGCACTCCAACTCGTTCCCGTAGCATACACTGTCATCAACCCAACTAGCATATAGCATAAAACCGTATTGATACTCTGAGCATGGTGAAGCGAACAGTGGTGCGACATCTCTCTTAAGAAAAATTGATAGTAACACGAGCACAAGTAGTTGGTTATGACCGTGACATTGCTGGTCGCTCTTCACAAAAGAATAAACTTGATTATAGATTACATATTTTGGCGTTTTTCAAAATCTCTCATCTGATTATACTTACAAATTTTTAATAATACGCCGATTATTCAACTATGTTGCGTGTGGACTTCATAAAATTGTTACAGCATTTGGTGGAGCAAATTATATATAAAACATCTTGCTTTGCGGTTAAAATTGGTTGTGGTCAATGATACGGTAATTTGTATCACAAATTATTTAAATGTAAATAATGATTGTAATATGAATATGTATTTTTATGTGACATTGATTTCAGATTTTTATTAATTGTAATTATTATTGGTAAATAATAATATACGGCTTTACTGAAACTGTCAATAATACCGCAATAATGCAGCGAGGGGGTGAGCTGTTTATCGTTATTGGGAACAAGGAAGTTATGTAATGTTCGCGCGTTTTCGGTAGAAACTTCTGGAATGTTTCCCTAAAAGCAATATGTATTCGTGGTTTTCATTGGATATTAAAATAGACGCTAATGTTGGCGCGTTTTATTAGCCAATAGCAGTTCATTTATAATCTTTAGGCATGTCGAGGAGTGGGAGTATATAAAGTCGAGTCCGTGGTAGATCGCCCCCAGTTCAACAAAATTCTCAATACATTACACGTCGGTCCCTCAGTTCATCAAAATTTCGTGTACACTACACGTCGTCAGTCAGTCCTTCAGTTCGTCAAGTTACGCGCAGCAAAAATCATTAAAGATCTAAAATATTATACAGTTAAATATACATAAAGTTGAAGTACGTGAGTTAAAAGTGATAAGTAAGAAGTTATTACAAACAGTTTCAGTTTTGGCGAGTATCTAAATCAATATGTAAAAGTGTTCGTGAACGTGTTCGGCAATAAAAAATTATAAAACAAATTTTCTTCATCAGTATAATTTCTGGATAAAAGATTCCTTTCCGCTTCACAACCTGTAAGAGATACATGTTCGACCCAAACAGCTAGCTGGAGGACATTTAAAGTGAATTATTTCAAAACTGATGCAAATTGCTATGCCAGATGGAGTTACAAACCAAACAAATGAATGACGTCATAAGATGGCAACGCGTGAAGTAAACACACATACATAAACATCACAAGCATCAACATTATTTGTAAAACCGTCGCAAATTGGCACCCAGAACGTGGGGCATAGTGACCAGGAAAGGAACACGATGACCAGGAAAGGATCTACATAACCAGGAAGGGGCGAATGCAGCAGTGAAATGATCTACAAGACGCAGATTCCAGAAACAACAGGGAGGACAGACTACATGGATAATTGGACATCGTAATTCCGAGATTACAAGGCAACAGGGTAATTTAACTACAAAACAACAGGACGACGTAGATTCATCACAACACAACGCAGAAGCGACATACAAACCTAGGAGAATGGGGCAGGAAGCTGGACATCAAAGTAACAGCAACAGACAGCATCATAAAGGTCAGAGTATTGTAATTTGTTTTTAGAAAACGAAAACAATGGCTACTAGTAATATTGAAGAAACAATGATGGAAGGGGATAGTGTAACAGTTAGCTGTAATTCAATACAGGTTACAAAAAAAAGGTCAAACGATGTAGTATTGGAGGGAGGAAATGTTAGTGTAGAAAGTAAGAATAGAATAGCAGGAAATGTTAATCTTGATACTAGAATGATTATGGAGATGCTGAAAAAGATTAATGAGAATATGGAAAAGAATAAGAGGGAATTCAGGGAAGAATTAAGGGAAGATCTTAGTAAGAAAATAGATCAGAGTTTTGAGGAATTGAGGGAAGCTATGGACAGGGATCATAGGAAAGTAATAGAAAGTATTGGTAGGAGGAATGAGAAATTAGAGCAAAAAGTAGATCAAAGTAGTGAAGAAATTGAAAAGAAAGTTATGAAGCTAGATAGTAGTATGCCAGAAATGAGAGATGAAAATGAGGAAGTAATAGTAAGTGAGAGAGGAGAAGTTTCAAAGGAAATGTTAGACAAGAGCAGGGAAATAGGTAACAAAGAAAGTGAGGTTAATACTAAAAATGAACATGTTGATTTAGAATGTACAGAGTCAGATAGTAGAATGAGTAACATTGCAAGTGAGATAAGAGAGATGAAAGAGGTTAGGAATGTAGATGTAAATCAGGCGCAAGTTAATTTCAGAGGGGAGATATCAGAAATACAGAAAGAATCAGAAATGCAAAGAAATAAATTGTACCAAGATGTTCAAAATGAAAACTCCAGTCCAGTACAGTTTAGTACAGATTTGTCAGAGTATTCTCAAGTTATAAAGATAGCAGAAGAATTGAAAATGAAAGTTGTCAAAAGATGTATTGTTCAAGAAACTGTAGATTGTTTTCAAATAGTATCAGGGAACGAAATTTCATATGAATACAAGAGGTTATTCATGAACAAAAATTTGAAGGTTAGGATACGGCTACGAGTAATGTTTAGCCACACACAATTTGATCCAGGAGGGTAAATGGCAATGAGATGTAAAGTAAATGCTGGATAGTTAAAGACGAAACGCAGAGCAATGTATTGGAACGTAAGAGGGTTAATTATTTATATGTCATTTGAAAAGAGAAATAAAAAAAAATAGAGAAATGTTTAAAAAAAAAAAACAAAAGAGAGAAAAAATTAATTAAATGTTTAGTAACTGTAACAACATTTGAAAATTAATAACGTAAAGATTGAAACTTAATATGATGTTATATTAAAGTAAAGTACATAAATACTATTCCAAGAGTATTGTTAAGATAAAGTACAAAATAACAAAAATTGGTAAATATAATTAAAAACAAATACTTATGTAGCAAATAGAACATGTGAAACAGTGCTTAGATTTAAGAGATGTAAATATTTGTATAAAGGGTGAATATTTTGGTAAATATGTGTAATAATTACAAAAATCCTAAAGGTATAAATTTTTGTCAACAACTTAAGAAAGTAAACAATTTGGTAACAGTAATTAAATAATTTAGGGTAAAGTAGTTGCTATAAAAAAATTTGTAATGTCAGATTAATGTCTAAACAAATTAAACAAGAGCCAGTACGTAGCGGTGAGATAAAAAAATAAAGAAAAACATATCGTGTGTTAAATGCGTGAAGTGTTAAGTGAAAGCGATAGCGTGTGTTCCAAGATTTAGGAGACTAAAAAACACAATTATAAAATTTCCAAACAAGTTATAAATATTTATAATTATGTTTCTAGTGGGGCATATGATACGGTAATTTGTATCACAAATTATTTAAATGTAAATAATGATTGTAATATGAATATGTATTTTTATGTGACATTGATTTCAGATGTTTATTAATTGTAATTATTATTGGTAAATAATAATATACGGCTTTACTGAAACTGTCAATAATAGCGCAATAATGCAGCGAGGGGGTGAGCTGTTTATCGTTATTGGGAACAAGGAAGTTATGTAATGTTCGCGCGTTTTCGGTAGAAACTTCTGTAATGTTTCCCTAAAAGCAATATGTATTCGTGGTTTTCATTGGATATTAAAATAGACGCTAATGTTGGCGCGTTTTATTAGCCAATAGCAGTTCATTTATAATCTTTAGGCATGTCGAGGAGTGGGAGTATATAAAGTCGAGTCCGTGGTAGATCGCCCCCAGTTCAACAAAATTCTCAATACATTACACGTCGGTCCCTCAGTTCATCAAAATTTCGTGTACACTACACGTCGTCAGTCAGTCCTTCAGTTCGTCAAGTTACGCGCAGCAAAAATCATTAAAGATCTAAAATATTATACAGTTAAATATACATAAAGTTGAAGTACGTGAGTTAAAAGTGATAAGTAAGAAGTTATTACAAACAGTTTCAGTTTTGGCGAGTATCTAAATCAATATGTAAAAGTGTTCGTGAACGTGTTCGTCAATAAAAAATTATAAAACAAATTTTCTTCATCAGTATAATTTCTGGATAAAAGATTCCTTTCCGCTTCACAACCTGTAAGAGATACATGTTCGACCCAAACAGCTAGCTGGAGGACATTTAAAGTGAATTATTTCAAAACTGATGCAAATTGCTACGCCAGATGGAGCTACAAACCAAACAAATGAATGACGTCATAAGATGGCAACGCGTGAAGTAAACACACATACATAAACATCACAAGCATCAACATTATTTGTAAAACCGTCGCATCAAACATGAAACTGCAACATCGTTTTGCAGTCATTATAGGCCTGCTGAAAGTCCCAAGTCTTTTAAAATGGGTAGGGAAAATATGGATTATGAACTAGATTGAGATTAATTTCCTATAGGACCGAGTTAGGTTGTTTATATTCTGGAAGGCGGGATGAGTTAGAATACGAAAGTAGAAAATGGGACCGAGATGGAGACAATTTGGCAACTTCAAATTTGTGCTTGGGCAAGTAGCAAGCTAATTAGTGAGAAATCAGTTTGTACTCAGGTATACAATTGGTTGAGGGCAAGTGTCACTGAGTTCAAGTGCCTCGCACCCGCCCCTGATATGGTAGGTCTCTTTGCCCTTTGCTTCTCCCCTTTCTCCCGGAGGTTTTCAGAAGCACAAGTGCCCAAATTCTCCTTTGGTTCCTCTTAAGCATAACCATAATATACAACTAATACATGTGGATCTGAGAAAGAGAAAGCCATGTGAATTTATCTCAGATTTTTTCTTGCAACGAAATACTTAACCGTTTCTGACACGCTGAACCTCCACCGCTTATTGGTTTTGTCTTACACTCCCTTTTCCTTCGCTCCTCAGCCTGAAACCGACCTGTGTTCCTAGGTTAATATTTGAGTGCCACACCTTTGACATCAAACCAATACGAAACGGGCTCATCCAAGAGATGGTGTGGACCGTCGTTGGGAAGGATACTCTCCAACCACTCATGTGAAATGTTACCGTACTCCTCCCCTTTCGCCGCTAAGCTAGGCTAATGCGTGTGTGTTCTACTTGAATTCAAATCAATAAGAGATTACTCATCCAAGGTTGGTGTGGAACGCAGACCATAGTGCCTTTCTGACATCATTAAATAAAATGATATAGGAAACGAAAAGCATCGATAAGCTGTTTCCAAACAAAATAACCCCCACAATTTAAATCAGGACTGTATTTCTGGCTATTCTGTAAAGGTTTTTTATTGCAGTAAAACAAACAAGTTTCAGCCAAAGGGGTAATTAAACGCAGCGACTACAGCAGTATAGTTCTTTGTGCTGGCAGTTAAATGAGTCTGAGAGTTTTTGCTATTTTGAAGCTGCTTCATTAAAGAAACGTTAACTTGTTGCAGTGGCTGCACTTCTAAGGTCTTGTAAGGACCAAAAAGCCCAGTGATTGAGCGAGCATCTCCCATAAGCGGAGATACATGTTCTCTAACAAAACAGTAATTATCCGCTGTGGTCTGCGCTCTGGGATTTACAGCGTCATCAATTGCCGGTTATTGGTATATGCTGTATGTAGGTAAGCAGATTAGTTTTAGTCGCGCTGTTACATTAGCTAGGGCTCATTATGCCGCTACTCCCACCAGAGGACTGGCCTTGTTAACAAATAAGTTTGCCCGTGAACCAGACCTAAAGCGAGAAAAACTGAAACGCATATTGCAAATGTGTACTTACGAGGCTTAACCAAACATTACTCAGAGAAAATTAGATTCAGATTCCAACTACATTTAGACAATTCAATGATTTGTGACGCTCAAAGTCGTTAAAAATCGCAAAGCAGATGCTGTGGCTTGCCAATTTAGAACAGAGTGAATACATTCAACTAAAATCATTAAAAACCTGATGTGGCTATATATATCTATAATTTCTGCGTTTTTATGCAGAACATAAGCAGTACAACAGGAAAATTGTAATTAGTTATAATAATACGACGTCCTCTACCCACTATACCCTACGATCTCATTTTCTCTTATTTATAGCAACCTAGTTCCAGTACTAAAAGGGTTTTTTAAAAATTATTTTTTTTATTTTCAGCAAAAAGCGTTAGGACTATGATTTAGGAACGTCGCAACACGTTTAGCAAAACCGAAGCTAACTACGAAAAAAGAACATTTTACTGAGGGACTTTATAAGATTAATTAACTAATCAAAGTATAACAATAGGGATGTTGCATGCATCAATCAATTGCTTATGATCTCTGATACGATAGGATCGGTATTTACTAATGAAGGAGAGAGGGAGATAAAAGGGATTCGTGGGCGAATTGATGGTGCATTAATCTCAGGTTGTGGTGTTTTTGGCTAAACAACTTTATTTGCTCGTAAAGTTCCATATTTTCACTTGCTCTACTCCCTTAATACTCAAAAGAGTTTTACTAAAAAATAGTTATACTTTCGCGTCAGTGCGTTAACTCGCGAACTTTTCGCGGTAAACTTCCATTATTGCTGGTACCCATGTCAAAGACCAAATGCCCGATACTTCAACACTGCTGTTTTTAGCACTGATCGTACATTTGCCTTGCCTTTGTGAATGTAAAATCTGGATGTAACATTTCACCGTGTAATTTTCCGTTTCTCCATTAAATCACGTGAAACATTTCTTTAATATTATTTTTCGAACGTTATTCCTTTATAATAAACGCCATTTTTCTCTTTCCGATCGTACACTAAACTCCCTTCTTACTTCTGTTATGTGAATCTGAAGCATGAGCGTTTTCACACGAACTGATACGATAACAAGGTAAGTCACGTACTTCTGAAACTTTAAATTCCGAACATAATCCTAGCCTGTATTGATACTTGAAACTCCGTTGCACTTACAAAAGAACCTTTACTCGCGACAATTTGGCGCCAGACGTAACTTTAGGATAGGTTTCTCTTTTGCCATGCTAAAAGGAACTGTTTTTTCATTGAATTTATTTTCCTCTGCAAGCCCGCACTTGTTTCTATAATACATTGACTACTTAAAGCTAAAGTTGTACTAAATAAATTAAACATAATGTACGGATTCATATTCTTGTTTTCCACATACATTAACTACTGAAATTGTTATCAGTACTGTATGTATGAATGGGACTTACAGTCGGCAGCTTCTAGAGATGACGAGCGGTAGCAATTTTCTCAGACAAGTCTTTTGCACCTCTTACAATGAAAAACATAAACGTTTCCCTTAGATTGCAATTTCCCATTCCCATAATTCCCACTTTCCTCACCGTCGCTAGCCATTTCTCCAGCTCCCGGTAGTACCAGATTTACATTCTCTACAGTCTCTGCATGGTTTAAACACCTTAACTGATGAATGTATAAAAACGTTATTCTATTAAATTCACCATTAGAATAACAGTTTAACTAAAACCCTGTTTCTCACAACTTTCCCCCCATACATGTATTCTTTCGCCTGCGTTTCCTTCCCCTTTATGCATGTTAGCTAATGTATATTTCGATGGTGACAAACAAAGCAAGTTCAGTGCAAGGAGGCGATAAAAGCGATATAAACACATTGGGCGGTATTAATAAAAGCGAGTCATGACTTAAAACTCGCAATTTCTGAGCCATGGCTCACTTCCGTATTAATAAAACGCAACGACTCAAGCTTAGCGTGACCTTCGACTTATCAACGACTCAAGCCCTCCTCCTAGCGAGTCACGGCTCTAGCCGTGGTATTAATAAAACGGGACTGTGACTTCACTTTAAGAGCCATGGCTTACGATTTCTTAAGCCACCTCAGTAGCTGTCTCAAACGTGAAGGCGATGGCTCAGTTGCAAGTGAACGTCAACCTGAGAAAGGAAAAATACTATAAAATGCGCCGGGATTCTGAAGACTACAATTATAAACAACTTTATAGATTTGAGAAAGAAAACGTGAGGTGACTCACCCGGCATTTCCTTCCGGAAACTGTGGAGACGAGGAAAGGCCCTTATGTACTAGAGATGGAAAAAATGAAAATATTTCTACGCTGCATTGGGGACCCCGGATTCCAGTCTGGCGTGGCAGAGGACTTGGGCGTTTCACAAGGTACAGTTTAAATATATTTTAGAAAGTTTCTTCTGGCATTAAACAAAAATTGAGAAACTGGATCAAACTTCCATCAACCACTGCAGCACTACAAGCTGCTAAATTTGAATGGCAGCGTTATTTTACGTTATTGCAACCTCTCAAAAACAGCAAAAAGTTTTGTAACCTTGAATTATTTCATAAAACAGAGTTTTACTAGTTGCATCAATAAACTGGAGAATAATCGAAAGTCGTCCTTACTATTATTAACGAAAGTATAGGTGGATTTGATTCCACTTAAATAAGGTCTAAAAACTTGTTTTTCCAGTTGTTTAGGGCTATGATGGGTTTATTGCCTGTCCGTCGCAGATCAGGCGCCTTTAAAGGCGCACTTTTCATATTTCTTATTTTCTTCGCTGTCTGGTCTTCTGTTAGGCGAAGATTCAGATTCTCTTAGTTTTCGCTGCACTTCGGTCATAGCAGAAGCCTTTTCCACTTGTCCGCAGGCAGCTGAGATTTGCTCATTATCTCTTTTGGTGGTTAAGTTCACAAAAGAAGATACTAACTGATTGCTTTCTTCGGTCATTTCTGATGGATATAGTGCCACAAAAATACCTAAACCGAATCGAATGTTTACTGCCGCTCGACAATAATGCATTTGCAATCAGGAAGAGGGGAAACACAAGTCAGAGACTCGCAATCATAGAGCCAAGGCTCAGCACGGAGGGGAAGTCTTTATTAATACCAAATCTGTGACTCCCGATTCGCTGCTACCGACGACTCGGTTTTGCTACAAGCCATGGCTCATGAGTCACGGCTCGCTTTTATTAATACCACCCATTGTCGTGATAGATGTACGAGCTTTCCTCATACTGAGGAACACGTTTAAACAAAAGGAACCGCCCATCTGTTTGTTGATAAGAATCTGCATGCATTTTATATGTGTAGCGGGGCAAGTAAGGGCTCGCACGTGAGTACCATGTGATGTTTCACAGGGTTGCCCTCCTGGATCTCCAAAGTTCCCTTGAAGTTCTCTGTCGGGCTGCTTCACCTAGGGCTCAGGAGAAACTCCTATTCTAACTAGTTAGATATATCTGAGGATTTTATGTAGGTGAAGGCAAATAATGCTTTCCCTTAAACAGCTAAATTTATTCAAACATAATACCCATTGAAGCGGCTAGCTGTGCATTTAATCTCCCTGCTACTGTGAATTCTTTACGTGGACCTATCTAACTGCGTCACCCGATATTTCCCCGCCCACATACACACACAAAATCTTTCGCCGATATATGTATGTATGTATGTATGTATGTATGTATGTATGTATGTATGTATGTATGTATGTATGTATGTATGTATGTATGTATGTATGTATGTATGTATGTATGTATGTATGTAAAATCTTCCGATGTATTACATTGGGAGACGTGAGCGTATAATCAGAGAGTGAGGAACTTGGGATCTCTTTCCCCTTTTATATTCCCTTACTATGATGCTAGAATTCGCGCCTTTATTCTCATTCGTTCTCTATTTGTCGTCCCCTGTGGTGTAGTGGTTACCATGCTAGCCTCTAGTTCCCGGGGTCGCTGGTTCAAACTTGGCGGAGAGCGATGGATTTTTTCGGGCGTAAACATTCTTAGCATGGCCTCCTTCGGAAGGGAAGTAAAGCCGGTGGTCCCGTATCGTAGATTTACGGCACGTAAAAGAACCACAAGCTTGATAAAGAGGCCTCTGAGCATCTTACCGGTCTTTCTTGTCCAATATAGAATAGGACGCTTAGGACCACAGCAGTTAAAGAGCTCCATAAATAAAAACTCAATTTAATTTTATCTACTTAGCGTGCTATGAAAATAAAATGTTTCAATTTTAGAAGTCACGCTTTCCTTTGACTTCCCTGGTAAATCCCACTATCTCCGCCTCACTTAGCAACTCTCATTTCTCTTTTTTCCAAATTCCTTGTCTTCCAGGAATTAGACCATTCTCTCTCTGGCTCACTCTAATTTCCACCCTCTCTCTATATTTTCTGTGACTTTGCCTAAACCCTATGTATATTAGGGTGTATGTGCCGATGGACTTTGCCCCTGTTGCTCGCTCACCTGGTTGTTGCTAATTATATGCTTTCTCGTTAATTACATTCTGTGGTACACGTTATTTAACAGTAAAGCTTTATTTCAACATTATTTTACATGATTAGCTTCCTGTTATTTCATTACTCTATTGCATTGAGTAATACGTCCCCTTAATATGCATTAACTTTGTTGTGTAATATATTTTTTATTTATTTATTTATTTATTTGTGCTAGCAATCTTCCTTAGAATATGACTATACATCGTCCCAAGCTGTTATCTTGCCATATTTAATTCATACTGTTATGAAAATGTAAGTTTGACATTTATTTTCGGATATATTGAAGTAAATGATTATGTTAAATAAAGAAATATTTTGTATCGCTTAACTACCTATTCTAACAGCAGCCAGTGAGAGGTGACTGGAACACGTGACCGTTAAGAGATGCGGGGCAAAGTTATTTGGGACACACCTTAACATCGAGGAAGTGCCATACGCACTGAACAAGAGTTGGTACACAATGAATACCTGATTTTGTTCCCCTGTATGGAAAAAAAATCTAATAAGCATCAACAATCACTGCTGGTTTCCTATTCACACAAATCTTACTATGTTATTTCAGTAATTATATACTGCGAGAAAAGAAGAGTTGGGTACTTTCAAGCACGTTACTCAGATGTGGCATTAAATTTCAACCTGAAAAACTTAAAACATAGAATAATAAATGTTTTATTAAAGGCAAATTCTACGAAAAAATTACTTCTTCATTTTTCCTGTAGAAGGTTTTGTCCATCTCTTGTACAAAGAGCGCCAAAGAGAATCTCACTGCACCTCGCGTCACTTATCGTTGTACGTGGCCTTGCGAAGCCATGGCAATTTCATTGGGTGCTTTAGGCCAGGGTGCAAGGTTGCGCCACTCCTTCTGCTAACCAGTTACACCAATAACCACAACAAAGTTTAAAAAATGGCGTATAAACGAAATATATTTTTACGCTCTCGATCATATTGTCTAAAAGAGAAAGAGATAGAGTGAGGGCCTTCAGTTTGTCATACAGACCTTTTATAGTCATTGGTAGCCCATATCTTATCGGCTAGTGCAGGACACGCCTTTGAAAGGGTTAAAGGCTAAGGGGAAAACTTGATGAGCGCCCAGGTTAACGAAATGTAGAATGTGTAGTGCGAGATTTACAGAGAGTGCAAATTAAAGCTTGAATGGTATTCATTAAATACATAGCAATACTTTATAACAAAAAATAAACAGAATTGTATTCTCACAGTGATATCAATTCAAGTTGCTGCATAGAATCAAACATAACTAAATAATAAATAAATAAATAAATAAAGCAGCATGTTTTCCCTCTAATTCAAACTACAATTTGTTAATATACCTTTACTAACATATTGCTGATCATAGGAATACAACAGGATTATAGACAAAAATATAATTCAGTTTTATTGCCGTAATGTGTATGTCATATTCGTAAACGATATACATGTACATATTTATCTCTAATTTCTAAACACGATCTGTCAGTTATAACAAAAGTGTAATTTTCATTTAGTAAACGAATATTATTATCTTCGGATGTTTTACGGGAAGTGCCCACTTTGTGAGGAGTATGTAGACCACTTTTCTGGAATATTTTTATCCAGTAAATTACTATAAAAACGCTTTTATGCTCTGCTGTTGCAATTGTGTAACAGTGTGACCAGCCTGCCACACACCCAAGATACGTCCACGAGTAATTTCACTATGGTCCATTCCAAACCAGAGTTCCCTCTGATGTAAACAGAAGCACGTGCTTCGGCTTGTCACGAACCCAAGAATATACTCTTACGCCAACGTAAATAGTTCCTTAATACGTATATTGTATTATGAAATATTAGAGCAGGAAAGGTATAGAACTGCACATTTTATTGCGGTTATCATAAGAACTCATCGTTAAAGGTAATGGATATATACTAGCTGTTAAGAGATTACAAAATATGACTTTCGCCTGCTATTGCGCTAACGCCGAGAGCATCTTGGTTGTTAATACCAACCATATAAACGATGCCACTCTTAACATACACAAGAAATGCAGCAATGAATTCCCAGAGATGCTATCTGAGTACGGAATAAACACTTTGCGTAACACACGATATATGATAAGCGAACAGTCATTCATAATACACTAACACACAGCTCAGCTCAGGTCAAATCTTGTGATTTAGTCAGTTGGTATTTGAGTTTACATGGCAGAAGAAGGTGCGTGTACTGCGAATAAACTGTTCAAACACAGAAGCGGGAAACAGTTAAAAAGTGGCTAAAAACAAACAATACTTCATATATTCAACTCACTATTACAAAAATACCCGATACTTAAGTGCGACAGTGCTGTGGAATTGTGGATAAGTTTGTCATTATTTTGGAGAGTAGTTCTGATACTGATATGGCAGCTGATTCATCTTCGGAGGATTCGGATTTGGGTGTTGCACTTTTGCCCAAGGATTGTGATTAACGTAAGTAAACTGTTCATTGCCGCATACTTATAAAATCTATTGTTACCTTAGGTTGCATTTTGAATTATGATTCTCATGCAGGGCGCCTTTTTATAGATTAAATAGTGTTCAACAAGCACCTGGGAGGGGAACAAGCAGCCATTAGGGGCGGGGTTTGCGAACTACTTTCGCGCGGATAATACAAAGAGTTTGTTTTCAGTGAAAGGCACTCTGGTTTGGAATGGATAATAGTATACAGAATGACTGATTTTGAGACAATAAACATTTTGGTTTAAATAACACCTTATCAGGGATGGAGCAACCTGCCCTGTTTTCCCCCTTATTGCTGTGTTATCAAGTCACCACGCTTTGCGATAGGTAAGGTGAAGGACACGCCTCAGAAGACGATACAAAATCCGCCGAAGATTTTCTTTGGCGCGCTGGGTACATAGTTGCCAAGTTTGTGTATATACGCTTAAAAACAAAGCGGTTTTCACTCATTTTTTGTGGAAAATTCAGTAACACCAGTATCAAAATATGTAATATTTTAATGAGAATCTTTGGACCTTTTTTAGGAAAATAGAAAGGAATGAAAATATTTCGTAAGAGTTTATTTGAGATAGAGAAATTTCTTGAAAATATTCGCCTTGCATTCTTAAAACTAGACTGATTTAAGTGTAAAATAGGTATTTGGTAGACATTTCGTTCTCAGTTGTGCTATGGGCGCACGCTCACGCATGCGTACACACAAAGAAACAGTTTTTTCTATGCATTCGTTTGTGGAGAATTCTAACGTTTCTAATGAAATCTCAAAACGAAAATTGAGTGAATGAGTGAAATTTGAATATTTTACTTACTGCTAGTGCAATACATCCATTAGCAGTAAGGAAAGTAAACACGTGGGGCGATTCTTTTTGTGCGATTCCCGTACGTCTTAATCGATTGTAAAATTCCTGAAATTCTACCCAATAAACCAAATTTGTTAAATGGATTTAAATTTAAATTACAGATTAACTTGTTTTGTAACAAATTTCAGTAGCAAAAGTATGATTTAGATTATTCTACAACACACACTAACGATGTTTGTACACACAGCACTTTGTGGTATTAATTAGCTGACCTAAGTTCTCCCTGTGATTCTTCCATCATCATTATATCCATAGTTAATTTTGGCTACATGCCTACTCAAGAGGAGATTGACACCTCCCCATAGTGTCCTTGTCGTTAAGCGTTTATTGTCAAGTCAGTTCTGCTGCTGACATTTTAGAAAGCACTTGAAGCAACCTGAGAATCGTTTTGCACTTCATCCCTCCTCTAACTCGATTAGTTAATCGTGTAGCCACTTTTAACTTTCTCCCTCTCTTCTCTAGCACTCTACAAAATGCACGAAATCGAAGGGAAGTGGAAGCGTAGGTTTAAACTGGAAGTGAAAACAGGGTAACGTTTGACAGTGCGTGCTTATGGCATGCTTGTTGGGGAATACAGAACGTATAGAGAGAATTCAGTTCCCTAATTAAAGTTTCTAGGCGTTGTCATATTATACCTCATAGCAAAGCGTTTCTCAAACGAGTTTTAAATCAAAGCGATTGCCTTCAATAATCTAGGCTGCGACCATAAACTTGCGATAATTATGATATGTTCTATATGCAACTTATTTTTGCTAACATTAACGAACTATGGGTTTTATGATAGGTATTATTTGCATAATATAGTTGCAACAAACCGCGAAATGGGATGCTAAAACCGAAAAATTAACACATTCGCGAATTATTGACGTGTCGTTTTTTAGCGAATTTCACGTTGTAACTCTTTTCCTTTATTATTATTATTATTATTATTATTATTATTATTATTATTATTATTATTATTATTAAACATTTTGATTCGGTTTTGCAGTTTTATACGTCTTATTCAATAAACATTTATTTCATATAATAAAGTTATCATACAACAACGTTTCATTTAACTTAAATGTGACCAATGGCCTATTACATAATGCTTTTGTATTACCAAACTTCAGTTCCTTCTAAGCATTCCCAAACTGGAGCATTGCACATGTTTCAGCATTTCTTTCGAGCATTCTAAGCTGCCGATGTTACAATTAAATTATACCTTTAAAATACGTTCACCATTTATATTAAACCCTGGCAAGAAAACAGATGTATTTACTTTGCCACAATTTAATTTAAGAAGAGCAAAACATAATTCACTCCACTACTGGATCTAAAATATTTCACAATTCCATGTAAGTTGTATTAACACAACATAAAACAAAAATAGCATTTACAAAAGCACTTGTATTGTAACATAATGTTTAACGTTCAATACCTCGCTGTATAGTGAGTCCTGTTTTTGTATTCCTTATTGAATGTTTACAAAATTAAAAAAATCTTGCAATGTTAATCCTGGTAGACAATATTAAGTGTATATATTGGAATATACTTTTTGGAATAATGATTAAAATAACAATTTTTCAACGATTTGCATATACTCCGCCAGCAAAATAAATCAATCTCCGCTCATATCAATTAAATAATACAAATGATGAAATTAAACTCCAATAAAACCTGCCCATGCCCATGGACACGGCAAAGATGCTTGCTTACTCAGCAATGCACTGAAGCTGCATATATGTACACAGAGCGCCAAAGAAAATCTTCGGCGGTTTTTGTATCGTTTTCTGGGGTATTTTGAGACGTGTCCTTCACCTTACCTATCGCAAAGCGTGGTGGCTTGATAACACAGCAATAAGGGGGAAAACAGGGGAGGTTGATGCATCCCTGATAAGGTGTTATTGAAACCAAAATGTTTATTGTCTCAAAATCAGTCATGCTGTATACTAGTGAAATTACTCGTGGACGTACCTTGGGTGTGTGGGAGGCTGGTCACACTGTTACAGCAATTCCAACAGCAGTGCATAAAAGCGTTTTTATAGTAATTTACTGGATAAAAATATTCCAGGAAACTGGGGAAGGCGGTCCACATGCTCCTCAGAAAGTAGGCACTTCCAGTAAAACACCCGCTGATGATGATATTCGTTTACTAAATGAAAATTACACTTTTGTTATAACTGACTGATCATGTTTGGAAACTAGCGATAAATATGTACATGTATATGGTTTACCGAATATGACATACATATTACGGCAATAAAATTGGGTTATATTTTTGTCTATAATCCTGTTGTATTCCTATGATCAGCAATATGTTAGTAAAGGTATACTGACCAATTATAGTTTGAATTAGAGGGAAAACATGCTATTTTATTTATTTGTTATTTAGTTATGTTTGATTCTATGTAGCAACAAGCATTGATATCACTGCGAGAATACAGTTGTGTTTATTTTTTGTTATAAAGTGTTTCCTTGCTATGTATTTAACGAACACCATTCAAGCTTTAATTTGCACTCACTGAAAATCTCACACTACACATTCTACATTTTGCTAACCTGAGCGCTCATCAAGTTTCCCCTTAGCTTTTAACCCTTTCAAAGACGTGTCCTGCACTAGCCGATAAGATATGGGCTACCAATCACGATAAGAGGTTTGTATGACAAGCTGACTGCACTCACTCTACCTCTATCTCTTTTAGCCAATACGATCGAAAGCGTAAACATATATTTCGTTTCTACGCCATTTTGTACATTTGTTGTTATTGGTGTAACTATTTATCAGAAGGAGTAGCGCACCCTGCACCGTGGCCTAAAGCAACCAATGAAATGGCCATGGCTTCGCAAGGCCACGTACAACGATAAGTAATGTGACGTAGACGCGAGGTGCAGTGGGATTTTCTTTGGCGCTCTTTGTACAAGGGAGGTAGGAACTGGGAGCGAAGATGGTATATTGCTGCACGGCCAACTGATTCGGTGTCAATACTTTTGTTATAAGGGCAGCAGTATAAAAAATAATTTAAGTTTTAGAACAAAATCATAAACCTTGTAACATTGCGGTTTTATTCCTACTCTAATAGATTCTAACGAAACAGCTCTTTTATTTTTAAGAAGCTAACGGTGAACGTAAACATGTCTTTTTCTGCGACTTGACATGAAACAATTCGAATAAAAGGGAATGTTTGTGTTCCATTATTAGTGAGATTTATAAAATAAAATCTTAAAAAATCAGTCATAAGCAAATAACCCTCCCGTGTTGTTCGATTTGCATCTTTAATTAATTGTAAATAAAACAGATTATTATTATTATTATTATAATTATTTATTTCAGCAACAACAGATTCAAATTTTTATTAAAATGAACAGAAGAGATTACTTAAGATTACTTATCTATAAAAATCTGAAAATTCAGTTTTCTTCCATTGCTTTGATCTTTTTGCGATTTATCTTCTCAGAACATAAAACACATAGTGCACACAAAATTTTAACGAGCTATGTCAAACAATTTTAAAATATATTTTTTATTTGTAATTAATCATTATTTGATTGTAATATGAAATGCTCCTTGGAACCTATGGTTTATGGTATCGCACACAAATTGTTATGAAGGAATTTATTTATTTTATTTATATTAAGAGAAAAAATGTACACACATATTTGAACTTTCAATTTTTCAATGTGAGTTATGGAAAATAATTAATTTCAGCTGAACCATTTAGTATTTTTAACTAATGAACAACAATTATTAAAACCGTAATTCTTGAACGATTGGCCGAATTGACCTAAAGTGGCTGAAACTATGAAGCCCGCCATTGGTGTATGTTATCTCAATACAATTTTAGATCTCCTTGTGTTTTACCGGGGGAAAAAATGGGAATCAATTGGAGAATTTAATTCCGTGCTGGCATGTGGCCATGATAGCTCAGTGGTTAGAGCAACCGGAATGGGACGGGGAGATCTGTGGTTCAAATCCCGGCTATAGCGTTGAATTTTGCAGTCATCTGATTCTACCTTTCCAATATTTGTTTATTGTTACTCGAAGTAGCAATAAACAGGAATTTTGTTTTTTTAATCGTATTCAGATAAAAGCTCAGTCCATAAGTAGCAACAGAAACAATAACAATTAGAATTATTAATACATATTTTCGTATGATTATTAGCAACACAGTTATTTTTAAATAAAAGTACTGTTTATCACCACACTCCATGAAATATCTTCATAGCTTTCAACCTACGCCACGGAATGTAGCAGGTAGAAAACGGTACTATCGTGCCTGCTCAAAATAGCTGCACGACTGAGAACATTGCTCGAAACGTAGATACCCGCTGTTCGTAATGTCTGATCTAGAGAGGGATAAGCGCATCTCTGGAGTCGGTCGATGGTCATCACCTTTTGACGTCGTCTCCAATCTCTGTTGGGGATTCTGCTGTCGACTGCTACAGTGGTTGCCTATGAGATCTTTCTCTCAGGGTATGCGAGGGCGTATTTTGAAAGGATAACACCAGTTTAAATTTACTGAGAAGTTTAATTTTATCTAATACTGAGCTACTGAAGCGAGTTGACAATCGTGTGGAGATAACGAATGAAATTCTTTATGAATCGTAGAGCTCGCAACTACAACAATTGACATATTATAACTGCTAACTTCTGTCGCATCAATTTTACGGTATGAAATAACTGTTTCATCAATAAAAAAACTAGAAGTATAACTTCCCATGAGTCGCTAAAATGCTTACCAGCAAAAACCTCTTGCGGCTACCGCTAAGTAACTGATAACACAGCGCAGTCATAAGCACTGCAAACTGCCGATAGCCGTACAAGACTGTAAGCCCCTAAGGCTGTACAAAAGAAAAGACACTAATTTTAGTAATACACGTTTTTTTATTCCTTAAGCTCCACCTATCTTAGAACTATCCCACCGATGTTCCTTCTCCTGCAGGGCCAATCTTGAACTCCTATGTATGCGTATCTGACACTTTTACTCTGGGGTACCTCCCGAATCTCAGAGTTTCATATCCTTTCTCTTTTACATAATTTCTGTCTGCGTGACTCTGCAAACCTACTGAACTTATAACCTTAACTGTATTCCAGGAATCTTTATACTAACGCGTTCGCTCCTCAGATATTACTAATGACTTTGCTCGCTAATTACCTTTTTCTTCGGACAAATCTTTTCAATTCAAGCTTATTACATTATACATTGATTTAATATACGGAAATTATTTATTGCAATTGTTGCTCTATCTCACTATCACTTCTTTATTTAATTATTTATATATGCTTGTCAATAATTACGATATCACCTCTCTGGACTCCAAGACTGAGTTCGATAAAGATTTAAAATGAGTTTAATTTATGGACGCTCTTTAATTACTATGGTTCATAGCGTCCCATTGTATATTTTGCGTGAAAGACCGGAAATTTTGCTCAGAGGCCTCTTTATCAGGCTTGAGGTTCTCTTGGGGTTCTTTTACGTTCCGTAAGTCTACGACACGGGACCACCGGTATTACCTCCCTTCCGAGGGAAGCCATGCTAAGGATTTTTACTCCCGAAAAAATCCATCGACCTCCGCCAGTTTTGAACCCGCGATCTCGGGAACTAGAAGCTATTTGCCATCTCCCGCGGATTCATATATATAGTAAGAACGGGCGCTAAAAGCTATTATGAAGGGAATAGAATACAATAAGCTGTATAAATAGAAACTGTTACAGAACGTATCATTGCAACTGCTTGGAAACACAAATTGATAACATGGGAACCAACATATTCAGCTGCTTTGAGCATGGCTCCCAGTGGAAGCAGGAGACAGAATATTCATAAAGAATGTACATCAAGGAAATATCAGGTAAAAATAAATCCTATTCTAACAGCACTTCTGATCCTGGAAATAGTAACAGCCGTAAAACAAAACAAATAGAAGTATAAAATACCGTTCATAGTAGAAGCTAGTTATTATGAATGAATTGAATGAACGTAGATATCCTTTCTTCCAATTCTGTCACAAATTTTTCATGTCGCACAGATAAGAATACTTTTAGCATAAAGGCAGAAGTGGTGCCTTTTTTCCAAACTCCTGATTGCATACACACAAAAAACTAAGAACAGTACTGCACGATATAAATTCTGCTTAATAACACTTCAGAAGCGGTGTTGCCTGGGTATAATTTAATGCTTTCTCTTTGTATTCTCAAGTGACTGTTGCTGCTTCTTCCGTAGTTACTTCTCATGATCACTGCACACATATATAATTCCGTACTGGCATGGCACCAAAACTCTCAGCTATATCACACACTCGGTGTTCAAATTTATTTGAAACTTAAATCTATGCCCTAACTGCTTGTTAGCGAACCCTGCTCTGCGGCCTCCTTGCAGGTAACAGAAAGAACGCCTTCAATAGTATAGTACAATTACGCGATCTAGTAATTGCTATACTAATGTTCATTAATTTCAAAACACCTCTAATTTCCATAGAATATCTTATAAATTCAATGTAGTACCAAGTTATAGTTTAGTAAATAAAGGAATAGTACACTATTTGTAAAACTGTGCGGCTTTTGTATCTGTTCTATTCAAACGTATGTTATGCACGCAAACAATAGCAATCTGAACTCGTATGTTCGTTTACCTAGTTGACAGCTGAATGCCTATTAGACACCATTGTTCCCTTTCTGACATACACAGCATATATGAAGTATTGCCAAGACACACTACAGAGCAGTCGCTGTATGGTGTGGATAAAGCTCGCGTGTATGTATGCTCCGCCTGCACTGCAGTGACCTCGGTATTTTTCCACTGCGCACTAATGGTGAATGACCCCCTCAAAGCTACGTTTTTCAGCTGTGCTGTAAGCATTAGAGTTTGTGCATCTCAAAGTTGAAAGTTTGTTCAAGACATCTGTATTGTATGGATTTCATTAAGCGTATATTGTTGTTTTTGTTACTGTTCTTGTCTTGTTATTAGTCTACTGAAGTGCCTACCGACAAATTCGCGCTTTAATAATGAATTTTTAAGTACGATACATACGTAAAATCCGAATCATGTAGACTTGAGTAGACAATTTCAGGAGAAACTTCCTGGTATTGCAATTCCAGGTAGAGACGTCTGGTTAATAATTTTAGTACGACGAGATCGTTAAACGTTAAACCTAAGAAGCAAAAACGATGTTCTAACGGAAGAAAAAATTGATGAAATTGGTGCATTATTCGAACGCAGCATTCGAAAGCTTATAGGAACAATCCCCACACCATAGACGAACTTAAGGACAATATAGGAACAGAAATTATGAGAATTACCCAAGAAGAACTTTTGCGTGAGAATAGAAATTTCATTCGAAGATGCCAGGAATGCCTCAATGCAGATGGTCATCAACACCATTTATAGCAAGTTTAGTACTCGATATAGTGCATGTTACTATCACTCATAAGAAACGCAGGAGATATAGGACGGAAAACTCACAGTGTAATAGACAGTGCGCGGAGCACGCACACCTGCGACCCCGCAATATAGCGAACGATCTGTATTTTGTTGACTACCTTTTACTTTTTAAGTGAAAATTTCTGACTACACATCGTTACTGTGGCTGCAAGAGTGGAGATATCTATAGAAAAACATAATGCAACAGTAGCGCTGAAACAAACGGGGTATCATTCGCGAAATTCTAAACAATGTGGTTGGTTTATTGGTGGCGTGCATCACACCCTTCACCGCCTGAAGACAACAGCACCAATAAGGCTTACCACGACCAGGATAACCTCATAAAGCAACTAAAAATGATAAATTCATCAGAATTACTAAGAAGAACAGGTTTAAAACTACACCATAAGTACATGCAGAATTGGTAGAAATGAACAATAGAACGCATCTCTTGCAACAGCAAGAAGGGGGCTATCTGAAACTCGCTTGAAAGTACGTGTGGCAACAGGAAAATAGCTCCCGAAGTCCATAAAGAGGCTCGAATGGGGAAGGAAGCATCGTAATACGATATCTGAAGATTGGAAGAAAGTCATATTTATAGGTGAATCCAAGTTAGAGGAATTTGGTAGCAAAGCAGGGTATTTGTTTGCCGACGTAAGGGAAAGAGGGAGGCCTAGCAGTGAATTCTATTAATAGTTAAGTCATAGTTCTGTTATGATTGCGGGATGTTTTCCTGGAAATAGAGTTGGAGGTATTGTTAAAACAGAAGGACGTATAGGGCAGAATCAGTACCACAGCATACTTCACTATCATTTTAGTGATTGTGCCTAATACGTAAAGATTTACGAAAAATTACTTAAAACATCGGCCAGTTTACGGTATTAATCGCGTGGCATCAAAAGAAAAACAGAAGATTCTAGGAGATGTGGTCTGGATGCCAAATTCCTGACTGTAATCAAATTGGAAAAGTCTGAGATGAAGGGAACAGAGGTATCCGGAAAGTCCATATAACAAGCAAGAAACATCTATGGAACTTGTTAAGAATGCTAGAGTCATTTATGCTGAAAATATCTACAAGAACTGGAGAACCACATACCTCAAGTTTGTGTAATTGTTAAATCCAAGGGAGGATACTTTAATTTTCTATTATACATGTTTAAGTGTGATTATGATTATATTTTTGGATGATTAAATCTTTTTGTCTTCCTCTAAATATTAGATAACTGATCTACCAGTATTATGCATCTGCAATAATACCGCTATTTTTGGATATTGTTCACCGGAGTGGGTAAATGACATAGCTGAGAGTGAATCACCAAGCCATGCTATTGCAGAAATGTGATTTAGTGCGTCAGCTAAATCAACTTTATTCATAACCCAGTTAACACTGTATGCTACATGAGTATCTCTACTACTTCCCCAATTGTTTCGCATGTTTTCATTTAGACACAAGAGTCTGGAATGTTGATTCCTTCAGTCACAGGAAACACACTCAAGGTGTATAGTCCAGCAACTCTTTGGGGACACGCGCAAGGCAATAACGCGAAGTCTCGACACATTTCATTCCTTATCTAGCATGAATTTAAACTAACAACTTTCAATAATGCAAAACTTAAAAGTATCGAAAGTTTATCTCAAACTATTAGACATACTTCGATACCACCGAGTATTGAGGTTGTCGAGGTATTGACGGTATCGAGGTCCCATCCCTAATATAGTATAATATATATATATATATATATATATATATATATATTACACATATATACGGCTATTGTTAATAGGAATAAAGTTGCATTTATTTTAATTGCGGCACCAAATCCATGTTTTTACTTATTGCCTTTCCCTGCCATAGGTGCATTGTGTGTTTCGCGCGAAAGGCGAGTTGTAGAAATGTAAAGGCATACAGAATATGGAAAATTATGAAAAAAGGACAAGAGCGCTTTTAAGACGAAATAGTAGGAAAACTCGGTTCTTGTAGGGTTCGTGACGTAAACAATAAAGTTGTATACATCTAGAATATTAAGGTTTCACCAGTAATTGAATTGCCAGCGAATATAAATTTCTGCCAGGAGGTTTAAAATGGCCTCACTTATTCTCCAAGAAGCTCTATTTCGCCCTTTATGTAATTTCCTTGTAATTAGCTTGACTGACTACGCCGAGTCACACACATACTCTCTCTCTCTCTCCCTTAATGCTGACATTGACACAAAATGGCTAGTGGGAATCTCCCAATATAGGTAGGTATCTATTCACACGGTAGTTCATTTCTCACAGTAATTTACAGTTGTATATGTCCTGTTGTAGGATGAAGGCTTTTCCATTCCCTTTAAGTTCCGGTATGGATCAGCTGAAGCGATTATGCCAAAATCGTTTTCCATCTCCGTTTGTGGCCGACTGCAGTTGACAAAGAGTTAATCCCGTAGGTTAATCCTTAAGTGTAACAATGCCTTTTGTTTCCCTATGTTATGCCTCGTGGAATGGTAAGAGCACAATGCTAGATCCATAATATGCACAGAAAGGATTGTTAAACTGTCCATCTTAACGTGAAAAGTAGTTTCAATTATTCAGAATACACCCATTGAAGCAAAGTTATGTTTTGCGTTCATAAGCTCTCTGAAGTCCTTCGAAATTATGCAACGATTAAACATATGTAACGCTGGTGTACGTGATAATAAACGAGTCACATAGATACTCAATTAACTTACGTATTGAAACTTTCAACTGGCATGAACATCAACCGGCATAACGCAATATGCTCTCCGGAGAGAACACTCATCAAGACTCCCTAAGTAAACTGGACGTAATCTAATCCAATACCTTATCCGCACTAGGGAACACTTGACTATGGCAGTGTGAACATATGGACATTAAACATTTTTGAAGCTGGCAACATTGGCAACATTCAATCACGAAAGACTGATTGTTATTGACATCACCATCATCTAGAACAGGCAACTCACGGAAAAACGGGCAACGGGCAAGGTTAGCATATTCCGTTCATCGTATCACAGCCTAGTGTTCGGTGTCGGCTTGTGGTTCATAGGAATGACAACTTACCAAAGTATGGCTGCCTCATCTAACCCTCGCCCATCGTTCTCACCCCGTTTGAGAAGAACGATCTATTTACGACAGATAGTGCTACGAAATGTTTAGTGTGCGGCAAGATTGTTCAAACAATTAAAAAGAAAAGTCACAATGACACTACACTACTCGTAGCAGTGAATAGGAGGGTTATAAAGGAGTGGAGCGGTATATGATGATAGAGAAATTCAAAGACACCATGACCACTGAAAATGATCAGGACCTTAGTTTATATTAGTCTGTCGGCTGATGATCGGGAAATGTAGCCCTTTCTTCACAAAATAAGCCTGACTGACTTATACCTAAAATTTCCTCAGACCAAATTTCCTTGACTACGCAGATACACTGCTCACATATTAAACGTGTTTGGATCTACTTACTGTGTGAACACTTTGTTTTCCATTAATGAAACACAGTAAATCTCTTCATAGAAACCAACTATCTGATAACAATTTGAAATGTAGTCTTCGGCTTTGGACAACAAAGACAATTACTCCTAAACGTCTGAATCAGGTAAGAATTCAATTGTAGATATTGAATTAGCACAGGTAAAAAAGTGGTAGAGGAGGTAAGAAATGGAATATTAATTTTCTCTATTAAGCACCCTTGAATGTAACAAGACATATTATTTCTATTTCTTTTTGTATACAGTCAATACTGTAAATAAAAGTTCAAACCTTATGATATTGCAAATAGTACAATTGTGCCGTCACTGTCTTTCTTTTCACTTCTGTTGACCTTTCTCTCTGCCCGCTTCCAGATGCACGGGCATTAGGCTAAAATGTGTGATGTCACAGAACATTGAGTTGGGGCTGCTGATCTAGAAGATAGGGTGTGAATCAAGTTACACATAAACGATGCAAAAAGAAACCAGGAATCATTTCAAAGCCTACGCAGGTTAGTGACGCATGGAAACAACAAAGCAATGTAACAGGTCTTCAAATTTATTCGGCCTGAACCTCCAGTTGGTTTAAATGAATGACGTAATTATTAGTTCAGCGAGCTTCTTGTCTCAAAGGGTATGTGCGGAATTGAACCCCGGACTGCATGCGTTTCCGACTTCGTAAACAGGTTGATGTACTGCGGCGGTGTAGAACTGATTTGCACTGTGATATATTGTGCGTTCCTTGCAGGCGAGATAGAAGTGACCACAGATCTCAGATTTGCATGAGATACTCTACGCTACAAAAACCGTCCAATTATTTGAGTTACCTATAAGCATACATACAAAAATAGCAAGTTTACGAGACGCAAGCGAAAAACTTCCAAATGCGAATACTGGAAAGGTATACAAGTCCCATTTCACTAAGGTGACCTCAAAACTGTTGACATCCACCCCTTCCACCCATTTTTCACTAGTCCTCTGCCAGAGGCACTGATGATAAACTCGCTTCAATGTATTGACGTCATGCGCAGACAACGGACTGGCTGTAATGGCCGAATAAATCTGCTAGGTGTCTGGTGCGTGGACTAGATATTGTGTGCCATGAACAGAAAATTGTAAGAACATAACCTACTCGTATGTTGTCGCTGAATCTCAGAAAAAAGAACTATGTTTTTACTTTCTCGACGACTGTGGTAAAGGAGGTCTTGCATTCTACCCAATAATTCGATTTCGAGATTGTACCGGAAATCCATGTTTTGAGCTTCCCTGAATACAAAAAGATTTATAAAAAGATTTGTGTTTGTTTTTGTGTATGTGTGAATGTGCGCGCACGCGCGTTAATTGCATAACTCAAAAACAATAAGTGGATAAACACGATACTTTGTATTTCAGTTCAATGTCTTTTAAGGATGCAATGTAAAGATTTTCAATGAAATCCCCCAACCACTCCACTCTTTACAAGGAAAAAAATTTCGTTTTCTTTATTTCTCATAAATTGTTGTAATCATCTCATGTTCATTATAATGTTACTTGAATAATCGATTCAAGTAACATTAAGATTTTTGTAAGAAGAATAAATTGCAGATCCTGAAGATTTTGAAAATAGCCTGTGAAGTACTATTCGTTCTGATGATTTTTTTTTATTTTGTGTTACTGATAAAATACAAAAGAGTACCTTAGCATACACAATTTATCTGAAACATTTTGTGATATTAAGCAATTCTGAGATATTCTTAATATTATCGGTATGAATTTTCCAAAACTTGGATATTTTAGGTGCTAAGGGACCATTTTCTTTATGTTTCTCCTGATGCTAGGCAAAATTTGGAATTTCCAAGCCAGTATTTTAAGGATTTGATTATTATCGCTTCAGCCTCCTGTATCCGCCTAGCATCTGCAACGAAATAAAGGAAAAAAGCTTTTCTGCAAACATTTATCTGAATTAACAAGAAATAGATAGAAGAATAAACATTTGTAAGAATAATTTGCGGAGGAGTGGGTAGAGAAAGCTATGTGAATGTAACACATCAGGTGTTGTTTTAATATTTATATTTGACCTTATAATGTAAGTGTTAATTTTTTAGGCTGATTTGTTATAGTATTAATCTTGAATTTGATTGGGAAGTGGAAGGGCTTTGACACCGATCTAGTGAATCTGGATAGTGTATCGACGCCTCACGAAGGGGCGCCCCCGGGAGTAAGGGATAAGGTGACACACGGGTGGTCGGAACCTGGGGTGACGACACAGCAATGACGGGGCCAGTACAGTTTCCAGATATAGACGCCCCGGCAATCGGACAGGGGGCCCCGCCCCATACAGGTCCAACGCCCACTCAGGGGTGGTTCTTATACCCCGGCAACCAGCCAAGGCCGAGGAACGGAGAAACCTTACAAAGAATATTCTTTTTTCCTGCCATGCTGCACCGAAACACCATCACCGACACTTTCAACCCTGAAACAGACCAAACGGGATGAAGGATGAATGAAGCGATTAATGGAACGAAATGGAGGAACAGGAAATTCGGCGAATGAAAGAAACCACTCCAGCGTTCGCCTGAGGATCCTGAAAACACGGAGGAAACACATGGGTCAGAATGGCCGGTCGATCCTGGGAACTCCCGAATGTGGGCCGCAAACCTTATTGCCTGAGCCATCCAGTTCGGTTAGTATTAATCTTACTTTAAGTATAATTATACTTTAATTAATTGATAATAAAGATCTTCACTTACTAAACAATACTAATGCGTATGTTAATACTAATACTAGTATTAATACAATACTACTGCTATACTAATGCGTATTATGTTATAATAATGCTCTCTATCTTTCGCCTAGCTCTTTCTATGCCACCCAGAAGGAACATACTTAAACAAAGACCAAACTCTACAGAGTAGAAAGAGGGCAGGTATAGACAGCAGTGACCGAGCGAATAGAACGGGAGAAAATTCTGTTGTGTTACATTCACATGACTTTCTGTTTCCTCTTTCACTTATTATTGGGTGTACAAATTTATTCTCACGAAAGTTTATTTTCCTATCTGCTTCATTTTAATTGAGATAAATCATTCAGGAAATGGCTAAATTACATATTTCGTTATACTCGTAGATATAAAGGACGTAGAGATAGTCAAATGTTTTAGAACTGGAGCTATAATGGAGCCTTAATATTCAATTCCCTTAACATGGCATCGCGATAAAAATCGTGAACTTTAAAGGAATGGCTAAGTGGTGAACAGTTGAAATCATTTACAATGGATATTTCGGAAACGGCTAATCCCACAAAAACCTATTTCAAAATAAATTGTGTGTTTTAAGCATGAGTACATTTTTTGTGTAGTACGAATTCGTATATTACTTAACGCACATCAGTTACACAAGAAAATACAACAAAATTCCTTACGAATGAAGAGCACTTCATAGGCTACTCCCACAAAATTCAAGAAATACATTTTATTTGTTATATATATATATATATATATATATATATATGTTACAGCCATTTTTTAGAAAACAAAAAACTTCCAAAAATATTCCGTGTAAAGAGTAGCTGGAGTAGAGGAGTATTTTTTTAATAATATCGTGTCATATCTTTGGAAGATGCTGAACTTAAATACCAAGTATGGCGTTTATTCGATTTTCGTTTTTGTGTTACGCTGTTCACAAACACATTCACACACACACGCGGGCCTTTTTTTTATTCTAGGTGCCTCAAAACATGATGTTCGGTGAAATCTCGAATTTTTTAGAGGGATGCAATACATTCTCTGCCTACTAAGTACATGTTAGACAAAGAAAAAAGGGGTTTCGTTCATCATTGGAACAGTAAACGAAGTTTCCTGCAAGAGACTAATTTTTGCTATGAGATTATGAATCTTGACTAGGATACACTCTCGGGCCTGCACGACACAAAAAATCTTTACAGAATTAGCTATCTATTGCCTTCGACTTTACAGCCTCTGATTCTCCCAGTCGCTCTGTCTCCTAGCGTTTGTCGCTCTTAGGATATAGAGTATACAACGGAGGGGGAAGACTCGCTCACTGCGACCTATGATAGATCTATTGCGGCTACCAGTCCCCTTGAGAAACCACAGGCTGCTACATGCCGCAGACACACAGGCACAGAGACACACGGAAGTCCCTAACACTTCCTGACTCGAAGACCCGTCCCACTACTGGAGCTGCGAATAGAGGACGATGAATGACTTGTCAAACAAGCAGCCTCTAGTGTCTACGGGAATACTCTTTCCTTGGAGCAAGCATCCGTGGCATCTGTCCGTACCCCACACCACGAAACCCAGAAGTGAACCTGAGAAGAAAACGGAATGATAGAGAAATGAACGAAAGAAAATCGTGGTAGATGAGAGACCACCCCCAGCATTTACCAATCACTCAGGGAAAACCACGAAAAACCTAATGTCAGTGCGGACGGTTGAATGGAATCGAACCTGGAACCTTCGGAATGCGAGCCTCACACTTATGTGGAACCAACCTGTTTGTTCTCTCTCACTTTTCTTGCTCCTTTTATCTCCCTCTCTCTTGTCCTCTCAAACATTCCCTCTGTCTCTCCTCTCTCTTATTATTACTCCCCCTCTCAAACTCTCTTGCTATCTATCTCTCCCAATGTCTTACCCTCTCACTCTCTATCTTCCCTTCCTCGTTCACTGACCCTCTCTCTCACTTTTCTTTTCCTCCTCTCTGTCTCTTTCTCTTTCCATCTCTGCATCTCTGTCACTGCCTCACTCTGTCTATAGCCCCTGTGTCACGTGTATGTTCATATGAAGATTTCAAACTCAACAATAAAACTGCTTCTTCGAGATATTAGTAACGGTTATAAGATAATAGGTTTAACATTAACAAACGTTGGAGAGTTCTGGAAAATCTGTCGAAGTCATGCTTTACAGTCACCTTTAGTGTTTCTAATTACCTAAATTTACCACCACAGATCCAGTATCATAGTCGTGATGTATAGGCAGGTAAATATTCGATAAATGCTAGTCCAATTGCCTCAATTTCAATACTGTCTCTCGTCTGGATATCGGGAGACATAAACTAAAGTAGACGTACTTAAATTCAGAACAATGTTGTTATTATTGTTTTTGTTATTAGTGGTGGTAGTAATAGTAGTGCTAGTAGTAGTGGTAGTAATAGTAGTGCTAGTAGTAGTGGTAGTGCTAGTAGTTTGGCAGCACTAGTATAATTATCACTGCTCTATAATGAGACATAAATGCCACTGCAATAGGGTCGAGAGGAGTTTACCCTCTCGCGTTTACTGTTTACTACTCTACATATTTAGTTCCCTCGCGTAGTTTTGACGTATGGGTTGGCAACGCTGCTTTTGTGTTTATGTGCTTGCACAGAGACAATGAGAAATATTTACGTAGCTCATTTATGTTGCTAGAATTCTTACCATCTGTGAACTGTGCATTCATACACTTATCTACATAGATGTATACGTACAGACTACGGTGTAGAATAACAATTTTGATACATTTACATTACTTTTACTGATCACGCTTTTATAAGCTATTCTTACTTCTACTTCTTGTTCATTGAGGTTAGGTTTCATTACACATTTACACATTCCGTTATAGGTACAAGAAGAATACAGTAGGCTAAAGCGACAGTCAGATTTTAAGCGTGTCGCTATGTGATGGCTTTGAAATCCCAAGCTCTTTGTGTGACCAGAGAAAAAACGAATAGCGACTTATCATTTGGATAAACTATAAATATTTGTAAATTAGAATAAATAACAAATAATATCTCGAATACGGTTAATGTCAGAAATATTTTATTTGACACAAATTATGTACTTTAACGTGAATATGCATTTTTTGCATAGTAAGATTTGCGAAAAATTTTCCATGTAAAGGATAGTTAAGGGGACACTCTGATACCAAATGGATTTTCTTCCCTAATCAACTAATGCTAATGAAAGTTTTAGGTTAAATTGCATCTGCCATGATATAGTGTTGGTATAAGTTTCATTACTCTAGATTGAATAGTTTTGTAATTAATAATTATTTACTACGCTTTTTACAAATAATTGGATGGTAATAAAAGGTACACCTTTTACAATTTAGAAATAAAATAGAGGTATGAAATTTGGTATTCTAGTTGCTCTGTTCCTATGCAATAAACTTGTATATCTTTTACCAAAATATTAATACGTATTAGAAATATGATTTTTTGAGTAAAAATATTACTAATAATTATAAGGAAAAAATACATTCTTGTATGTGTAAGAGTAATCAACAAAGGAATGTACAGTGTTTTTTAATGAGCTATATTCTACATATTCTATAAATTTCAGTCTGATTCATTAATATTTACTGCAAAAAAGGTATATCTCAAAGAACAAAAATTGCTATATGGAGCAAAAGCTATTAAAAGTTTGAGAACACAGTTGTTGGAGGTATAGTTCTTCATTTATCAATTTGGATTACACCAATTTCCAGACGGATTTCAAACACAATATTTGCTGGGTGTAGCCTAGACATATTGAAGGTACTGTTTCTTTTAAAACAAGATTTTTTCTGAAAAAAACTATTTTTTTGTCATTTTAATACCAGAGTGTCCCCTTAAGGGTGGGGTGATGTTCTTGAAAATCTTTATGTCGCATCCTTGTAAGTTACTGAACTTAAATACCAAGTTTGAATTTAGCCGATGCTTGGCCTTATGCACAAGGGAATTTTTCACACAAGGATTTTTTGGGGGAGGGATCAGGGAATCTAAAATCGTATAGTTCCTGCGAAATCTCGGTATCGAACTTTTGGGTGGAAGCAATACTTCCTCTACTTTTGTAAATACACATTTTGAGATCTCCTGAATATGAAATAAAACTTTTAGAGATCAGCATGTGAGTATATGTGTGAGTGTGTGCGCGCGCGTGCGTGTATGTGTGTGTACGTGCGTGCGCACGTGCGCGCGCGAGTATGAACAAAACACAAACCAAAAGTTGGTTAAATGCCAAACATACTATTTATGTTTAATGTCTTTTAAGGATGCGACACGAAGACTTCAAGAAAATTAACGCACACCAAACCACCCTTTACATGCAATAATTTTCGTTAGTTTTTACTTTTCTAAAAGTGGCTCTAGCAATTGATAAAAATACCACTTTTTAAGAAATTTGCATGACAAATAAAATCTATATTTCGATCTTTTTAGAAATAGTCTGTGAAATAATCTATAATTCTGAATGACTATTTTATGACAGGCAGGACATTGTAAGAGATAAATAAAACCTTGCTGCACAAAAATTGTAGATCTTGTTAAAGCACACAATTTTTTGTGGCGATAACCGTTTCAAAGGTATTATTTCTTATTGGTTTGAGTTTTCTAACAGTTTTACTTTTTTCGAGTGGCAAGTCGCTCTTCATTTTTTCATAGTCATGCAAAGAGAATGGAATTTTAAAGCTATAGCCACCCGCTTTTTAAAAATCCGACTACTGCTTTAGTCTAATGTATCCTTCTTATACCTAAAAGGGAAATATGTGTAAATGTGTAATGGAAGTTAATATCGACTATCAAGAATGAGATAGCTTGTATAAGAGACAGTAGAGAAAGTCATGTGAATGTAACACATCAGATTTTTCACTTCAAGGTATCGTTTTTTTTCCCGAAAACCAAAATACCAGAAAATGTTCTGTTACACCTTTAGTATATTTGCCTAACTACAGGTACTGTATAAGACTGCTGTGTTGATTGAACACATCTGTTAGTTTTCCATAAGACAAAGCTTGGGGTACTAAGGCTTGTGTGATGCCTTCATTAGCAGCTGAATTCGGAGAAAGATCTAGAGAAGACCATTCTGGAGAGGCCCGTGTAGAGAAACAGTACATCAAAATCAGCTTTATTGCAGTAGATGTTGGGGGAGGGAAGCTGTCGGTTTGGGTTTCGGTTGTGCGGGGCGGGAACCGCCTGTTCAGCGGCAGCACGCTTTATAAGCCGTCATCTAGAGCGCCGCAGAGTAAAATTGATGATACGGTGGTATCGGCAACTGTGCGGCAGAGATAGCACACTATCCGCAACGCTTTGGGTAGCTCTCCTTTAGGACCTACCTTACTTTCGTCCTTCTTACTGAAAGCGCTTTACATAAAAGTTTTTGTACCACCTTTACGTTTTCAGCGTTATATCATTCCTAAATCTTTCGGAGTAAAAACCGCCTATCTTGGGAAGCTTTTCCTTGGCTTAGGGCATACCGTGAGGTAGACAGCCTTCCTGGTTCTTGTGAGCACTGCTGTGACCAAAACACACCGTATAAGGTAAAAGCAAGTGTTGAGCAAAACAAAGCACAACGGGTTACATTTCTCTATCGACTATCATTTATTACTTTATCTACAACATGCCTAGTAGGTAGACAGGTATTGCTTTCCATCTAAAATTTCAATACCGAGATTTCACCAGAAATACATATTTTGAGCCCCCTGAATACAAAAAAATGCAGTTTTAGAAAAAGTTTCGCGCGCACGCATGTGTGTGTGTGTGGGTGTGTGTCTCTCTGTGAACTCAAAAATTCAATATCTTCCAAACATGGAACACGAAGATTTTCAATAAAATCCCCCACCCTAAACTACCTTTAAGTGGAATATTTTTTTTAATTCTCTATTTTCTAAACATGGCCGTAACTATTTTGATTAAAATACCATAAACTAAAGATATTTACATGACAAATAAAACGTTTATCTTGAATTTTCTAGGAATATCCTGTGAAGTCCTCTTCATTCACAAGGAATTTCGTATAATCCTGTATAACTGGTAAACGTTAAGCGATGGACGAAAACGTACTGCACAAAAAATGTAAAACTTTTCAAAACACACACTTTATTTAAAATAAGTTTTTTTGGCATAAGTCATTTCTGAGATATCCGTTACTAATGGTTCGAATAGTTCAGTACTTGGTTATTGCCTTAAAGTCCTGTCAACATTCAGTTTGTTTCTCGTGATGTCATGGAAACAGTATCGAATTTTAAGGCCAGCGTATAGCATCCAGTTCTTAAACATTTGATTATCGCTGTTCCCTTTGTATCTATAACGAAATGTGTAATGTAGCTATTTCTGCAAAGATTTACCTGGATTAGAATGCAGTAGATAGGAAAATGAAGTTCAGTGAGAATAGTTTGTATACCCACTGATAAAAATAGAGGTTAGAAAAAGTCATGTGAATTATCACATCAGATTTTTCTATCTGCTTCACATTAATCGAGATAAACGTCTGCAGAGATAGCTTCATTATCATTTCTTTGTTGGTATAAGGGGAACACAGGAAACCGAAGTGATAGTTTTCTTCTTGTACTTCTTCAAGGACTTGGGCCAATAGCCCTGTTTCCAATCAACAGAACTAATCCATGCATCTTGTTATTGGTCTTCCTATGATCTTCCTGCCCTATAACCTTTCGTTTATAAAACAGCTCGTAGCAGTCTAATAGAAGTCCATTCTTTTTATGTGTTCATGCAAATTAAGCTATAATGAATTTATTATATCTAAAATATTAAATATATTTAAATTCTTTCTAATTTGTTCACTTCTTTGTTTGCCCGTAAGAGTTAATCAGCTACGAATATAAGAATCTCATTTCTACCCCTTCAATCCTCCTTTTATCCGTTCAGTTCAGTGTCCAATTTTCACAAGCGTATGTCAAGACTGGTACATCCATCGCTTTATAAAACTTTAATTGTATCCTCTTTAGTGCTTTATATTTCAATTTCGGCTTATCGTTCCACACATTCCATTAAATATATCTATTTGTATCTGTATGTCTTCTTTCTGGTTAAACACATTTTTACTTTCTCTATTACGTATAGTAAGTAGGGGAAGTATTGTACTCCACCCAAAAATTCGATACCGAGATCTCACCGGAAATACATGTTTTGAGGCCTCCTGAATCCAAAAGAAGAATTTTTGGAAACATGTCTGTGTGTCTGTCTGTGAACAGCATAACTCAGAAACGAACAGTCGGATAAACACCAAACTTGGTATTTAGGTTCAGTATCTTCCAGAGATGCGACACGAAGGTCTTCAAGAAAAACCTCCCACCCCAGATTACCTTTTACATGGAACATTTTTCGAAAATTTTAATTTTCTCAAAAATGGCTCTAACGATTTTGAATACAATACCGTAAGTTTAAGACATTTTTGTGGCATATGAATTGTATATCTCAAATTTTCTGGGAATGTATCCAAAAGTATTCTTCAGTGTGAACGACTTTTGCCTAACTGGTAAACCATAAAAGATAGACAAAATTTTACTGCTCAGAAAATATGGATCGCGTTAAAATACACAATTTATGTCACATGCATTTTTTTTTGAGTGAACCATTTTCGAGATGTTGCTTGTTATTCCCTTAAATTTTCCAATACATATACTTTTTCACAAATGGGAATTCCTTATTCATTTTTTTTGTCCCGGTAATGCAAAGAGAATGGAATACTCCACATAGCAACCACCTCTTAAAGTATTTGACTATAGCTTAAAGTCTACCAATTCCCCTTGCTTCTGAAAATTAGCAATAAGATTAACATCTCGATATCTCTATTAACATGAAGCATATGGAGAATAAGCGTTTGTAAAAATAGTTTGTACAAGAGTATAGAAAGTCATGTGAGTGTAACACATCAGATTGTTCTATCTGCTTCACGTTAATCGAGATAAACGTTTACAGAAATAGGTACATTACATTTTCTTTATAGGTACAAGGGGAATACAGGAAATCGAAGTGATAGTATGTTTAAAAGCGAATTGATATGCTGGCCTCGAAGTTTCATACTCCTTCTGTGACCGCGAGAAATAACTGAATGGGACAGGACTTCAAAAGCAAATTGAAAGGTATTGACAAATTCAAACCAATAATAACGAATTGCTCCATAATGGCTGATACCACAAGCATCTATTTCAGATACGTGGTATGTTTTAAAGGGATTTACATTTTTTGTGTGGTAAGCATTGTCCATTTCTTGCGATTTACCATTAATACATAATTATGAAGTATTTCTTCCGAATGAAGAAGATTTAACAAGATCTTCCTAGAAAATACAAGATATACAATTTGTTTTATAAATATACTAAATATATGGTATTAATCCAAAGCGCAGAATCACTTTTTATGAAATTAAAAATTTTCAATCTAAAGGATGGTTTGGAGTGGGAGAATTTACTTGAAAAGTTTCGTGTCGCTTCTTTGGAAGACGCGATATTAAATACCAAGTTTGGTTTCTATCTGACATATCGTTTTTAATAATGATCTTTACAAACAGACACACACAAGGACTGTTTTCTAAAAAAATACTTATTTTTTATTCAGATTGCTTCAAAACACGTATTTCTGGTAAAATCTCAATATTGGATTTTTAGGTGGGGTGTGATATTACCTCTACCTGCTAGGTATGGTAGAGAACGCAAAAAAAAATCTGCTTAAACCTAAGTTGTTGCCCAAACTCATAGAAACACGCGGATGAACTGAAAACAATGGATTTCCTTCACCTAGAGTAATTCTTGTAAAAATTGGAATTCCAATATTAATTACTTTCAGTATTATCCGTTGATAAGCAAATCGTAGATCTGCGAGCTTTATTGCTTTAAATTGGTCCTCTTTTCTCTCTTACATTTGCATTATCTCTTCCATCCTCTTTCTTTCTTTCTCTAATCTTCTCGCTCCCCCTACAAATTTCCTCCCTCTCTGCGCCCTCTAACCCTTCCTCTATCAACGTATCTTGCTCTTGCTTTGCTTTCATTCTCTCCCACGCTCTCTCAGCAAACATAAACTACCTACTAATAAAGTAATGACGCCGTTTTGTAGATGGTACAATTAAAATATGTATTTTTCCTAATGATCTCCATATGAAACATTAAATATTTGTGAACCATGAATTACGATACACTGACAAGTGCAAACAAAAGTGACGACCATAAGCATACTAACCTTTATTATTTTGTTTTATTTATTTTTATTTCTTTATTGTTTAACGTCGCTTTAACTTCTTGATCACATCGCGACGGTTACTGTAGGCTCGTTAGTTCACCCGAGTTAGTGTATGTCCTAGTTGTATATTTTAATAGCATTTTCGTTGTAGTAAATTTTGTCTGTGTTTTGTGGTTTTCCAATTATAAAAAATATAATGAGATTAGACTGGATTTCACATATTAGTTTCTCCACCACGTACATAGTAGGCAGAGAAGATATTGCATTCCACCCAAAAAATCGATAAAGATTTCACCAGTAATACCAGTTTTGAGGCCCCCTGAATGCCAAAAAAAGGATATTTACTTTTTAAAAACGATCTGTGTGTGTGAACATCATAACTCAAAAATGAAACCTCAGTTAAATACTAAACTTGATATTTAGATTTAGTAACAGATGCGACACGAAGATTTTCATGAAAACTCCCCACTCCAAACTACACTTTATATGAAAATTTTTAGAAATGTTTAGTTTTCTAAAATGTGACTCTAACGATTTTGATAAAAATACAATATATTAAAATATTTACATGATAAAAAATTTATATTTTGAATTTTCTGGGAATAACCTGCAAAGTCCTCTATTCGAAGGAATTTTGTACAATAATTTATAACTGGTGAAGGATAAGCAATGAACGAAAATATACTACACAAAAATAAGATCTCTTTAATACACACAATTCCTTTAAAATAAGTTTATTATGCATAAGGCGTTTCTGAGATATCCGTTATTAAAGGTTCAAATAGTTCTTTGTCATTCTCTTCAGTTATTTCTCGCGATTGAATGGAAACACTATGGAATTTAAGGCCGGCGTATGGCGTCCAGTTCTTAACATTTGACTGTCGCTTTTACCCTGTACCTATCTATAACGAAATGTGTAATGCGGCTATTTCCGGCAAGGTTTATGTCGATTAAAATAAATATATAGGGAAATAAACTTCCGTAAGAATAATTTGTATACCCACTAATAAGCGATAGAAGGTAGAGAAAATCATGTGAATGTGACACATCATGATTTTTACTTACTCTACCACGTGCATACATAGTAAGTAGAGAAGTATTGCATTCAACCCAAAAATTCGATATGGAGATTTCACCGGAAATACATGTTTTGTGCCCACCTGAATCCAAAAGATATCATTTTTACCTTCTCTACTATGTACCTATCAGGTAGAAGTGTTGCATTCCCTCCAAAAAATTCGATATCGAGATTTCACCAGAAATACAAGATTGAGGTCCCCTGAATAAAAAAAACAAACAAACAAAAATTTAGAAAAATGTATGTGTGGTGTATGTATGTGTGTGTCAACGTGTCTGTGTGTCTGTTAACAGGATAATTCAAAAACAAAAACTCGGGTAAATATCAAGGTGTTTAGGTTCAGTATCTTCCAAGGATACGACACCAAGATTTTCAAGAAAATCCCTCCACTCCAACTACCCTTTACATGGAACATTTTTTTTGAAAAGCTTGATTTTACAAAATATGGTTTTAACGACCTTGATTGAAACACCATACATTAATGACATTTACATGACAAGTAATGTATATCATGAATTTTCTGGGTATAACTTATGAAGTCCTCTTCATTTGGAAGAAATGTTGTATTATTTTTTATAGCTAGTAAACGTTAAGCGATAGAGAAAACGTACTACAAATATATAAATCTCTTTAAAACACACAGTTTATTTCAAATAATTATTGTGGCATAAGTCATTTCTAAGATATTCGTTATTAATGGTTCGAATTGTTCATGTTCATTACTTGGTTATTTTCTTCAGTCGTGTCAACATTTAGTTGTTTCTTGCGATTGCATGGAAACAGTATGGAATTTTAAGGTAAGCGTATAGCGTCCAGTTTTTGAGTATCGCTGTTCTCTTTGTATCTGTAACGAAATGTGTAATGTAACTATTTCTGCAAAAAGTTTTTTTTTGGATTAACATTTGTAGATATAAAATAAGCTTTATTAAGAGTAGTTTGTATACCCACTAATAAAGATAGAGGGCAGAGAAAGTAATGTGGATGTATCACATAAGATTTTTTAAATAATATTTCAAGATACACATTTTATTCATCATTCCAAACATAGGATAGTGATATTTTCAACCACATCGCCCGGGTCAATTTAGAGACATAAAAATAATCACAAATTCTCCGCATAAATGTTTGTTTGCAGCGAGAGAATTTCATTCAAATTCTTCGTCTTTTCATAGCTAAAAGAATCATCGTCAACATCTTTGTCAACTCCAAGATCTGAGCCCATTGGTCTGTTCCGCTCCCCATTAGAGGTCGTCCCTCCAGCGTCGTCAGGGTCTTTATATATTTCTTTGTCCTTGAGATCTATTACATAACATGTTTTTGGAGATACGATTTTGGTCTTTCTTTTGAATAAGCTGGTACCAACAGCATTTACTTCTTTCAGATTATAGATATATAGATCGCTTGTTATGCATTTATTTCCTTTACGGTCTTTTAAAGTAAATCCAGTAAGGTATGTAAAAGAAGGGCATTTCAGAGGTTTCAACTTTCCTTTTGTCCCTTATAGTTATTGTCATACCTCCGACTACATAGCATAGCAACTGCTACTATTTATAGAACTTTAATTGAATTTCCTTTGCAGCCTTTATAAATGTCTTGTAATTTTACTCCGAATTCTTAGTATTTTTTTGCATATCTCAAGTTTGGGCGTATAGTACATTATGTCTGATAAAATTGAAATGAATCAGTTCTACTATAATTCAATTAAATTTTTGTCATTCTATGTTGGTTTCTAATAACTAATGTCTTTTTAACTAATGTATTTAAATTGTAATCCTTGATTAGATTCCATAATTGATTTCGTAATTACTTCTATGATTACACTACAATGATTTGGTCGTCTGAAAATAAAAGACAGTCTATTTTTATCCCATTCGCGATAAAATCCTTATAGTTTACTAATGATAAATATCAAACTAAATGCATATTAAAGTGTAAGATTGGTATTGGGCAGCCCTGTCTAACTCCTTTGCACATTTTTCTCCGGGATTATTTCCTTTCTCCGCACAAATTTTAGTATTTTGGTTAGGTTCCTTACTGCCTTTGTTAGATTATTATAATGATTATTATTTCTCAGTATTTTCTATAATTTAGAAAGTATAACTTGATCAAATGCTTTATAATAATCTCAACAGGAATGTGCGTCTCAAAATGGAACTCCCTCCTTTTTCGATCTGTTGTTGTATTGAAAAGATAAAATTTTATCCCTGAAGTCATGCTGCACATTAAAGTAATTTCACCGATTGTTGAAAAATACCAAAGTTAAATACACACTCACCGATACGGGAGTTTGTGGTTGCTAAGATACGAACCCTTTAACGTGAGGTTCGCGGTTTGAATCCCACCAGCATCGTGCTCCCGGACAAATGCTTTTTCTAGCTTTCTTCAGTCTTCAATAATTGCAAATGCTAGGGAGATACGCTAACCTTAGCTTGAAGCTTATAGTTCGACAATTTTTTTTTCCAATTTATGGTTGCTATAATTTTATAATACTATCGTGCATTATTAGTGTCCACTGTCTGTGGTGTCGTAATTTGTAATAACGGTTTAAATACCATTGAAACAAAATAGAAATACAGAAGAATCTCCGGGTTTTAAAAATTTTTTGTCGGTTTCAAGGAAATTTAACTTTTTTTTTATTTCAGTAAAATATGGACATCAAACTTTTGAGTGTAATACAGTGATTTTTATATCCACCCTAAGCGCTAAGAAAGCAAAAGGACAAATGTTTGCGCCTATAACTTAAACATCTTTAAATAACACGAGTGCTTACTGATGTTTACAAAATGGAAGTTTGTAAACGTGGTAGACTATACTCTAAGCCAAGAAGTTGCAGACATTTCTTATAGGAATATTTTACAAATGTTCTAACCAGAAGCAATTGGGTGACTTCATTTGCTGGTGTTATCTCTCAGTCATTTTTCTACCTATAAAAACACATTTGTGGTTAAGCAAAGGCTCGTGGTTGTGGCTGATGTTTGTTTTTGTAGCTTTGTAATACTTCAAAAATCTTCCATTATCAGCTCAACCAGTCTGTTCATTATTGCTTTTATCCCCACCTACTCCCCTCTACGCTAATGGATTTCAATTAATATATTTTTTCCACACATATGATTAAAATTTTAAAATTCATATGCAGAATATTAATCTGTACCACAGGAATATCATTGATGTGAAAAATATAACGTATGATTATAAATTCTTAAACCACAACAAGGGTCATTTTTAAGCAAAACTTTCATATTGATTGTATAATCTAAACATATTTTCGATTCTACGAGGGAAGTCCCAAAAGTACCTGACCTGACGTATAGATAACAGTTGTTTCAAATAAATGGCTATGGTAGAAGGTACCAACCTTATAAAGCTTAAGCTTAAAGTTTGACAATGCTACATTGTTTAGTAATTATTTGGCAACCATCAATAGTGAACGCTTTCAGCAAATTTTTAAACATGAATAAAAGCGGTCATCGTTATGTGATACAATACTTTCATTTGAAAGGTCTTAGTCCAACTGATATTAAAGCCGAGCTGGATTCTACTCTGGGGGAGTCTGCTCCTTCGTTTACACAGTAAAATATTGGGTGGCAGAGTTTAAGCGAGGCCGTACGAGTTGCCAAGACGAACATAGCAGTGGTCGACCAAATGAGGTGACCACACCAGAAATTAGTGAAGAAAATCCACAAAATTATATTGGATGACCGTCAACTGAACGTTTGCGAGCTAGCAGACATAGTAGGCATTTCAAAAAGTGCTATACATTGTATACTGACTGAAATTTTGGACGCGAGAAAGCTGTGCACTTGATGGGTGCCGCGTTTACTCACAACGGAGCAAAAACACCATCGTGAGGATGTTTCAGTCGAGTGTTTGGCGATGTTTTGTTGCAATAAAGCCGAATTTTTGCGTCGATTCATAACCATGGATGAAACATGGATCCATCACTTCACACCTGAGACGAAGGAACAATCAAAACAGTGGATTGAAAGGGGAGAATCGGCTCCAAAGAAGGCGAAGACAGTTCCATCTGCAGGCAAGGTCATGGCGTCAGTATTTTTGGGATTCGCGTGGGATCATGTTCATTGATTATCTTCAAAAAGGAAAAGAAATCAATGGTGAGGATTATGCAAACTTATTGCAGCATTTGAATAATGAAATTAAGCAAAAACGGCCGCATTTAAGCAAAAACAGAGTTCCGTTTCATCAAGACAATGCACCAATTTACAAATCCATTATAGCCATGGCCAAAATCAATGAGTTAAAGTTCAAATTGCTTCCTCATGCACCCTATTTGCCTGATTTAGCCCCTCTGATTATTTTCGGTTTCCAAAGTTGAAGAAATGGTTTGGTGGTATGAGATTTTCCGACAATGAAGAGATGGAGTCTGCAGTTGATGGCTGTTTTGCAGAACTCGACGGTTCTCACTATAAGCAGGGTATCGAAGCGATTGAACATCGCTGGGAAAAGTGTATCGAACTGAATGGAGACTATATAGAGAAATAAGGATATTTTTTCCCAAAATGTTTGTGTTTTCTTTGTTAGGTCGGGTACTTCTAGGACAGCCCTCGTACATTCAGTAACCAATTTGAGGTGTTCCAGAAGTGTAATTTACTGAAATTATTTTTATACCCCAGTACGTGTTAGACTTCTTAGAAGTTGCACGTAATACATGGTTTGGCATGAAATTCCGCAGTGTATATACTGTACACCTTCAATTCAAGAATACTATAACGTAGAAGAATATCATGTGTAAGTTATTAGGATTACCCTGCTCATTATCATTTCGTAGTATAGACTCATGCGTAGAAATTGTATAGCATTTATAATAATATATTTTACATTAATTACAGCGTATGTTTGTCTATATAATAAGCAACATGGAGCAATAATATTGAATTGTTTATATCAGACATGAGGAGCTTGAGCTACGAAGGACTCTAACAAACCCAGCCCTCCAATAACCCTTCCACGCAACTGTCCTTGTAGACGTTCACTCGTCACTAAACTTGACAAACATATATAATTGACAAAAGTATATACTTGACGGTCGGTATGGTGTAGTTTAGGAAAGAGCATGGCAAACTCCAAACAGCGATATCACTTCAGTAAAAATTAGGAAACGGATTACTTTTGTATTCAGGAAGGCAATGAAAATGTTTATTGTGTGCTACGGGGTTTCGGCACGTGAAACATAATATCAGGCGGCATTTTCACTCCTCACATGCAAATGACTACGGATATGCTAAACTTATAGATATGATTAGAAATATTGTCAGAGGGACATATGATAAATACCTTTAACGTACAGTAGGTAATGTAAAACGAGTTAATAACCGTTCATTAAATATAATAATTACATTGTGCTTTTGTTTACACAGGTAATTATAGGATGGCATTTTTGGATAATCTAAAGCAACAGACACGCCAAAAACGTAGTAGACCACTACTTTCAGATAGTCAGAGCCTGCTAGTTACCGGATTTCAAAACATATTGCTGAGAAAATGAAGCCATTTACTGATGGGGAATGTATTAAAGAGAACATGATATTGGTTGCTGAAGATATTGCACCTCAAATGGTAGACCCCTTCAAACATAAGCCTGTCACGCCGCACTGAGGCACAGCTAACCAGAAAAATTCGAACCTTAAAATGGTTCTCTTTGGCGATGGATGAGACCACCATTTGGCTGTGTTTATTTGGGGCATCTTCTAACATCTTACTGTGTTAGAAGAACTGTTAGATGTAATGCCGCTGAAGGATCGCACACATGGAACCGATATTTTTGAATTGGTATAACAACATAATTTGATTAGGGAAAAAACTTGTATCTGTAGCCACAGATGGTGCCCCATTAATGTCAGGAAAATACAATGGTGTTGTGAGTTTACTCATACATTTTTTAAATAATAAAAAGATATTAATACAGATGGTTTTAATACTGTTCATTGCATTATACATAGACCTCGAGGCGCGATGTGCTCATTCCGCAAGTTTGTAAAACTCATGAACATAGTGAAAAAGTCTGTGGATCGCATTAAGTCTAAATCTTTGCGTCATCGACAAGGTTCTTGGAAGATGTTGGTCTGAATATTTCGATCTTACCTATTATGCAAGGTACGGTGGCTGAGTATGGGTACCATGTAGATTTTTCAATTTTCTCCAGGAAATTCGTAGCTCCTTAGAACAAGAGGTTAGTATTGAACATTTAATGAATTGTTTGTACTATATTTTATACTACAGAGCGGTCCCTCAGCCATCTGGCCGAAAGTCGCGATGCGTGTTCCGCGCGCTATATTCAGTGTATCTGTTTATTATTCTCATTATTGATACTGATACCATATTATTACTGATTTTATGATGATTATTACGATATATTGATTACCTATTGAACAAACATAATTACTTTTTATTTTATCAGTACTAACATTTTTCACAGTCGGTGTTGAAAGTGGTGTCCTTCAGCAGATAAACATTCTTGGCAACTTCTGATGAAATTACCTTTCACACGCATAAGTTCTTGTTGCGTAATTTCCCTAATTTCTTTTCTTATATTGTTTTTAAGATCGTCTATGGTGCGAGGATTATTCCTATAGACTCTATTTTTGAGAGTTCACTACAGATAAATGTCACACACAATAAGATCCGGCGATCGAGCCGGCCATAACCCTTAATTTTTCTTCCGTTAGAACTCTTCGTTTCTTTTTACAACTTACATTAAATGATCCCGTTCTCTTCACTTTATTCACTAGATATCTAACTGTTTCTCTACTCGGAACTGGAACACCAGGAAATTTATCGTGAAATTGCCTACACACCTGTCTACATGAGTCGGTTTTCACATACGTGTCATGCATAAAAAATCTTTGTTCGTGCAAAAATTTGAGTACCATTTCTGGGTTGTAATAATCCGATAATTCAATCGCACACAAATACACACGCGTCTCGCGTCTATACACAAGAAGCAACAACAGCTGACTGAAGCCCGCTGCCACATGTTCGATAAGTGGAAGAGCCCGTGACCTTGAGTTCATTCAGACGTGTCGCACAAGACTGGCGTGCAATTCCCGGTCAAAACGCTGAGGGACCGCTTTGTATTTGCCTGCTGTTTAACATATTGCCTATAAAATCGTTATTTTACAGGGGACCATATCTCAGAATTCTCGGATCCACAATGATTGGTGATGTTGCCCTTTTATTAGATCTCACTCATCTCAATGAAATCAATTCCCAACTGCAAGGAGAAGATCAAGACTTAGTACCATGATGAGTTAAGTAAAGATATTTATGTTCAAATTACGTCTATAGCAGCATCAGCTTGTACAAAATGTCACATACTGGACAATCTTTACATAGAATTTGAAGAAAGGTTCGGAGAGCTAACTGTTATGAAACAAGACATATAACTATTTTCTAATCCTTTGAATTTCAATTTAATAGACGCTCCTCTTATTCACAGTTGGAATTAACTGCATTAAAAATAGTATCCACATAAAATTAACGAGAATACAGGGCTTGGAACTCCACCGATGTTGCCAATGGAATTATACTCCCCATTGAGAGAGTCTGCAGGCGCATTGTGACAAGTTTGGTTCGACATATACGTGAAAACAACGATTTTCAAAACAGAAATCCACAAATGCGCTCCAGATTCAACGATGACACAATTGTCTCAATATTACTCCCTCTACGAGTGCTATCAGCCTGACATAGATAACTTAGTGTCACGAAAAAGGTGCCAGCTGCTCGCCCTTCAACAGTACACACAGTTAAACGCGATTTACGTATCATTGTATAGTTTCCAAGTTGAAAATGTGTGTCGCCCCCTTGTGGTGAGACAACCGGCTCTAGTGATGTGAAGTGGAAGGAGAATGAGTGCATACCACCCCTCGTAAAGCAGCTCCCCATCCCTGGATTATATCATAAGTCTGGTTTTACTTTCTCTGCCAGCACCTAGTAGATAGCAAATATATTCTATGCCACCCAAAAAGTAGACATTGAGATTTCACCCTAAATATATCTTTTGAGACCCACTGAGTAAAAAACAAGCATTTACAGAAGAAATTGCTTGTGTGCGTGTGTATGTGAAACAGCATAACTCAAAAAACGAAATGTTCGATAAACACCAAACTTAATATTTAAGTTCAATTACTTCCCAAGATGCAACATGAACATTTTCATGAAAATCCTCCTCCCCAAACTACGCTTCAAATAGGACATTTTTCAACATGTTTTATTTTCTCAAAAATGGCTCTAACGATTTTGATTTAATTAACATATATTTAACATACTTATTTGAAAAATGTATATATATATATATATATATATATATTCGAATAGTCTGTGAAATTCTCTTCATTCAGAAGAAAAGTTGTGTAATTTTGTATTACTGATAAGCCATAAGAGATAGACAAAGTTATACTACACAAAAAAGGAGATCTCTTTATTGCAAATGAATTTGTTCTGGATCAGCCATTTCCGAGATATGCGTTATTATTGGTCTTCAAAGCTTTGTCATTTTTACTTTCTCTACTACGTATAGTAAGTAGGGGAAGTATTGTATTCCACCCAAAAATTCAATACCGAGATTTCACCGGAAATACATGTTTTGAGACCCCCTGAATCCAAAAAAGCATTTTTGGAAACATGTCCGTGTGTGTCTGTGTGTGAACAGCATAACTCAGAAACGAACAGACGGATAAACACCAAACTTTGTATTTAGGTTCAGTATCTTCCAGAGATGCGACACGAAGGTTTTCAAAAAATCCCCCCATCCCAGACTACCCTTTACATGGAACATTTTTCGAAAATTTTAATTTTCTCAAAAATGGCTCTAACGATTCTGATTAAAATATCATATGTTTAAGATATTGTCATTAGAAATGAAATGTATATCACGAATTTTCTGGGAATGTCTCCAAAAGTATTCTTCATTGTAAACGACTTTTGCATACCTGGTAAACCATAAGAGATAGACAAAATTTTACTATACAAAAGATGTAGTTCGCGTTAAAATACACACTTTATGTCACATACATTTGTTTTGTTGAGTGAACCGTTTTCGAGATATTGCTTGTTATTCCCTTAAATTTTCCAATACTTGTACTTTTTCTCAAATTCGTTATTCATTTTTTTTATGTCCTGGTAATGCAAAGAGAATGGAATACTCCACATAACAACCAGCGTTAAAAGATTTGACTATCGCTTATAACCTACCATATTCCCCTTGCATCTACAAGAAAATTAGCAATAAGATTGACATCTCGATATCTCGATTAACATGAAGCATATGGAGAATAAGCGTTTCTAAAAATAGTTTGTACAAGAGTAGAGAAAGTCATGTGAGTGTAACACATCAGATTTTTTTAAAGTGCTTCGCTTTTCAGTCGTTCCTCGCGATGTCATTGAAGTAGTGCGGAATTTAAAGGTTAATATATGGCGACTAGCTTTTAAGATTCAGTTTTCCTTATCTATAACAAAATGTGTAATGAAATAATTTTTGCTAAACTTTATCTCGATTAACATGAAGTAGGTAGAAAAATAAGCTTTCGTAGGAAGAGTTTGTAGAAGATATGTAAAATAAACTATAGTGGGCAGATAAACTCGTGTGAATGTAAGATACCCCATTTTTGCAAATGTGCTTGTCTATAAGTAGTCAAATATGGTGTGTGTGTGTGTGAACAGTATATTTTAAAACAAACGAAGTGGAGGTTTTATTTTTTCACATATACACGAAGCAAATTAAACTATTAGGTATAGTAACGCGGGTTTAACAGTTGGTAGGGTCAACAAGCTGAGTAAACTGTTCGAGTAAGATCGATTTAAGTCTATCGTGTTAACCTAAGAACTGCAACTGTTAACGATAACCAAAGGAGTTGAGATTCTGCTCTTGCTTCCAACTCTGGCCTAGCAGACATCTCTGAGATTGTCTCATGCGTTCCTCACTCATGATTACTGACGAGTAATACAGAGATTCAACAATTAGACCAGAAACACCGTCTTTACCAGGCTTATGAGATCAACTTGTACGTCATCGAGACTTTCATCTACTTGAACTTTAGACAAAACTTCGGAGTAAAAATAATTTTGATTCCTCTATGCAAAAATTGTATCAAGATTTCACGAAAATGGAAGCTTCAAAGTCGCCTAAACCCAAGAAAAAGAAGAAGAGTTTGTTATGAAAAAATCTGATGTGTTACACTCACATGACTTTCTCTACTCTTGTACAAACTATTTTTACAAATGCTTATTCTCCATATGCTTCATGTTAATCGAGATATCGAGATGTCAATCTTATTGGTAATTTTCTTGTAGATGCAAGGGGAATATGGTAGGTTTTAAGCGATAGTCAAATATTTTAACGCTGGTTGCTATGTGGCGCATTCCATTCTCTTTGCATGTCCTGGACATAAAAAAATGAATAACGAATTTGAGAAAAAGTATAAGTATTGGAAAATTTAAGGGAATAACAAGCAATATCTCGAAAACGGTTCACTCAACAAAACAAATGTGTATGACATAAATTGTGTATTTTAACGCGATCTACATTTTTTGTGTAGTAAAATTTTGTCTATCTCTTATGGTTTACCAGTTATGCAAAAGTCGTTCACAATGAAGAATACTTTTGGAGACATTCCCAGAAAATTCAAGATATACATTTCATTACAATATCTTAAACATATGATATTTTAATCAAAATCGTTAGAGAAAATTAAAATTTTCGGAAAATGTTCCATGTAAAGGGTAGTCTGGGGTGGGGGGATTTTTTGAAAACCTTCGTGTCGCATCTCTGGAAGATACTGAACCTAAATACCAAGTTTGGTGTTTATCCGACTGTTCGTTCCTGATGCTGTTCACAGACACACAGACACACACACGGACATGTTTCCAAAAATGCTTTTTTTGGATTCAGGGTGTCTCAAAACATGTATTTCCGGTGAAATCTCGGTATCGAATTTTTGGGTGGAATACAATACTTCCCCTACTTACTATACGTAGTAGAGAAAGTAAAAATATGTGCAAATGCATATCGTTGTCGTGTCTAACGCTCCCCATATCGCCCAACACATCCGGGGATACCCCTTCCCACCAAGCTATGACTAGACCTATTTCTGAGATGGAGGCAGCCAGCGGGCAAATACGTTGCCTCCGATGGTAGCGTGATGAACTGATGGCGAGGATGGCCGTGGACTCCAAACCAGTTGGGCCTTGAGAATACTTCATATGAACAAGTAAGAGGTGAAAGCTTGGATAGAGTCGACTTTAACAACGCCAGGGTCAGGAACCGAACCCCGGACTCTCAGTGCAAGGGCCGGATGCAAAACCACTACGCTACCCCGCGTCCTGCAAATATACTTGAATGTATGTATAACTCGTATAAAAACTTCGAAGCATTTATCCGGCTTTTCGAACAAATACCAAAAAGCGTATTTAAGTCAATTATGTCTCAAGGATTAAGTAAAAAGTTTTCAGGAAATAATTTCACCTCATATAACCTCACATGGAAAATTGTGTTTTCTTTTCTGTTCCTCTCACAGAGCCAACGCTTTCGATAAAAATATTAAATATATAAGATTCATATCTAAATATTAATTAAGATATTAGCATAACAAAGCATGTTTTGACATTTATGTAGAGTCTCTTCATGCTCGCTGTTTTTTTAAAGTGATAAACCATACGAAAAAAACAAAAAGTTACTACAGAAAAATATAGAACTCATTATCATATCCACTTCTGCCGAATAACTTTTTCTTGGCATTAACTGTTCACGATATATTTTTATTTTTTAGCGTAGTTCTCTGCAATCTCACCGCTTCTTATATAATTGAGAACCATACAAAGTAGACAACAGTTTTCAACCGAACAAATAAGTTCATTACAATGTGCAATTTGTATTGAATACATTTTTAGTAGCATTAGCTGCTTATGATATATTTCCTATTGTTGGTTTATATTTTCCAACATGTTAAGCACTACAAGTTTAAATGTTGGGTTCCTATATACATCACAACTTACTTTTTTAGAAGATGACTATCGTCCCAGCCTCTTTTATGTCCTTGGACGCATATTGTAATTGACATGATTAATAGAAATTACAAAGAAGCATAATCTTTTGCACAATTGATTTATAGAACAGTTCTATAGCTCTTTCTTCATTAGAGGAGGTGCAACATCTTTTAAATTCATTATGCCTTTGTTCCAATTATGTACAACACGAGTAATTTGCTGCCACAAATCCCAGTATTGCAAAAATGAATTATGGCATTACTTTCTTTAAAATATTCCGTTATTAATCGTGTTTTAAGTCTCATCTAGCACGCAGAGACTTAGTCTGTAAGTATAGCCTTATATCATAAATGCTTCTCCTGTCATTAAGCATTGTACAGATAAAAATAAAATGGGGACAATAAAAGCGAACGGCGAAGAGACATCGTTGAATTTATTCTTTCAATATGGGCCAAGTTTGGCACTAGACTACTCTATACGCAACGCTCAGCGTTTCCGGAATACATTTAAAGAGCGCAATATCATCATTACGTTTCCACTGCTGGCACATTTGTCCTTTATAAAGAACCCCTCCGAACCAATAACAGTAATAATAATAAAATTTTGAAAAGCAAGGGCAGCTTTCCTTGGAATTTCCGGCATCTGTGTCTTAAAAGGGTTCCATGCTGAGAGTTCATGAAGGGTATAAAATTAAAATTACGAGCTGAGTTAAATTCGTAGTATTCTTTTAGACCAGTAAATACCAAACATTCCCGTACTCCTAAGGAGTCAAACTTATAATTGATCCATTATTTGTATTTGTTTATGTAACATGTAAAAACGTAAAGCTACTGACGAACGAAAAGGGTCCCCAAAAAGGGGCAGAGCACCGCATACAGGCCTCCCGGCCCCTTGTGCTTCTACGTGACCCCTGGGAGTGAGGGAGGAGGGGAGAAACCCGAAGGGCAATCAGATCCGGATGACGACGGACGCAAGCACGGCCGGGATCCCCAATGTTTCCAGATTGAACTCCTTTAACGCCAACCGAGCCCACACATTGGGCTCCGATTCTCCGGGGATCCCAAAGGAGCACCTGCCCGAAAGAACCCAGAGGCGGGTATCCAACCGAGCGGTCCCTGGACGACGTCCGGAAGAAATCTCTACAGAGCGCAGAGCCACGTCCAGCCGCAACCCGCTGAACACCGACGTCTGATCCTAAAACTCTGAAATAGATGAAAAGGAAGATGATGGGTACAGGAAATGAGGGGCACGAGAGTCGTGGTAGAAGATGAACCACCCTAACATTCCCCTACCGACCCGGGGAAATCATGAAAAACCCATGGGTCAGAATGGACGATCACCAGGAATTGAATCCGATACCTCCGAATGCGAGTCGCACACGTTACCGCGGCGCAACCTGGCTCGGTATTTGTTTACGTACTGCTCTGGTTCATTGAGACAAAATAAAACGAATACAGTGCATGATATTTTTACACTTGAGGTATCCCGATTTGTATGATATTCGGTAATGAGATATTACTGTAAATACATGTTTTAAGGTCCTCTGAATCAAAAACCTTCCACGCATTCACACTTGCGTGTATTTCCATTTCTGTAAACGTATTTGTGTCTTTGAAAATCTTAGGTCTTAAACGAAAACTCGGATGACTACTAGATTTAATATTAAGTACATCACGTTTAGAGGATTCTCTAAAAATTCTACCAGCACAAGCAACTCCTTACTTGAAAGAACGTTCTTGATTTGTTATCCTCCCATAAACGGTTCTAATGATACTAATTAAGTTCCTATCATCATCATCTACTGTAAGAATCGAGAATAAGGATAGGATACAAGTGAGAACTTCAACTTTGCCTCATTAAAGTGCATTTCAATGATATTTAGCGGCATTAAAATTGCCTTAAATAATAAAATCAACATTGAATATAACAACTAAATGAATCAAATTATCAAATACGTCTTTAAAATTTGCAACTTTTTCTATCCGACATTGTCTTAAGATGAGTACAATATTGAATTTTTGAGACAATGCGTCTGAGCCACTTACACGTGCACTTACCCAGTATCCAACAGAAAATATGTAAAACCAACATTAAAATTTGTCAGTCAACGTCATTGTTGACGAGCAATTGTTTCCATAGTCAAAAGATATCACCTTAGGCAGGATCTAAATGGAACAATTGTAGCGGGAAAGCGTTGTGCATTATTTGTAACAGGAAAGCGTTGTTCCTCTGGTTGATGCTCTCTGCTGAAGTGTCCTGGTCTCCGGCTATTGTTGCTCGTCGGCTGCTGTTTTCTCCATTCCTAATCAATTACCTATCTAGCTAATTTCACGGGTCTCAGGGTTTTCGTAGGTGAGGCAAATTAAAATACACTGCATTTCTCTTAAAACATGTGGTTTATTATAAAATAAAGACTTATGGGCAGCTAGCCTTTAACATTATAACAATTCCCATCATTATAATCATTAGGAGTCTAATCTGGCTGCACAGGCCTTCCACCCTGATGCACACACACGTGCATCCGTCATCCAGAGAGTATCACTGTGTGTCGACGAGATTCTATAAGAGAGTGAAAATCTGGGGCTTTCTTCCCCTTTTATATCTAAGCCTAGTGACGCTTACCTTCGTGCCTCAAAATGTAACGACATTTCTAATTGGTCCTTAGACCACGTTACCCTATTATGTATGATAATATTCTGCTCCAAAAGATTTCGCATACGCGTACCAGTGACACGCCCGGAAGCAGATTTAATTTCTCTGTCTCTTTCTATTTCTTCTTATTGCTTACAGTTCTTTGCTCATTAGCTTGGTGAAAGGTGGGCTCTACCTAGAATTATCTTTTACCTGGAATTTGCTAGCTCGCCCGTCCCTTACTTATCTAAGTTATAATCTGATTTTGTACAATTCTTAATTGTTAATATTCTAACATATTTTTTGGTGAATTATATTATTATGCACAATTCTTGTTTAATATTTATATGTATATGTGTATATGTATATATATATGCGTGGTATATCCCCTTTCACAATGTTATGTTGTATAGTTCATCCAGTGATTCCCTGAAGTCGTCCATGTCAGAAAGTATTTTCCTTTTCAGGTACATCCGGTTTTACTTTTTAAAATCTACTAAGCTCAAGAGACGCAAATATGGTTTTTAGAACTGAAGAGGGTGCAGTTGTTTACACACAGGCTGTCACTGTGATGAAGAACGCGTTGGAAATTCGAAAGGAGCTAATTTTAAAGTAATCAAAATGCGCCACTGCGGCTTCAGTAGCTGACTTCCAACGTTCTGCTCTGTGGTGAACCGTATAAATGTACACAGCTTTCCAGCATTTGAACTGTAAACAGGTTCCTCTTTATGAAGAGAGATGATCCAATATCAACACATTTGGCAGAGATTTCAAAGTCAGTCGCAAATGTAATGAGAGGTATTTTAATTTACAAAATGTGCAAGCGGAGTCAAAGCTTAACTCATAAAGCACATCACAGACATACAGTGATTCTCTGTGTTCCAACGGAAGTTAATTTCATTCCACACAAGCTTTCGCGATTGGAACCCACATTGTACGAGGCATCAAAGCCTGATAAGAAATGTACTGAAGTCCATATTTTGATGTCAATACAAGTGACCATACGTAGGCGTGATTGGAAGTGATTCATTTGAAGCATAAAATCCCAAAGCACAGAAATATATCCTGAAAATTATGATATTTCAGAAATTTATGTTTTTCTCAAACTGCCAGATTGTAAATTATGATTTATTATACTGGTTTATACACATTGAAACTTGCTAAAAAAATCTTATACTTGGCATTAAAATGAGTTCCTTTATTCCTGACAACATATTTTCATATCTATTTTACAAGTTATCACATAAAAGTTCATTTTATATACCTTCAGTTAATCATAATGAATATGTCCTAGAATTGGATTCAATGCTATTTATTTTTGTAGTTTTATGGGCACATAGATAATGCTGGGATGAAATCAAAATTCATAAACAGTAAAAGAAAATGTTAGCACTAGACCTTATATATACTCATTGTACGAGTTGATGGGAAACAAAACAAAACATCTCCGTCGGTCTGGATGGCTCAGTTGCATAGGTGCTGGCCGTCTGATCTAATGGCCGTGGGTTCAAACCCAGCCCAGAGTGATGGTTTTTTAAGTGTGCTTGAAAGCGATAGCCTCATGTTAGTAGATTTACTAGCATGTAAAAGAACTCTTGCGGGACGCAATTCCGGCTCACCGGCAGTGCTGATATGATCCTGGCAATTGACAGCGTCGTTAACAAACAAAATATTTAAAGACCTCTTCACATTTAACAATGCAGTGCTTAAAACGTGGGAAACATTAAGCTAATAGCAGGCAGTGCTTCGGAAATAGTTAATAAGAAAAACATTGGATGTGTTGTTCTACCAACTATTCTTACAAAGGTTTATTCTTATATCTACTTGTAATCCAGATAAACTTGCATTACACATTTCATTGTAAGTACGTAAAAGGAGCACGTTTAGTTTTTTAAAAAACGGGTCGCAAGTAAAGGCTTTGAAATGCTATGCTCTTTTCATGGCCTCGAACAAAAAAGAAACGGAACTTCCCGAGGTTTAAGTATTTGAAAGTTCAAGCCAATAAAAAGGCATATCTTAGAAATGATAAACGCAATAAAGGCTATTTGACACTATGGGTCAAGTTGTGTCTGTCGCTTACGGTTTACTAATTATAAAAATGTCATTCAGAATAGAGTGGAGTTCACAGGCTATTTGCAGGAAATTCATGATACGAGCACACAAACACACACACACACACACACACACACACACACACACACACACACACACAACCGTGCTCGGAACTTGTCCAATGTTTTCCCTCTATATACTGAGATTCTCAAACGCGTATATCCGGTGAAATCTCGCTATCAAATATTTGAGTGGAGTGCAATACTGCCTCTCTAGGTAAGTAGTATAGAAAGTAGAAAGTATAATCATTTGAAAATTTAAAGCAATAACAAAGAATATCATTGAAATGGTTAACGTCACGTAAATTCTATGCGTTAATGAGATCTAAAGTGGTATAGTAAGATTTTGCCTATCGCTTACGGTTTATCAAAAATACTTAGATGAAAAGGGTTTTACAGTAGCAGGAAATTCAAGATAGGTACACATTTTATTTCTCCTATAAATATCTCAAACATATGGTATGTTAATGCATTTCGTTATAGTCATTTCTGAGGAAACCCAAAATGTAACTGTTTTGAAATCTGGTGTACAGGATTTTGTTAGTCGTATCTACAATTGGTCTCAGATCTAAAGGATCAAGAGAAACCCAAAAAATCTAAAATAGCAATTATCACTTAAAAAGCACATTATCGGCTCTCTGCTTTGTGATAGAAATAATACCACAATAAAATACTCAGGCTGGTCTTAGGCACCTGTTAAACGTAGGATATCAGAAATTTAGCTAATAAATTCTTACACCCAAGAAGCTGATTTACTATTCCATAATTAGACCAATTTGGATATTTTCGTATGTACATGGAGCTCTGCAGCAAATTCGTTAAGGAAATAGAAAAATTTCAAGCTTGGATCTTAGAAGACTGACTGTTGATACTCCTTGGTTCTTTAGTAATGCAACTCTCCACAGGAACCATCATGCTGCTGAAATGATCGAATTCTTAACAAGCATTATACTCAACTTTACCACCTAGTTATTCATCATTCTTATTTCTCCATCAAATTCCAACACAGAGAAGAGAGAGGGTTAAAACGTAAGAGAGTGTTACAACAAAGCGATTTATTAAAGAAATATATAGTAGAAGCTGTATTTTGTAGTAAAATTCTGATAAAGCCGTAACGTTTCCTTAAAACAGGTGGTAAAGTCGTTGTTTTGAAGTCTAAAATAATAAATACGTTTGAAAGCTTAATAATGTAACTTATATCTGTTTCTGATCGCCATAGTTACAAACCATCACTTCATACTGTGGCAAAATTATTTCTGAATATGCAGCTTCGTAAAGTATGTATCCGCTGTATACATCCCTCAATGCTATTGAATTTGTAAAGAGAGAATAATATTGTGAATAGTTTTTGAGAAAAGTTAATGGTAATGAATCGGATCCGCAATTAGCGATGCTTTCCAATGCCATCGATCGTGCTGCTTGAATACATTAATTTACACAATCATTGATAATGATGTACAGAAAATCTCGATGGAATTCTGTTTCATCACAAAGAGAATAACGTACGTTTCGAATCAAACTACATACATATACAACTAAATACAGTGTGCACTAGCATGTACACTAGCTACCATTTATGCCGGGAGGAATTTTACCAACTTCTCAACGGGCGCGTACATAGCAGGTAGGGATGTGTCTGGGGCATTCTACCTTTGATGTCCGACCAAGCAGTGGTGTGTGTTAACTGTAGCTCGCGCGATGCATGCAAATACTTCGGAGGTGCATCGCGGAAGAATTGTGGGTGTGTGGGAAGTCATTTTGCCATTTGAAGACATTGCTAGGGCAATTCCATGCAGTACTCCCATAGACAGATTATTAAAATAATGTCTTCCTCTTTGAAAGTGAAAAGTATAATTTACTTCAGTTTTACATTGTAATTACTATGATTAAAAATGTCATTAACATTTTGTTTTTTAGTTTAGCGTCCTTTAACCATTTAGGTCATACCGGACGATATTGAAACAATGCTCATCTGAGCCCGGGATCCACAGAGCTTAAAGTTACCTAACATTCGTATTTTCAGTATAAGGAAAAACCCCGGAGAAACTTTATCTAGGTAACTCACATTAATCGAGATTCGAACTCGGGATCTCTTGAATGTGAGGCAGACACACTACGCCCATACCACATAGAATGGAGAAATCCTGCAAAGCAGTGCTTTATTCAGTTGTATATTTGGATTGTACCTAAAGATGATTCCAATGTGTCCTATTTGAGAGTAAAAAAATTATGTATTTCAGTTTTACATTATGTTGCCTTAAAAATATTCTTTCGAGGAGATATTGTACGAAACAATGTTTAAACATGGTTATTATAAGGGATGACGAGTAAAGCTATTGCTCAAAGTTATATATTCATATGCGAATAATCTAGAAGTGCGCACATGAAACAGAACGCCATTGCATGATCGAAAAAGTAAACATACACGCACCTCTTCTTTGCTCTATATATACACTTCACCTTGAAGAGTGGTAGTAGTTATCTAGCCACATTGGGATGGTAGAATGCTACCTGAAGTTGCGGTGACGGCATAAATGGAAGCGAGGTGCTAGCTTTGTACAAGCGATGCACTAGAAAACATTTTCTGGAAGAAACTTTTTCTAATAGGCTCATTAGATAGAATTACTTTCTAGTGCAAACCTGTATTAAGTTCACTTTAAGATAATATAATTTTCGCCCTTATGTATTAAAACGTAGTGATAGTTCCTTGTTTCATAGGACATCTCTATTTAGTACTTAATCGACCCATATACTAGCTATACCCCATAGGTTTATCATATAAACAAGATGGTGTTGGCGTTTGGATGTTTAAAGTCGTTTTAAGGCGAAACGGATGAAAGGAAGCTCGCCAAAACCTGTACATAATATGTCAGCTTTATAATTTTTTAGTTTCGTGCAAAAGTTTGCGGAACATTCGACAAATTAACGTATTTTATATAATACTGCTAAAAATTGTATGTTATAATAACAGCTACAACGCAGACCACTACGGGAATGAGCAGTTCCGAACACGTAGCAGATAAAAGAGAAAATAAAATGGAAAAACATTTAACTCATGGCCAAAGGGACGAAAATGATCAAACTCGGCAAAATGTCCTAGCGTATTGAATGTTAGAAACAGTGTCCAAAGTGAAGAATGTTAATTAAGTTTATTGTTTGCTAAAAGAGCAGGCTGCACTGAAGGGCTTGGAGGATTCATAGACCCTCGCACCTTGGCCAGTAAAAGTCTTTTGTGCTGTCCCTTATACACAGTATGGGAATTCACGCAAATACTCATGCCCATGGCGGGATTCGAACCCGCGACAGTTTGCGCTACAGAGTGCCGAAGTCAGACACTCCAGCGACCGCGACTACTAAAAGATAAAAAGTCATAAAAATAAAAAGTTAAGTATAGTAATGCTTGAGGTTTTAAACATCTCAAAAAATCCTAATCCACTTTCTTTTTTTAATGCATGTTGAATATAAGTATTATAGATATACAGAGGTCAGGAAAAGTCGTCTATAAATTTCCCTAAAATTATTTCTGATTAGGTATAGCGAAATTTCTGGGGTAAAACTGAGAATTTCTTGAGTGACACTGCATATTTGTAGCACCATTTAAATTGCTGAGTAGATTTGAAAAAGTCTTTGAGTAAAAGAGAAGTAATAAGACATGCTTTAATTTCCCATAAATTTCTCTATCCATTATCGTTTACATTTACTCTACCTTCTCTAAGTTTATTATAAAGGCTTATTACTTTCTCTGCAACGTATAGTAAGTAGAAGTATTGCATTCCACCCAAAAATCCGGTATGAAGATTTCTCCGGAAATATAAATTTTGAGACCCCAAATATCCAAATAAAGCATTTTTGGAAACATGTCCATTTGCGTGTCTGTGAACACATAACTCAAAAGTGACAATTTGGATAAATACAAACTTTGTATTTAGGTTCAATATCTTCCAAAGATGCGACACGAAGATTTTCAACAAAATACCCCCACCACAAACTACCCTTCATATGCAACACTGTTAGAAATTTTGAATTTTTGAAAATGCCTTTAACGACTCTGATTAAAATACCATATACTAAAGATATTTACATGGCAAAAAAATGTATATATTTATTTTCGGGGCATAGCCTATAAAGTCCTCTTCATTCGGAAGAAATGTTGTGTACCTAATCTTATATAACTAGTAAACGCTAAGCGGTAGACGAAAACGCACTACACAAAGAATGTATCTCTTTAAAACACACAGTTTATTTCAAATAAGTATTTTTTGTGGTATAAGTCATTTCTGAGATATCCGTTATTAAAAGTTTGAATGGTTATTTCTTGATCATTCTCTTTAGGTCCTTTTAACATGGAGTTGTTTCTCGCGATTGCATGGGAACAGTATGAATTTTAAGGCAGCGTATAGCGTCCAGTTCTTAAACATTTGACTATTGCTGTCCCCTTGTATCTATAACGAAACGTATAAGGTAACTATTTGTGCAAAGATTTATTTGGATTAAAATATAGTAGATATAAAAATAAGCTTTAGTAAGATTAATGTAATACCCACTAATAAAGATTGAGGGTAGAGAAATTTTTTTCTATGTATTACTTGAAGTTATTTGCGATAACGTTTAAAGCAATGCTTTCAGCGCACATTTGGTTGCAGGTGCAGGGAGGATACAGGATGCTGAAGCCATACTCAAATCCTTAAAAATAGGTCTGTATGTGCTGCTTTTGATATTCTATACTCTTTGCATAACATCAAAAGAATCAAAAGAAAGGTTCAAAACAGTGTGATAAAATAGAAAATGCAGACCAATAGTAACGAATATCTTGAAAAAGATTTATGCAAAAAAGAAAACTTGACCTAAATTGTCTGCTTTTAAAACGATCTGTATTTTATGCAGGTAGTAAGTTTTTGTTTAATGGTTTTCCAGTTATTGCAGAAAATGTATTCGGAATGAGGAGGACTTCATATGCTATTCTCAGAGAATTTAATATATAATTTTGATTGTTTGACATTTATCTAAACATGTCTCGTCATAATTTTGAGAAAATAAAATGTTTCTAAAAGGATATTTGAAGCGGGGAATTTTATTGAAAACCGTATCCCATACATGGAAGACGCTGGCGTTAATTGGCTTTTTCAGTCATTCTGTTAACACGGACAGCTAGCCAGACACACATACACACTCAAATGATGCTTTTTGAGAGGTTCAGAGGGCCGGAAAACACGTATTTTCGATGAAGCCTTGCTATCGAATTTGTGGGTGCAATTCATTATTATCTCTGCTTACCATAGGCATTCGAAAGGAAACGTAAACACATCTTGTTTTGCTATAATATGACTTTCTCTACCCAGTATTATTTACTTTCATACATATTCTAAAAATTATTCGTAAAATGTTTGTTTTTCTGCTTCTTCCTAATCATGCTAAACCTTCCACAAAACTCTTTCAATATAGATTTTGCTGTAGCCACACAGAAACACATAGGATACAAGAGCGATAGTCACATTTTTAAAACTCTGATGTGTTATACTCACATGACTTTCTCTACTCTTCTACAAACTATTTTTATAAACGCTTATTCTTCATCTACTTCATGTTAATCGAGATAAACATTTGCAGACTCTATATTATTGCTAATTTTCTTGTAGGTGTAAGGGGAATACGAGCTTTAAGCGATAGTCAGATCTTTTAAGAGGTGGTTGCTATGTAGAGCATTACATTCTCTTTGCATGTCCAGGACATAAAAAATCCCTCGGTATGATCCCTTGTAACGCAAAATTATTTGTCACTGCATTGCAGATTAATTTTACATCATCAATTACAATATCCTGCAGCCAAACCACATCAGCGCACACGTAAGACGGATATGGCATAAAATCATCATAATTTAAATTGATTTTAAGTTCATATCATTGCCTGAATGAAGAATTTTATCATTTACTTCAGAACTCCAAGCATCAATATTTATTACAGTTGAAAAACATAACGCCAACACCGAGTTGCTTGTGCACTGTGTGTTTTTAACCTCACTAAATATGTCGTTATTTTGGCTCAAGGTACCATCAATCGCTTTGGCTGCTTTCACGGAAAACAACTTCTTAACATTAACGTTAAAACTGGTTCGTTTCTTACTAGGCATTATGAAAAGTCTTAAAACGTAAACCAGTAAACAAAGAACAGAAACCAAAACAGAAACACCTGAAAATGGTACTATAACAAATAATATATGAATGAATAAAATGAAACAGCCCTTAAACCATAGAAACAAAAAATATAAACTAAAATAGGAACATTTAAAATGCTACTATAACGAACAATAAGATATTAATTAATAAATTGAAGCAATCTTACGAAATTAGTTCAAATCAGCATTCCTTTGAAGCAAAAGCCGATAGAAGATTCACAAAATCATAGCAGTTTTCGTTTGTTTCTCAATATAACAAATATTTGACTATCGCTTAAGGCCTACTATATTCCCCTTGTTTTGTATTTGCAAGGGCAATATAGAAATACAGTAGCCTTTAAGCATAGACATATCTCCTAATACCTGGTTGCTATGTGCAGCACCATTCTCTTTGCATATCCAAGACAAAAAAATTAATAACGAATTCCCATTTGAGAAAAAGTATAAGTATGGGAAAATTTAAGGGAATAACAAGCAATATCTCGAAAATGGTTCACTCAACAAAAAAATGTATATGAGATAAATTGTGTTTTTAACGCGATTTACATTTTGTGTGTAGTAAAAATTTGTCTATCTCTTATAGTTTACCAGTTATGCAAAAGTCGTCACAATGAAGAATACTTTTGGAGACATTCCTAGAAAATTCGAGATTACATTTCATTTGTCATGAAAATATCTTAAGCATATGATATTTTAATCAAAATCGTAGGAGCCATTTTTGAGAAAATTAAAATTTTCGAAAAATGTTCCATGTAAAGGGTAATCTGGGGTGGGGGGATTTTCTTGAAAACCTTCCTGTCGCATACTGAACCTAAATACCAAGTTTGGTGTTTATCCGATTGTTCGTTTCTGAGTTATGCTGTTCACAGACAGACACACACACACACACACACACACACAGACAGCCACACAGACAGAAACACATGCTTCCAAAAATTCTCTACATAGTAGAGAAAGTAAAAAGTAGCTCATTATATGCATGCAGGACTTGATATTTTTAATACACTTTACCCGGACATAACATTTCAGAAATATAAACTGGAAATTCTTACCAATAATAGGCAATATCTCGTAAACGGCTGAAACTACAAAAAAAAAAAAAAAGAAAAAAACTGTAACAAAATTCGTATTTTAAAATTCTCTACGTTTTTTTTCCAAGTAAGCTTTTGTGTATTTCCAATTGTTTCATGATTATACAAAATTAACTCAAAATTAACAGTTCTGGAAAATTCAAATAAAAAATTTAAACATTCCAAAACGTTCAAGTAAAAATGTGATAATAAATAAATTCTGTATTTTCACGAGATCTATATATTATTTTTATGCAGTAAGGCTTTATCTCATATGCTTTTTAGTACCTTCTAAATTATAACAAATTCATTATGAATGAGAACTCTCAGGAATATTTGGAAAAGCACAAGATATATATTTGATTAGTTATATAAATATCTTGAAATATGCAATTTAATTAAATCGTTGGAGCCATTTTGAGAAAATTAAGAATAACATACATTTTCTTTATAAGAGGAAGTTTAGTGAGGAGGTCTTTTTTTCTGAAAATCGTCCTTAACATTCATAGAAGATGCTGAACTAATATCGAGTTCGGTATTTATCCGACGTTTCCTTTTGAGTTATTCTATTCATATACCCCCTCACGCACCACACACACACACCTACCTTTTTCATTCAGAGAATCTCAATCATGTACTTCCGATAAAATTCAGATAAGATAGAACTTTGAGTGGAATACAATACTTCCTGTCCTTGCCACACAGATATGTAGTGGGAAAAATTAAAATGAGCAGTAAAAACCTCAATTCATTTACCTAAGTCTAGTTAAAATAGCTTATAGACCATTAATGCTAAAAACAAAGCACTTTTAAACTACTACCTGCAGTTGATTTAAGAGTAATTTGTCAGTATCATGTTATTAACACCACAGTGTTAACTTAAAACTTTAAGGCATGTCTTTCACCAAACTACACAAGCAGTTTCACTTAAGAGGATTGCAACAAAGGAATAAAAATACAAACTGAGTATTTCTTTCAAATTATGTATAGCGTGCTCTGCGAGACTAATGAAAGAAAGCGTATTTTGCCGGTAAAGACCCCAGTCAGAACCGAAGGAAGCTTAATGCCTGTGACGTTCTCATCTGCTTGCTGCATTTCTAAAGCATTTGTCGATTGAGTGGATAATCCCTATGGGTAAAATAATCACAGCGGTAAAACGGACCTCAGAATTGAATTTATATTTTAATCCATAAATAGCATGCTTGTTTTTTTGTAAAATTTGAATTTTTTCACAATAGAGCTAATTTGTGATTACACTCGTCTCGTATTGCTGTACAAACAGTTTTATGTATTTTTATCCAAATTTATTTTTTTCCAGAATTTGAATTTGAGAGTGGCGTGTTTTCAGTCCCTATGGATTGAAATTTGATATCGAATTAGTGTAAAAGCAGTTATAGTAAACGAACATTATAAAAATACTGTGACAAATAAGAATACCAGTTCCTACTTTATTTGTCACTTGGTGCTCAGCATAGCACAAACTTTACACTTGAGACACTTTTGACACACACTCATAAGAGAGCACAACTAATCGAATCACAACTGAACTGCACTCAGCACTGCCCGCTTTTAGCTGTCCAAACTCTCCGACTTCTTGGCTGTACTTAACTTCTTAATTTACTCTCAGTTTTTTTTAAAGAAGCGGTCTGAAGCAGTACGTTCTGAGTAGCTAAATATAAAATTCTAACCACAGGAAAAATAAATATTAATAACAGTAGGAATGGTACTATTAAATAAGACTGGAAAGTGAATATTACATCTACAGGTGAATATGGGTTGAACAGACAGTACCAACAGCAGGCCGAAAATGGAGTGTTTTTTTCCTTATTCTAGCCGAGTGAGAAGAGAATACGCTTTATTAGTGTACCTTTAGGTCGCCTGAAAATCACATGTGTAGAAAAGGGTCAGTGTTCTTACCACCCCCAGGCACGCAATGAGAAAGAAGGTAGAAATCATGTGATAGTGAAATGGGGGATGGGAATTTTTAAATAAAAAAACAGGGGAGTTTAGAAGACAGACTTTTTCTTCGCGTTAGTTCCTTGGAGGTTGTTCGGAAAACAATGTGTCGGTAGATAGGGGCGGTAGTATGAAGCACAGCAGTAAAGAAATGCGTGTGTGTGGCGAGGTAACATCAGGAGTAAAATTTCAAAACGGTGACGGGAAATAAACGGGCAGGAAAATGAATCAGTCCTATTAACCACTACCCTAGATCCAAGATCCATGCAAATCCCTGGGCTAGCATCAAACCCGGGACCATTCCTGCGAATCCCGTGCCGCAAAATTGGCACTCAACAGCACGTACCGCCATAGGTCTCACACCCGCCACCCCCGGTGGCGATCGATCTCAGAAGCTACAAGGTCTCACCATGTACAGGCTGTAACGTAAACAAATCATGCGATACGGGTGTTATGTTAGTAAGATAATAAAACGCAATTAGTAATCAGGTTCCGCATTAGCACCCCGGTTAGTTAATGTTAGTACCTAGCTGGCATGCTGGGAGCGCGGCGTTAAGGTCTGGGAGACAATACATACCGAAGTCTGTGCGTCACCCAGGGTAATTAAGGCGTGGGATATGGCCGTAAAGTTAGTGTAGATAGTAAGTGAGTGAAGGTGAATGGCAAAAGCAGCCCCTTGTATAGTCCCCGGATACAAAGCGGAATATTAAGTGGAGGTTACTAGAACCTGTCCAAAACAATCTTCTGGCGCAATAATTACCCAAACTTCGGAGAAGTGGCGCAGATTGAGCTTTTGTTCTGCTCGAGCTATTGTTCTGAAGCGGACCGGCCATTAACCCACCCAACGACCGGGTCGAGATGCGCTTACCAGCAGCCTGCCAGTAACTTCGCGCGCGCGGTCACAATATGTTGTAAACGCACTTGTGCAACATATCAAAAGGCAACTAGTTTAATATACTAAATAGTCTACCATGCGCTTTTTGTTTGTAGTTTTCTTTTTTTTTCTTTTACTTTACCTATCATCTATCTACAGTAGGCGAAGTAATGTATTCTTCTAAAAATTCTCAAAAGAGATTTCATCAGAAATATACGATTTGAGGTTCTGTGAACAAAACTATAGAATAATGGCTGTGTGCGCGGATGGATGGATATTAGTCCAGCAACCTCCAAGGGTGCGACACGTATATTTAAAAAGAAAATACTTTCATCACAGTGTATGCTTTATTGTATTGAAGAAATATTTTTGTTATTTATTTTCTCAAAAGCGTCTAACTTTACTTAATTTACGATTTAATTAAATAAAAATTAATTAAAATACGATATTCAAGATCCTTGCATAATAAATGTATATTTTTACATTTTTCCGAAAAGCTTTAAACTCATTATGGTAGATTGTTTTCTTTTTACATGCTCACGTAACACCCCGTGTATCATATATGATGGGTGCATCGGATTTTTTGCTCGCTCTATGAATGAGACAAATTAATGACGGCTGGTTGTACCATATCTGATATATTCTACACTATCTATCATATCATATCTATCATATGTTTTTAGCTATATCTGTTTTATTATAAACTATCTAAGTACAATTTTTACTTAAAATCAAATCAATACATAATCTCTTTTTAAAATCAATAAATTTAATGGTAATTAATGTAATGATAATAACAAATACTCACGCAATATCCTCTTACTCGATAAAACCCCCAAAAAGTTTATATAAACCCGGTGCATCATACATGATACAACCCCTAAAACGCCATTAAATCTCTCTTCAGTATTACATTTCATCTCTTGAATATTCGTTTATTATGATACTTAATAACATATTTTGTTCCACATAAAACAATTTATAGATGTCTAAACCACACTGCATACCCCTCACAAGCACTTTCCCCAATTTTCAAAAAAGAAAAATATATTTTATTTTGCAGAGAAACTATTAAGCACATTAAATACAACTGTATGGATTTAATCTCGGGTGTAGAGATGCTGAAAGTTTTCGGACGGTGAACGTTAGGCTATCGACGTAAACGTACCATAAAAAATGTAGATCTCTTTAAAACATACAATTCATATCAAATAAGTTTTTCTGTAGCATAAGTCGTTTCTGAGATATCCGTTATTAAAAGTTCGAATTGTTCAATACTTCTCATTCTTTTAAAGTCTCGTCGATTTTCAATTGTTTCTCACGATTGATGGAAACAATGTGGACTTCTAAGACGGCATATAGCGTCCAGTTCTTAAACATTTGACTATCGCTGTTCATTTTGTATCTATAATGAAATGTGTAATGTATCTATTTTTGCAAAGGTTTATTTAGATAAAAATGAGTAGATGTAAAAATAAGCTCTAATAAGACTCTTTTGTATACCCACTAATAAGCGATAAAGGGCAGAGAAAGTAATGTATATGTAATCACATGAGATTTTTCTTAGATTAAATGTGTAAATCTTTGATAGATGTCGTGTTTCTCACCTGATCTGCAAGCTAGCGAATTTAAGGAGCCTTACACTACGTCGTTAATCATTTCCCTTGAACATAGGGCTTTCTGTGCTTAATTTAAGCCTCTTAACCTAGATTTTGTAAGATGTAATTATGGTGCTACGCATTCATTTGTTATGTAATGTTCTGTCTGCAAATACCACATATTTATTCTGATTTCGAAATTTGTGGGGTTGGAAGTACATTTTTGTTTTGTTTGTTTACGTTTAGTAATCTCATGAAGTATGCCTAAAAGTAGACTTTGCCATTTAAAGTGAAATCAGGTCGGTCACACCTGTGTAAGCAGGAAACATAGCTTTAGCGGCGGATGCGGAAGTGGTCTATGATATAATATGACAAATTCAATGAGGCCACATTGGGTTCTCACACAATATGCGACATTATCGTCTAACGCACAGCATTACTTGCAGTTTATTTCCTGTTTGTTTCTGCTTCCGTTTATTATTCATTCGGTTATTATTATTTTATTTTTATTTTTATCGTTGTTAGTTGACAAACATTGTTACAACCACCGAGTGTAGAGGCAGTAAATTGGAAAGTTGAAAGGTTTAATGCCACGGCGGCGATTCGAACCTCCGATCTTTGCCTCTCCGTACCAATGCTGTTGTCACTTGAGCTACTATGATGAGACTTTTTCGAAATAGTGTTTAATGCCCTATCTTACTGCATACGTCATCACACAGGCTTTGCTATGGTGAGATACCATTACGTGCAATAAAACTTCTCATGAGTAGATCCTTGATCGAGTCCTAGGGCTTTGGCTTTGAATTACTCAAGTTTGATTAACTTGCCAAATTATTATTATTATTATTATTATTATTGCAGTAACCAGTAAACAATTTCTGTCTATTCCGTGGTTTACCAGTTATGTAATTATGCAAAATTCACTCTGAATGAAGAATGTTCACAAAAATTCGAATACCCATACATTTTCTTTGCCATGCCAACTTATTAAACATAAAAATTCTTAGAGGCAGTTTGAAAAAATAAAATATGCGAAAAGAACTTTGCATGTAAAAGATGGTTTAGGCTGGGATATTTTATTTAAAATCTTGGTGTTGCATCCTTGAAAGATTCTGAATTTAAATACATAGTTGTGTAGGTAATTATATAAAACTATTCACAGATATGTGGACGGACATTCTTTTAATAGTACTTATTGCCCACGCTTACTACATACAACACTATAGGCGGTGACATTGGTGATTAGGTGGAGTATGAAGCAATAGTTAGGTCCTCATTACTATACGGCAGTGAAGTGTGGGGGTGGAAAAGGGTGGATAGTGTAAATAAAGTACAATGTAATTCCTGGAAGCGCATTCTAGGGTGGGGGAGGGGTACTTCAAACTACGGAGTTCTTCATGCGGTAGGATGCTGGAAAGATGCTGTATTTGCTAAACTAAACGTAGTTAGGTACTGGTTGCGAATAATTAAAGGTGATCAAACAACTCTGAGAGCAATATGTTATCGTCTCAAATGAACAACATAGAGCATCCAAAATGGTGGGCGGCGGGGTTACAACGGGAATTATCAAACATTGGCTTAAGCGATATCTGGCAAAGGGGTAATGAAAATACACACAGTGCCGTGAAAAAAGTCAAAACACGACTATGCGATATAAATAGGCAGCAAATAGACTCTGAATGTAGACAAAGATCAACATGATGAAATAAAAACTAGATGGGGTAAGGAAACTTATATGTTGGTATTGGGTATGAAACAGAGGACTGGAATAGCATGACTTAGGCTGGGAGGGTTGTAAGCTCGCAAGATTGTTGATGATGATGGCAGGAGGATTTGCCCATTATGCGGGGAACAAGAAGACTGGACGCATATTTTGGCAGCATGCGTGCAGACGGAGGTGATTAGGAAACAATTATTACCGGAAGTATTTTTGGCTTCCAACAGACGGAGGACAGCATGCTGAGACTTGATTCTAAACAGCCAAAACTGGCCAAGCTTGGGCACACACTTAATGGAAGTACGTGTACTAAGAGATAAGATGTTTATGTAAATTTTCTTTAAATATGAGTGGTGCTTGAGTGCGTGTGTATTTGCGTGTATGATTCAAAGTATTTTTTTTCAATTTTATATGTATGTAATAACAGAGTGGTGATTATAAAAATAGTTGTTTTCTGGTCGATTCTGCAAATCACGTATACAGACCAGATATTTTTCTGGAGATCTGCACGGTCTTATGACCCATGCCACTGTGTTATGCAATTAATGTAATACTAAGTACTTAATAAATACCACTATTACTACTACATATAATTATTATTTTAATATTCTTAAATATTTTACTCAAATAAACCTTTAATAGAAATTGTTTAACCCTAAAAAATATAAAAACCTTAAAGATAACGGTAAGATGATATATGAAATGATAATTGGGAAAATAAATTTGGGAAGGAAATGTCCCAGGACTAAGTCACGTCCCCACCATTTACCAGTTATGAGAACTGAGTAAAACCTAGAAAATACCTCAATCAGGCGGAATTTGAACCGCAAAAGTACCATGAACGAGTCCGTGCCTTAACGACCTCGCTTACTGGTGTCGGTATACGGACTTACAGACTCGCATGCCGAACTTTTTCTGAGAAAGCTTATTTTTCGACTCGGGGATCTCAAAACGTGTGTTTCCAGTGAAATCTCCACTGGAATACAATACTTTCTCTAGTTAGGAAAAGTAAAAATATATATTTCCAAACCCACCTCCACCTCCGAGAACTCCCTCCTCTTCCCGGAAATCCCTCCCACCTCCCGCTCTTGATACCCATTTATCTACCTCAGCTGTGAGGTAGATCACAATGGTGCTATGCGCCAAGATGTTTGCCTCCTCACTTCTTACCCCTTTATGTTTTCTTGTGAAAAAATCGAAGAACGGAGAGGACTGGAGTAGAGTTCTTTTACACGTAAAGCATGCATCTCTAGGGTTGTCTGAAGCTTGTAATTTACTACATGCACTCTGCAGTTTTCCTCCACCACACTCCACTCTATTTCCTTGGCTGTCGGTGTTCCTCCAAGCTCGGATTTATTGCAACACATTGTGGGGTCAGCCGAGCTCGATGCTTGGGGCTCTGGGGACTTAAGCGCCCCTTCTGTGGGGTGGTGTTAGGGAAAAGCGATTTCCCAGGTATTAGTTTGTAATCTAGCCTGACAGCTGAAGGGGCCACGCGGGAACCCGCATAAGGAGCGAGTGAATAGTGCTACAGCTGCTCCAGCTCATTGTAGGCTTGCTGTTTTGCGTCTGATGTATTTCAATACCCTTTCCTAAATAGCCCAAGGTCTACCTTAGCTGTAAATTACCGCGCTTATAGGCACTCAATACATTCCTACGCAGCTGCTAAAGAACCCACATTTCCTTGTGAATGAGCTGTAGGTATATGACGAACCGCAAACATGGTTGATACCGTATTATTGACACGAATATATAAATAATTAAGTAAATAAATAATAGAAATTATTGCAACAAATAATTTTGGTGTATCAAATCAATGAATTATGTAATAAGCTTGAGTTCAAAAGATTTGTCCGAGGAAGAAGGTAATTAGCAAGTTATGTTAAGAAAAGTCATTAGCAACAGCGAGGAGCGAACGCGATGTGCATAATGATTCCTGTAAGTTAGTTAGATTATAAATTTAGTACATTTTCAAAGTCAGTAGGCCAATTCTATAATTTGGAAAAGTGAAGGGTTCGTAGATTTCAGGCGAGCCATAGCATAGCAACAAGGGGAGGTACGGCACAGTAACAGTCAGAGACGCACATGAAAAGAGTTTAATATTGGCCCAGGTGAGAAAGCAACCTTGGTGGGGTAGTTCTAAAATAGACGGAATTTAAGTAATAAAAGAGCGTGTATTGCTAAAATTAGCGTCTTGTCGTCCTTTCTTTTTTCTTTCTTTTTTCGTGTACAGATTTAGGGACTTACAGTCCTGTACGGTGATCGGCAGTTCGCAACACCAGACCGCGTTGGGTTATCAGTTACTTAGCGATAGCCACGAAGGGTTTTGCCGTAAACATTTTAGCGACTCACCTCAAATTACGCTTCTAGTTTCTTTTATTGCGTAAATAATTATTGTAAGCCATGAAACTGATACTAGAAGTTAGGAGGTATAATAAGTCAGTTGTTATAGTTCGAGTGCTACGATTCTTAATCAGCTTCATTTTTTATCTTCAAACGGCTGGCAACCCGCTTCAATAGCTCAAGTATTAGATTACATTAAATTTCTCAGTCAATTGAAACTGGTATTGTCCTTCAAACTACGTCCACTGTGAAAGTACTCCTAGCTCTACCAGCGGAGCAGCTCACGCACCAGACAACAGAGCGAGCTACGAGATAACATCAGAAGCAGGTAAAGTATACTGTTTCCAAATTGCCGCATCATTGCGTGGCTTTAAAAGTTCAGATAACGTAATATGTTATCAAGGTTTAGAATTTCGAACGTGCAAGGCAGTAGTGCAGGATGATTTATGAAGAACTGACACACTTATTTCTTTAATTGTTTCAAAATGAGTTATGCTAGCGACAACTTATTATACTTGAAATGCAGAGGACTTTTGGAAGATTATTTACCTCTTTAGCAAATGTTGAAAATGCCCTCCATCCTGCATAAGACACAACGCAGCACGTCGTTCCATGTTACTGGCCACTTGGAGGACTCTGTTGTCAATAGCTTGAATCTTCTGTGTAATGTTGTGCTTCAGATCGTCCAATGTCTGGGGACGTGTAGCATAAACTCTGTCTTTTAAGTAACATCATAGAAGGAAGTCCGGTGATGTCAAATCCGGAGATCTCAGTGGCCATAGGTTATTGTAAATTATCCAGTCATCAAAGAAACTTGCAATTAGTGCCATGGATTCATTTGATGTATGGATGTAGCTAAAAATATCCTTGACTCAGCTCTACATAGTCCAGTTGCTCAGCAAACTCCATTAAAACCGTCGGTACTCTGCATTGTTCACATTGTTTAAAAAACGTTGGTCCCACTATTCTCTGTACGGATATTGCACACCAAACTCCGATTTTAACCGGGTACATAGGTGCTTTATGAATATATGTGGATTTCCGCTGTCCCAATGGCGTGCGTTATTTGAGTTCACATAGCTGGATAAATGGAACCATGCTTCATCTGTGAACCATGTGATGGACAACATGGCAGGATTTTGCACAATGAATGCCTGAAAGCAACGACAATAATTCAGTTGTCTATCCTTATCTGTTACCTGTAACTGATCGACAACCGTAATCCTATACAGTTTTAGGCCTGCATTTTTCACAGCTCTCTGACACATTGAGTAGCTGTATCCTATCTCCTGCGACAAACGTCTTAATGATTTTTTGGGTGACTGATCCAGTCGTGCTCTTACGTCAACAACAACCGTGAGAATCCTAGATAGATGAATTTTGCCTTTTTCACTCACCAGAGATCCAGTTGTTTCTAATTTGTTTACCAGTCCCAGTATTGTATTTCTTTGGGGAGGATTGCGAACACCAAATTCTCTCTGGTATGCCCTTTGAGTATCTGTAATTGAATTCCTAATCCAGTATTGCTTTACAAGGAACAGTTTTTCATTAAATGTATGCTCTATTTTTACGTTGACTAGAACAAAATCTCAAAAACAATTGCCCACAATAAAACTAACAATTAATAAAACATGAACATCTGCACATCTAGTGACAGGCAATCGAAACTCCAAAACATTCTGCTTCATACGGTGCTAAAATTGAGGCATTGAGTGAAATTGGAATAGAATAATTAAATAAAGAAATGTGTCAGTTCTTCATAAATCACCCTGTACTTTCTTAGCAGACACGTGCGCGTATTCTTAACCTAAAAGATTACAGACGTACACTTTGAAACACGTTTATGCAAATGCTCTAAAAGTTCCAGGTTGTCTGTAACATAACCACGATATGGTTTTACATATTAGTGTCTCTCCACCAGCTCACGACCGGCAGCAGGAAAGCAATCAGCAGCTCAGGAAACAATAAAATTCCAGCTGCAGTTTTATATCTGACGCAGGGCTCTCTCCTCTACATTTGTTTTATCCTAACGTTGAAATGAACAAAAACATACGAAAGCACATACATCAACCGTCAGGTCTCTTGTAGGTTGCACGTGTAGAAACAGTTTGATTGCATATACGAAATTTTCAGCAATTAGGCAAGCACTACAGGGGAAATATTAGCATAGTATTAATACAATAGGACAGGATGGGACTAAAAGCGGTGGAGGGCTTCTTAGCACATCGACCTACGCAGATCGTTTGTACCTAGGCTCCTGACGGAGCACTCCTGGGAGGGAGGGATGAGGTTTTTTTACATATTTGAACTCCCTGAGTGTTGGCTGGTGCAGGCGACCCCCTCCTCCCTTAGGCTTACACATCCCCTGGGGTCTGGTATCCGGAGACCGTTCGCAGTCCAGGGAACGAAGGTTTACTTAGAGCATCCTTTTCTCGTGCCATGCACACGCCTAGACCTCCCGCCGACACTTGCAACCTGAAAGAAATCGGGCAGATGAAGGGTTAAGTAAAACAAGAATGGAGATGAAATGAAGGGACAGAAAATTCGGAAGATGTCATGATCCTTTCCAGCATTCGCCTGGCGACCGGGGAAACCCCAGAAATTACTCATGGTTCAGGAAGGTCGGCTACGGGAATCGAACCCATGACCTCCCGATGCGAGCCACAGACTTAACCGCCTGAGCCATCCCGCTCGGTAACACAATACTAAACAACACGACCTAGGGTTTGAAGAAATGTGACACTAACTGGGAAATAATTACGGTTAGCAATTCCCTGCGCAGTGCTGCACAGTACCAACGTTACATTCAAATCAGTCCATTGCCTGTGAGTGTTAACATGTGTAACAGCGAGGAGAGTGCGTGTTGTGCAATATAAAACATACAAAAGAACATCTTAAAAATGGCGGGAAAACAATTATTTGTAACATGTTTAGCAAGTTTTGCGAGAAGTATCCAACCTCTCCCATTGGTGGCATTGTGACTTAAGCACAGAATCCACTGGTGTGTCTAAGACGAGCATACACCGTGCGAGAAAGGAACGCGGTGTATTCTCAAATCTTGAGGAAGTGAACCCCTTTCACAACCTCATTGTTGGAACCACGTAAGTGTTTTATGCCAAAAAGTTTGGCGTCATTCTACATGTAAAATAGTACTAACAACAAGAATAGTTCTGCTGTTTCTCGGTCTTCCTAAAATGAAAATTTGGCACAACCTTAACGTCTGCTCGGATCGTACGCATGCGCGCAACGGAACGGTACATTATTTCTTAATTATAGTAAAGTAGAGTATCTTAGGGCAGTAGTGTCATCTTTGGAGTATGTATTTGGTTAGATTAAAACGAAGAAGTCTCCAAATAAACGCGAAAAATTAAAGTTAAAGCTTATTCAGTTTGATGGATTATATTCAGAAAACAAAACTCTGCTGTTTATAAATAAGTGGTAGGTCAGCTGGACTCATTTTCGCTGGAGGAAGAAAAGGGAAATGAAGAATAGCTGCTGCTGCTGTTATCTCCCTGTGAAACAATACTGTCGTTGGGGTTGTCCACTACACCATCCTGTGTGTAAGTACTTTTTAACTTCTCTACATGTTTGAAAAACATTGCTTTTCGTGGTGTGTGACAGTTCCGGGCAGGTGGCGCGGATGTTTGCACCAAGGAAAGAGTATAAACCTGTAGACACTCGAGGGTGCTTATTTGAACGGGGCATTCGTCGTCTTCTATGGGCAGCTCCAGTGGTGTGATGCGTCTTAGAGCCAGGAACTGTTAAGGACTTCTGTGCGTCTCTATAGCCTGTATACCTGCAACCTGTGGTCTTCTGTGGTTCCTTCACTTCATCCCTTCCTCTTGGAGGTTGGTAACCGCAAGTAGGTCACAGTGATCGATATGTCCCTCTCGTTATGCCACATACAAGTGCATAAAAGCCCACCTCCGTGGTGTGGGGCCTGCGTGTCTGCCTCAAAGACAGCCCTAAGAATTCGAATCTCCCTTAAGGTGAATTACCCGAATAAGACGTTTCCTTATCCTGAAAAGATGAACGTCGGGTAACTCTAAGCTCTATAGACCCGGGACCTTTGAGCATTGTTCCACCCATTTTGTTGATTGCCCGATACTAGGTTAAAGGACGTTAAGCTTAATAAATTAGAAGTGCATCAGAAGTGAGAAGGAGAGATTTGGAGAGAAAGCGATGATTAGAGGGCAATAAAGTAGAATGGGAAAGAAAAAAACCGGAAAGGGGAAAGCGACAGGATAAAGAAGGGAGAAAATGTGCACGCAGGAAAAAAAGGGGAAGAGGGGAGAAAGAGAGAGAGAAACACATGTAGATTATCCGCATTTATATGCAATAACGCGAGCAGAGGAGTGGATTCTACTAGAGGGCACATAAAACTGCAACTAAACAACGGAATGATGCAAACGTTAACAGTACCTAAAATAGAAATCGGCATATGGTTAAAATATGAAATCTTTATGATATGAGCACAGTTTATCGCCAGAACAGGCTGGAGGTTCTCGGTACTTTTATATATTATAAATCAAACTTACGTCAGCTTCTTCGCGATTGGATCATGTCTGACGGGAGACGCTGAAATCGCGATGAGTGATTCAACATCATCTTAGAAGTTTAAACATAATATCCGGCTGGAAGTTTCTTTTATGCATAGCTATTCATGGGAAACTGCTGCTATATTTACTCGCTTAAGGGCACAAGATTATCACAGCAGTTTCAAGTTCTATGTTTAGCTCTTAATACAGCTTGTGTTGAAAAACATTCTCAAAAGCGCAGATTTTATTTCATGATGAAGCTGGATGCAGGAAAGATGCCATTTTTAATTTCCGTAATAACCACGTGTGAGCAGCTGATAGAAATCGTAAATTAACTCAAACAAAACTCTCTTTCAAAAATAAATTTATGCAAAACACAATCAAACGCCATGGAAAGTATCTCTAAACGAAAGAAATAAATATTTGATGTAGCTGAAGGAGGTTGTTCGCTGTTTCCTCTTAACGTACGTGCATAAATTATTCATACTGATGATAAGATTAATAAATGTGATCAAGGCACGGTAATGTAGGCAAAAAGAAGATTTATAGTCAGGGGCGGGCTTTATTGGTGACATTTTTTGTTTAAATTTCACAACATAACAAAAAGCAAACTATATGCGTGGTTCGTATAATAATAGACACAAAAGATTAACTTAACTTACACAATAGAAAATTATTATATTATCTGTAAAATTGAATTATTAATATACCAATAATTTATGTGAGGTTTAACAGAGATTCAAGATATTTTAAAAGGATATTGATGTTTGGTAGGAAATATAAAATTAAGTATTATTTAGCCCAGCTGTTTATTCTGTGACACCAGATTTCAACATACAAAAACCTACAATGTTTTCAGACCATTGAAGATTTTCTCAGTAACTACTGAATTGTAGTGTAAAAAGTATATTTAACTGTTCACATTTGATTGTAGTAATAAGGCTTGAACAGATATCTCACAAAAACTATAACACTAGTTACCTTACCTTTAAATGTCCACAGAGATGCAATACAGCAATATCATTATTATCCTGATACAAATTGCAGACATAGTTGCAAAATTCAATGTAACATAAAAGTATATATCATTTTCACTCTGAAATTCAGGTAGTTGCTTAAACACAATTTTTATCAATTTGAGATTGATATCACATTGAATTTTAACTCTGCTTATTAACTCGATAACCCAAAAAGCAAATCGAATTACTTTACTTTGATTGCCTTTATATCGTCAACATGCAAGTTTCGTAATTAATTTTTAAAGTATGTAATTTTTGTGTTTATCGCGCAAATAAAGTCTCGTGAGAAAACCAAAGACTCGTAAAAATGTGCTAAACATTTACAGGTTTAAATCGTTTACATTTATTGAGAAACATATAGATAGTTCTAGTGGAAGTTGTAAAACATTTTTCGCATTATACATAATTTGTTACTTAAAATTGAAAAAGGTAAAACACCTTATATATTACATTAGGGTGAACTTCTGTACCCACTCTTCTACAAACTATTCTTACAAAAGCTTATTCTTCTATCTGCTTCATGCTAATCGAGATAAGAATTGGCAGAAATGGTTTTATTACACGTTTCATTGCAGACACGAGGGGAATACAGTAGGCATCTTTGTATGATGCCTTTGTAATTGAGTTTTCTTTTGTGACCACGACGAAAACAAACGAATAGCGACTCAGCAGTTTAAGAAAGTATGAAGTATTTGACAATTCAAACTAATAATAAGGAATATCTCGGAAATAGTTAATACATCAAAAAACTTTTTCACATAAATGCATCTTTTATGGAGATCTACACTCTTTGCATAAGTTTTTGTCTATCTCTTACGGTTTACAACTCATACAGAATTCATTCAGAATGAAGGGGCCTTCATAGGCTATTCCCAGAATATTCAGGATATGCATTTTATGTGTCATAAAGTACTCTAAACATAACGAAAAGATTTCGTTACGTAGTTTACGATAGTTTAGGATGGGAATTTTCTTGTAAATCCTCGTGCCACATCCTTGGAACACGCTGAAATTATATACTAGTTTGGTATTTAACCGACTTTTGTTAATCATGCTGTATACGAACACACACACACAAGAATTGTTTTTCTAAAAATGTCTTTTTTAGGTTCAGGGGTCCTCAAACATGCAAAACTTGTACTTCCAGTGAAATTTCGATATCGACATTTTGGGTGGAATGTAATACCAATTGATAAAACAGCGAGGTTTGGTTATTATAATGATGTGTTCAGCTGTTATTCTGAAAATCTGCAGTCATTTACGGATATACTGTTTTTTCCTATTTTTAATCAAAATCGGTGACCACCAATATTTTTAAACAAACACTTAACTATGTTGCTTATGAAATTTATTGGAGAAATACACTATCACCAAAATTACTATATTAGTTATACAACAAGAAGTACGTGGCAGAAATACACATGATCGAAGGAAGAAGTCCAGTAAATTGGTTTTCCAAAGTTTTGCATTCGGTGGTATGATAATCTCGAATACAGATTTTCCTTAACAAACGAATAAATTCCCTGGAATCTTATAAGGAACATTAAAGACTTAAACTCAATGGCCTAGACTAGACGTCTGATGCAACCGTGATCCAATAAAGGTACTTAATTATGATTTATACATACTTAATCCTTTGTAAACAATAAATACTTTAATAGTAGATCGTTATTCAAATAGAGATTAACATTCCCAATTAAATATGGAGAACGCATTTTCAACTGTTTGCAAATGGTCTGATTTTAATCGTCTCACAGCCACGAAGTGTAAATGTATGACGACTACTCTACAGATGGATGTGTTATCTCATATGCACCAATCATGTATTAGATAATACCATGTTTAATAAAATAGGTTTATTTAAGCATTAAAAAACTTAAAATGCTGCAATCTTTATGGCTTAGTGTGGGCTTTGGAAACAATAAACTTGTATAGGGTCCGGATTTTAATAACAAATCACATTTTTTTAACTTTAGGGTGAATTTTACAACAATTTATGCACGAATCCAGGTATTGTAATGAAGAAAGCTGTACTTTTATTGTGCATATAAAGTTATATTTACACTTTTTTAATTATAGGTCATATTTCGGCCAACTTTTGCCAAAAATGCATATTTTTGTCCTATGTTTAAGGACACGAGAAGAAAAACATGAAAATGTTGCTCACATGACAATGTTACAGGTGATGTTGCCACAAATATACACAACGCTAATAAAGCTTTGTAGTAAACAAGTAGCGTAACACACTAGTCGGTTCGCTGACGTAAGACATTAACTATCCTCAGCGACAATCGTAGATCTTTGAAAATGGAAAACCTGAAAATCACCTTGTGATCCAAGGGAGCTCTGCACAAACTAAAGATTGACAGGATATGTTAACTAATTTGGAATATTTTAAACAAGTGGTGTGCAGTAGTAAAAGCATGGTTTTGTTGTTTGGATAGATATTATTGTTTTCACTGTACTTGGTATTTTTTCAGGCACATGCAGACATTTAAAAGATAAGTGCTAGTTAGTTTCAAACACTGCAAAAAGCAAGTCCTATACTCACAATTTGTTCTGAAGTGAATTTTGTATTGCATGGTATATAAAAAACAAAATTGAATGTTTTTAAATAAGCTTACAGAACGTCATATTTTTAAGGTCATATTTATATACGTTTTAGGTCATAAATACTTGCAAATTTCACTGTTTTAGGTCATTAAAATCCGGGCCTAGACGACACAGTAACAATAATTAACATCTAATATAAATAATACTTCAGTAACGTAACACTATTGTTATTATTACTCAATTCAAGCACTCCTACAGCAAATATACATTAATGAAAACAATTTTCATTCATATATTAGATGTCTTACTCATTTATTTTAATTCTATTCAAGTATTATCCTAAATTCCTTATTTGAGATTCATTTCCTGATAAAGAATGATTAGGTGCTGTCTTATGGAGGCAGTTTAAAAGGAAGAGGCGTTTTGTCTTCGGTTAGCTTCGGTGAGTCAGGTAATTATTCTTAGGAGAATTTTTGCAACTGAGGGCCATGCTTCTGACGGTGTGTGTGGACCGGATGTGTAATATAAATGTTGCTAATTACTCCGTAACTGTCCCTTTATGTATTTTCACATTTAGAATAATTATCTCCCTATACTAGAACACAGGACTTCATATTCGCTTACTCCTACCTACAAATAAAAATATACTTCTAAATAGTTCGGCTTAGTGTTATTGCATCGTAACTTTTCCTTGCTCTGAGTGTTTCCCAAAAAAACCCACTGACGCTAAAATTCCTTAAGTTCCATTCTCGCCAGATCAATGACGTTTGCGCGTCGTCGAAGCACCAGAATAAAACATGGAATGACGATGTGAATATCAGAAATTGAGCCACTTCAATAGACAAATTCCTTATTTCACGTCTAGTTTCTATTTTCTCTCGTTTCTTTTCTGGTCACGTGTCTTTTGATTACTTCTCTTCGTTCACGTGACAAAATTCAGCTTATTTCTATTGGATTTTATGCATAACTTAAAAAGTCACAACAAGCATATACCACCTTGCAATTGTCATACTATTTCGCTTGACTTAGTTTTTTGTTCTCTTGACCGATTTCTGCAACTAGGATTTTCTCCCGCATTGTCTAAATTTCCATCGCATTGTTTTCTGCTCGTTCAGACATATACATATATACTTCGCCCGAGGTCACCGCACGTAGCAAAACCTTCCGTTTTTGGCCTCTTCTGTTTCCTGTTAAACAACGTTTCTTTCCGCAATACGTATAATGTTTAATATTTATTTTCGTTTAGTAATTCCCCTGTAGTATAATTGCCGTTCGTTTGCGCAATTTTATTTCCTTATCTTCTCTTTCTTTACTTAGCATTTATTACATAACCGTTACGTTTATTATACTGTTAAGTATTCTTGATATATATTTTATTTCCTTTTCTTATGTTTATTTGGTTTATAACGCTTTTGATAGTATTTCCTTTCGAGCGAATGTTTCTACCTCACTTCAAATTTTCTTTGTTGCTATCTCAGATATTAATGGAATCCACTTTTCTTTAATTAATTGCTTTGTCTTATCTCTTGTTCTTAGACATTAAAATGGGATGTGTAACAGTATTTTCGTTACGCCTACAAAATGAACATAATAATCCACTGTTTCAGTTTTCTACTACTTTCTTTTAATCCTTATTTCTAAACTAAACCATACCAAATCTTTCCGATCTTTCTTAATACATGTGTCAACATAACCTTCCCTCATTCAATCCCTTTTAAATCTCTATATAACAGCAAAGAAAGTTTTCTCTCGCAGCAACCTTTGTTCGTCCATGTTCTAAATGTACTTGAGAGGCAAGAAAAAGGAACTGTGAATTATGTGTTGGAAGGTACAAAACATTGCATCACAGAATGTCAGAAACAGAATATGGAGACAAAAATCATAGAAAATGGAAGAGGAAATGCTAACTATAAAAATGTTTACAGAAAAAGAAGAAAAGAAAAAAATGACGTATGAGTTTTTAAGGAAAGCAAAATAAAACTGATTAGAAAAGTAAGAGATGCAAAAAAGGTAAAAAGGTAAATGGAAGAGGGGAGAGCATGAGATGGGGGAGTAGCACATAAGAGGCATAGAGAGCCACACTATTGGTGCATAGGTTAAGCTGGTATAACTGCGAAAAAAAATTGTAATAAATTTATGTAAACTAAGAGGTACAAATAAGATTCGATTCAATCTCCATCTAAACCTCTTCCAAACAACATCTATCAAATTGCTCTTCCGGGCCATATCTAACCTAACAATCAGCCACGATTCACGATAATGTTTTCCCGTCTCCTCAAACTGATTTACGCCGACTATTTAATGGGGAGCTTTATATTCCAATCAGCTAATATCCTAGCGCTCTCGAATATCGCGAGTTGGCTGTAGCATTTGGAAGAAACCAGCTTTATTTCTTCCGTCACCGTCTTAGCTGCCTAACCTACTTGGTGGAGGACATGTTCGAAACGCAGAGTGAGATACATGGTGTTTTCTTGAACGATTTCTTTGTTAGTTTTGACATTATGCGCAGTTACATTTCTGCCGTTGCTCTGACATCAGTGCCACACGAAACTAAAGCTCGGATAAAGCTACTTTTAGTTCTTGCGAAGTTAATGCTGTCTGGTATAATAGCTCAATACGCGCTAGATCGCTGTTGATATGCGAGCGCATATTAAATTTAACCCAAATCATAGTTCCATAACAACTTAATGAAATTATTACAAATAATGAACTCCAGCGTTTTGATATGAAGCACTTCTGACACAAATACTTAACAAATGATTATGGGTTCTTATAGTTGTTAATGTCTTGCATCGAGAATACCTTAACAAGAAAAAAAATCTGATGTGTTACACTCACATGACTTTCTCTACTCATGTACAAACTATTTTTACAAACGCTTATTCTCCATATACTTCATGTTAATCGAGATTTCGAGATGTCAATCTTATTGGTAATTTTCATGTAGATGCAAGGGGAATATGGTAGGTTTTAAGCGATAGTCAAATCTTTTAAGCGCTGGTTACTATGTGGCATATTCCATTCTCTTTGCATGTCCAGGACATAAAAAAAATGAAAAACGAATTTGAGAAAAAGTATAATTATTGGAAAATTTAAGGGAATAACAAGCAATATCTCGAAAACGGTTCACTCAACAAAAAAATGTGTATGGCATAAATCATGTATTTTAACGCGATCTACATTTTTTGTGTAGTAAAATTTTGTCTATCTCTTATGGTTTAACAGCTATGCAAAAGTCATTCAGAATGAAGAATACTTTTGGAGACATTCCCAGAAAATTCGAGATATACATTTCATTTCTCATGACAATATCTTAAACATATGATATTTTAATCAAAATCGTTAGAGCCATTTTTGAGAAAATTAAAATTTTCGAAAAATGTTCCATGTAAAGGGTAGTCTGAAGTGGGGAGATTTTCTTGAAAACCTTTGTGTCGCATCTCTGGATGATACTGAACCTAAATACCAAGTATGGTGTTTATCCGATTGTTCGTTTCTGAGTTATGCTGTTCACAGGCACACAGACACACAGACAGACACACACACGGACATGTTTCCAAAAATGCTTTTTTTGGATTCAGGGAGTCTCAAAACATGTATTTCCGGTGAAATCTCGGTATCGAATTTTTGGGTGGAATACAGTACTTCCCCTACTTACTATACGCAGTAGAGAAAGTAAAAAAGATTAATGCGGAAACAAGGCGCTACAACAAATCAAGCTGAAGGAAATAAAAAGAAGAGGGTCCTTAATCATGTCAAAACAAGAGAGCTGCTTATAAACTGGGATGGAGAGGAGAGTAAGTTAAGAAGAGGTGTTCACGTGAGAACACTCCGCCCAGTCATGTTACTATTGCACACATGGCTTTTCTTTCGTAACAAGCACACCACTATCACAGTCGCTGGCACACTTCACTGCATCATCTTTTAGAATTGGGAACATAAACGAAAATGTAATGTCCACAATATGAGCTATTCTGAGTGAAAATTTCCACGTAGAATCCGAAAATAATATCAACAACTAAAATAATAACTCTAAGTATAATTAAATTACAAATTAATATACAAATAGATCACGTAGGAAATAACCCACCCTTATTGATCTGATGTCACGGTCTGTGTTGGCGTTAACAGTAGAAACAATAAAATACGTTGTGCTTTGTGAAATGGAGACGCGGTGTGTTTATTTCACTTCTATTTTGTTGTATGATGTAGTTAAGTAATATTTTGTGTAACACAAGTAGCAGAATGTTTTGGTTTCGGGATGAACATGAATTCCGATCAAATATTGAAGCAGAAATGTTACATATCCTAAATAATAGGTACAAAGAGCGCCAAAGAAAATCTCACTGCATCTCGCGTCTACGTCACATTATTTATCGTTGTCTGTGGCCTTGCGAAGCCATGGCCATTTCATTGGTTGCTTTAGACCACTGTGCAAGGATGCGCCAGTCCTTCCGTTAAATAGTTGCACCAATGACCACAAAAAGGGTTACAAAATGGCATAGAAACGATCGTATTGGCTAAAAGAGAAAGAGGTAGAGTGAGAACATTCAGTTTGTCATACGACCTCTTATCGTGATTGGTAGCCCATAGCTTATCGGTTAGTGCAGGGCACACCTTTGAAAGGACTAAAAGCAAAGGGAAAACTTGATGAGCGCCCAGCTTAGCGAAATGTAGAATGTGCAGTGTGAGAGATTTTCAAATTAAAGCTTGAATGGTATTCATTAAATACATGGAGATACCTTTATAACAAAAAATAAACAGAACTGTATTCTCACAGTGGTATCAATGAAAGTTGCTGCACACAATCAAACATAACCAAATAATAAATACCTAAAGCAGCATGTTTTCCCTCTAATTCAAACTATAATTGGTTAATATACCTTTACTAACATATTGCTGATCATAGGAATACAACAGGATTATAGACAAAAATATAATCCAATTTTATTGCCATAATGTGTATGTCATATTCTGTAAACCGTATACGTAGGTATACATATTTATCTCTAATTTCTGAACACAATCAGTCAGTTATAACAAAAGAGTAATTTGCATTTAGTAAACGGATATCATCATCCGCGGATGTTTTACGGCGAGTGCCCACTTTCTGACGAGTATGTAGACCGTCTTCCCCACATTTCTGGAATATTTTTATCAAGTATTTTACTATAAAAACACTTTTATGCACTGCCGTTGGAACTGTTGTAACAGTGCGACCAGCCTCCCACATACCCATGATATGTCCACGAGTAATTTCGCTAGTATACGTCATGACTGTTTCTGAGGCAATAAACATGTTTTGGTTTCAATAAGGTTTCAATAACCCAGGAAAAGCAAAGGCATCAACCTCCCTCTTTTCCCCCTTATTTCTGTGTTATCAAGCCACCGCGTTCTGCGATAGGTAAGGTGAAGGACACGCCTCAAAAGACCCCAGAAAATGATACAAAATCGGCGGAAGATTGCCTTTGGTGCTGTTTGTACGTCTGTATATTGCATTTGTTCAGAAAATTGTTTATTCACTTGCCAAAAAGAAAACTGACATCAGGAAGAAATTAACTTTTGTGTGGTGAAGAAATGTTAACATACACTATGTGATCAAAAGTATCCGGACACCCCCACAAACATAGGCTTTTCATCTTCGGTGCATTGTGCTGCCATCTAGTGCCTGGGACTCGTTATCTGCGACCTCAGTAGTCATTAGACATCTGAAACAGCAGAATGGGACGCTCCGTGGAACTCACGGACTTCGAGCGTGGTCAGGTGATTGGGTGCCACTTGTGTCAGAAGTCTGTACGTCAGATTTCGACACTCCTAAACATCCCTAGGTTCACTGTTTTTGATGTGATAGTGAAGTGGAAACGTGAAGGGACATGTACAGCACAAAAGCGTACAGGCCGACCTAGTCTGTTGACTGTCAGAGACCGCCGACATTTGAAGAGGGTCGTAAAGAGTAATAGGCAGACATCTATCCAGACCATCACACAGGAATTCCAAACTGCATCAGAATCCACTCCAAGTACTATGACAGTTAGGCGTGAGGTGAGAAACCTTGGATTCCATGGTCGAGCGGCTGCTCATAAACCACACATCACGCAGGAAAATGGCAAACGACGCCTCGCTTGGTGTAAGGAGCGTCAACATTACACGATTGAACAGTGGCAAAACGTGGTGTGGAGTGACGAAACACGGTACACAATGTGGCGATCCGATGGCAGGGTGTGGGTATGACGAATGCCCGGTGAACGTCATCTGCCAGCGTGTGTAGTGCCAACAATGAAATTCGGAGGTGGTGGTGTTAAGGTGTGGTCGTGTTTTACCTGGAGGGGGCTTGCACCCCTTGTTGTTTTGCGTGGCACGATCATAGCGCACACCTACATTGATATTTTAAGCACTTCTTGCTTCCCACTGTTGATGAGCAATTCGAGGATGGCGATTGCATCTTTCAACACGATCGAGCACCTGTTCATACTGCACGGGCTGTGGCGGAGTGGTTACACGACAATAACATCCCTGTAATGGACTGACCTGGACAGAGTCCTGACTTGAATCCTATAGAACCCCTTTGGGATGTTTTGGAACGCCGACTTCGTGCCAGGCCTCACCGACCTACATCGATACCTCTCCTCAGTTCCGCACTCCGTGAAAAAAGGGCTGCCATTCCCCAAAAAACTTCCAGCACCTGATTGAAAGTATGCCTGCGAGAGTGAACGCTGTCATCAAGGCTAAGGGTGGACCAACACCATATTTACTTCCAGCACTACTGATGGAGAGCGCCACGAACTTGTATACGTCATTTTCAGCCAGGTGCCCGGATACTTTTGATCACGTAGTGCAGAGGTGCCGAAAACGTGACTCGTAGGCGCATGTGACATTTTGACTCGCAGGCGCACGTTCCCTCTCTGCAACCGTCCGTTTGATTTTCACATGCTGCTGAGTGATGCAGTGCGTGTTGCATATTTGGTGACTCGCGAAAGGAAGTCGTTTTCGCACTCTTGACGTAGTGTATCTCGGAGAAACGCACAGGATGCGAGGATCATTTTGATGTTATTTAAACGTATTATAACATTCTTCTATGTAGTCATGCTTAATTTTTTTCTAACGTCAAATCGATGAAACCATACATTTGCCACTTTTAATCTCTATAATGTATTTAACGTTTTAGATAATTTTGATACTGAATAAAATGCAATAAAGAATACAGAATTAGCCAAACATAACCTATCTTTTCTCATGGAAAATTAGGAAACCATTGGGTAAGAATCAGAATATCCAATAATTATATGCTAAGCATTTAATGTTTCTTGTTAACACTACTATCAGCGTGTAACAAAATAAAACCTTACTGATTTATTTGCTCTTTTCGTTATTTTATCCTTAACCATTATTAGAGGTTCATTGAGGCTATTTACGCGCTATATTTGTGTTTCACAATGTAAACAGTTGAATCCATTTTCATTCTCCCCCATTATCCCTGTGGCGATCTATGTTTATGTAATACAAATTAACGGGCACAAGTACGCTAGTCTAATCAAAAACAGTTTGATCTAATACTTCGTTGCGAATGAGGCATACAATTACCATGCTTCGCTATTAACTTCTGAAAACTAACCGATAAGACATTTTAGTTTTTCAACATAAGCATTAGATTTGTTACAACCTAGCAGACTTCCATAACCAGACTGTAATAGGTGGGTATGCTACCTAACAATATGCTTTTGATCCAGAAATTTTGACACCCATAAAACAGTCGTTATTTCTGAAGAATGATGTTACCATCAATGCATCCACACATGACAGCCGCTTTAAAACCCTAAAAAAATCTAAAATAAAGTTCTAACAAAAATATACATCAAAGCAAGTATATGGCATAACTTCACGTGATATTAGACGTAGATGTCCTAACTCGGTTGTTAACCTTAGAACCGTTTGGAGAACCTTGGGAAAAGGGACTCTAAAATAGCTTTCTTTACTTTCTAAAGAATATACGAGGGTTGTCCAGGAAGTAACTTCCGTTTTGAAATAAACATGAAATCGGTATACATAAGTTTTATTATATACATCTGAAAATTACAACTTTACTCCATTTTTCTGCATAGTCTCCAAACAGGTTCAAGCACTTGTCATAACTTTTTACAGTCTTTGAAATACCGTCTGCATAAACTTCTTCCGCTGGTGAACTAAGCCAAACTGTTACGGCGTTTTGAAGCTCTTCGTCATTGCCAAAGCGCTGAGCTGCAAGCCACTTTTTCATGTACGGGAACAGATGGAAATCGCTAGGAGCCAAGTTACGTCCTGTTTGGAGGATGGTCTAAAACGTCCCATTTGAACTTAGGCAAAGGTTCATTTGTGTTGTTTGCTGTGTAAGGGCGAGCGTTATCATGCAAAAACACAACACCAGATGTCAGAAGACCACGGCACTTGTTTCGGATTGCTCTTCTTAGTCTTTTCACACTTCACACTTGGCGGGAATTGTTATTTCGGCGCTCGTGTTGTTAGGTTATAATTAGCAAACACACGACAGTATGATGTTCCACCTTGCACAGGGTACTGAGCCACTGCACACACTGATGTTGAAATGGCGGTGCTATCCCCACTACTTCTCGTGCTATGCATGAACGGAGGTTACTTTCTGGACAGCCCTAATAATGTCACAATGCAATATGCTTCTCGTAAATTTGAGAATGAGCTTTTCATTAAAATATTTTAGCACTCGTGCATGTTCCCAATTCTTGGTAGATAGATGACACTGAGTTTGCTTCAACCGTACGATAGTCGAAATCTAGATAGATACATGTTAACATAAAGATGCAATCTTACCGAACTTAGTACCATACTTTTCAAACTATTGTTTATTTAATACTACTTATTCGTACCATGGTCTTTGTAAATGACACTCAAAATCCAAATATCTCATTGTAATACTTATAAGGAAGGTCCTGGAGTCATGCAAATAAAGCAGACTGAGCATGAAACAAAACTGGGCGCCTTGGGATAAGAGGAAATGGTCGAGATATTAACTTACCAGCATACGAGGGAGTCGCATAACTGAGTGGGTGTTGTATGCAACAAAGAAAAAGGTCCATTGTCACTAGAGTGATTTAGAAACAAAAAGGAAAAGAATTCTTAAAGTGGCGGTTGAAAGTACACTGACTTATGGCAAGAAAGGCCACAGGCGCTAGAAATACGTGAACTACAAAGAGAAGCCAGTGTATGTAGATTTGAAAGGAGAAGTAATGATAATGTTGGAAACTTGATGGAAGAGTCAGTAAAACAGCTTCAAGGGTATAGCCATATAAAGAGAAGGGATCAGGAAATATAGTATAAGATTTCGTCTGAATGGTCATCGTTTGGGAAGAGGAAAAGAGGACGATCTAGACAGTGTGGAGAACAGGAATTTATCACATGACTTTGCAAGGGTAATGATAGGATGGAATTTACAGCATAGCCGGGATATTCCAAAGAAGCGCTTTGGACGAGGTAGATAGTACAGTAACTCCTGTGGTTTTATTATATCAAACAATAAAAATTGTAACATTTTAATACACGTGTTTTATTCTCATTTTCTACTGTTTGTATTAGTGCCCAGATTAAATTAACACACAGCTTGGTAGGTAGGTAGGTAGGTAGGTAGGTAGGTAGGTAGGTAGGTATCCTTATTGGTGTCAAATTACTAAACTGTATGTGCATATCCTCTATTCTTCTCTCTTTTCAGTTTTTCCTCTTCCTCTTCTCATATAATAATACTAATAGTTTGATATCTACTATATTCTGTTGTGACACGTTTTCCCATTCACTTTCCTTCGATTGTATCCCGTAGCATCATTCAATATTCCAAATCTTTCCATGTTTTCCCTTCTTGCTTCTTTTTTCTTTCTTTCTTTCTTCCTTTCTTTCTTTAAGATAATGGCTTATCTATAGTAGCCAGATGAAGTTTTGTATTCAAACCAATTTAATACCAAGATTTCACAGGAAATACAGGGGAAATACGAAATTCACAAAACTTTAGAAAATAAGGTATTTATAGGTTGCTGTATGATCCAAATAACTCAAAAATTAAAAGCTATATATCTACCGAATTTCATTCTTAAGGCAGTTCATATTCTAAGGAGGAAAGCGAAGGATTCAGTGAAATTCCCAAACTCAAACAACACTATCTAGAGGAAAACTTTGTTTAATTATTTGTTTTTTTTTCAAAAATGTCTATAACGATTTTTATTCAAATATCACATATGTAAAATACGCATATCCAAATAAAACGCATATATTCAATTTCCCTTTGAAACAAATTTTCAATCTTATTTAACCGAGAAACCTTAAGCATAGGCCATCAAAATGTACACTGTGTTTCAAATTACTTTTTCGTAATAGTAGCGATTTCTAAGTTTTCGTTGTTTCATTTAGAAGTTTGTTCTATACTTATGCCTACATTAGTCATCATCTGAAACTAACGAAAATTTCCATTTTTACAGGAGTTCACGACAAATAAAAACCAACTTGTGCTACAAACAGCTTAACATTCTTTACCCAACTTCCAAATATTTAGACCATATTGCCTGATTCGTAAGAACTGATGGGTAAACATTTGTATTGTAATTAACGTGAACTGCAGCGAAAAATAACGTTTAATATATAAATATATTAGATATAAGGTATATCTACGGAATAGTAACGGGTATAGAGAATCGTGTAACTGTTATACATCGGCATCCGCCTTCTTACTGATCAGTTTCAATATTATTTTTCCTTCACGCAGTTTTTCTAAGCTGCCATAAATATTTATTTTGTTTCTCCATTTCAGTTCTCCAAATTCAGAATTAAAATGCTTCTAATCAGCTTTCCGCATCTATACAACGCTAGATTCTAATGATTCACAAAGATGTTTGGTTTCTATTATTAGTTTATTTCACCATTGCCGTCCTCTGTTTGAATTCATATTACTACATGTGATATATTCCGGGTATCCAATAGCTGCCCGTTTGCTTCACCATCTCATCTCGAATAATTATTTGATTTTTATTTCCTTCCTATTATTATTTTTTACAGTTAGTTTTCCTAATCCGTTGTCATTTAGTTCAAGTAGCATGCTGCTTTGAGTCTCTTTGCTCTGTTATGCTTGCAGCGCTAAATTCACCCAAATCTTGTACCAATTGTACTCTTCATTCTACTGCTACGGCTTCCTTGTTTTTTAGGAACAATTCTACACCAAATTCTCCAAGGGCTGTGGAAAAGAATAGGTGACTGAGGCATTCCTGCCGTACGCCTCTATCTATTCTCCTTCCCTGTAATATAATTACTTCATACAGAGATTATTTAAAGCAATGCATCAGTGGGATTTGACGAACAGTTGTGAAACATTTAAAAAACAAATTATAATAAAATAATATAAATTCTAAACCTTAAGAAAATATATAGTTGTTTACACTTTGTGCATTTAAATTACCAATTGAATAAATTATAAATGGAACGCGTATGCTAATTAATAGGCATGTGCCCAACTTGAAACTTGTTTTCTCACAAACGTTTTTTCAACACTTTCCATTCCCAAAATGCTTCAAACAATACAATTTTTTACTAATTTTTATCAATATTTTTGTACTGCCTCTGAAAAGTACATTAAAGAAAATGACCATATACTTGTTTAAAATGATGTTCCAATTTTGAGAAATGAATTATTAACTTTTTAAACATCAATAATTTTGGAGAGCATAAGAAGTAATGATTTTTCTGAAATAATTAGCCGTTAATGGAAAAAATCCGATATGAAAGGTCTTTTTTAAACTCATTTACGGTAAAAATTTAAATGCGGATGTAAGTATTTGTTTAAAAATGCATCGAGTGGAACATTTTTATTATAACAATGAATTTGTAGAATAAATAATTCATGCTTAAATAACCATGCAAGTTAAATTTTTGAAACGTGCGAAAACATCACTGTTATTGTGTGAAAATTAGTGGCATAAACTTTAACAAGATATATCTCATACTGTGGATTTTACAAAATTACAGATGTATTAACTTAACAGCCTTGTTTATTTTCCATTCACAGAATTTTTCTTGAGAATCTATAGATTACTGTCAATCTATAGATTACAGTCAAATACCTTTTCTAGATCCACCAATAGTACGGTTAGTTACATACTCGAAAGTGATTAAATTTGTAGTAGGATCTAAACATCGATTACATCAATACTTTTGATATAGTCCAAAATTAATAATATGGAATGCCTTGGTCTAACTAGCCTTTGCCATAACTATAAAGTTTTGGAATGCAAAACAGGATACAATACACTTACCTTGCAAAATATTTCGATAAATGTAAAAATAATTTATTTGCTAAAAGTGAAATGGTCGATGAAGAAATGCACAGTGCTGTTTTATATAACAGATAAAGTATGTAATTATTCCTTGATATTTAGATCGACGCAAATGTTGAGAATGTAAGGGCATGCACTTATATAACCCACCACTGACTTCGCTCCTCACTCCTTCCATTCCGAATACCACAAACTCGATGGTGGTAAAGAAAGTTTGGCTCTCATAAATTAAGGAGTCTATTGGAAAACTCGAGCGGATTTTATCTTTTCGGTTTTCATTTGATTTCCGTGCTGGGAATAGTGGGCAGCGAAGTTGCAAATTAAGCGGTTTTTGCACAGAGAATTTTGAGGTTATACACTCTTAGTTCACTAACTCACCATTCGGTAGGTACCTACGATGTACTGCTCTTCATTTTCAGTCTAATTACCTGTTTTAAAATTTAAACAACTTCACATTAGGATCATGGTTAGGAGCCTATATATCAGAAACTAACAACAGAACAAAGATTTAGTTTCACTCACATTACTTTAAATGCTATATATAAAACGTAGCACAATATATATTAGTATAAATATATTTCTTAAATTTCTGACATTAAAAGTGTTTTGTTATTTACTTTTAAACATAAATCCTTATTTATAAAGGTTCCCACTAACTTCGTAATAAGCTATAAAACTATTATTGAGAGACAAAGCATTTCTTTCATATTTTAACCGAAATGATAACCACATGAGATATACGACTGTGAAAAATTAAGCATTTTAATAGCGGTGGCAGCGGTGGTGGCTGATAGTGGTGACGTTTAACTATAGAATTATCGAACAAAACATACAATATTTCTCCTTGATTACAGCATGGCATTAATCTCTCCTAAAAATAAGAAATTAGCAAAAAAGAAACAATTTTGTTTCTTTCGTACTAATGAAATCTAATTATAGTGGATGAAATATTCACGATTCTTATACTTCGGATCTGTGAACTTCAACTTTCTGAAAAATGTTTCTCTCTCTTCACTACAACGTTATCAATTATGCATATATGTAGTGTATATGTATGAATCCAGGGTGAATAATCTAAAATTTGCACCGTAAACATTTCGGAAATGGAAAGTGCTATTGATGTCCAGTTTTCATAGCATTGATTGGTAGTCAGGGGCTCGTATGTTTAGCCTATAAACAGATTTTAATAATACTGAGATAGTGTACTTTTTGAGCAAACATACATTTTTTTAAATGGAACAATGCCTGGTTACATCAACAGAATAAACGTAGGGTAAATTAGAATTCAGTGGTACTTTCCATTTCCGAAATATTTGCGGTGCAAGTTTAAGGTGTTTCACCCTGTGTATGTATGTATGCATGTGTGTGTAAAACTTGTGCACCATTAATAGCGAAGAGAATATTGTTGGGGCTAAACACATATAAGCTTACAAAAAATTGTTAAATATATCAGGCTACTTTTGTTTATAATTGCTATCATATTTTTTATTTTAAAAGAAAAGTATAAAATAGATATTTAGCAACTTACTATATTTTCATAAATAATTCAGGATAATATTCGAGGGGTTTTAGTTAAAAAAAAAGGCTCTTTAAAACCTTTAAAATAGTTTGTAATTTAATTCTGTGCACTATTTCAGCGAGAAAGAGTATTCTTCAACGTCTAGCCCCCTCCCACTTTTAAGTCTGCTTTATTGTGAAAAGGAATATGGTATACAGTTTAAGGTAATCCAATGAAGGCAAAAGAAATATACAAATTAAATACTTACACTGTATCAACAGTTCAAATGGAAACCAAAAACAAGTTTTACTTCAACCATTTTAACACATCTCTGGGAAGTTTTGCACATAATAATTGAAGAAGATTATTTAGCTCCACGTATGGACGCCAATTTGAAGTAGTTGGTTTATTACGTTATTTGCACCACGCTTTGGGCGTCAATTTGAAGTAGGTCGTATTGAAGGAGTTGTATTATATTTCAACTGTTGGGGAGCTGAACTTGAAGTAGTTGCAACCGCACGTATGGTAAACAGTTTCCAGTAGCCTTCGCCCCAAATGTACTTTCAGGTGGCCTTTGCCCCAAGTTTTAAAAAAAAAATTAACTTTGTAATTAAACTGTTTCTTTAAATATTTAATATTTATGTTTGCCTCGGCTGCGTCAGTATTTGTATTAGAGACATGGATATCTTGGCAGGGCGTGATGCGACAAGAATGTAGGCTTACGCAGATTTTAAGTTTTAATTCACTCCTTTTTATTAATCCTTGACACAAATTAAATACCACTTCACTGATATCGAGAGCTGTGAGATTCTTTTATTTAATACTTGCACTTTTTAACAAGTATACTATTTTCATCTCACACGAATACGTAATTAATTTCTCGAGGACACATCTCGCGTCTGGTTATGAGCACTGTATGGAAGCAACACGTCTGGTTATGAGCACTGTTTGGAGGCAACTGAATTGATTTCAACCGTCTAAATTTGTAGATTTCTGTATTTAAAGTCTCTGATTGGCTAATTCTAGTCCAATAGAATACCTTCATTTAACTAAAGCTTTTTTTGGTTGTTGATTGGCTATTTTTTTAAACTGTCACTAAAATTTACATTTTCTTGCTCTAATAATGACTAGTAGCATTTAGACTTCCTTACTCATTACTGTCTCAAGGTTACCTCATTGTTAGCAACGTTTAACTTATTATTCTCACAGCTCCTACATTATTAAATTACGTAATATATTCACATAACATTATTAAAATTTATACAATAACATAAGCATATGCAATGACTGTTACATACATTTTACAAATTATTACATACACATATTGCTTCAAAGCGGGCTGTTATTGAATTAATATTTATATAATTTGACTGAAATCATTTAAGTGTTAAAAATACTGCCTCATAATTGACACATTATTATTTTACACATATATCAAAGAACTTATTTGATTTCAAAAGCTTTTCAAACACTGGCCCATTTCACTGCCTGCATCAATGAACTAAAAAACAGCAAACAAATTATAATATGTTACATTCAGATAGCCTCTACCCATTATTCTGCAAATTATTCTAATCAATGTTTTCCTTTTTTCCCCTATCTACTTCATGTTAATCCAGATAAAGTTTTATACAAGTGGTTTAATTTTATATTTATTTATAGGCACAAGGGGCGTACAGGAGGCTCAAGCAATAGTCAAACTGTTAAAAAGGTAGTCTCTACCTATATATGCTGGCTTTGAAATTCTACTTTTAGCATGACCACCAGTAACAAACGAATAGTGAATTACCACTTCAAAGAAGTATAAATTATTTGAAAATCCAAACCAATAACAGGGAATATCTCGGATGTGGTCAGTGCCATAAAAATTGTATATTTTAATGGGATTCCGAAGAATAATAATTTGAAACTTAATTATTAATAAACTTCATGAAGAATTCAAATTAATTATTTATTGGAAAAAAAGAAAATTGACAAAGGTTCCACCTTTATTTTCATTTTCAATTCATAATTATTTTATACAACTTCATAGGGTTATTTACATGCGTGTAGTAATTTTTTTACTATTCTGAGGATTTATCATTCATAAAAAATATACAAGTTTTATTCACACTGAAGAGGACTTCACAAACTATTCGCAGAAAATTTAGCATACAGATTTTATTTGTAATGCAATATCTTATACTTATAAATTTTAACTGAAATTGTTAGAGGCGTTTCTTGAAGCAGTAAAAATACAGAAAAATTCTCCATGCAAATCGTAAATTTGTTAGGAGAGTTTTCTTGAAAAACTTGGGATCCCAATCTTAGAAGATGCCGAACTTTAGTACTAAGTCTGGTATTTATCCGATATATCGTTTTTGAGGTATGCCTTTCAAAGAAACATACACACATACACACATGCTTTTTTTTCTAAATCTCCTTTTATTTCCTTTATTCAGAAAACTGAGTAAAAATGTGTCATCACAGATCACTGCACGCGTATTTGTAATCAAATCCCGATTACTAATTTTTGGATGAAATACCTCCTCTGCTTACTACAGGTAAGCGATAGAGAAAGAAATAATAATAATGGGACAAATTTCATTTAAAGAAATAGCATATTGCAGTATGACTGTGGGAAGTCCATTGTCACAGAATCGAGGAATAGTTTGAAAACACGAGACGAAGTTGGGTCTTTTATATTTTGGAAATTATTTTATGCATTTTATATACATGCATTACACGCTATTTTTTGCACGATCGTGTTTTTTATTATCTTCAATGAATTATTATTAAAACAATTTTTGATAAACTTTCTATGTTTGCTTGTTATACCCCTTGTAAAGGCGATGACTCGAGGTAACTGAAACTGTAAGCAGTAAAACTTTATAATAATAAAACAGCACAGGTAGTTTTTGTTGAACAAAAATAAATATCAGCAGTCCTGAATGATTTTGAGAAATATTGCGCTTCGGCTGAGGTTAAACCTCTTATGAGATCTATTCACGGTTCTAAGCTTACCTGCAGGTTCAGTGGAATCATTTGTCGTATAAAGTAAGTTCTACAGACCGACGATAAAACTCATTTGTATTTTAATGAGTCGTTTAGTCCTTTAGATCATTCACCATTCTAACTATATCAAAAGCATAGCATAGAATATTAACAAAAATAGGTTGATAGAGAAATGTCTGTATCACTATAAGGGAATAAATATCTTCAGTGTGCATATCAGTTCTTCATGCAAAATAGCATCAATGTAACACTTTTCCAGAGGTAAATCCAGTGTCTCTTGTTTAGAAGAAATCAAGTCGTTTTTCTACCGAGTGTAAGTTTAGTACATACAAGATGGAAGACATAACAACACTAAAGCTGTGCTGTTATTCATCTCCTTCTGTATAATCTTCGAATTAGAACACACAGCCGATGAAGGGGTTTATACTGGTCTTGTAGGCAAACATACTGGAGCATTGAAAAAGCAATGTCTGTATTAAATAAAATACACTTATGTCCACTTGAATGTTTCGGATGCACAGGGCATCGTAAATCCTGCAAAATTCTCCAAGGAGCAACTTCTGTGATGAGTACTGAAAATTATACACAGTTTCGAGCAGTAAACCGTGCAAGTATTTTCATTCCTTTTACAGAAGCGACAGCACGAACGCAAACTTAAATCCGATTAGGAAATTAGTGACGATTTGTGCAGTGGTGGTAAAGACGACAATGCCGCCCGATATCTGCCTATGCAGGTACTGTATTGCATATCCATTATGGATGTTGCCTGATTGGTCCTGCGCCTTGGCGCAGTGGGTTAGAGGGTGGAGTTCTGGTTTCGGGCACAGAATGCGCCCGGGTTCGATTCCACCAAGGGGGTACGGGTTTTAAGACCCGGGTATGGGACCGGTGTCCACCCAACATGATGAGGAAATTGAGGCAGTGGTTTCTGACACAAAAGCCAACATTCTATCTGGGAGATGCGTGTGGAGACCACAGTAACTCCCGTATTAGTTTAATGATCCTCCACCTTTACCATGTGTAAGTGGGCGTGAGACCTGCTTGGTAGGTCCAGGCTGCAAACGGGCTGTAACCATTTGTTCATTCGTTTACCCAATTTGAATAAACAAGGCGAATGCGCACTGCGACCACGCGGAAATTTTTGCAGATACGGTATATTACCACATAGCGGATTTGGAACGAGTCCTAACATAGCACAATAATTTCTCGTCGAGAATGATAGGAAATGATTGGAATAATAATTCTTGAATGCATTTATAATATGTAAATAAATGACCGCAATTTAATGTGTTAACAATATTTATAGTTTTAACTGAAAATTAATTTATTTTAATTCTTCTTTCTGTTCATTCGTGCACTATTTTTAAGATATGCCTGACATTGAGGATCTGAACCGGCTATTTATGTACATTCTATCTATTCATCTGTACTTTCTATGTATCATACATGAATATTATTAATTTGAGAAAATGTGTAAGTGCTATAGATATTAAATAATGCATTCCAGTATAAATGAAGATATAGCATAAAAAATTTAGAATTTCTTATTGCATTTTAATCACAATTACTGCTGTAGACAAAACAGATCCCAGCAAGGTCTCCACTGAGGTATTGCGTAAAGGTACGGTGAGATCATACGGTTTTTATAGCGCAACCCGCTATTATTTCCCTAAATTTAAAATTATCTACCCGAATTAACAAATATTTTGAAAGAGATTTAATCCTTCGGGTCATATTGCGCTGATTTTCTTCGAAAGACATTGTTTTCAAGGCAGTTAAAGTAAATCAACCATCTCCGGCTTTACAGCTTAAATGATTGTATATATTCTATGAACAGCTGACACATTCGTTCTCCTGAACTGCGAATAATTGTTGAAATTCAAATGGAAGCAGAATGTGTTCATTTAGAAGGAACTTCTTGTGAATGACTGAGGTGACCTTAAAAAAATGTTTTAAAGCGCAGAACAAGTTTCCAAAGCTTTCTTAATAAGTTAAACGAAATTTCAAAACAAGAACTATTTCCTTGGCTTCCGAATCGTTCTTCAAATTGGTGTTACCTCCCACTTTGGGGTGTATATTCTACATACATATTGAGAAGAGCAATGACAGTTCTCGAAAGCCTGTAGCAAAATCGTCACAATTTACCAAGTTTGTTGCCCAAGAAGAGTTTTATAAATATTATCGCCACGAAAGATTTAAATCAAGATACAGAAGCTATTTGTAACTGTATTAATACATTTTCTTACTTTGTAAATTATTTATAAGGATGTCGGTATTTTATACATCATCCAATATAAAATATAATAATTAATAACGATTTCAGTACATAAACAGGCACTTCACTGTGAATTACGAGACAAATTTCTGATTTTAAACTCCATGCAGAGACCAAAGGCATTTTATTATTTCAGAGTTTAGATGATGTCTTTTGTTTACCTATGCTATATTTAATTTATGTGGGCTGTGGTATGTAAATATTTCTGTTGTGAAACAAATAAAATTCACATGGCCACACGCCACAAACTATTGGTGTTCGCTTTCTGCATGGCTGCGGTTATGAACGGAAATATATATGCAACCCCGATAACTACACGTGAGAAAATAAACCAACAGTTCTCACCAATTCACTTCCGTCCCTGATTGTCGAATATTTTGCAGCCAGCTTGACACGGATGCAAAATTAAAATTAAAGTAACTGGCGCTAACCAAATAAATTACTCATGAACGCAATGGAACTTATCACACTGCACGCAAACACTATGCTTATAACAGTCAAGTAACACCGAAGAAAACCTTATTTTCAACGATACCTCAACTTGGATTGTTTGTTACTGGCCAGTAGTAGAGAATCAGATATAATAAAACAATACGTTGCCAATTCGGAACTGTTCGTTTGGACCTATAGTTACGAAGAAAACCCAGTCTGATATTTTAGGGAATCATTTAACATCGTGCTTGTGCTTTCTTGTAATAATTCCCTGGATCTACTCGTAAGAGTTAATCTGACAGTCTTCTTTTGTAGCTCCGAATCGGAAGAATTGTATTAGTGTTGCAAGAGAACTGCTTCAAGTACCGGACTTCAATATTATAAAAAAGTTAACAGCAGAAATTTTACTTTCTGTACCACGTACATAGTAGCTAGATAAGGTATTGGCTCCCATAAAAAAATTCGATGCGAGATATTTCACCGGTAATACACATTTTGAGGCCCTCTGAAGAGCATAACTCAAAAACAATAAGTCAGATTAAATATCAAACTGTGACAGAAAGTTTTTAAAGAAAACCTCTCACCCCAAACTACCCGTTACATAGAAACTTTTTCATTTTTTTATTTTATAAAACATGGTTCTAACGATTTTGTTTAATACCATATATTAACAATATTTATGACAAATAAAATGCATATCTTGAAATTTATGAAACTGGCTTATGAAGTACTGTTCATTCGGAAGGAAATTTGTATAATTTTGAACCGGTAAACGTACAGCGATAGACGAAAATTTACTACACAAAATATCTATTTAAAGCATACAATGTGTTTGCAATAACGTTTTTTGTGACATCAGGCGCTTTCCCAGGTATTCGTCATTCTTTTCAGGTCCTGCCTATTTTCGGCTGTTTTTCGCGATATCATGGAAAGCAATTTTAAGGCCACCGTATAGCGTCCAGTCCTTAAAACATTTGACTATCGCTGTTCCCTTTGTATCTATAACAAAATGTGTAATACAGCTATTTCCGGAACCGTTTATCTCGATTAAAATGAAGTGGATAGGAAAACAAACTTTCGTAAGAATAATTTGATATCCGCTAATAAGCGATGCAGGGTAGAGAAAGTCATGTGAATGTAACACATCAGATCAATTTGTTTATGACAGGTTATTCTCTGCAAACTCGCCTGTGTTCTCCCTTTTGTCTCCTCTTCTCTCTTCCATTCCTCATATGAACCATCTACCATCTGCTATCTCCCGTATCAAACTCCTTCCCCCTCCACAGTTCAGTTCAGTGAATCTTCAAATCCAGTGCTTCCGCGTCAAGTTTTTCTACCTTACGTTATCGCACTCCTCTCAAATCTCTTCATTAATCTCGTCTTTAGTTGTTTCTTCTACAGTCCACTTATTTTTTGCCGGTGCTCTTCTCTTGATTGTTTACCAGCCCACGTTACTGCCTATGGTACATACCAAACATCTGAAACTGTTTACTTGTTCCATTACCTCCAAAATTCGTGTGCCTTTTCCGGGTTACATTTTTGCCAAATTTCATTCACTGCTACTCGTTTTTAGTTCCATTTATTTGTTCCTCGTGACGTTTTTCTACCAACAGGGCTATATCAGCAGTTAATTTTATATGCTTTATTTTTCTTTCTCTCAGCCCCGCTAATCGCTTTTTCTGAAAACCGCTTTTCACCAAATTCTTCAAGAAAATGTTGAAGTACTGGAAGCCCTGTCATATGCAGGTTTTTATTCTACTACACATTTTCTCTTTTCCTGACTCTATTTGCAGATTATTTAGGAGCCCTCTCTCTTTGTATCCGCACAAATTACCTTCAGAATCTCATTAAGTTTGTCTTATTCTACTGTGTCAAATGTATTTTCCAGATTTATAGATCGTTGTACACATCTTATATTTGTATTAATACCGTTCACCAGCTCCTCGCAGGTGTATGCTGCAGGCTTGTGTCTTCTTGAAATTTAAATAACCTTCTGGTTAGTTTTCTATCTGGAGTGAATGATGCACTATTTTTTCATTTATTCACGCATTTAACCAGTTCAATGGGAATCGAATCAGCTACTGTTTGTTGCCGTAATTATTGACGGGAAGTTATAAATAATTAAGTAAAGAAATGATAGAAAGTTAAAGAAATAATTGCAATAAATAGTTTCCGTATTTTAAATCAATGTACAATCTAATAACCCTAAGTTGAAAAATTTGTCCGGAGAAAAAGGTCATTAGCGAGTCATGTTAAGCAAAGTCACTAGTAACAGCCGACTAGCGAACGCGTTAGTATAAAAGTTCCTGGACTGCAGTTAGAGATTGGCTTCAGTATGTTTGCTAAGTGACGTAGGCAAGAATTCTGTAAATTATAAAGGGGAATGAAATTCTGAGATCTGGGGAGGTTCCATGAAGAAACAGAGTCAGATACGCAAACTTAGAGTTTTATAATTGGACCGCAAGAGGAGGGACGTTGGTAACAGCGATAGTTAGTCGGAGTGTAGGTTAAGGAAAGGGTGTGCATTCTAAATCAGAGTCACTTATTTACTTAATGCTGTCACTTACACATGTGATGACCCTTGTGAATGTGATTTTCAGTTTAAGTAGTGCAGCGCCTAGTGATGCGCTTGAGTGAGCAAGATCTAGAGGCTATTGAGAGGGATCTTCCCGAATAGCATTTCTGCTACTTACTACAACAGACGCTTCACTTAATTATTGTTATAGAAGTAATTTAATTCGTAAATTCAACAGTCGGCGACTCTTCTCAAACTGAACATTTTAGGCAATATCAAAATGTATCAGCTAACTAAACTGATGTTATCCTTTCAAAATACACTCACGCATACTCTGAGATAACGAACTCATAGGTATACCACTGAGGCAGTTGGCGGACGAGACAACGCAGAACGAGCTACGAGATGACAACATAAAACTCATCAACAGAGCAAGCAACATTAAATGTTATAAGCATTTGAAGCAGGGAGTGGTATCAAAGTTGTCACACCGAAAACGGCTGCATGTTGCTTTTGTGTTCTTCAGTTCCCGAAGTCTAGTTCTGTTTATTCCATCAAATACATTCTTTTGTAACCTTTGCTACAAGTGTTTCACTTTCTATAGCCAAGCTCTTTGTTTTTTTATGTTTGTTTTAGTTTTATTTATGGACGCTCTTTAACTACTATGGTCCTTAGCGTCCCATTCTATACTGGGCGTGAAATACCGGTAATTTTTCTGAGGCCTCTTTATCAGGCTTGAGGTTCTTTTACGTGCCGTAAATCTACGACACGGGACCATCGGCTTTACCGGCCAAGCTCTTGGGTGAATTCCTCTCTCAAATAAGTGTTTTACATATTTCTTCCATATTTTCAATATTGTGTCTGTTGCTTCGTTATTAACGTTACCTAGTAAGTATTTGCGCTACTCTTGTGTCAGTAAACGACAGCTTAAGGAGCTACAATCGTTTTAGAGGGGATACCCAAAACTGGGTAAGAAAATTTTAATCCATGGTGTTGATGCTGAAGATAACGACGATTGAAATGGTGACGGTGGTGGTACTTGTGGCTAACGGATGATCAGCACAACCGAATATATTAATGCAATTTTGCAACATTCGCTGCCTGCTGTAACTAGAACTTTCAATATTTTGCTCGCTACCTGCTTTCGTATTCATAAGCTTGTATTTGCGTTACATCGTTACCTGTTTTACAGGTAAACTGGCTGTAGAGATGTGCGTTTGATTTGGCTGCCACACGCCCGTTTCTACGACTCACGCTAGGTGCATGGTCACATTTACCCGCTCGGTGGACTTTATTATTAATGCTGCTTCTTTATTTTTCTATCATAAATTTCGTCTTAAAGGCAAACATAAACGTTTAATGACTTATATTTTTGCTTATTCTTATTGTTACTCTGATTTCAAAATATACTACAAGAAAATAATTAAAATTATAATTTTTTGCAAATAAATGAATAAAAAAGCAAGTATTCACTTCTGAAGACGAAATTAGTGATTTTTTTGAAGCCTTGCATTTACTTAGCGAATTAATGAGGCACTTTAACAATTGAACTGATGGCTTACATGGATACCTTATTCCGGTTGGTTTTTCTTATACAATTAAAACTATTTCAGTGAGTGTTGCACTTTTTTGTCTACTTTTATTTTTTTAACTTTTGTTTTCATTGAATTACAAACGCACATGGCAACTAGGTACAAAGAGCGCCAAAGAAAATCTCACTGTACCTTGCGTCTACGTCACATTATTTATCTTGTACGTGGCCTTGTGAAACCATGGCCATTTCATTGGTTACTTTAGACTACTGTGCAAGGATGCGCCAGTCCTTCTGCTAATATTCTGCACCAATAACCACAACAAAGGTTACAAAACGGCGTAGAAACGAAATATATGTTTACGCTCTGGATCGTATTGGCTAAAAGAGAAAGAGGTAGAGTGAGTGCATTCAATTTGTCATACAGGCCTCTTATCGTGATAGGTAGCCCTTATCGGCTAGTGCAGGACACACCTTTGATTGGGTTAAAAGCTAAGGGGAAAAGTTGATGAGCGCCCAGGTTAGCGAAATGTAGAATGTGCAGTGTGAGAAGATTTTCAAATTAAAGCTTGAATGATATTCATTAAATACATAGCAATACTTTATAACAAAAAATAAACAGAACTGTAATCTCACAATGGTATCAATGCTTGTTGCTGCATAGAAGCAAACATAACTAAATAATAAATAAATAAAGCAGCATGTTTTCCCTCTATTTCAAAATAAAGTTGGTTAATATACATTTACTAACATATTGCTGATCATAGGAATACAACAGGATTTTAGACAAAAATATAATCCAATTTTATTGCCATAATGTGTATGTCATATTCGGTAAACCATATACATAGGTATAATATTTACCTGTAGTTTCTAAACACGATCAGTCAGTTATAGCAAAACAGTATTTTGCATTTAGTAAACGGATATCATCATTTGCGGATGTTTTGCGGGAGTGTCCACTTTTTGACGAGTATATAGACCGACTTCCCCACTTTCCTGGAATATTTTTATCCAGTATTTTACTACAAAAGCTCTTTTATGCACTCTCGTTGCAATTGCTGTAAACGTGCGACCAGCCTCCCACATACCCACGATACGTCCACGAGTAATTTCGCTAATTGAGGCAGTATTTTTAACACTTAAATGATTTCAGTCTAATTATATAATATAAAATATAACAACCCACCTTAAAGCAATATGTGTATAAAGTAACATAAAATGTATGTAACAGTCATTGTATTAATGTTTATATTATTATGTACATGTTTAATAATGTTATGTGAATGTATTACGTAATTTAATAACGTAGAAGCTGTGAGAATATAGGTCAAAAGTTGCTAACAATGAGGTAGCAATGAGGTAACCTGTAGGCAATAATGAAAGTATCAATGCTACTAGTAATTCTTGGAGCAACTATAATGTAATTTCTTAGACAGTTTATGAATAGCCAATCAACAACCAGAAAAACCTGAAAGCTAAATGTAAGTATTCTATTGGATTAGGAATAGCCAGAGACTTGAAATAGAAGAAGTTTGCAAATTCAGGCGGTAGAAATCAGTTCAGTTGCTAGTAGACAGCGTTCCTAACTGGACGCGAGACGCATCCTCGAGAGGTTTAATACGTATTCAGTGTGAGACAAAAATTCAATACGGCGAGAATATTATAAATTTTACGTGTTTAAAAGTGCAATTAATTAAATAATCTCACAGATCTCTATATCAGTGAAGTGTTATTTAGTTGTGTGAAGAATTAATAAATGGAGTCAAGTAAAAAATTATAATCTGTGTAAGCCTACATTCTTTAGCCGCATCACATCTTGTTCAGAGATACATGTTTCTACAAAATTAATACTGACGCAGCCGAGGCAAACATAAATAAATATACTTTTTAAAGAAAAAAAAAATATAAAGTTGATTCTTAAACATTGGGGCGAAGGCTACCGAAAACTTTGTACCGTACGTGGTTGCAACTACTTCAAGTTCGGCTCCCCAACATGACAATAAACATGTTTTGGTTTCAGTAACACCAGAAAAAGCAAACGCACACCTCCCCTCTTTTCCCCCTTATTGCTGCGTTATCAAGTCACCACGCTCTGCGATAGGTATGGTGAAGGACAAAAGACGATACAAAATCCCCGAAGATTTTTTTTTTTTTGGTGTTGTTTGTACATGTTTATGGCTGCTTGTTGTTTTATCCACCGATACAGACCAAAATGGGATATGTGCCCGTGAAAGCTTCCGCCTTTTCTTGGGTAGTTAGCTTCTCGTTGGGTTCATGATATACCCATGTTCATTTTATAACACTGCTATTTCCTATCTGTAAGCCATCAATAGGGCTGCAACATCAGAGTCGCTACATGGAGGAAAGCGTATAGAATAGGAAGATAAAGGTGAAGCGATAAGGGCTGACATTGACCTCACGTGGTACAGTCTATACAAGAAGAATTGCGCATGTCTCCCGAACATATATACTTTATTTCTGCAATATTATTTATAACATATACAACTTACTTATATAACTGAAATGTCTTTATTAAATCATTAATGAAAGCGCTACGTTATAATATGCATGGGATAAGATTTTATGTCAGTTTATTGCATTGAATTACAACTCGCAACTTTGTATCCTGTAGTTTACATAAATACATCCGTAGAAATAAATGCGGCGCATAGTTCTTCATTAAACGTTTGATTTGATAGAGGTGACCTTTGGTGCAGCAGTTTATACTCACATTCTCAATACAACGTTTGTATGTTTCTGTGTTGATATGTCTTCGCACAGTACTCGATCTACTATGCGCTGAAGCAATTGTGCTATTGCACGTTTGTAATAAAGATTTTCATTAATATTAGATAAAGCATTTTCCCCATACTTCAATATATAGTTTTGCAACGTTGTGGACTTTCATACCCTTTAGCATTTCGTCCACATGAACACTGTGCGGCGATACACTTGACTCAACTGTATACAGGTAACCCTCTCGTTGTAAACAGCCGACTACAGGACGCCTCTAAACAAACGTAACGACTCCGATGTCGCAGTTGCATGAATCGCAGTTTTCTGTCAAACGATAGAACGTCAAACGAAATTATTTGGCATAGTGGAGATTCGAAACTACAAGTAGTCGTTATTCAGGAATCAAATAGGCACAACCTGGGACACTCTAAACTATAGGTAACATGTTTTTACCTCCTGTTTTTTTTTGGGCGATGATGACCTTAGCAGTTTAGCGCCCTTAAACCGCATCTCATCATCATCATACCTCCTTTTTTCCGCGTATTAATTATTATGTTTGCTGTACTCGTTCTCTTGGCCCCTAGATCTTGTTTATTTCCATAATTTTATTTCTATATCTCGCCGGTCTCATTTTCAACACTACCAAGTATCGTGATTTCCCGTTTCTGTTGCTGTAACGCCCATTCCTTTTTCATTTTCTCTCCTCTTGTCCCATTTTAGCCTTTATTTCCTCAGCAGAATGCTTCCTGAATCAACGACAACGTTACTCTTTAAACGTTTGAAACATAGGCTTATTTGATTTTGGTCCTTTAGCCGTTTCGACTGTCAGTTTGAACAGGGCAAGAGGTAGGGACGAAAATACGGGTAATTGTGAAGTGAGTGTAACACGCTCCAAACACATCAAAGTGACCAGAGAAAAAATGTGGTAAAAAGAAAAAAGCGAGAAAAGGCAACAAAAATAAGGATGGTGCTTGACAGGAAGTTGCTACTGCTCACTTCCGCAATACATGACTATCTCTCTACCTAAACATAACTACCGGAATACCGTTGTTTCTTTGCTTCCTTTCTTCTCTCACCTCTAGTGAGAGAGAATAACTCCTCTGCACTTACTACCTTGCTCACCTGACAATGTAGTGAAAGCTACATACCTCCTTAAAACAATTAAACTAGAATATATAAACCGATAAAGAAATTTTTAGACAGTGTGATATGCATAATGACTGAATCAAACTGATAAATCTTGTTACATTCAAATGACTTTCTCCCAAACTCTTCTATAAATTATCATTTCAAAGGCTCATTCTTCTATTTCTTCACGTTAATCGTGGTAAACATTTGCACAAATGGTTTTACACATTTCGTTGGGAAAACAAGAGAAATACGGTAGCGTAAGCGATAGTCAAGCGATAGTCAAGCCTCTTAAGGGGACAAGGTACTCTGAAATGGTCAAAAAGAACATTTTTTGTTTTAGACATCAGTATAATCGCTATTATTTTCAGTTTCAGAAAATATATACTTTTTGGGAGCTTTTAGTACCATTTAAATGCTAGTCTGCATTTCCTTAAAGCTGTCATGCTATGCCCCCTTTTAGAACATTTTTGTATCTTTCAACAACGAACGACTATATCATGCCCAGTGAGTAGTTTAGTAATTAAAAATAGAGGCCAGGACCAAGAGAAGGCAATCAGTAAAGGTGAAGCAATCTAGGAATGAAGATTCAGATGATTATAACCCTGGAATGTATTGACGTGTGTCAGAATTGTAATGTTCAAACTTTAAATTCAGTATTCTCCAAACAACATTTCTGGATACTTTTGTACCTTTTTCTCAGAAAGTATGGAACGTAGAGAGCTGAAATTTTCAGTATATGTATATAACATACAGGTAAACGTTTTAACCACAATCATAATTTTATAATGCATATTAGTGATATTAAGAAAGCAACAACATTGCAAAATTTCCACATTTTTACTTTTTTGACTTTGCAAATAATTTGTGTTCAGTTTCAGTGAAATGATATACATTACTAAATAATTGAGGTTCAGAAGATAGCTGATTATAGTAAGAACAAGCATGCAATAATATGGTTCTGTATTGCGAGTAGTATCAGAGAAAATGCTACATGAATTTACATGTTTTAAAAGTAAATTTTATTATTTTTCTGCTGAATGAAATAATTTTACGGACCCAATTACATTAGCTATCAATGCAAACAACAACCTGGAATAATTTAATAATTTTCATGATGTATAGAATAATTCATCAAAAGTTCAGAAAAAAGCATTGAGAAGTTTAAGAGCAGTGGTAACTTAACACACTTGAGGTGTAATTTCATGTGTTCAGAGTACCTTGTCCCCTTAAAAGCGGGTTGCCATATGGTGACTTTGAGATTTCGTTCTTCGACCACGAGTAAAAATAAGCAAATAGCAAAATATCAGTTTGAAAACGCATTTCACTATTCAGTATAATGATAAAGGATATATCAAAAATGTATAACGCCATAAAAATGTATAAGACATAATTGTGCTTAATGGGATGGCTTTGTTTATCTCTTATGGTTTACAATTATACAAAATTCATTCAGAATGAATAGAACTTCACAGGCTACTGTCAGAAACTTCAATACACACATTTTGTTTGTAAATATCTTAAACATATCTATGATTTAATCAAACTCGTTACAGCCATTTTGGTGGAAATCAACAAGCATTTTGCATGTAAAGGGTAGCTGTAATTTGGAGAATTTTCTCTAAAATCTTCGTGACGCATCCTTGGAGGGTGTTCAACTTAAATACTAAGTTTGCTATTTAGCCGACGTTTTGTTTTTGAGCTGTTCATATGACCTTTTCCTAAAAATGCTTTTTTGGAACCAAGGAGCCTCTAAACGTGTATTCTTTTTGTGAATTTTCAGTATAGAATTTTTTAGTAGAATACAGTATTTCCACTTTCTTTTTATGGTCCTATTCATAACAGGCAATGTTCAGAGTAAAAGTAAATAAAATTAAAATTTACATAAAGTCACGGAACTTATAACACATAAACTAATAAAAACGAACTTACTAAGACAAGTAATCAGGAATTTAAATGTGGCATATCTAAAAAACACTAAAGGCAGAGCTGGATGTTAAGAGAAGCATTGGTCCGAAATTGGCTGGATCAAATTCAGGTGAAAATAGGCAATTGTGAGAAAGTGGTAATAAGTTATAAAGGAGGTTAAAATTAAGCTCTAAGAATTGTAATGTAGAAAACAATATTGCTGCCACATCTATTTTAGTCGAATACAGTTTTAGGCATCATGCCTTGGATGCGATTTTGATGTAGCTGCAAGCGGAAATAGAAATCTAAACGGCGTTTCACACAAAATGTGGTATAAACAGTAAAACGATGTGAAATTTCATGAAAGAAATGTTGGTTCCAATTGCGAAATTTCCATCACATAATACGCTTATTATATACAGTAAGTAAATACTATATACAGGGATGGATAAAATCATTTTCGTTACTTTTTAAAAAAATCATGGGAAAATCTCTCGAAATTTCAGGTCAGCATCTGTGAATTAAAAGTGAGGTGTTGTCTTTCACATAGTTAGGACTTTAATCTCGCTTAGGGTAGGATCAGTGAAACATGAACGAACTCTCAAAGGGAAAATTTGTCATCTGGGCTTCACACTGACATCTCTGCGTGCGAGCCTTTAGCTTCATTCCATCATTAGCCACATCAAGTTCTAGATGCCAAGAGTACGCTGATAAGCAGGTATCTAGCAATGAGAACTACCATTTCAAATCTCATCTACAAATGTGTCTGTGTGTGTGTTTCCTCTAGTTAAGCGCAATGGTTATTAAACACATAGATAACAATATTATTTTAATTTTGAACTTTTATTTTAATTCGTTTTTGCTCATGCATAAAAACTACATTCTTCTTCTTTTTTTGAAAATAAGCATTAAATTAATAAACATTGTTAAATGAAAAACCAATAAAATAAATAAGTTAACTTAATATGGATGCACGAAACCTTCGATTTTAGTACTACCACGAGTTTCTTGTTCATCTGTTTCACGGCTGAAGGACCATGAGGTATGTTACGGCTAAGGTGGATTGTGCATTTTGGAAATTTTATTCGTGATGTTCGATGGGCCTGCTGGGGCCCTCTGCTGATGGCCACAAGGTCTCGTTGTCACAGGGACCCCTGGGGGCATGGGGATTAGGCAGTGTTAACCGGCGCGCCAGGATGCGCTCCATCTGGAATATATGCTTGTGTACATCGTCGTTCCGATCTGATCACCTTTTGGATCTCTCCCTTATCCCTCCCCCTAGGAATCAGTTGGAAGCAAAAAGGACCGCTGTGGCCTACTGGCGGGCTGTACTCCAGTTCCTGGAGACTCCCCCGTCTGTCTTCTACTCCTATCCCTGTTTACTCGTTGCCTATAATAATCGTAGCATTCCCTTTCGCTTGTCTCATGCCTACGGTAAGACTCGACGATTCCAAAGTATACTCTTTTTCACTGTTTCTGATTCCTTGTAGGTACTTGAAGAAACAAGATGCACAAGGACTATTTCACCGCTTACTTTATTGGGGAGAACTTCCGAGCATTGGACTCTGTTTAGTCTGTAAGCATTCGCGGTTTCTTCCCCTTTCTTTTGTTCTCTCTCAGCCCGGAGCTCTATCGAAGGCTAAACGGCCACACTATCTGTTAGACGCTGCAACAAGTATTACCAATATTAAAATAATTACAGATTCGTAGTAATAAACCATTGAAACACTGTTAACCAAGTTTTCAACATATAATACATTAATTGATAAACTGTATTAAAGGAAATGGAAAGGAAATAGGATAATGATAAAAATAAAAGAAGAAAAATTAAATAGTATTTTATGCGTGTATCAGTAACTTTCCACCCACACATATGTACTCATACATGCATACGTACAGACCTAGAGGAAAACTAATAGGAAAAGTTAAAATATAACAAATGCTGCAGATTACAAAAATTCCCTGGTGGACCCGCTTATCATTTATTGACCAGTAATTCACTGACACTAGAAAACTCAACTCCAGAGAAAGCAAATCGGCGTAAAGCATCGCGCCGGCGCTGACGAGATTTCGGGCAGAATACTTCGGTAACGCCGCGTACAAAAGGTCTGGAAGGAAAATTCCTCCCAGTAAGTTACGGTCCTTGTGAACTCGTTCTATTACAAACTGAATTTTTATGTTAAGTTTTAACAGCTAAGAAAAAACAATTTGATACATATAGAAATCAGAATAATAATGCATTATCTGTGTGTACTGCGAACACAGCGTGAGCGGAAGTTTGCAATGTTTTCCGAAAAGGACTTCTGCCTGCTATTCCTTTCCCCTCACTCTCTCTTTTATTGTGTTTTTTATTTTATTTTTTTTGTTTCTTTTGTTTTTGTTTATGTGTTTGTTTCATTTGTATAGCACCTTTTAATTTTTGTGGCCTAATGGGAGATTTGATATTAGAAACAATTAAATCGTTGACTGTAGATGTTTAAACTGCAAGTGTTTACTAATTTCATTACGAAACGCCCCTACTCACACGTTCACACTTCCAGACTCTGCGGAAGGTAAGGAAACACGTGTAGCGAGAAATGCGGTCGGCAAAAAATACGGTCTGTGGAAAAAGCGGTCAACTTCTGTAGCAGGTACCCAAAATTGAAGTGGGGTGCTTTAGAAATTACGTCTGTGAAAAACGCGGTCCACTTCAAGATCAGGGACACCAAAAGGGATGTGGGGTGCTGTAGAAGCTACAGTCTGTGAAAAAAACAGTTAACTTGTACAGAGGTACACGAGAGGGATGTGGTGTGCTTTAGAAGCTACAGTCTGTGAAAAAAGCGGTCAACTTGTACAGCAGATACACGAAGAGGGATGTGGTGTGCTTTAGAAATTGCGGTCTGTGAAAAAAGCGGTCAACTTGTACAGCAGGTACACGAAGAGGGATGCGGTGTGCTTTAGAAGTTACAGTCTGTAAAAAAGCGGTCAACTTCTACAGAGGTACACGAAGAGGGATGCGGTGTACTTTCGAAGTTACAGTCTGTGAAAAAAGCGGTCAACTTGTACAGCAGGTACACGAAGAGGGATGCGGTGTGCTTTAGAAGTTACAGTCTGTGTAAAAAGCGGTCAACTTCTACAGCAGATACACGAAGAGGGATGCGGTGTGCTTTAGAAGTTACAGTCTGTGAAACAAGCGGTCAACTTCTACAGAGGTACACGAAGAGGGATGGGGTGTGCTATAGAAATTACAGTCAGTGAAAAAAGCGGTCAACTTGTACAGCAGGTACACGAAGAGGGATGTGGTGTACTTTAGAAGTTACAGTCTGTGAAAAAAGCGGTCAACTTGTACAGCAGGTACACGAAAAGGGATGCGGTGTACTTTAGAAGTTACAGTCTGTGTAAAAAGCGGTCAACTTCTACAGCAGATACATGAAGAGGGATGCGGTGTGCTTTAGAAGTTACAGTCTGTGAAAGAAGCGGTCAACTTCTACAGAGGTACACGAAGAGGGATGGGGTGTGCTTTAGAAGTTACAGTCTGTGAAAGAAGCGGTCAACTTCTACAGAGGTACACGAGGAGGGATGCGGTGTGCTTTAGAAGTTACAGTCTGTGAAAGAAGCGGTCAACTTCTACAGAGGTACACGAAGAGGGATGTGGTGTGCTTTAGAAGTTACAGTCTGTGAAAAAAGCGGTCACCTTGTACAGAGGTACACGAAGACGGATGGGGTGTGCTTTAGAAGTTACAGTCTGTGAAAAAAGCGGTCAATTTGTACAGAGGTACACGAAGAGGGATGGGGTGTGCTTTAGATGTTACAGTCTGTGAAAAAAGCGGTTAACTTGTACAGAGGTACACGAAGAGGGATGTGGTGTGCTTTAGAAATTGCTGTCTGTGAAAAAAGCGGTCAACTTGTACAGCAGATACACGAAGACGGATTTGGTGTGCTTTAGAAATTGCGGTCTGTGAAAAAAGCGGTCAACTTCTACAGCAGATACACGAAGAGGGATGCGGTGTGCTTTAGAAGTTACAGTCTGTGAAAAAAGCGGTCAAATTGTACAGCAGGTACAAGAAGAGGGATGCGGTGTACTTTATAAGTTACAGTCTGTGTAAAAAGCGGTCAACTTCTACAGCAGATACACGAAGAGGGATGCGGTGTGCTTTAGAAGTTACAGTCTGTGAAAAAAGCGGTTAACTTCTACAGAGGTACACGAAGAGGGATGTGGTGTGCTTTAGAAATTACAGTCTGTGAAAAAAGCGGTTAACTTGTACAGAGGTACACGAAGAGGGATGCGGTGTGCTTTAAAAATTACAGTCTGTGAAAAAAGCGGTTAACTTGTACAGAGGTACACGAAGAGGGATGTGGTGTGCTTTAGAAATTGCGGTCTGTGAAAAAAGCGGTCAACTTGTACAGAGGTACACGAAGAGGGATGGGGTGTACTTTAGAAGTTACAGTCTGTGAAAAAAGCGGTTAACTTCTACAGAGGTACCCGGAGAGGGATGCGGTGTGCTTTAGAAGTTACAGTCTGTGAAAAAAGCTGTTAACTTGTACAGCAGGTACACGAAGAGGGATGCGGTGTGCTTTAGAAGTTACAGTCTGTGAAAAAAGCGTTCAACTTGTACAGAGGTACACGAAGAGGGATGCGGTGTGGTTTAGAAATTACAGTCTGTGAAAAAGCGGTTAACTTGTACAGCAGGTACACGAAGAGGGATGGAGTGTACTTTAGAAGTTACAGTCTGTGTAAAAAGCGGCTAACTTGTACAGCAGGTACACGAAGAGGGATGGGGTGTACTTTAGAAGTTACAGTCTGTGAAAAAAGCGGTCAACTTCTACAGAGGTACACGAAGAGGGATGCGGTATGCTTTAGAAGTTACAGTCTGTGAAAAAAGCGGTCAACTTCTAGAGCAGCTTCACGAAGAGGGATGTGGTGTGCTTTAGAAACTACGGTCTCTGAAAAAAGCGGTCAACTTCTAGAGCAGGTACACCAAGAGGGATGTGGTGTGGTTTAGCAATTACGGTCTGTGAAAAGCGGTCAAGTTCTAGAGCAGCTACACGAAGAGGGATGTGGTGTGCTTTAGAAACTACGGTCTCTGAAAAAACCGTCAACTTCTAGAGCAGGTACACCAAGAGGGATGCGGTGTGGTTTAGAAATTACGGTCTCTGATAAAAGCGGTCAACTTCTAGAGCAGCTACACGAAGAGGGATGTGGTGTGCTTTAGAAACTACGGTCTCTGAAAAAAGCGGTCAACTTCTAGAGCAGGTACACCAAGAGGGATGCGGTGTGGTTTAGAATTTACGATCTGTGAAAGAAACGATCAACTTCTGGAATAGGTACACGAAGAGGGATATGGGCTGGTTTAAAATTGCAATTTGTGAAATAAGCAGTCAGTCCCGTTCACTTTATGTATTGCTGAATATTAGCAGTTATATTGAATAGTGAGATATAACCGTATCTTCAAGTTTAATTTAAAAGTACCTCGATTAAAAGTACCAATTATCAGTACACTTTTGACTTTGAATGCCAAATTATTTATAACCCACCATTATTGGCCTATTTAAAATAAGTTTGATAAGCTTTTTTATTACTTTTTACTTTCTCTACCACATACTTAATAGGCAGAGACAGTATTCCATTCAACCCAAAATATTTGATACCGAGATTTCAAAGGAAATATATGCCTGTGTTAGATTCCTTTAATCAAAAAAAGAAGTTTTATAAACAAAGTTCATGTGTGGGTGTATGTGTTTGTAAACAGCATAACTCAAAAATGAAAAACCGGATAAATGTCAAACTTGTAATTTAAGCTCACTACCTTCCAAAGATTCTACACGAAGGTTTTAAAAAAATCCCCCATATCAAGCTACCTTTTCGATGAAACATTTTTCGAAATTTTTGATTTTCTAAAAAATGGTTCTAACAATTATGTTTAAAACACCATGTATTAAAGATATATGCATGATAAAGAAAATCTATGTCTTATATTTTCTGGGAATAGCTTGTGAAGTCCTTTTCATTCGGAAGGAATTTTATATAACTTTATATAACTTGCAAGTGTTAAGCGGTAGATGAAAACGTACTATACAAAAATGTTTATCTCTTTAAACTACACAATTTATTTTAAATAAGCTTTTTATGGCATAATCCATTTCTGAGGTATCCGTTATTAAAGATTCGAATTATTCATTTCTTGGTTATTCTCTTAAAGTCGTTTCAACATTCAGTTGTTTCTGGGGATTGCATGGAAACAGTCTGGAATTTTAAGGCAGCATATAGCGTCCAGTTATTAAAAATATTTTAAGTATTACTGTTCTTTTTGTATCCCAGCAAAATTTGTAATATAACTATTTCTGTAAAAGCTTATACAAATTAAAATGAGGTGGATAGAAAAATAAACTTTCGTAATGCACTAATAAATGGTAGAAGGTAGAAAAAAATTATGTGAATGCAACGCATCAAATTTGTTTTAGAAGTATATTAAAACTGCTCCTCTTGATTTCGTGTGATATGTCTGCTTCTTCACCTCTAAATAGACGTCATGGTGTGCTCCTTACGGATGTTCCGATAGTCTCAAAATATCACTTCTCTTACTTCCGCAACATTTCTCGGACCATATACACAGTATAATAACCAGCTAATGTTTTCCTGTACTTCGGTATGCTAACTTTCAAGTAGTAATCGCTTCCACTACAACTACTCGTTCACTCTCAGTGAAACACAAGTGGTCAAAACAGTTATGATATGTGATTTCATACATGTGCTTGCCTGATATGCAGTGTAAGATATCCACCCGGTTTTTTTTCGCATTCTTGGATTTTCATGAAACCCAAACCAATCCTAATCAGGTATTAAACAATCCTTTGACCGCTTAATTCGTAACATTTCTTTTAACTGTTTATTTCGTTGACCACTTTTTTTGTCTTTTCTTAATGTTTTTTTTTTATTATTGTCACCATGTTTTTTCTGTTTTCTGTTTACCGCAATACTGTTACACATACAACACACAAACACCCACGCCCATGGCGGGACTCGAACCCGTGACCCTTAGCTTGTCGGAGCGCCGAAGCTAAACGCTCCAGCGACCACGGCTACGAGGGCCAGCAATCCTCATTAAAGAAAAATCCCCAGCCCAACAGGTAATCGGGCCCGGGACCTCTGAGTTGAAAAGTCAGAATCCTTACCACTCGATTACAGAGGCAGTCTTTTCTTTCTTTTGTCGGCGTACAAGTAAACTTCATGATGTACGTGGAACTTCAACTCAAGAATATCCAATAAGACAGTTACAGCAGCGAAACCAAGTTGTAATATCCCGACTACGAATTGGGCATACCAAACTGACACACTCTTATTTGTTAAATAGAAGCTCTCCACCAATTTGTGAAACATGTAAAACAGCATTAACAGTAGTACATATTATACTAACATGTCCAAAATTTGAAAATCGACGTAGTCAGGTTGGTATGCCCAGAAATATTTCTGCAGCACTCAATGATGCAACTTTCATCCAGAAAGTAATTACTTTTCTTAAATTAATTAATATATATCAATACATTTAACCAAATTGTAACCTGTATGTATGTATAATGTGTAAGTATTGTACTGTAATCCAATAATGTAAACAACTGTACATGAAAGGTCGTGATAAAACCTAGGAAGGTTAAAACTACCCTAAATAAAGCGTTTTGAAACAAAATAACTCCGTTGTTGAAACTCTCAGATAAATGTTCAGGAAATCCAGAGTGCCAGTACAAAACCCTTTACTTTTAAACGAATGATGTTGAGAGCGTTTGCATGGGGCGTTTAAGGATTCGCTTAAATACAAATTTTAAGCTAGATCTGAAGAGGATCTAGCATCTTTGATGAGTTAGTTTCAGTTTTCTCTACAACATCTCGTACTTAGTATTCTTGAGATGCCAGAATTTAAAAATAATCCAGCAGTGACTAGAATTTAAAGATAAAAATATGAATACAGAAAGAAGAACACAATAAGAAAAGAGGGGAGCTACACGACTAAACTTGGGAAGCGCCTTGGGCTTCTATTTTCATTCTAATAGCGGTCTGCGTGGAAGAGAAAGGATGTGACGTTGAAGGGGAAACGAGAAGGGACTCCTTGATATAAAGAATGGACGACCGCCACCATTACTTTTAAAGTCGACCCATGTCTTCAGCAGATGTCGATTAATGCGAGAGACAATTTTATGGCGTGGAAGATCGGAAAGAAAGTAATTTCTTACTTCTGGACGAGATTGCACTACATATTCTTCTCACTGAGTTGTCACCAAATTTGCAGCTTCAAACTTTGTTGTCCTGTTACGTGCTGTAAAGAATGGGCATTTTCGTTTAAGAATTATCACAATGAAGTAGGTGCAGTTACACTCAAACAAGTTTGCGGGTCTTCTAGATCGTAACAAGCATTTTTACTTCCCGCAAGGTTGTCTTGAAGCAATACACAGTACTAGCCACGGAAAATCTAATACGATAACTCATGAATGTAATAAGACATCTAATTCACAGCTTCTCAGCATCAACACATTAACAATTTCTTTCTTTAATATTTTTGTTTTAAGTTTTACGTGTCATTGTACGTATAATAATTAAGAGGATGCTAAAAACACATATTCATAATGTACTTATGGTAGACAACAAGTATATAACGCTATAACATATAAAATATAATATAAGAGGAGAAATTCCATTGTTAGCTATATAACCAATAATATAAAATTACTAGAAATGCAGTAGTATCTACGTAAGCATGTAACGAACCTTGGATTCATAATTAAAACAATGGAAGTCTGTAAACACACACTTGGATGTTATTGGATAGTAGCACCAATCAGGTACATTGATACATACCTATGATTCAAATACGTACGCTAAGAAAACGGTTGAAGGGAACGCTAACAGAAGCTTGTCAGTCTTCGAGCAGGAAGGTAGAGTATAAGCTCGTATCTAAATAAACGCTAAAACCACGAATTTAACGTTTAACATTTATATATATTTTAACATGACAAAGGTGATAGTGAATTGTGAATATGTACATGTGGTTTATCTAAAATATAGGATTGCCTCATAAGTTCGTTCGCTTTTCGCTAGTTTCAATCACTAAGAACGCCTGGGAACACACCTCACCCGTAGCATAGCTACGACAGTATAGTTGCCGAACTTTCCGTTTAATAACTTTAAACAGAAGGTCGTTCAAAAGATAAAAAACTACGGCAGTTAGGTTTTCTAACCAAACTATTTATTTCCTGCAGTATACACCATTATTGTCGACAATATATTGCCAAGTTCCTGTCTATAGTAGCATGAGCTAAATTGAGACTAATGCCAACACCCAAGTTGTAACTCGTGGATTGTTGACTATCGTTTCATGATTCTTTCCACGTCCGTAACCATTGGCCGTCCAGACCGAGGTTTGTCTTTTAGGGAGAAATTCCCAGCTCCAAATCGACTAAACCACTTTTGACATGTTCGCTTCGTTACTGCATCTCCCTGTAGACAGCACAAGTTTTCTGCCCGCATTTTGAGGCAGATACTAAAACACCATAAGATGTTGGAAATGATACTTTTTGCTTTCCATAGTTTGTAAACACAAGTTCACGCCGTTCTATCCAACGTCAGTCACAAACACTGACATATTCAATAGTGAGTTTGGTTGTTGTTCTCTTAGTTGTAGGGGTGGTTAGGCAACTAGGATAATTTGAGTGTACAGAGGGTTCAGGATTTTCAGGCGCTGTAGATGGAACTTGCAAGCAAAACGAACGAACTTATGAGACAACCCAATACAAGTGAAATAGTTAACAGACTACGTGTGTGGAAAATATTTTAACATTCTCCATACCTAAACCTGACAAGACACAATTGCTCTCCGACTCAAAATACAGCAGCCGTGGTGCAATTATAAAATAATAATTACAACATACTAACACACACACACAAGAATACAGATATACGATCATCAGATTCCAGTCTACGAGAACGTCGTGATACATTACAAGAGTACGAGCATCAAGACGACCTATGGTACGTAATGCAGCATCCATCATCATCAACGTAGTGGGTCCTACCAAGGAGGAACCGCTACACTCTTCCCATTTGAGCCTGTCCAACCCTCATTTTTACTTTCTCTGCCACCTACCTATAGTAGGTAAGAGGTAGTATTGCATTTCACTCAATTATTCCATGTCGACATTTCACTGGGGATACATATATTGATAAATCCCTTAACTCCCCCACCCCAAATAGAAACACGTCCGTGTATATGTGTGCGTGTGCGCATGTGTGTGTCAGCGAACAGCGTAACTCAAAAACCAAATTTCGGATAAATATCATGGATGCGACACGAATATTTTCAACAAATTCTCCTAACTCTGAACTACCCTTTACATGGGAGACTTTTTTCTCGAAATTTTCAATTTTCTAAAAAATGGGTCTAACGATTTGAAATAAAATATCACGCGTTTAAAATATTTACATGATAAATAAAATGTGGGTCTTGAATTTTCTGGGAATAGCCTTGAGGTTCTTTCCATTTTGAAGGAACTGTAATAATTTGGTGTAACTAGTAAACCACTAGAGATAGACAAACACGTGCTAAACAAAATGTGCAGATATCATTAAAACACTCAATTTATTTCAAATAAATTTTTGTGGCATCAGCAATTTCAGAGATGTCCGTTCTACCTTTTGAATTTGGAATACTTTGTCATTTTTAAAGATTTTAGTGCTTCTCTCGATATCGTGGAAAGAGTATGCAATTTTAGGGCCAAAATATAGCGAGCCGGTTTTTAAACATCTATTAATTCGGTTACCTGTATCTCTCATTTACCTTCAACGAAATGTTAATGAATCTATTTCTGTAAATATTTATCTCAATGAATGTTAAATAGATAGAAAAATAAGTTTTCGTAAGACCCACTCTGAATCATATATTTCTGTTAAAATAGGCTAAATGTTTTATAACAAGAGCACAGCGAAAACAGCAGACTTTGTACAACATTAATAATGGCCTAGAGAACTGATTTCCAAAGGAGCAGGCAGCTTACACAATATGGCATCTAATACCATACAGTTTTTATCATCCTTTATATTTTGAAATCTTTCTTCCCTCTGCATTAACAACCAAAATATCAATTATTCATTATTATTTCCCCTAGAAACTAAGACATTTGAACTTTAACGATGCGTTCATTTACGATTTTGTATACGTATTAATGGGCTGGAAAGAATCGGGATGTGCTTTGCGGTATAATTGTACTCTATCAGAATGATTCTCTTTTGGGTATAATAGTGAAACATCTTTGTGAGCACCAAGTTATGGCAGATAGCAAGCATTAAAGATTTTGCCACCGAATTATCAAAAGCTTCTGCGGAAAGCACGTTTATCGGAAATGTACTTTGAAGATAACCGCACGCAAGAGAGAGAAAGAGATACGGAAACCATACCGCGTACCAAAAGGTCGGTCCGTTTATTCACTGCAGGGCTTCCGTTGTTCTCAATATTGCTCGCATATTATCGCATAATTACCTTAAAAGTATCCCAGATATTTTGTAATTTACTCACTAATGGCCTTTAATGTTCAATGTCGTAGAAAGCATGGCTTCTGGGAGATTATGACATTTTAGAGACACTCAAGGATTCCTTCTTTCAAAAGAGCTGGCTCATAAGGTGCCTATTGTTATACACCGGGGTGAAAAAAAAGGTTTTGCAGCTAAAATATTACATTTAGTTACCCCGACATAAACATTGGGAGACGTAGCTACAGAGGCAAACGAGAGATACCAGGTACTTGCTGCACAAATCTAAAGCGGGCGTGGGATATAAATAATACATAAATTCACATTTAATTCTCGTTTGTTATAAAGTTACCTTGGTGCAGCTACATAATTTCCAAAAGATTACAGACAAACATTGGGGGAAGATGCCCCACGCGCACACACGGCAACACGCATTCCTACATACAACCACACACTCTGAAGATATCCACTCGACTGACGCTACTGGTGACGCCACGTTATCAAACAAAGAGGCTCGTCTCTCAACTTGCCTTCACTCCCCCTGACTAGGAAAGTTATGGAAATGCCGCGCCGGACAAGAATTCAACCCACAAACGAAATAATTAGTTCAACAATGTCATTCTACATAGCAATAATGTATCCGACGCGACAATGCACACACATACGCTACACTATAACGGGTAGGTTATAAGTAGTAGCGGCTCTAAGTATACAGTTTGGTTGTTCACAAACTTTTAATCAGACAGCCTAAAAATGTGAAATACCATTGATGCATAATAATTATGGTTATGAACAAATTTATACATCTGCAGCCGCTCGTAATAAAATAATAATAAATAACTTGTCTTACAAAAGAAAGGCATTTAGGAGTTTTTGGGTGTTGTCGTTATGTGCATAATTAAGTGCGCCGTTTTAGGGCAACGAAGAAGTAATGTGCAAATAAAATTGCAGTTAAGATTATGGATGGTATGGAGAAAATGGAAGAGTTTCCGCGCTTGTGCACGTTACTTATTTCTGCTACAGTGACTCTTACCTTCTGTCGTAGTATACTATCACCTAGTGGCATTGACGTAAAATTGTAGAGATAGTATGGAAACAGAGTGCAAGAATAACTTTGCCCGCTAGTGTACTTCAAGTGTGCACGACCCCTATATATTTGGGTATAAGGTATTACGTCATACCGTTGCGCATGCGCAGAAACTCCTTAAAACTTGCACAACTCAAAATGTGCTAGTGACCCTGCCTGCCACATTTCATCGAGTTTAGAGCAGTAGTGCTTAGACTTAAACGCCGTAGACTCTAAATTACCGCACGTACGTTCTGTTTAATATCATTAAAAATAAATGAAACTAAATATCACTTTGTCTATGTAGGTAAATACATGTAAGATAACATAATAAGACTCTGACGAATTAGAGAAAGCTTAAATGCTAACCAAAGCTCATCGTCAGGATTTAAAAATAATTTAAGGTATAATTTAGTTTCAAAACGAATGATTGTTGAGATCATGCCTATCTATAACACCATCCTTACCTAATGTCTATACTTCTTTCCTTTACGAAATCTAAGACTATCTCATTTTACAAAAAAAAAACTTAGTTGTTACAGGATTCTCTCTACTCATTAAAGTTTATGCGTACTTGAATTATACAATCTAATTAAGAAATTAAACTTCCATCCTGGTTACTTCTTCACATAAATGTTATATAAAACATGCGTAACATAATATGTATGATCATATCGAGGACTTTGACTTTAGAAACAAATAATGCTGCTAGTAACTCGTAGGTTTTTTTACCTTTTACTTTATAATTTTCTTTGGTAAACACACTTACATTCACTCCCATGTTCACACTTCCATATTTTACGGAGGGTAGACACTGGATCTACTTAAAGAAAAATGCTCATGTCCAAGGCGGAAATCGAACCAGGTATCTCTGGTTTGAGAAGCCAGAAAGCTATTTTTTTGTTATTAACGAGCTCAGCTTCAAAATATTTCGCCGGATGTAAAAAAAAATATATAGTGAAAATGCTCGAAAACTGGTAGTTCTAGGAAAGAAGTCCTTTAACTCATGTTGTATACTATAATAGCTTTTAGGTACATTATTTTTTTACATTCTAAGTTTTTTCCTATTTCTTATTATTTCCTATGCATGTAAAGCTATACAAAATTAATTACCTCAAGCACACAATCAAAAGCGTTGTGGCCATTTTAATTTAAAAAAAATAGTTACATTTGTTCTGCGTGAAGCCTAATTCGTAGGGGATTTTCTTGAAGATGTTCGCCTAGTATCCTTTAAGGGTGGCTATATGAGGTGTGCAATTTTCTATTTTATGCTAATTTACGTTTTGGGGTTATATTGCGTACTCTGCTTCGCACTATCTCCGTCTCTGTCTCTCACCCTTCCCTCTCTCTCAAAAAACATACTTTTTTTTGAGTAAATAAGATTTTTTTTTGAAAGTTGATATATTGGAGCAATGATTAATTTAATCAAATATTTCTCTCTCTCTCTCACACACACACACGTGGTCATATTCCTAATTTGCGAGAGGGCGTTCACGGATTTCTGATGAAAACTCAATATCGAAGTTCAATACTTTTTCTACTTACCACAGATAAGCCTTATAAAAATATAAAAGGACAGAGACCACCAGAACCATCAGTTACTACTAGAGACAAAACGCCATCCAAGTGTGGAGCAAAGCCAGCTTCGGAATCGGGGAAATAACCTGAAATAAGACAGCACCTTGGGGTACGCTAGACTTAACCGAAATATATTGTTTTGGGAATGTGTCTCTGGGGACTTAAGCACACATGTATTCTGAATTTAATACAAAAATATGGAGTTGTGTGTCAATTAAAAGTAGGTGTGTTTTTAAAGTAGATAACGATCATTTTTAAAAAAATAACGGAACATTAATTTCCAAATGCTATATTATCATTAATTACCTTACACCTTAAACTACTTCTCCACATAGTCACCGCCGTTATTCAACCACTTGTCTTAACGGGAAACCGGTTTTTGTATGTCTAAGTCAAATAATGATACCGCCTCTGATGAAAGCCAAGTCTGCACTTCTTGTTTCACAAGGAATTTCTTCACATGAAGACACATGAAAATCGCTTGGTGCCAAATCCGGACTCTAGGGAGGGTGGTCGAATTGTTCCCAACCAAATGATGCCATCAGATCTTGAGTTTATTTAGCTGTGTGTGGCCGGGCTTTGTCACTCATTATTGTTTCCCCATAAACCTCACATAAGACGATGAATGTTTGCTGGCGTAACATTCTGCATTCATAAAACCAATCACTGATCTGACTTCACAGTCGGCGGGTCGTTCCATTGTTTTGAACATTTAAAAACGCCCTAACAACAGTAAAACACAAAATGATGACCACTCACAGCTGCGTCTGGCTTCCTAATGAATAGAGGAAGTAATCGCGCATGCTCAAAATCGCGACTGCAGCGGCAAAATATTAAAACGGCACTTACTTTAAAAACACACCTCGTATATATGCACATTATTACCTTAAGGATACTGCGTAGTGATGCAAGATGCTTAGAATGTAATTGTGAAACCTTTTGTTTCTTCAAAAATTCTTTTGAGTTTCAAATATCGTGTAAATGTAACTTAAAATTCATTTAATTTGATGATTTCTGATTAATTCCTGAAACATCAAGTTACGGAAATTTGTATTTTATTAAGATGTGATTTTGCCTTGATGAGAAAAAATGATGAGAATTTAGATTTTTGTTCTCACTTCTAAGTATTTCTAAGCTTTCCAAGAATTTCTTTAAAAAAATCGATATCAAGACTTTATCGGAAATACAGTTTTGAAGTTCTCTAATTAAAAGAAGCATGTTTAGAAAAACCTCCATGTGTTTAAGTTCAACAACTTCCAAAGATACAACACGAAAATTTCCAGAAATCTCTCATTCCAAATCTTTCTATACATGAATGATCTTAGTTATTTTTTATTTTCTTAAATGTGGTTCTAAGAAATTGATTGAAATGTGGTATTTTTTTAAGATATTGCATGACAAATAAGACGTAAATCTTTAAGTTTTTGTTAATAGTCCTGTTCATTCAGAATAGATTTATTTTATTTAATTTTGTTTAACTTGTAAATCTTAAGAGGCAAAAACTTACAATACCAAATATTTATATCTCTTTTTTTCAAACACTATTATTTTTCTTTCTCCCATGTTAATGAAACGAGTGAAATTTCAAAGCCATCACATAACGAATTGCGTTTTAAAGATTTGATTAATTATCACTTAAGCCTCCTATATATCGCTTGTACCAACACTGAAATGTGTACTAAAAGCATTTCTGCTAGCTTTTATCTGGATTAATCAGATGGTAATAGAAGATAAGCTTTGTAAGAATACTTTGTAGAAGAGTGAGTAGAACATATCCTGTGAATGTTACATATCTGATTCTTTTTTTTCTACAGCATACTACAATTCTAATTAAAATCCTTGAAATTTTCAGCGGCATTTTAAAGAATAAGTACTTCAAAATGTTATTTTCCAATTAATAAAGAATGTTCACTTAATTGAGATGTATACATAATTAATATTCCCCGTAAATCAAGGTGATAAAATTTAACACACACAACAATTGTTCTAGTATACTAGTTAAAATTAATCAACACCTTTAAAATAATTCCCTTATGTTGGTTTTTGAACAATTATAATAAGTCGATTAATACAGATAACAATGATCAATTCTTGCTGAAAAGTAATATCTCAAAATAATTTAGACATAATTTCGTATGTATTATTTGCTTTATATTCTGCATATGTGGTAAAAAATTGTGTATTTTTATTTTTTCATAGATGTATTGCCCTAGATTAGCATGTGGCACTTTAAAAATGCATTTTAAGGCTCCGCAACATAATATACGATATTGTTTACAATCCTAAAAGATTCTTAAACCTTAAAAACATGTAAATATCTGACTAAATGTTTTCAGTCCCAAGATGTCGCTTATTATTTCCAGCTGTATTCAAGTATTTCACTTCCTTGGGAGGAAGCATTACATTCACTGAATGTTAATTGAAAACCAAACTTATGGTTGCTGATATACAATACAATAGCATTGTTTTACAACTACATTTAGCAGCAGGACTGGAGAGAGAACTTTGATAACAGACGTTTGATTCGGACGCAGAGGTGTTCCATTTGCGCCTCTGCTGCATAATCGATAACGTTTGCCCTACTAACTGAGATTGAGCTTATCCATAACCTATATCGGTAAACCATATCAGTCTCGTACATTAATAATTAACGTGCACACACACGCGCGCGCAAACACGCTGCGTCACGTTCTTGGGCCAACAGTTTCATCAGATACTTGAGCCATCCTTGCAGCTAAACCTTATTTCTACAAAAAATTAATTTGTTATGAAATCAGTTGGCTTTAATCTACCAGATTTTGCAATTAGGCAGAAGAATGCCATTCACCGCACGTTTCATGTTCGAGATTTTGGTTCACGAGTTGTTAATCCCATACAGAGTGACTTCGCTGTCAACTTTTTACTTTCTCTACTACGTATAGTAAGTAGGGGAAGTATTGTATTCCATCCAAAAATTCAATACCGAGACTTCACCGGAAATATATGTTTTGAGACTCCCTGAATAAAAAAAAAGCATTTTTGGAAACATATCCCTGTGTGTGTCTGTCTGTGTGTCTGTGAACAGCATAACTCAAAAACGAACAGTCGGATAAACAGCAAACTTGGTATTTAAGTTCAGTATCTTCCAGAGATGCGACACGAAAGTTTTCAAGAAAATCCCCCCACCCCATATTACCCTTTACATGGGTATTTTAATTTTCTCAAAAATGGCTAACGATTTTGATTAAAATATCGTATGTTTAAGATTTTTTCATGACAAATAAAATGTATATCTTGAATTTTCTGGGAATGTCTCCAAAAGTATTCTTCATTGTGAACGACTTTTGCATAACAGGTAAACCATAAGAGATAGACAAAATGTTACTACACAAAAAATGTAGATCGCGTTAAAATACACAATTTATGTCATATACATTTTTTTGTTGAGTGAACCATTTTAGAGATATTGCTTGGTATTCCCTTAAATTTTTCAATACTTATTTTCTCAAATTGGAATTCGTTATTCATTTTTTTGTCTTGGATATGCAAAGAGTATTAATCTGTAGCAAAGAGAATGGTGCTGCACATAGCAACCAGCTATTAAGAGATATGTCTTTGCTTATATTGGCCTTGCAAATACAAAACAAAGGGAACATAGTAGGCCTTCAGCGATAGTCAAATATTTTTAGAACTGATCGCTATCTGTAAAATGTAATTCTCTTTGCATGTTAAAAGACCGTTTCTGCAAATGTTTATCTCGATTAATATGAAATAGATGGAGAATAAGAGTTTGTAAAAATAGTTTGTGCAAGAGTAGAGAAGTCATGTGAGTGTAACACATCAGATATTTTTATTTGAACGAGTTTTGTACTTGGATATGATTGTGTGAAATTGCGTTCTACTTTCTACTTAAAATCATAACAGAACACAAAAAACTAATGCTTGAATATTTATTTGTATAAACAACGGTTACAATAGATTAAGAGAAAAAAATCTGATGTGTTATATTCACATGACTTTCTCTACCCTCTATTGCTTATTAGTGGGCATACAAATATTCTTACGAATGTTTAATTTCCTGTCTACTTCATTTTAATCGCGATAAAAGTTTCCAGAAACAGCTACATTACACATTTCCTTATAAATATAAAGGGAATAGAGATAGTCAAATGTTCAAAATTGAACACTATGTACTGACCTTAAAATTCCATGGTCTTTGCGTATCATCGCGAGAAACAACTGAATATCGAAAGCACTTGAAAAGAATGATAAAGGTATTGAACAATTCGAACCATTAATAACGAATATCTCGGAAATGACTGATGCCACAGAAAGTTACTTGAAATAAATTGTGGTTTTAAAGAGATATACATTTTTTGTGTCCTACTTTTTCGTCTATCGCTTAACGTTTACCACTTATAAGGATTATATAAAATTTCTTCCGAACGAAGTGAACTTTGACAAATTCATCCCAGAAAATTCCAAATAAACATTTTATTTGTAATTTAAATGTCTGTAATATATGGCATTTTAATCAAAATCGTTAGACGCATTTTTTTAGAAAATCTAAAAATCTTCCATGTAAAGGGTAGTTTGGGATGGGGATTCTTGAAAAACTTCGTGTCGCATCTTTGGAAGATACTGAATGCAAATACCAAATTTGCTATTTATGATGACTTTTATTTTTCAGATATGTTGTGCAAAGACACGTATATACACATACATACACACAGACACACAAACGCATATCTTTTTCTAAAAGTACTTTTTTATTCTGGGGGCCTCAAAACAAGTGTTTCCGGTGAAATATCGGTATCGAAGTTTTGGTTAGGATGCAATACCTTCTCTATCTACTATGTAAGTGGTAGAGCAAGTAAAAAAACTTATATTTTGCATTCACATTACTTCCCCTACTTAGTCTTCTACGAACTATTAATCTGTCAACTTCTTAATAATCCAGGTTAACTTTCAATACACATTTGTTTAGTAGGATTTCGTCTATCTCTTAATGAATAGGACTTCATGGGTTGTTCCCAGAAAATTCAAGCTATACATTTAATTTGTCATGGAAATATCTTAAATATCTGACATTTCAATCAGTCATTAAATCCATTTTTGAGAAATTAAAACATAAGCAAGATTTTCCGTGTAAAGACTAGTTAGGGATGGGGGAATTTGTTGAAAATCTGCGTATCGTATCCTTGGAAGATGCTGAAGTTAATTACCAAGTTTGGTATTAAAGCAACTTGTTTTTTGGTTCTACTGTTCACGGTCACACACGCGCAGACGTTTTTTTAAAATTGTTTTTTTTTACTTTCTCTATTACCCATAGTAATTAGGGGAAATATTGCATTTCACCTCAAAGTTAGATACCGAGGTTTCACCAGAGATACATCTTTTGAGGTGCACCGAATCCAAATAAAGCATTTTGGAAACATGTCCGTGTTTGTCCGTCAGTCTGTGAACAGCATAACTCAAAAACGAAAAGTCGGATAAATAACAAACTTGGTATTTGAGTTTAGTATCTTCCAAGGATGCGACACGAAGATTTTCAAGAAAATCCCCCAATCAGGGGGTTTTGTATCCTAGTTTTGTACCCTTTACATGGAACATTTTTCAAAAATGTTTATTTTCTCAAAATGGCTCTAACGATTTAGATTAAGATATGTTTAAGATATTTTCATGGCAAATGAAATGTATATCTTAAATTTTCTGGCAATGTCCCCAAAAGTCCTCTTCACTCTGAATGACTTTCGCATAACTGGTAAACCGTATGAGATATACAAAGGTTTACTACAAAAAAAGTAGATCCCGTTAGAACACACAATTTACGCCATACACATTTTTTGTGGAGTGAACCATTTCCGAGATATTCCTTGTTATTTGTTTGAATTTTCCAATTTAGTATACGTAACTTTATTGTGACATTATCTGAAAAATATAGTAACGTCTTGGAATTAATTGCAACACACGTCTTTATTAAAACACAATGCTTTAAACAAACAAAATAATAATTATCAGTAAAGGTGAAATATCATGTCCATCATTTTGCCAGATCTTATTAACAATGTCATTTGCAAAGTAATTCCTTGTTTCGTGTACTTCCAATGGTTTCTAAAATTAACTATTTTCTTTTTTATTTTAGCAAAGAACATTCTTATAATGCGTTTTCGAAAATTATACTTTCTAAACAGTTTGAACAATACTATCTCCGAACACAAAGAATTTTTTCTTTGCAGTTTCTTGTTTTTTAAATCCTGATTCTGTTTTACATTGGTTTTAACAGTTTCGCTACTATGTAATTTAAATACATCACATAGAGTAATCATATTGTATTCCATGTTTTAGTAATGTTTGTCAGAAACACTATTTCAATTATGTTTGTTTATTTTATGTTTTTCGGACCCAAAATATGTTTTCTGAGAATATTTTCATATGCATAATACAGTGATTCAAACTGTTACATTCCCATGAAGTAGGACTTGGGTTGTTTTATATCTGTAGTTCCGTCAAAGATCTAAAGACCTAACGCGTGAAATATAAATAGAAAGTAATAAAAAATAAAACACGCAAGATCTGTGGGGAAAACTAAGTAAATAATAACAATAATGCGTTCAAGTGGCGTGTCACAGCAATCGCATCACCTAGTGACAGGGATGTATGTTTGCCATCTCTGCTTTAGAGTATACAGAAATAGTTGGTCTTTGCCATAGAGTGGATTACGTATCGGAGTACCTTTGACCGAAGCAAGAGTTTTGTGTTATGACGTCAGCGGCATACCTCTAAAGTTTTGCCAAATTAGGGAATGTCAAACGTGCATGATCAAGAATAGAGCCTTGCTCTCCTTTCGGAAACTCGAATTCTTTTTTGGGCGCGTGTTTTTGTGGTTCTATTGACCGCTTTCTCGTTGCTACGACAGACAGTTACACTGAGAATGGAACAAGGATTGAAGCCCCGTGTTCCTCAAGGTAGGGTTACACATGTATTTAACTTCTAATAGCCTAATTAATAATGATCATAATGAAATTATAAGACTATTTTGCTTTAATCCTCTAAGTCAAAAACCCTCAGTATGCCATGGATTAAGGCTGATCCGTGCCATTTCAGACATTTTAAATAGTTAAAAAATTTGTAATAATTAATGTTGTTCCAATAGGAATTCCAGTTGTTTACACTTCTGCTTCAAGGGACAAGGTACTCTGAAATGATCAAAATTCACTTTTTTTTTTGTTTTAGGCACCAATAAAATATCTATTATTTCTAGTTTCAGAAAATATATATGCCTTTGGGGGTTAAGAGATTTTTAAGACATTTAAATATCATTTAAATGCTAGTCTGAATTCCTTTAAAGCTGTTGAGCAACGCCCTTTTTTAGAACCTGTTTGTATCTTTCAACAACGAACGACTGTATCATGCCCAGTGAGCAGTTCAGCAACCAATAAAAGAGGCCAGGACCAAGAGAATGCAATCAGAAAAGCTGAAGCAATCCAGGAATGAAGTTGCAGATGATTATGACCCTGGAATATAGTGAAGTGTGTCAGAATTTTAATATTCGAACTTTAAATTCAGTTTTCTCAAAACAACATTTTTGGGTACTTATGTACCTTTTTCTCAGAAAGTATGAGAGGTAGAGTACTGAAATTTTCAGTACATGTATACAACACATAGTTAAACTTTCTGAGCCATCATCATAATTTTATAATGTATATTAGTTATATTTAGAAAGCAACAACTTTGCAAATTTTCCAAATTTTTGCTTTTTTAACCTTGCAATAATATTTTTTTCAATTTATAGTGAATAGATATACATAAATAAATAATTGAGGTTTAGAAGATAGCTGATTACACTAAGAACAAGCATGCAAAAACTTGATTCCGTATTGCAAGTAGTATCAGAGAAAAAGGTACACGAATTCATGTTTTAAGAGTACATTTTGTTATTTTTCTACTGAATGAAATAATTTTTAACTACATCAGCTATCAATGCAAACAAAGACTTGAAATAACTGTCATTATGTATAGAATAATGAATGAAAAGTTCAGGAAAAACCATTGAGAATTTTAGGAACAGTGGTAAGTTAACACACTTAAGGTGTAATTTCCATGTATTCGGACTACCTTGTCCCCTTCAGTTACCAACATTGATAGCGCAGAGATTCCCTCAGCAAACCTAAAGCTAGATCCATAGCATGAAATAATACGAGCCACGGTGCTAAGCTTGCAGCTCATCATCTCGCGTACTGGCTTGGTTTGGGATTAAGCGTTAACTTCGGTTTAGCAAAGGGTGCGATACCAGCAGCAATGTACAATGCAAGGCTGCGGTATAATTACCGCTATCGGGATTCTCGTCAATGCTCTGGCTTCTGTTCTGGTGGCTACTGCAAACGTAACTGCGAGCGGCCAATTGCATTCGGCAGACTGTGACGATTGTAGTGCTAGTGGTCGCGTTTAATGACTCATGCGAAACGTGCGGTACTCTGTGTAGCATAAACATGCTTGTGCTGGTGATGATGCAGACATATGAATTATTATATTTATAGCAAGCAAATTTGCTTCGCTTTTGATAATTTTCTGTTGTAGAATAAATGCCAGGTATTAATGGTCTACACCGAAGCAAACAATTTGTTTTTTATTGCGGTACACAGCAATCAAGAGAACGTAGAAAATTCAATAATAAGCTCAGTCAAATTAGAAAAGAATATAACTTTGAAATGCCCACAGTAAAAACAAAATTTATAGCCCATTTAGCTCCATACTTTTAAAAATAACAATATAAAACGAAATATTTGGACAAGTATGGTACTTTATCTGGGATGTAATGTACGTTATAATAGTGATTGAAACATTGAAAATAAATTTAAAGAAATGTCGGTCAATGTGTAGGACAGCAATTCTAAATAAAACCCGAAAAGAGAAAAAAAAACTAAAAGCTTATAATGGCTGTGCCAGTATTAATATTCGAAGTGAATCTTAAACAGTAAATTAAAGAGACAGAAGAAATAATTAGCTGAAACGAGATTTCTGCGTAGGGTAAAAGGATGTACAAAAATCTAATGTGTTACATTCACATGACTTTCTCTACACTCTGTCTATATATATTAAAGGTTATACAAACCATTCTTAGGAAAGCTTATTTTTTCCATCTATTTCATGTTAATTGAGGTAAATCTTTGCAGAAACAGCTACATTACAATTTCATTATATGTACATACGAAGCAAATGGCGATAGTCAGATGTTTAAGAACTGGGTGCTATATGCTGGCGTTAAAATTTCATACTCTTTCACGCCATCACGAGAAACAACTGAACGTTGATAGGACTTAAAAGAATAATAAAAGTATTGTGTAATTGAATCCATTAAAAAGAATATGTCTTACGCCACATAAAAGGTTATTTGGAATAAATTGTGTGTTTTAAAAAGATCTATATTTTTTCTGTAGTGCGTTTTCGTCCATCCTTAACGTATACCAGTTATACAGGATTATACAAAATTCGTTCCGAATGAAGAGAACTTCACAGGCTATTCCCAGAAAATTCAAGTTATACATTTTATTTATATGTAAATATCTTTAATATATAGTCTTTTAATAAAAATCGTTGTAGCAATTTTATAGAAAATCAAAAATTTCAAAAATGTTCCATGCAAAGGGAAGTTGTAAAGGGCAGATCGACACGAAAAACTTCTTGTGGATATTTGAAAGATAATGAATTCAATTACCAATTTGGTATTTATCTGACTTTTCGTTTTTGAGTTATAATGCTCACAGACATAGACACGGAAATGTTTTAAAACATTATTTTTTGGATTCAGGGGTTCTCAAAATATGTATTTCGGTGAAATCTCGGTATCGAATTTTAGGGTGGAGTACATTGCCTTCTCTTCCTACTATGTACCCTACTTGGTAGGGAGAGTAAAAATAGTTGATACAAAAGAAAAATATACAAAAAGTATATATTGAATTAAATATCTACATACATATAGCCTAAATGAGAAGTTAAAAGCGTATTTAGACAACTAGAGGGCTCACGTGGATAAAGCAAGGATGCCATCCTTGGTGAACATCCACGAACGTTAAGACAGAAGAGATGTTGGGCGCCCTAGGAATAGACGGTCCTAAAATTGCGAAGACAAACAGGCAACATTGCTTAAACCTCTACAAGGATAATCCAGAATTAACTGAAGTTCTGAAACTCCATATAACATATACCAAGTGTTATTGAGGGATTACCGCATGTTGTATATTAATACTGTCCCAAAGGACTGTCTGTTGTAATAAGACATGAAGCCAAAAGAGTCCATATCTGGCTGAATATAGAGTTTTGTGAAACATGCTCGTACATAACAACATCTGGCAAATTTCTTTATTTACACGATTTCATAGGACACATATTCTGTGGGTTAGATATACCAGTTCATCGTTTCCAATATTTGTCTTCAAGAACTATTTCCTTTAAACGCATTATAATTCCAGCATTTTATTGTTGTTAAGATAGTTCTGAAACCATTAATGAAGCATACGATATAGACATAAGCTGCTATTAAACTACAAAATCTGTTCTATTTTTACTGACAGGTAAAAAAGATTTTGTTACAGCCTTGAAAATAGTACCGAACGTGCGTGTTAAACAGAGAGAAAAGGAGAGGGAATGAACAAAGAGTGGGGCAGAAGGTAAGAAGTAGGAAATAAGTGGGTGAAAGAGAGAGAATAGCCGTCGCTGTTAAGTGCAAACGCTGCAAACCTGCGAATTCTGCTAACATTCCAAGTACGAGGAGTTCTTATTAAGTCAGGGAAAATATTTTTATACAAGTGCTAAGGGAGTCTCAAAGTATGTATTTTTAGGAGTACAAGGTTTCTGGAAAAAACTGAGATGGGTGAAACGAAGGTTCTCAGGTGCCATACTCACACGTGTTCTCTAACCATCATAATTTCGCTTAATCTCTTACACATTGTGACTTTGTCCGTTATTTTTAACTGTCACTTCGTTAAGTTCTCACTAACTCTTCGTTGATGTGATTTGGTTCAACTTGTCACTGTCACTTTGCTTAGTTTACAGTATCACTTCACTCACTTGAGGTAGCTATTTAACGTAACACCCTCTAGTTCCCGAGGTCGCGGGTTCAAACCCGGCGGAGGGTGATGGGTTTTTTTCGGACGTAAAGATCCTTAGCATGGCTTTCTTCGGAAAGGAAGGTGGTCCCTTGTCGTAGATTTACGGCACGTAAAACAACCTTAAGCCTGATAAAGAGATCTCTGAACAAAGGTCCTTCACGCGCAATATAGAATAGAACGCTAAGGGCCATAGTAGTTAAAGAGCGTCCATAAAAAATCCCCTTAAAGTAAGGAAGTACGCACGACTTAGTCTCTTCTTCCGGACGGTTCACTCGCTGGGGAGTCGAACACAAGACTTCTCCAATATCTCGCAGAAGTAGCACTCACTGCATGTCGCAGCAGTCGAGACAAACTCGCTAGCAGAACAGCACTTTCGTCACATCTGAATCGCACTGGTTAACTCGCTCGCCAACTAACTTCTTACGAGAGCGCTCGCTTATATAGCCTTTGGAAATTTCCATAGAGTCTAGAACGTTTGAGAAGGACAAATATCCAGAAGGTCCTGGGTATTTGGCGGCAACCTTCCGGTGTTTACGCTGGTGAGCGCTACTTATCTTTGTTTACCTCCGAGTGACCGTCGTCGACCTCCGGATAACCTCGAACCATAGCTGCTGTGTCACAATATTATACGAGGGTGATACTGAAAAATTTTAGAATGACATGTTTCTAAAAACAAATGAAATTTGTTTATATTTGATAACTACTTTCTAATGAGGTGATTGCCGTGTAGTTTCTTCGATTTGCTCTAATATTTTATTAATTATTATCGATTAAAGAATTTGTGTGAATTTGACTAGACAAAATTTCCGGGCAATGTTTTTTTACATTTTAAATCGTCACTAACACCTAAACAATATGAAGATTGGCTTAGAAATGCATTTGGTAAAAAAGATCCATCTAAGGCAACAATTTATATTTGCTACAGGGAGTTCAAAAGAGATCGGTTTTTTTAGTGATGAATTTCGTGAAGGACACACAAGAATTGCTGTTACTGATGAAAATATTGCCGCTGTTTGAGCAATGTTTGAAGAAGATCGACAAACATCTTATGAATTTATTCGGGCGATATTGGTCATTGATATGAGTCAAATAGGAAACGTTTTAGGGCAAAACTTTTTCGATGGATTTCACATACACTGACTCCGGACAAAAACAACAACGCATTGATTGGTGCAGAAAAACTCTGGAAAAAATTGAAAGCGGCACTTCAAAATTTGGTTTGGAATATTCTTACTCGTGATGAATCTGGTATTTATTGTTATGATCCTGAATAGAAAAGTCAGTCAGCTCAATGAGTATTTCGAATAGAACGCTTAACTTTAAAGAATACCTTACAAAAGTTCGAAGAATTCACATTGCTTGTAGGAAGATGGTTGCTAGTATTTTTTTCTAAAACGGGCCATAATACTACTGTAGATAGATGTATCGTTACTATCGATTGGTACACAAATGTTTGTTTACTGCAAATGTTTGAAAATGTTTGTGAAAAACATCCAAAAGGAAAAATAATGTTACATCATAACAATGCATCGTCGCATAGAGCAAAACTAACAACTGAGTATTTGGATGTCCTAAAGAACCATGGACCGTCCATGAGAGCTCTGACCTAGCACCTCGTGTTTTCTTTTTGTTTCCAAAAATGAAGCAGTGGAACTTTATAAAAACATGTTTTTATAATGGAATGTTATATTGTGTGTCGCAGGAAGAGTGGCAACAATGCTTTAAGGAGCACTTTAATCGAATGCAAAAATGTATTGATGTTAAAGGGGAATACTTTTAAAAAAATTAAATCATTAAATTTTTTTGAAACTAAACTTATTCGATTTTCTGAAAGTGTTCAGTAGAGATATAATGCCGGTTTGAGCACAGTAGAGAGATGCCGACAAGCGATAAAGTTCTTTGTTCTACGCCGACAAGCCCCGCCCCCTCCCTTTGTGTGCTCACATGCCGCCAGGTCTCGTGTCGTTAGGCCCCGCCCCCTCTCGCTTTGTGTGCTCACCTAATGCCGACAGTGTCTGTGCTAACAGGTCCTACCCCCTCTCCCAATGCGTTCTACTGTGGCGTCCTGACTTGAGGGAATTGTTTTCTCGAGTCCTGCCGCCCCCCGGCAAATTAATTAGGTAATGTTCGTCAAACATTATTGAAAAAAAGAATTGACATTTTTATGACTACTAATACCATTGATTAATTAATTGTATATGAATTGACTCGAGCGCAAGTGGCATTGTGTTTATAAGTAGCGCGCTCACAGGAACAGTCTGTCATGTAATGAAACACTGCAGCCTTCTTCTATCTGGGGGAAAGCGCTTGTCCATTAGCTGAACATGTTAGACGCTTTCAACACATTAATAGGCTTTTAAGTTTACATTCCGGATCTGTTTACATACATTAGCGATCAACGACATACTTCCGCCTGGAGGTAACGGTGACCCACATTAGCTGACCCGTTAGACGCTTTCACTCCATTAGCGAACAAGAGCCCGGCATGTAATGAAAAAACCCTTAACCTACTTCTGTCTGATTGTAACGGTGACCTCTATTAACTGACAACATTAGACGCTTTCACCCCATTAGCGAACAAGGTCAGTAATTGTTTTCCTAAGTGCTCTACACAACTCTCACCGCTTCAGCTTTAGCGGGGGAAATTATATAAAAGCAGCAGATTCTCCAATGATTTTCACAGTATCGTAAGAACACTGCGATCTAAGCACTCTGCAAACTTTATTCTTTCAACGTGGAAATTACATCGAACATCATGTCTGGTAAGTTGTATCACCAATTCATCTTCATTAAAAAGTTAACTTATTACTTAGTACATTTAACTTATATTTGCGTTCTTGTTTTTAATGACGGCCCTTTATTTGTAAATAGCTGAGTATTCTAAAAGTTAATAGCTAGACAGTTGAATTTTTTCTGAAATGTGAACAGTTTAGTTAAGTATTCATTTTAGACAAGCTTATTCTACATTCAATAGTTAACTGCGCGAATTCTCAAAAACATGTGAACAATTTAGTTAAGTCTTGTTGAGTAATTATTATTCCAGGTATTTAAATACAGGATTTCACAGAGTGAATTATATTCCTTTCTAGACAAAATACAATTACTTGATTACCCTACGATTCGAATAAAGAATGTTCTGTATAAATATTCTTCTGAGGGTAACCGGTGGTAATCGAACCTGGGACTTCATGTTTCCATGCATTGATCGAACATTCATCAGTTAAGTTTTCATTTTAGGCAAACTTATTCTACATTGAATAGCTAACTGAGCGAATTCTCAAAAAAAATGTGAACAATTTAGTTAAGTATTCGTCTTGTTGAGTAATTATTATTCCAAGTATTTAAATACAGGATTTCACAGAGTGAATTATATCCCTTTCTAGACAAAATACAATTACTTGTTTACCCTACGATTCGAATAAAGAATGTTCTGTATAAATATTCTTCCGAGGGTAAGCGGCGGTACTCGATCCGGGGACTTCATGTTTGCATGCATTGATCGAACATTCATCAGTTAATGTTTCATTCCTCTAGTGCATTTTATTTAGTAAAAACTTCCAGCCTGTTTCCATCACGTTAAAAAAGAGATATTTTCCATGAGTGTGTCGAATAATACAAATGCTTTATTTTGTCATAGAAATTTCTCAGGTGTTTAAAAATACATCGACATTTCCCTGTATAAGCAATACGCAATAAAGTAAATTAACTTAATAATATAACTTTTCTTAAAAAAGTAAATAAATAAATAAATAAAAATCTAACGTGTAAATTAATTACGTTTTCAGCATTCACTTCTACTAACGTAGCTGAGGCTTACATCCAGCTCCAGCAGGATCGTTCCTCAAATACAGCCATGATTCAGGCACCCCAACACCCGAATGGTAAGCATTCTTCAGAGTTTAAAAAAATTAATGTAACAATTCATATTAACTTCTTGTTCATATTCTTTATTATTATATTATTATTATTTCCAGGAAGCGGACTTTATTTTGACGTCTGTCATCCATCGACCGCTGCACAGGCACCTCCAGGCTTCCAAACCTTACTGGTGCCAAATCATCATGGATGGGGCTCTGGCCCATACATGCAGCAACACTCGAATGGTAAGAATTTACAGACCTGTGTTTGAGCAATTGTAACTAAAAATTATTTAATAGCAGGTATACAAGGGCGATTCTAGCATACAAAGACCTACCTACGACAGCCTAGAGTTCTGGATTGTATAAGGAGAAAAAGGATATATTTAAGGGGAGTTTCTCACCGCATATGCAGTCACATATCTCTTTCAGTCTCCCAGAATTCCGTGTATTTTCACGCCTGTGTTTAAAACATCTATTTTTCACGTATAGCGTATAGATTCTTCAGAACTCTGTACTTAAACATGCTATACTATTAATATTATTATTATTAATATTATTTATTTTTTCCAGGAAACGGACTTTATTTCGGAGGCGGCGTCGCTCAACATGCAACCGCTGCACCGGCACCTCCAGGCCTCGCAACCGTTGCACCTGCACCACAACGCTTCGCGACCGCTGCACCACCACCCCCAGGCTTCCAGACCTTCCTGGTACCAAATCAGCAGGGGTGGGGCTCTGCCTCTTACATGCAGCAAGCACCGAACGGTAAGATTTTTTCAATATTTTATGAACTTCTTGCTTTACACATTCTATATTATTATTAATATTATCATTATTATTATTTTTTCAGGAAGTGGACTTTATTTTGGGATGAGTCAGCCATTGTCCGCTGCACAGGCACCATCTGGCTTCCAAGCCTTCATGGAGTCAAATCAGCAGGGTTGGGTCCCTGTCCCATACATGCAGCAACCACCGACAGGTAAGAACATGTTTCAAAATTTTATGAAGTTCTTTTACACATTTTATATTATTATTAATATTGTTATTATTATTTCCAGGAAGTGGTCTTTATTTCGGAGACGGGTTTGTTCCTCACGCACACTCTGCACCACAAGCTTTCCCTGCATCAAATCAGCAGGGGTGGGACCCTGCCCCGTACATGCAACAACCACTGAATGGTAAGAACCCTTCAACATTTTATGAACTTCTTTTACACATTCTATACTGTTATCATTATTATTATTAATATTATTATTTCCAGGAAGTGGACTTTATTTCGGGCGCGGTATCGCTCAACATGCGAGCGCTGTACCATCAGCCTTTCCTATACAAAATCAGCAGGGATGGGGGTCTGACATATGTGTGCAGCAACAGTCGAATGGTAAGAATCCTTCAACATTTTATGAAGTTCTTTTACACATTGTATATTATTATTATTATTATTAATATTATTATTATTCCAGGAAATGATCTGGGTGACGCTGGAAGCCAGCCTATGGACCTGGCAACACAGGGATCAGCATCGCCAGAGATGGGTGAAGACTCGACCACTGCACGGTCCGCCTCCTCAACGCTCGACACTCTTGAGGAAGTTATACAAGGTGAACCATCGACCTCCTCAGTCGCAGGCAATGAAACCGCTGCACCATCGACCTCCTCAGACGCAAGCGATGAAGTCGCTGCACCGTCAACCTCCTCCTCATCATCATCCAATGATGTAGAACCAGTTAATGGAAAGAGAGGACCGACATCGGATGGGAGGGAACAGCTTACAATAAAAAAAGCCAAGGTTAGTGCTAGCAATTGCCTGGGTCTAGAGTGCAATACCATACAATCAGCATTCAAGGGACGTATTTTTAATAGTAGAATAGAAAATACATTAGAAATACTCGAGCCCAGAGTCTTTTTAGATGAGTGCAAGGAGCTTATTATTAAAGAAGCGGAAAACGTTTTACAGAAAAGCAGGAGTGGATTAAAGATGCATTGTTCCATGGAACTTGAATATTTAATCCAGAAACCTGATGAAGAGAAGTCTCTTCCCACTGGCTTTAATTCTAAGCCTGTACTGATTCTTCCATCAAGCGACCTCAATCAGATCTTCTCTTCAATTGCGGGGGATATTTTGGAAAACATTTCTACATTTGAGGGGGGAGCATCGTCAAAGTCCTTGTCAAAGATACTCAGCCTGGTGATGGGCTTTACACACTACGATCCTTTACATGCAGGTTCATACATTGAACTACCTCAGAAAATTAGACATAAGTATGCTGTTATAAACATAAAGAATGAAGACAACTTCTGCTTCGCATGGTGCATGCTTGCCTCTAAATACCCTGTTAAACGCAACGGTCAGAGAACCACAAAATACCCTGAGGAACTGCTTTTCGAGGCATTCAATTATGAAGGTATCGAATTTCCGGTACCCTTACATCAAATTGAATGCTTCGAAAAGCAGAATAATGGAGTATCCATTTCACTGTTTGGTATAGAGGAGGAGAATGAGAACATTATTCCTCTATATCAAACCGCTGAAAAGAAGCAGCACCATGTAAACCTGCTATATATTGAACAGGGGGAGAAGTCCCACTACTGTATAATTAAAAACCTGTCCAGACTAGTAGGCAGTCAAGCCACCAAACATGAGCATAGAGTATGGACATGTGAGGCATGCCTCAAGAGATGCATCAATGAAAAGGCTCTGGAAGCACATAGGTTAAGATGCGGGAAATGCCAACTGCTTAAAATGCCCCAACAGGATGAATACCTTGAATTTAAAGCATTCTCTAAAAGCGTTCCTGTACCTTTTGTTATATACGCAGACATTGAATCTGTTCTGGCGAAGGTTCACTCTTGCGAGCCCTCAAGCAGCTCGAGTTGGACCCGAGCCATTCAAGAGCATGAAGCAATGTCTATTGCCTTGAAGGTGGTATGTAGGCATGACGAGGCCTTGTCAAAATTCTTTCTCTTTAGAGGTCCAAATGCCATCGATGACTTTATCAAACAATTAAAATCAATTGCTGATGACGTCATCGATGTGTATTCCAATCCTAAACCCATGGATTTAACCCTTGAAGAGCAACAGAATTTTGACAATGCTTCTGAGTGTCATATATGCCTTGCTGCTTTCACTGTGAGCGATTTGCGTGTGAGGGATCACGATCATGTGTCAGGGGAATATCTGGGTGCTGCTCATAATAGATGCAATTTGAATAGAAAGGTCCCTGATTTCATACCGATCTTTTTTCATTGCCTATCTAATTATGACAGCCACTTCTTGATAAGACGCCTGGCATATGATAATAAGCCCATATCGTGCATCGCTCAAAGTGGTGAAAGGTATATAGCCTTTAGCAAACGGTACAGGAACATCAGCTTCAGGTTTCTGGACAGCTTTAAGTTTCTTGACGACAAGCTGGCCAGTCTGGCTGACATGCTGGAGGAAAGTGACTTTAAAATAACAAGGGCAGAATATCCTGTTGAGGAGCATTTTAAGCTGGCGAAGAGCAAGGGAATATTCCCGTATGATTATGTTTCAAGCCTAGACATACTCAAAGAAACTTCTCTACCACCGAAGGACGCCTTCTACAGCACTCTTACTGACAGTCACATCACAGACGAAGAATACAGGCATGCTGAAAAAGTCTGGGATACCTTTAATATCCAGAATCTCGGAGAATACAGCGATCTATACCTGAAAACAGATATACTGCTCTTGGCGGATATTTTCGAAAAGTTTCGAGATCTCATCCTGGGGATGTATAAACTTGACCCAGCATGGTTTTATACATTACCAGGACTCGCATTTGACGCTATGTTGAAGATAACTAAGGCGAAACTTTCCTTAATATCCGACAAGAGCATGCTGGAGTTTTTCGAGTCTGGAATTAGAGGCGGACTGTGCACAGTGGTGAAGGGCTATACCAAAGCTAACCACAGGTACATGTCCAACTTTGACCAGCATGCTCCTGTTATACACCTGTCCTATTGGGACATAAATAACTTATATGGAGCTTCTATGGGGTCTGCCCTCCCGTACAAGAATCTGAGATGGCTCACCAGAGAAGAAATTGATAGTATAAACTTTGCTGAAATCAAAGAAGACTCTGAGACTGGCTATGTGCTAGAGGTTGATATCGAATACCCCGACCATATCCACGACGCCCACAACGAGCTTCCTTTCTGCCCACAGAGCGCGATACCACCGAATGGCCAATACAAGAAACTGCTTGCGACATTAGAACAGAAAAGCAAATATGTCTTGCACTACAGGGTGATGCAGCAGTGTATTGAACAAGGTCTAACTGTGAGACATATTCACAGAGTGGTATCCTACGACCAGTCTAACTGGTTGAAGACATATATCGACGTGAACACAGAGAAAAGAATTCAAGAAAAGTCAAAATTTGGCCAAAACTTATGGAAAAAGATGAATAACGCCGTATATGGGAAATTTATAGAAAATGTGAGGAAATACAGTGATTTCAAAATAGTTGGATCCTGGGATCAGGCAAAGAAGTTGATAGCACGCAGCACCTACCTACGCACCATAATTTTCGAAGAAAATCTTGTAGGAATCGAGCTGGGTAGAGAGGAAGTGCATATGAACAAACCAATCTACATAGGACACGCAATTTTGGACATTTCAAAATTTATCATGTACGACTTCTTTTACAATATCATGAAACCAAATTTAAAAGACTTGCTGCTGAATTACATGGATACAGACTCATTCATTTTTGAAACGAGTTCTGATATCTATGATTTCATCAGGGAGAACCCCCAATATTTCGACACTTCAAACTTCGAAAAGGATAATGCATATGGCATTAAGCAAGCCAATAGGAAAAAGATTGGGTTGTTCAAGGATGAATTGGGTGGCTTGGTTATGGAGGAGTATGTCGGTATAAGAGCAAAGTTATACGCCTACAAATACGGAGGGCAGACAATTAAGAAAGCTAAGGGCATCACCAGGGCAGGCATGGATAAAATCGATTTCGGCCATTATTTTGAATGTTTAAAAGACCATAGCCTAAAAATTTATTCGGTACAAAAAACATTTCGGAGTAAACACCACAAAATTACAACAATTGAAACAAACAAATTGGCTTTGAAGGGGGGTGACGATAAGAGGAAGTTGATGGAAGGAAGCTATAAGACTGTAGCGTGGGGCCATTATTCCCTTAGACCCGGTGATTGCTAGTGCCTAAACTTTTAAATAATGTATGTATTGTGTAAAATAGATATCAAATGTGTGAGGGTTTTTTGTGTAACACTTTTCCCTCTAAAAAGAAAGAAAAATGTGAATGCTTTTTTAAAATAAAAATACTCATGATTTTACAATTATAAAACTTTAGTCTTTATTAATTCTTCACATATTACACCAAGTCCTTTATATCAATCCATTGAGTATCTGGAAAACCATACCACTTTACAAGAACTTTGTTTCCACGTTTACGTATAACCTTTTCTACTAAATATGTATTAGGATAGTTAGTCTTTTTTAGTTCATGTCCATAAAAGCCACCTTTTATGATTTCACCATTCCTATCCTTTAGAAGGTATGTTGTAGGCTTGGTACGTTTCACACGAAATACTTTGAAGATTTCAACGCTCCAGTTAGATTCATAACCCTTTTCAAAATGTCCTTTATGTTTAGATATCCTGACATAATCACCAACACTAAACTTCCTTGAAGCCTTCTTCTCTCTTCGTTCTTGATTATAATTATACACAGTCAGAAGAAGATCGTTGTTTTTCACTTCATTAGGTTTCATGCGGATAGTTGAATGAAAAGTATCATTGTACTTTACAAGGATTCTAGGTAAAAGATCTAGCCACTTGTATGAGCCTTGGACTAAAAACTCTCGGTACATCATATTCTTCAAGGTTCGAATTAAACGTTCAACAGCCGCAGCCTTCACATTGGTATAGGTGCTGTAGTGGTTAATATTATACTTAAACATTAGCCGTTTAAAGAATTTGTTATAAAATTCTTTCCCGTTGTCACTTTGAATATTCCGGGGAGGGACATCCATTTCTTGTAATATATCCTCCATTGCCTTTGCAACATTAACTCCGCTCTTATCCTTTAAGGGTTTTGCATATGCCATTTTAGAGTAAAAGTTGATTGCGATCAGAATGTATTTGAAATTTTTGTTCACTCTTGCATATGGTATCATTTCAATCAAATCAATTTGTAATAAATCGTTCATACCTTTGCTGATAATTTTGCGTCGTAAATAGTTCCTCCTTGCCGACCCGTGAAGCTCTCTGGCGATATTCTGTTTGGCTGTCATGCTATAACTTTAGATGCTTTCAACTCCCTGATAATTTCCTCAATCTCTTGAGTGTGATTATTATTACCAGCACCCCTCGATGCAATTAGTAACCTCAGCCTATTCACTAATGTGTTAGGGTTTCTCCAGAAAACGTAGTCAACCTCCTTATCAGACTTATGCTCCTTCCATGTCAGTCCTAGACCTGAATGTGTATTGAGCAAGGGGCGTATTATATTCTTGTATTTATACGATTTACCAGATTTCAAACGACCGTGTCTGGTGTAACCAGATCTATGAAGAAAAGTACTTTTCATAATCTTAGCGTACGTCTCCAAGTCTTCACTGGTGTATGCAGAAATCTGAGGCGTTCGCTTAAAGATGAGTTCCGTCAAACCGTCTGTAGACTCATACGTTTCATCACCTATCAATATTTGATTATTTATAAAATGAATATCTTTATTTCCAAGCATATAACTTCCATCCTGATATCTCACCCCGTACAATGTATCAATGCGGTCCTTGTCTTTTGAGCGAACGTGTTGAAGGAAAGTAGAAATACTTGTAGAATCATCATCTTCATTCTTGACTGTCTCCACAGCCAACCCTCGTTGACTGTCCAAAATATCCTTGAGGGGAGCGGTTACAGGCTTCAAAGCTTCGGACATGATATGCTGAGTCTCAAACCTGAGACCTTTTAGAGCTCTCAGTTTTTCTTTTACAGCCCTGGTATGCTCGGCTACAGACTCTTTAAGTCTTATGCTTTCACTATCCATCTTACAAATGACGTGAAAATAGACGATTACATTCAATTTATAGTCTGCGTCCACCTTGAGTTCTCATCGTATCGATAGCCTTAGCTAACATCTCTATCGAAGTTCTCAGTTGCTCGGTTTCTTTCTTATGTTCCTGCGTATGTGACTTGAACGCTTCAGCAAAGATTGCCGTATTAGCGTACAGGCTTCTGGTTGATTCTTCTAGACTTGTCATTTGCTGCACATTAGTTTTGTAAGCGTCCATCATCATATTTACATTTTCCTCCACTTTCTTAAGTTTATCATTGCATGAATCAGTTTTGAGAGTATTCAAAACCTCTGTCTTTAACTGTCCGACTGTAGCCTCTAAATCTGAAACTCGCTTCATCGCTAACTTTTCTAAATTGCTAATTTTCTGATTGCAAAGATTCTGAAGATTTGTTTTTTCTCTATCAAGCTCTGCGGTAACTTGTTTAATGGAGTCCATTACAGAATCCACTCTGTCTTTTGTAGAGGTTGTTAGAGTATCCACTTTACTCGTAGCTTTATTCAGATTTGCTGTGATGTCTAGCAGCTTTTCACCTATTTGCATCTCGATTTCCTTTGGTAAGTACCTATTTAACTGCTGTCGCGTCTCGTTCGATTTCCTAATGATCATAGCTCTAGCATATCTTTTATTTACAGCATCTGTATCTCCGAGAGGATCTGCTATATCAGTGATTCTCTTATTGTCGAATATAATGTTACCATTACTATCTCTCGTCTGCGTGCGTGAATTGACATATCCAGTGATGAACTTTTTATTCACAACATCGTTATCGTGAACAGGATCTAGCAATACCTTCAATCTAACTTTATCAATCACAATGTTATTTTCCTTATCTCTCTTGAGGATATATCTTGAAATCAATTCATCGAACAGGGTCTTGGCCATAACCTCAACATTGTTAGCAGCTTGCTGAGAGAAATCTTGCATTCTAATTTCGAGAGCATCCACATAATTCTTATTGGAAGCATCATGATTATCTTCAGGATCGTGAACGTTACACAATCTCTTATTCTTGAATTGATAATTTCCTTTGACGTCTCTATTTATGATAAAACGATCAAACACTCTTCTAACTGGACCAGTTCTCTGAGAACCGAACCTATCGATGCTCATGGTTAACTATGAATGATCATTTTCTTTTTTGTCGAGCTTAATATATACATCAAAACCATTCCTATATCGTCCCTCATTCATGTGAAATTCAGGAACTAACACAACAAAGGGTCTTCCTTCTGTAGAGCTCTCCCAAACGTTCTTACATAGATCTTTAAATTCGTTGTAGGTCATGTCGGTATTTACATAATCTTCGTAAATGTGCTTTAAGTTTAAATTGTCTTGCCTGAAGAGTATTATCATGTTTGTATTATCGCGAATTAAATGTTTTGGAACTTTAGCATAGGACTGCGCTAGATATACAGAGTCGACATTTCGATGTCTACCCATACTGTAAAAGGATGCTATCTTTTCCTGCTTTTCAGTGATGACGTCATCAAATATAAAGATTGAATTTTCTTCGACTTCAGAAGGATGCAAAACATCATCACCGTTGTCGAAGGTGTTCACTTCTATACCTTCGATGTTTCCAAGCACTTTAATTAGATATTGGTACTTTGGTTGATAGAGAGACTTTGAATAAATATATAAATTTTCAAAACGTAGTCCATTCTCATGGAGTAGCATATTGAGTAATACGTTTGTTTTCCCTGCACTGGAGCTCCCTAAAATAAGAGCTCTGACATTAGATGGAAATAACTTGCCATGACGATCACTTCTAAAGTCACTTTCAAAGTCTAATACCTGAATAGGTAGAGAGCAGTGCTGCTTAACAAGCTCCATGTTAACAACTAACTTATAACATGTATGTGCATTGTTTATATATATTAACGTTTGTAAAAGTAGTTAATGATTGACTGGAATGATATAAAAGGGCTAATGCATGCAATTACTCGTTTAGTCTATCATGAGAGCTAAGAGAGGGAGGTCGTTGCAGTATAAGCGAGGCTCTGGAATTATTAATTCTATAATTAATTCGCTCCCCTTTGAAGCTCACTTACCTGGATATAGATATTGCGGGCCTGGTACTAAATTGGAAAAACGTCTAAAAAGAGGAGACCCCGGAATTAACCAATTAGACACAGCTTGCAAACAGCACGACCTCGCGTACGCTGAGAATAAGGACACCGCTTCAAGACAAATAGCGGATAAGATTCTTGCAGAGAAGGCTTGGAAACGTGTGCAGTCATCAGATTCAACTTTTGGTGAAAGGTTAGCTGCAAGGCTAGTAACTGCAATCATGAAGGGAAAGGTTGCAGTGGGAGCCGGAAAGAGGAAGAAGAAGAGAGGAGGGTTTTTACCGTTGATTCCCATCATTGCTGCTTTAGGCGCTGCAGCAGGTGGCGCTGCTCAGATAGCCTCTGCAGTCAATAAAAAAAAGGCTGCTGATAGACACTTGGCAGAAGTTGCGAGGCATAACAAGGCGATGGAGACCCAAGGAAAGGGGCTCCGGAAGGGTAGGTGTAAGAAGAGGAATAAAGGAGGATTCTTACCTGCAATGCCGCTGATGTCGTCTTTAGCCGCTGCATCTAAAATAGCAAGGTCTTTGAAAAAAAGAGGATCTAAAGGCGAGGGTTTAAAGAAGAAGGCAAAAAACGGAGGAAGAGGATTGTACATATACCGGAGGAAGCCCTAAGTAACGTAGCCCTCGAATATTATGCTAAACGTTTAAAAATTCCTTATTTTAGAGGGGTTTATATGATTGACAAACTTCCTTTAAAACCACACTGCAAAGAGAGACTTATTACCAATCTCGATACATCAGATAATGAAGGAACACACTGGGTTGCTATAAGGAAAGAGGGTGATGTCGCATACTACTTTGATAGTTTCGGTAATTTGAAGCCGCCTCCTGAGATTGAGAAATATCTACAAGACGTTAAAATCTACTATAATACACAGAGATACCAGAATTTCGATTCAGTCATCTGCGGACACTTGTGCTTGCAATTTCTTTTATCCTAGAAGCTGCTTCATCGTCAAGATGAGTTATACAGTTACAGTGAGTGGGTCAGACACTGTTATTTCAACGTATCTAAACCCTCCTCTACAGCTACATCCACCAGGTCATTATGAGATTGCTCTCTTGAATTTTGAAACATTCTATTCAATACCAAATGTCGATGGAAGTAATAATAGATTTCATTATATTCATAATGGTAAACCTGAAACCATTGTCATCCCTCATGGAACCTACGAGATTGCCGATATCAATACATTTCTAAAGGATAAACTAGAACTGAATGATGAAGTCTTCTTCATAAGGCCTAACAATAATACAATGAAGGCTGAAATTAAATGTCCTTATACAATAGACTTTTCTAAGGAAAGATCTATTGGTTCGCTTCTAGGATTCACAGACACTAAAACAATTCCTGCTGGAGAAGCGATCGAATCTGACGATCTTGTGAATATATTTAAAGTGAGTATCATACGTGTGGAGTGCAGTATTGCAACAGGCTCTTTCATTGACGGTAAAAGCGGACATTCGCTCTACGAGTTTTTCCCTTCTGTTCCGCCAGGCTATCATATCTCTCAAGAACCTTCGAACCCCATATATTTACCTGTCATAGATACAAACTATATAGACCAGATCACTATTCGAGTGGTAGATCAACACGGTAAGGTTATCAACTTCAGGAACGAAGTTATCACTACAAGACTCCACATAAGGCGTAATGGCAATACATTTTAAAAGACACCTCAAATACTATAATAGACGACGTACACAGCGATCGAAGCATACTACCTCTCCAACTTCCGAGGAGTTAACACGTGCTAACCGCAAGTTCCTCGAAGAGTTAGGTTACAGGACGCTATAATGGACATCTTAAACGTGACAGAAGTTCCAGCCTTTGACGACAAGATCACCAAGGAGGAGGAGCATATTTTTCTTCCATACAACACCTCCGCTCTGGATGTAAACGATGAAATTAGAATACCATGTCAAGCTGAAGATTTGTATACGCTACCTAACAAGAGTTATCTCTACATCGAAGGTGCTCTCACCAAGGTAGACGGATCCCCTACTACTACATCGAAGCTCACTAATAATGCTATAACCTTCATGTTTGATGAGATACGTCTAGATATGAATGCTACAACTATAGACAGAACAAGGAATCCTGGAATTACTACAACTATACGAAATTATGTGACTCTCAACCCTATGGAATCGAATCGTCTGCTGAATGCTGGATGGGCCTATCCTGGTGAAGAAGTTGATATAGTACACTCGACGAATGGAGCTTTCAATGCTGTAGTCCCTCTCTCGATGCTCCTAGGATTTGCTGATGACCACAAGGAACTTATACTCAACAGCAAGTTTGAATTGATTCTCATAAGATCCAAAGATTCTAGAAACTGTGTCCTGAGTTCGAATGGAGAGGAAGCTAATGTAAAGTTAACTAGAATCGAATGGAGGATGCCTGTAATTCGTCTTTCTGATGCTGAAAGAGTTCACATTCTAAAAATTGTCAAGTCTGATAAACCTCTACACCTTGCCTTTCGATCTATGGATCTTCATACCCAGCCTGCTGTACCCCAGACAAGATCTTTCACTTGGAATGTAGCAACAACATCTAAGCTCGAGAAACCTCGCTTCATCATAGTGTGTGCTCAGACTGCAAGATTGGGTGATTATAGCAAGAACAGTTCCGAGTTTGATCACTGTAACATTACTAATATGAGACTATTCCTCAACAGCGAATGCTACCCCTACCATGATTTGAACTTGGACTTTAAAAATTCAAAGTTTGCTTCACTATATGAAATGTACTGTAAATTTCAAAGTTCCTATTATGAAAGAGATAATTACCCCCTCTTGAAGAGAAAGGATTTTCTTCACCGTGCACCATTATTCGTAATAGACTGTTCTCACCAACCCGAGGAGGTTATAAATGGAGCTGTGAACATCAGAATCGAGATTCAAGCATCTGCAAATATACCAGCCCAGACGTCACTGTACTGTCTGGTTCTACATGACAAAGTATTTACCTACAAACCTCTTTCTCACTTGATGCAAGCACTTATATAATTATGTATATGTTTGGGTGAATGGTTTTGTAAAGGAATGTACTAGGATAAGTTTATGAATAATAAATTGAATTCATATACTAAAACACTCTTTTATTGACTTTAGCATACATTTCAAGCATTTTCCTTCTCCCCCTCCTACCCCCTGAAAAACTAGTTGCTCCTGACTTGCAGAAATCATTTAAAATATTCAAATGTCTTTCAATATAAGACAATAGTCGTTTTAGGTTCCTTACACCCTCAATGTCTAAAGATATTACATTATTATTTAAACAAGTATTTATGAAATGAATTGAATGGTCAAAAAATACAATAATATTGTATGCATAAATTACATTGTCACAATATTCATCACACGCAAACTTTTTTTCTTGGCGTAGGTAATCTTCAATCATTGGAATGTTTTTGGATATTATATCCCAGTCTGATTTTGTAATATAAACAAATGATTTATCACTTTCGCAGTTTATGTAGAGGGAGGGGATGTCATAGTATAGTCCAATATTCACGGAATGGGAGGGGGAGGTGCTGACGTCATCAAGCGCATGTGATCGATTCTCCATGCTCCTCCGGGGTATCTTCAATGAATAAGAAGACCATAGGAGCATCGTTGAGGATTCTCCTCTTACACCGTCTCTTCTGCTTTTTCTCACCGCTCTCGTTCCGCCTCTTCCTCCGCTCCCTCCTCACACCCCTGCAACATATATTCAAAACAATGTTAGAAATAGGTTTAGTTAATGATTTCATACGTCTGAAAGAGAAAATACATATATTAGAAAAATCCTCTCCCCTTGTCACACAAAAAGTATTATCAAAGAGTGTCATACTCACTTCACGGTCTTGCACGATTCTGTGTGTATCTCGGGCGAGCAATCTGGAGTCGTCTGATTTATCCACTCCTGCATCCTCGTTGCTTTATCATCAGGGGTAGTAGTAATGTCGGGTAGTGGAGCGGCATCCTCCTCCATAGGCTGTGTATGGCGCTCTGCGGTTGGATATTCCACTATATCGACATCGCGTCTCTCAGGATCCAGCTCCTCTATTGGTACGGGTACCTTAGGCGCAGTCATTCGCAGTCTGTAATAATTTAATTTTTAGGTTAGACACAGAGTAGCATTAGAAGCAGTAAATGAATATGTAATTTAACATTTCTTCTACTTACTCGAGTTTTCTCTTCCTCCGCTGGTAGACCTCGCAGTTGTCGTTACATAGGAAGAAGGATGTCATGCGTTCATGCTGGGCCGGGTTAGTACAAAGTACAGAATGCATGTATCCGGTGCACGACTCTGTATCACATTTAGCTAGATGTTTCGAGACGAAGACATTGTCAACTTCATCGACATCGCTAAGATCCTCCACATCAACACCCCTGTGATTTTCACTGAAAGAATGAAATAATTTCAAGTTAGATTTCATTTAACATGCGTACAATATATTACAGAGTTATAGAAATATGTATATTACTTACATGTTCGCTCCTCGATAAACAGGACAGCTCTCTGTACACACTTCCAGTGTAGTCATCTGATCATGATGCGAGGGTTGAGTACACAACACTGAATGCATTAAACGATTGCATGTTTCGGTATGGAAGTATACGTAGTGAAAATAATCTTCCCCGCACTCGCTCCAGTAATCATTCACATCAGATGCACGATGATCACCAGCCATTTCGATTATCACTGAACGAACACTGAAAAAACAATAAATGATCGCTCCGGCTGCCTACGTTCCTTATATACTGTAGACGGTGACGTCACGCAGCGGTGGAGGGGTGGAATGCATGTTGAGACCTGTTATTCACCCTCCAGGCAGAGCCCAGCTGTCTATTTTTTGAATACAATCACCTTTTTTAATAACATTTATAATATTTAACTATAATGTTATCCGTATTTATTTTACTTTTAATAACATATGTAGTATTCACCAATCAATGAGACGCTTCTGAATTATGAATACTTTATTCGCAATATTTTATTGAAAGAAATAAGAACTATGAAACTTAATCATTAATTATCAGGGAAAAAATTGTCTAGACTTGGGTTTTTCCACGGTTTGTGATGGAAATTCTACGAGCTAAAAGGTATTTACATTGAGTGTCTGGGGGTTTTTCAGAGCACTTAGGAAAACAATTACTGGCATTGTTCGCTAATGAGGTGAACGCGTCTAAAGATGTCAGCTAATAGAGGTCACCGTTACCATCAGACAGAAGTAGGTTACGGGTTTTTTCATTACATGCCGGGCTCTTGTTCGCTAATGGAGTGAAAGCCTCTAACGGGTCAGCTAATGTGTGTCACCGTTACCTCCAGACGGAAGTATGTCGTTGATCGCTAATGTATGTAAACAGATCCGGAATGTAAACTTAAAAGCCTATTAATGTGTTGAAAGCGTCTAACATGTTCAGCTAATGGACAAGCGCTTTCCCCAGATACAAGAAGGCTGCAGTGTTTCATTACATGACAGACTGTTACCGTGAGCAGACTAATTATACTCACGCTCCAGTAAACAATTCATTAATCAAAAAACTTAATTGCTCGAGGATGCAATCTGCAGACCTTAGTAATCATAAAAAAATGTTTGACGAACATTACCTAATTAATTTGCCGGGGGGCGGCAGGACTCGAGAAAACAATTCCCTCAAGTCAGGACGCCACAGTAGAACGCATTGGGAGAGGGGGTAGGACCTGTTAGCACAGACACTGTCGGCATTAGGTGAGCACACAAAGCGAGAGGGGGCGGGGCCTAACGACACGAGACCTGGCGGCATGTGAGCACACAAAGGGAGGGGGCGGGGCTTGTCGGCGTAGAACAAAGAACTTTATCGCTTGTCGGCATCTCTCTACTGTGCTCAAACCGGCATTATATCTCTACTGTGTTCTATGTCGCCCTCGTAGTAATCATATAAAAGTGTGGTTTTTTCCTATTCAGTTTGCGTTACTCACGATATTCAAGTTTGACACGAAATAATCTCAAACTAGGCAGCGTGGATTCGGCTGCATACATAATACAGAAAACAAAACACAATTATTCGCATACAATAAGCCCGAATTGAATACTTTCTAAGGTGTTTTGTTGTAGACACTTAAGATGTAAGAACGAATATTTCCAAAATCGCTAATGCTACAGGAGACATGTTTCACATAATGTGCACTTTTTAATGTGCTCTTCAAATTTCTGTGAAGTTAAGTATTTGCCCATCTCTTATAGTTTACCAGTTTAGAGTATTATACAAAATTAACTCCAAAATAGAAGACTTCCCAGGCTAATCACGGTAAATTAAAATGCACATGTTATTAATCATGCAACTTTCTTAAACAGAAGGTTTTAATTAAAATAGTCAGAGGTAGATTTGAAAAATAATACACAAATTCTTCCGTATAAAATGCATCTTGCAGAAGGAGGTTTGTCTGAAAATCCTCGTATCTTATCCTTGAAAGACACTAAGTTTGGTTTCTGAGTTTTCTCTTTGAATTATGCTGTTGTATCTGTCACACACACATACAAACATACTAACACACAAACGGACTAATTTCTTAAAATGTTTCTTTGGATTCAGGGGTTCTCAAAACGTCTATTTCTGGTGAAACATCTGTAGTCAATGTTTCAGTGAAATACAACAATACTTCTGTACTTACTATAGGTATGTGGAGGAGAAAAAGTGTTATTGAAAGGTTATATTTTAAGATAATCATAGGGTTGCAACCGCGCGTATCAGATTAAAATGATTTGAAGCAAAATTAGATAAAGTTGTCAAGGAAATGCACAACTCTGTACATTCCTAATTAAGGCCTATCAGCTTTACCCTCTTGAGAGGAATATTATCATCTTCCAAAATTTTATAAGCGTTTTAATATATTTTACTACCTTTTTACTACGATTCGCTAGCAGATGTCATTCTATTATCACTTTTAAAGGTTTCTTCAAGTATCCTTCAAATTAAGTTTAAAAACGGTAATGCAGCATTCTAAGTTATCTGATAGCATCAAAGCTGTTATTTTAGTAGCAGTGATGCGAGATATTTACAAAATCAGTAACAGCTGCAATATTTCCTGATTTTTTCTTGTCGAAAATGCTTTAAAACCATCCTGGCCGGAATTTGGTCATTGTATTTTGCAGTGAGGCCACATAATGAAGCAGGACTCAGGATCTGGATTAATAATAATTTAAGTGAGTGATTTCGTTCGTGGCTCTCGTCCTGAAGATCCGTGGTTCGGTTGCCGGATATGGGTGGGGATTTTTAGTTGCCCCTAACCAGGCCTTCACCTCTAAGTAGCTCATTTGAGGTATCCTCAAGGCCCAAGGTGGTTCGGAGTGTACAATAAAAGTTTAGGTTCCTTCGTACTATCGCCAACCTCATTGTCATTCCACCATCGTCCAGCCATCACTTGGTGGAATGAGATTCCTCCGAATGCCATTGACCATATGGGGAGCGTTGGAAATAATAATAATAATAATAAGCGCAGTATTACAATTCCATTGGGACCCTTTTATCCGAACGAAATGGTACCAGTGATTGTTCACATTGCCCGATTTTCTAAGTATGCAACATTGCGCTGAGAAGAGCTACAGATATTAATCTAAAATTCTCATCAGTGGTACACACAATCCAGAGTGTATATTGGCTTAACTTTGCTTATCCGACAATTTCCATTCATCGGGGAAGTAAGTAAACGAGTAAAGAAATACAGTAACTTACATAGACAATTATTTGCGACGCCTGGTAATTTTTCTGCAGAATCTAAGTATAAGCTAAGGTTTTGTGAAACAACACTCTTTCGCTTTATTACTTTCATGAAATATTATCAAATGCTATTTTGGGACTCCTTTCTTTGTTTAACTTTTGCTCAGCTTAGAGCCTCCATGTAGTAAGCTTTACTGAGGTTCGATTTCTTCACACAATCCAACTTTCTTTTGTATAATAAAATATATTTGTACACAAAAAGTTTCGTTTTGTAAACTCAATAGTATTGTCAACAAAAAACAAAATAGTATGTTTAACATAGTCGACTTAATACGACAACGTATTAAGTCGACAACGTATCTTACACTCTTGATCAAGGAATATGTCTATTACTACAATCTTACAGAAAATAAGGTCTGGCTTAATATTCCAAATTTACTTATGCCATGATAGACAATGTGCTATTCCACGAGTAGGTTGTATTTCATATATTTCGGGACAATCCGACTTTCCAATTATCGAGTTTCTAATTAATGGGACTCCAAGGTAATTTCATAGGAACCGAGGGGCCATACACTATACATGATTCCTCTATGTGCAGTTGTCTTTAATTAGTACCCGCAATCCTGTTTGAGATTTTAATTGAATCATTGTCATGCTGTTGTTACTTGTTCGCAGGATACATCCTAATTGATTATATATGAAATATGACTTAAAGGTTTGCTGACAGCTAGCATCACTTTCATCTTCTTATAGTAGCCGGAAAGACTTATTTCGATATATAAACGTTTTTTTAAGTCACAGAGTTTAAGAACTACACTGTAATATATAAGAGTACGTAACAGAATTTGATATAGAAGTGTTTATAAAGACTTTTGGTTATGCCCTTTTAAGTTCAACAGTTTAATTTATCTGATTCATCTAAAAGAGTTGATTGATTTTGAATCAGATAAGTAGCTGACAGAACATTTTTCAAGAAAGTGATTTAGTATACAAAATCACTGAGCTTCACGTTTCACATTCTGTGTTGTTCCACCTAAACGACCGAGCGAGATGGTTCAGCAGTAAGGTACGAGGCTCTCATTCGGGAGGTCCAGGATTCGATTCCTGTTTGGCCCGCCACTCTGACCATTGGGTTTTTTCGTGGATTCCTCGGGTTGGTAGGAGAATGTTTGGGTGGTATCACGATTTCCTGCCCATCATTTCTGTTCTCATTACTTTATTTCATCACTTTCAGGATTATATAACTAGATGATGGTGGTTGGTGTATTGCAGTGGGACTGTCCCATTTGCTCCCTGGCGCATAGCGGGACCTCTGGTGCCTCCTTCCTGAGAGTGTCTCGTCCATATCTGGGAGTCTCAGATTGCGGGTGGTTAAGGCAGGGCTAGCCTACATCAGGATTGGTATCACGTTAGAATCGTTAGGGACCCCTTTCTTGCTAGCGCATTCGTCATTCGGATCTGGTCGCCCTTCGGGTCTCCCCTTCATCCCTTCCTCTCGGACATGTTGGGAACATAAAGGGCCCACAATGGCCTTCGTGCGCTGCTGTAATGTGTAATATAATAATGTATGACGTTGAAATTATAAATTGCGGGAAAACAGGGATTTAAATAAGCAGCGTCTGTTATTCGCATATGGCAAAAGTTCTAAGCACGATATTCTTACCTTTAAGCAGTGGTATATGGAAAACAAGTAATGTCATACAAAGAAAGTTACTCTATATTAGGAATAAACACCACAAATTATATTACTTTATGTAGGCTTACTTATTTCAATATCCACATTTTACCAAAATGCTTGTTTTGAGGGCCCCTGAAACAAAAAGGGCTTCTTGAGGATATGTGTAATATGCATGAGAGAGACAGAGACCGAGAGAGCGAGAGCGACCGTGAGTAAGAGAGGAGACAATCAGAGAGAGGAGCCTATTTATTCAAGTTTTCGTTGAATAAATACTAAACTTAATATATAAGCCCAACCAAGGGTACAATCTGAAATTTTCAAGGGATTCCTTACATCCCAAAATGGTCTTTACATGGAAAAACTGTCGGTATTGTTATTATCCCAAAAACGATTTACGATTTTAATCCTATAAATAGCCTGTGAAGTCCCCTTCGCCATGGTTATACGAAAAACAATCAGAATGAATATAATTAAGAAACGGTACGAGATAACGAAACCTTACTTCAGAAGAAATGGTAAAGTTCATTAAAGTATAAAAATTGTGCAAATAACCCGTTTCGTTGTGTTAATCATTTTTTAAATCTTCTACAATGTATGGGTATATTTTTCCAAATATAAAACCTTCATCTGTAAGAAGATGCTTGAAGTTTATGATTTTTTTTATTTTTTTTTATTTTTTTACTTTCTTTCCTTATTCTTTTCCTTCGAAAAGCTTGTGGAGGTGTATTTTATTTCTCAAAGATTAGGAACAGAAATTTATTCCGCTTTACTTCGATAAAAATGCATGTTCTTTCAGAGTATTTTTCCTGTAATTTGAAATCATTTCTAGGGAGAAATCTATCGTAAATAACGTAGAGTGGATATTGTAATCACGTTGTAATGAATGCATGATATATTAGATATACCTACGTATGTACATATATGCGAATAGTTGTGTAAGCATGACAAAGTTTGTTTCCTACCATCTCCCCCTTTTTTCTTGGTTATCCCGGACCTTAAATCTTATTTATTTTATAAACACTACAAATTACATTTACGCCATTTTACGCTCATCATTAAACCAAACTTCTTTGAACCATAAATTGAGTCATTTATGAAACTTTGGTAGAATTCCGATATTGGAAAACATAATAATGGTGTTAGCTTTTAGATATATCGATGTAAGAAAAATAACATTTTTGTGAATTTCCTTTCAGGTCCACTAATAGTGGATGGTTCTATGGAACTGACGTTTAACACAGTATTAGTGGATAAGTTCATGCCTGCTACACGTTATTGCAAGTTATCTCGTTATTGGCAACTTGCCAGAAACTGCAGGACAGTTTCAACTCGTTTTATTGTCGCTATAAAAGTTACCTCTGGTAAATAGGTTAAACGCTCCCTTTTCGATTATATAGCAGTCTCTGATACCCCTATCTAAAGTGTTTACGAAATAAAAGACACCAGGTTATGTGTGTCACATGCAGCTCTCTAAATCTAGTTTCAGACTTCACAGATTTTAAACCTGATTAGACAAACGAATGCACATTGAGTATAGGTAGATATGAAGTATATTAAACGCCTCTTTTTCAATAATAATAGTAATAATACATTATATAGAAAATAAATAAAGACATATATGAGAAATCAAAGGGATTTATTGTCAGCGTTTTTATAGTTTTCTTCTTCACTATTTGGTAACAATACACGTTTCGCCTTCAAAATGTCATGCATAACCATTTACATGGTCAATTTTTATAGACAGCAAGAAGTCTAAAATAAGGTTCATTGCATTTTAGATTTCGCTCTCACACCAGACACCCATCTTTGAGAATTAAAAATACACATTCATATGGCCATCATCATCTGCAAGGTGGACGTTCACACACGTTCCGTCTCAGAAGTCATCTTGGCATCTACATTGAGGGCGTTCAGTGTGCCGAATTCCGTTTGGGGTGTACTGTAGTCGTGGTGTACTATTTTGTTTCGGAATCATTCTCAAAAGATGTTCATGTAATGCTATCGATTTAAGTTAAAACCGCCTCAATATTTTTATTCTCATTAGTTTCTCTAATACGTACACTAAGTTTGGGAAGTACTTATTGTATTCCACCAACAAATTCGATTTTGAGATTTCCTGGAAGTATGTTTTAAGGCTTCTTGAACCCCCAAAAAGCGCATTTTCAGAATAGGTCCGTATGTGTGTCTGTGAATAGCATAACCCAAAAACAAAAAGTCGGTTAAATACCACACTTAGTATTTAAGTTCTCCACCTTCCAAGAATGAAATACGATCATTTTAAAAAAAATCCCCTACCTCAAACTGCTCTTTATAAGAACAAATTTTCAAAACTATTGATTTTCTCAAAAACGGTTCTAACGTTTTGACTAAAATGTCATATGTGTAAGATATTTTCATGATAAATGAAATGTATATTTTGGATCTTTGGGAATAGCCTCTGAAGTCCTCTTCATTCTGAATTACTTCTACATAATTGGCAAAACTATAAGAGATAGACAAAAGCTTACTACACAAAAAATGTAGATGTCGTTAAAGCACACAAGCTTTGTCAAATACGTTTTTTGCTAGTTAACCATTTACAAGATATTCCTTGTTATTGATTTGAAATTTCCAATACTTATAATTTTCTCAAATGGAATGGGACCTCGATACCAATGATATCGCGATACTCTTAATCCTGGGTGGCATCGAAGTATATCTAATACTTAGAGATAAACTTTGGATACTGTTTCGATAATTTTAAATTTTGTATTATTGAAACTTGATGCCTTAACTTTATGCTAGATAAGGAATGAAAGGAGCCGACACTTCACGTTATTGCGTCGCACATATCTCCAAACAGTTGCTGGAGTATAGTTCTTGATAGACCTTGAATGAGTTTCCTGTGGGTGAATCAGTGCAACATTCCATAGACTCTTGTGTCTGAATTAAAACATGCAAAACAATGGGGGATGGAGTAGAAGTACTCATGTAACGTGCAGCGTTAACTGAGTTACGAATTAATCTGATTTAGCTGACGTACTAAATCGCGTTTCTGCAATAGGCTTGATGAGTCACTCTCAGCCATATTATTTACCTATTCCGGTGGCCAAAACCTTTGAATGCAGCAGAAAAAAATCAGAACTTAAAAGTGAGATAATACAGTGCATGGAAATATTAGTTGTTCTTCCCCTGCATCTGTTAGTTTGTGTTTACGCAAGTCAAACTGGGATCACGAACTTGTCTTACAGTTATACCGTATGACTAATTTCTATAATATGGGTAGAAGATCCTTTAAAAGAAAGTTTTCAACATAAAATACAGTTACATAAAAACTGAAGCTTAGAAATTATTATTATTATTATTATTATTATTATTATTATTATTATTATTATTATTATTATTATTATTATTATTATTAGCCTTGATAACAAGAGGGGATCTATAATCTGTGGCATTATGAAGATAAAAAATACTGCTAATTGGAGAATGTGAAGAAAGAAGAATTTCAGAATTAGCATATGTACAAAATTGGTTACAAGCGTTTATACACAGAAAACTACTAATAAGAACAATTCAGTTAACTAGCTATGCCTTTACAGTTTTTTATTAAGTGAGTATCGAGTATCGTGTTCAAAAATCAATATCGGTATCGAGTATCGAGAAATAATAGTATCGTTCCATCACTACTTAAAAGATTTGACTATCGCTTAAGCCTACTGCATTCTCCTATCCCCATTGTACGTACAAGGAAATATATAACAAAACCATTTCTACAAAATGATTTTGTAAAAATATTTTGTTAAATAATGGTTAGAGAAGGCCATATAAATGTAACATATCAGTTTTCTTAGAACATTCATTTGTTAGTACATCTCAATAAGTTGGTATGACATGTTTTGTGTTCACAGTTCGCTGCATCAGGCGCACTTCCAAATGTGTACGTATCTGAGATGAAACCGTGCTTTCACCAGGATTAGGAAATTATAGTGTATTAAATGATTTGTCCCATTTATAAGTATTTTAAATAAATATAACTAATAAATAACGGTCTTGTGACAACTTTTAATCTTACTTCTGATTCTTAAACGTTTGACTTATAAAGCGGAGTTGTTTTGCTTTCAGAATAAAAGAACAAGAGTTAAATCCTTATGTATATACATGCAGCAGATATTCCAATTAAACCATTTCCAATGATTTATCTTCCTCTCTACTGTTCATAATTATGCCCAGAGGCATTCTCATATTGATCGACTGCTCTCTCTAATTAAATGCCTTGAAGGACTCAAATGGTGAAAACAAAAGGTATAATTTGCAACAGGTAGAATTGTTTAATACATACTAATAATTGTAATATAACCTATTACTGCAAAACTGGTTAGATCATAACACAAAGTTACACAAAACTAGCTCAAGAACTTATAAACATGTAATATGTATGAACAAGTTGTAAATAAGTAATAATTCTGAAGAGCAAAGAGTATGAAGTGCATTATCGTTTGAGTCTGATAAGGAAATTAGACATTGCAAATATAATCAGAGGAATGAATGATTAAAACTGACCTGTACTATTATTAATTGAAATTTAAAATAATACGTAAAATAATTTTAAACTAATCGTAATTACGATGCTGCCTTTCATTAGGATTGTCCATACATGATGAAGTTATTGTCTTTATGTTGTTTTGTTATGTAGAAGTCAATTTGGGCGTCAATTTGAGAAGATACTTATTAGCTCCACGTATGGACGCCAATTTGAAGTACGATGTTTATTAGCCCCAAATGTTTAAAAATATTAACTTTGTAATTTAACTGTTTCTTTAAATATTTAATATTTATGTTTGCCTCGGCTGCGTCAGTATTTGTTAGAGACGTGGAAGTCTTGGCAGGGTTTTGGTGCGACAAGAATGTAGGCTAACACAGATTTTAAGTTTTAATTCACTCCTTTTTATTAATCCTTGACACAAATTAAATAGCACTTCACTGATATCGAGAGCTGTGAGATTCTTTTATTTAATACTTGCACTTTTTAACACGTATACTATTTTCGTCTCACACGAATACGTAATTAATTTCTCGAGGACACATCTCGATTCTGGTTAGTAACCCTGTCTGCAGGCAACTGAACTGATTTCAAGCATCTAAACTTGTAAATTTCTGTATTTCAAGTCTCTGATTGCTATTTTTACTTCAATAGAATACCTGCATTTAACTAAACTTTTTCTGGTTGTTGATTGGCTATTTTTATAAACTGTCACTAACATCACATTAATGCTTTCAAGAATCAAAAGTAACATTTAAACTCTCAAACTCATTATTGTCTCAAGGTTACCTCATTGTTAGCAACTGTTAGCTTATTATTCTCACAGCTCCTACATTATTAAATTACGTAATACATTCATATAATATTATTGAACATGTATACAATAATATAAGCATATGCAATTACTGTTACACACATTTTACAACTTATTACATACCATATTGCCTTAAGGCGGGCTGTTATTGAATTTACTTATTATATAATTTGACTGAAATCATTTAAGTGTTAAAAACACTGCCTCATACATAATTTGGTTCATTCTTTTTGCTTTCTCTGTTTAACCTCCTCTTATGTAGGACTTACACCCCCCAGGACTTACAGGCCGGTGCCTGGGGTCAGAGACCCTTCGATGAGCATACACTCATGGGTCAGACAGAATATCCAGGATGGGTGATCAGCCCGATGCCTGGTATGGCAGGAAGGAAGTAGATGAAACGAAATGATGGTGAAATGGATGAAAGCGATGGAGCAGTTGGTGGAATGAATGGCGGGGGAAACCGGAGAACCCGGAGAAAACCCGCCCAGACGCCGCCCGCCATGTCCACCACAAATCCCACATGCGGGTCCCTGGGATTGAACCCGAGTCGCCTCGGTGAGAGGCGAGCGGTCTAACCACTCGGCCACGGCGCCACTCCCTCCTTTCATTTTTACTTAGTCTTCCTTTCCTGTCTCTTCCTCCACCTCAACATATTCTTTGGAATTCATTCAATACCATCATATGTTGGTACCTCTGATTTTCTTCCATTGACAGCCTTACTATATTTCGTTCTAAATCCAGTATTTTTGTTCATTTCAATTCCTTATGTTTTCCCACCTTGCCTTTCAAGATGTTTGTCACCAAAAATCTATTTTAGTGACTTAATTTTGTTCCTAAACTCTATTAGTCGTTCGCTTTTGCATATCATTGAGCATCAGATTATCTACTATTGCTTTGTGAATTATTTCTATTTCTGACAAAATTGTATTGCTCTACACTATAGAATATGTAATATCCCAATAGCTTTATTTCCGTAGCATATTAGTATACTGTTTTTAATTGCCATATACACCATGCTAATATTGATCTCAAATATTTAAAATTTGTTTCTAAATTTTATGTCTTCCAATTTCTATTCTATTGTTATTTGTAGTTAAACACTCACTCTTTATTTCTTTCTTCCAATTTTTGTACGCTTCCTGTAGGTTTCTTCAAGTATAATTCGCACCCTGATCAACAATTACGAAGGTAATCCAGGAAATAAGGGCCGTTTGTGGATTTCCGCCTCCGAAATCGCTATTGGTCTTATATCCAAGGTCGAATGGTTTACTTGACATTTTTCCCAGTGTTATATGAGTGCCACTCGAAACACGTTATTGTGCCATCTGCGAGTATTCAAAATGAATTTATGTGATACAACTCCGGTCAACTGTGAAGTGAGAGGTGTTATTCGATTTTGTAATGCTCAAAGTTGAAACCTGCAGAAGTTTACCGTCAACTAAAGAAAGTGTATGGTGATAATTAATGAACGCAACAAATGTGAGAAAGTGATGTGAAATGTTCAACAATGGACGAAGAAATGTACATGTGAAAACTAAACCCGGACATCCATCACAAATCCAGATGATTTGAAGAAGCAAATGAACAACAAGATTGTGCAAAAGAACGAGTTATAGATTTCAAACTTTTCTCTTCTTTGCTTGGTGAAATTGTTTCCGGACAACTTGGCTTAATGAATTGGCGGCAGCCGACTAGAACACGGGAATTCTGAAGCTTGTTGACAGATATAACAAATAATTAATAACGGAGGTGAATAGTGTAGAAATAAAGTAAGGTTTAGTTTTTGTGACACTTTTAATACGTTTTCCTTTTTTTAAATAATTAAAGAGAAACGTTACTTCCTGGATTTCCCCCGTGCTTAGCAATCAGTCAAAAGATGATTGTACTATATAAACATCGCCCCATTTGCAAAACAATACAAGGCTCTTCTTCAGTCATACATCTTGTACTTGTAACATATTTATTTGTTCGTGTGTCTAGTCGACATCGATTATAATTGTCGTACAAAACAAAAAACGCTACAGCAAGCTTATAAAGTAGTAACTCGGCATTCATATGAAGGAGCATTATACAGAAATGTGTCGTTGTAGAATACTTGGAAAAGCTGCATTATCGTTGAGTGGGTTACCACTTCTGAACTCTGTGGTGGAATTCGAATTCCATGGCTCAAACTTCATTCCGTCAGAAACGTATTCAGTTTTAAAAATCAGTCGTTCAAGGGAAATAGTTTCGCCCAAGTACTAATTACGATTCTGTAACTATTAACACAATGCACTGCAACAGCTGAAGTAGGATGCTGTAGCAAATTGTTTTAATTATTTAATATTAATTCGTTCTCAAGTACACCCAAGAGAATAGCACAAACATTAACTGTAATATTTTCGTTTCTAACTCATAAATATTAAACGGTGTAACTTATTTGTAATCTTCACACAAAGCTTTATGCCGAAATATCCAATTAAAGTCAAAGTAATTAATAAAAGTGAACAGCTTTAATTTATTTATTATGCATATTTACCAACACTGTCAATTCGTAAACAGCGTGCGGTCATTATACCAACCAGTTATTTAATAACTGGATACTTAGCGCACTTTAAATTACTCTAATGGAACTTTATGCTCTATTTCCGTTTTTAATCGCTGCTTTCATGTTGTTCCATTTTAAGACAACTTTAAATCAGTTTTGCAGGTTTAACATCATTTATCAAATGACACAAAATGTTATGTATGGTATAAAAATATAATACACGGAATTCACGCTGAATTGATGTATTAAATAAATTAATTTTGAGTGGCATGGTTGTACAGCACTCATTTTCGGTATGGGCGTGTTCGTATTGCATGTAGCCTATCGTTTCTTTAGTTGTTTAGTGCCACCATTTGGTTCTCTGCTAGTTTTGGTAATGTAGCCACGTGAGAGATATTTTATTCTTCTTGAATTTTTTTTAAAAAAGTACATTGTATATTCAATGTTTATAAAATATTCGAGAAAGCTACTTTGTCTCCAGTGTAAGGGACTATATTTTCCAGATTGGTCTCATCCCAAAAGTAACTTGTGTCCCTTGTGTCACTTTTGCATTGATTGTGAAGCCTTCATCTAAATATGCAAATGATCTACAAAGATTGCGTAGAACAGTGGTGGCGAAACCGCGACTCGCGAGGCAGTGTGACTCGCAGGCGCAACTCCTTTTCTAGTCGTCTATTCATTTGTTTTCCATGTGCTGCTGAGTGGTGTAGTGCGTGTTCATATTTGATGACTCGAGAGAGAAAGGCATTTTCGCCACCCTTGGCGTAAAGGACTAACTAACACCAAGACCAACTAACGCCTAACATGTTTCATAAATTCATACAGACTTAGGGCAGTCATATATAGTGATATGATAAGGTTGTATCCTTTTTGGGAAAGACCTTCACTTGCTTGAAATCATTGATCATTAAAGTGATATGTTTTTATATTAATGAAAAATCACTTGTAGGGATTTTTAGACGAGCTATTTCACGTCTATACTATTGTACATTTGTGGCTCAGGAGCGCAATTTGTATCCACATAACAAAAACGTTAACTTTTTTACCTCTTAAAGACAAAATGTACACTAATTAGTTAAATGCAAATTTTATCAAAAAAATACTTATGAGTACATATGACTGAAATTTTAAAGTTTTATAGTTTTAATGATATCATTATGAACATTTTAGCACATGTTAATATGCTTAACAGAAGCGATATTGCCAAATTTGAGCAGTATAGGTATATTTATTCTCAGATTATTAATATTTAATTAATTTTATTTATCACTTGATATAAAAAGCCCTTGTGCTAGAGTTTAATTGCATTTACCTGAAAAATTGTGGAAATGTTTCTCAGATGTGGGTAAATAAAGGCTGTTCGGGGTTTTAATACCCTGTGGATAGTTACTCCACAAAATATGTATACACTTTACTTCTTCTGATTTTTTTTTAGAAAAATATAACTAAAATTATAATTGAATGCGTAAAATATATAAAACATGTGTTAAATGTAAAATCTCAAGCTTTTAATTCTTGCACTTTTCTCGGCATTCTGTAGATTTTAATGTATTTGGACAAACATTTCTGCGCAAGGAGCAATTTACACATTAATTTACAAATTAATGAACTGAGAAATAGGAATGAAAATTCACTCAGTTTACAGTCACTTTACCGTGGCTATAGGTTCTCTTCAGGTCAGGTCTGTTGAAGATATTTCACTTTTTCTGTGTTGAAGATACTTCACTTTCACCTCACCTTATATCAAGTTGAGGGTTGCTGTCAGTTGACATGCACTGCCTTAGGGTGGCAAAGATTGCCTTCTAAAAACGCTCTCCGAGGGTTTTACAAATGCCAGAACATGATGAGTAATACTATTTTCTGATAAACGAAAAGCTTACCTTTTCTTAAAACAAAAAATCAGAATTACAATTTTTGCCCCAAATTCTTACGAGTTCAGTCACATGTATCCTTAAGTGTCAAACGTCTTTATTTTGTTCCACCACTCAGTTTCATTCCAAGATATTAAAACGTCAGAAATATGCCTTCCAATTTTGTGATGCAGGTCTCATTATACAGCTAGCTCACGCTCTTGCAAGTCTTGCAGTAGTTTTGGTCGCAAATTGACACATTCTCCTCCAGAAATGCGTAAAGCAGCTGCCAGATATATTTAATAATTCTCGCTGCTCTCATTGCGCTTTATATTTTTCCTTCTTCTCCATTGCCGGGTCATTTTGGAAGGATTGACATTTTCATTTCGACCTACAAAAACTTTCATCTTCTTTTGAACTTCCATTTCTTCTCCCGCTTGCCACACTATGAGAGACGGTCTCTGACGGTTTTTTTGTTTGCTTTCTTTTTCCTTGGTTCGTTCTTTTGGTGCTGTTACATTTATCATCTGAACTTCTCCGAAGTTTATCTGACCCCATCTGTACGCGTCTCAATCTGCTGGGGGACAGACATTCGGCGCAACAGTGTCACCGAAATTAATTCTGCCTTTTCGCCAACCTCAGCTCAGAACTTATTTCTCATCAACCCTTGGCTTGGCTATTTATGTTGTCTACTCCAGCAGTTTCCTTTTATATAAGCTTAGAACATAACGAATGGATTTAGCAAAGGGCTGCAGAAAATAAAGGGTTAGGGTTAAAGTTTTAATGAAATGTGTACAAATTCTCTGAAGATATTCACAATATAATAAGTGTAATAATAGTTTCCTTACTAAAATGTTTATTTGCAAAATAAAATGATGTGTAAAGTTCACCCACTTTCTCTTTCAATTCTCATTTTCTACCTTACAAAAGCTGCATATAAAAAGTCAATTTTCCTATTTTCTTTCTGTTAATATAGAGGAATATAGTTTAGGTTAGTTAACACTACTGTAATAAACACTGTTCTATGATACAATAGCACTAATCTGTTTAAAAGCAGATTTTAATTATATACGTAATCTTTCCAATAGTTCTTGGGAAATAAAAAATGGCTCCTGAGTATTCCAATAAGTACTATTTTAAGGGGATAAATCTGGGAATTTTCCGAAACCCAAAGTGCTCTAATGAGCTTTTTTAATTTTTTACCACATCTCATGACATATAATGAAGTGCGGTTGCAAAGTTTTGTGCATTTATATTAAGTCATTCCTGAATTATGCATTTTGAGAAACAAATTTAAGCTATTTTATAAAAAATGCTCCCTTCAACGCAATCTTCGTGCTTTGTTAACAAAATTTCAGTTTTATATTCCTTTTTGAGCTATAAAACAAGTATTCTAAGAAATGGAATTTTAAATTAATTGCTCTTTAAAGAATATCTTTCGCTGAATTGTGGGTTTCGGCTTTTGCAAACAATATTTATCAAACTTGGATGCGCTTGGTGGCGCCACACATTCACTTTTTACTAATAACTGCATAGGAAGTTTTAGTTAGCGTGTATTGGGGAAACTATTTCCGAAGTTTCACTCTAATAACTTAAACATTTCATTGTAAGGAGAATTTTACATGCTGAAAAATTCTAAAATATTACAACCAGCAAAAGCACACTAAAGCTAGCTCATATTAACTAGTCTGCGATTCTGATTATGTATTTTTATTTAAAATGCACAATTTAGAAGCTTATAAACATAATCTGTGTAACTTATTTTGCAAAAACACTTCAAATATTTTTGAAAAAGTGCAAGAAATATAGAAAGGCCTTAAATGTAATACCACGGCCTTAAAACAGGGTGTTTAAATTGTCAGTAAGTCCTTCATGTTTATTTAGATATTAAAGCGTATTTAAAAGAAAACTTTCGTTCCTAGAAGATGAAATTGAGTTTTATTTATGTACACTCATTAACTACTACGGTTCTTATCTCCCACTCTACTATATTGGGCGTGAAAAACAGGAAATTTCGCTCAGAGACCTCTTTATCAGGCTTGAGGTTCGTTTACGTGCCGTAAAACTACGATACGGGGCCAGCGGCTTTACTTCCCTTCCAAAGGAAGCTATACTAAGGATTTTTACGGCCAAAAAAAATTCATCGCCCTCCGTGGTTTTGAACCCGCAACCTTGGAACTAGAGGCTAAGCATAGTACCCCTAGACCACGGAGGACACCAAACGTTCATATAGAATCGCACTTAATATCAAGTTAAGCCGCCTAAAATTGTAATCCTTTACCATATTTGCCCAATCTCCACTGATCAGCCCCTTTAAGCTAATAAATATGTCAATAACAGCAAATATTTTGGAAATGGTTTGTCTCAATTGTACCTATATCATAACGAGATATATATTTCTGTCTCAAGATTTTGTCTGTCCGCTAATGTCTAAGAGATAGTTGTTAACAATCCAATGTGAATGTGAAGAACTTCAAAAAGGTTCAAGGCAAGTATTTTACATCTGTAAGTCTGGGGTTGCATCGTAGTGCAGTGGCTTGGAGCGCGATGCTGCGGATCCCAGCGACGGGAGTGATAGCGATCCATAAGTCACGAAAATCAAAATCCCGATTGAGGACGCGTGTTACTGACTGCGTAACCGTTGGATTAGCCTACACATCCACCTGTGTGTAAGGGCAGCAGTCGGGCTGATAGTCTTTGGCCCTTCATGCACTGTCGTGCCACAGACTATTTGATTTTGTTTTGAATATGTGAATCATAGATATGTTTTTGTCTATATTATTAGAGTTAATTTTTAGAAAATCAAAATAGCAAAAACAGTTTGATTTTAGTGATTATTTGGAGTAGAGAACTTCCTAAAAATCACAGTGTTGTATACTTAATACCTGCCTAACTAAATATGAACTTTGACATCTATAAGATCTTTCCTTTTTACTTTTTTACGTAGAATGAGTAGAGGAAGTATTATATTCCACCCATTATTCGATACTGAGATTTCACCAGAAATACACGTTTTGACTCTCGCTCAATGAAAAAAGGCGGTTAAAAAGGTCTTGCGCGTGCGTGTGTGTGCGATCAACATAGCTGAAAAACAAAAAGTCCGTGAAGTCTGGTATTTATGTTCAGCGTCTTCCAAGGATGTAATACGTAGTTTTTCAAGAAAATTTCCCCAGCCCAAAATACGCTTTACTTGAAGAAATTTACTTATATCTTATTTTCTTAAAACCTACACAGTGTTTTGACTAAAATACCACATATTTAAGATATTTTCATTAAAATAAAACGTATATCTTAAATTTTCTGGGAATAGCTGTGAAGTCATCTTCATAATGAATGACTTTCGTATAACTGGTAAACCGCTACATAAAATCAGCTGCAGATCTCGTTAACGAGATTTGGCAAACCTGTATATCAAATAAATACTTTTGTGGAGCTAACCATTTCCGAGGTAGTCTTTGTGTTGGTTGGAATTTTTAAATAATGAAACCTTGAAGCTGGTTATCGAGACCCAGGAGAAATAATAATAATAATAATAATAATAATAATAATATACGATCGAACATAACGACAAAAATGTGCTGAATTCATATTAGGAATGGGTTTTGTAGGAAAGACAGGAAAATAAGTTTTGTTTCCTTGAAGCAGATGTATTTACCTGCTTAGGCGACATCAAGCCTACCGGAAGTTTCGCTTTGTACTCTGGCTCGGACGGGTAATTTACAACGGTTTCAAAGCTTAGAAGGGTCAGGAAGTATACGTGCCTTATCTACGATCTAAGAATATTCGTGGGAAGATTTTAAAACTCAAAATAAGCTGTAAGAAGCAGATGTGAAAGTTGTCAAGTGGGGGTAGCCAATAATAAAAATCATGAAACAAAATGATAGCCAATCAAAAGATCGCGTGTATATCACATGATACGTTTGAACTTAAAACAGAATGAAACATAAGAAAGGTGGGGGAAAATTCTAAGTTTGGCGAAAGGCGTGAAAGAGGAAAAGAAACGCCGAGACACATTCCGGTACAATGAAGTTGTGAAATCTAGGCAATTCGAGGGCTAGTCGGAGAAACACATAAGTAGCGACTTCGAAAGTGATAAGAATAACAGTGGTTTCGACGACGAAGGTGGCGGGTTGACCAGATAGGAATCTACGTAACCAAATAAAGAAATAACTCAAACTTCGCCGGCAGTATTATTAATATCATCAAGGCATTGTCACCACCCCTGAAAACCAGATCCTCAGCTCTACCAAAACAAATTCCAAATCCCTGCCATCCAACCATCGAACCCGGGACTCTGAGTCTCCTGATGCAACAGCAAGGAACAACACAGATGCGTCAGAGGTCAGCGTCAACCTTTTTGCAAGTGGTAATTGGCTATTCCTTTTTTCTCGTGGAAATGCAAACAGCATGGAATTTCAAGGTCATTACATAGCAATGTTTTATTTTTTAAATCTGATTATTGCCTAAGGGTACTTTATACTCCATATACCTACAACCAAATGTGTAAATGCGTAATGGAGTTTATCTCGATTAACAAGAAGTAGATGGAAGAATAAGCTTTTATAAGAATAGTTTGTAGAAGATTGGGAAGAGAAAGTCGTGTAAATGAAACACATAAGATTTGTCATTTATGATATTCAGAGATAGATGCAGAGAAACACACATACAAAATTTCAAGTATTGGTTTTTCTACCAGTCACTTATTAGTAGGTAGAAAAAGGTACCGTTTTCAGTTGAAACATTCATCGAGATTTCACAGGTAATACATATTATAAAGTTCACTGAACCCAAAAAGCACTATTAGAAAAAACACGCGTTTGTATGAACAACATAACACAAAAATGAAAAACTGCAATCTCCTTAATAACATGTATTTACGTTTAATATGTTCCAAGGATGCGACATGAATACTTTAAGAAATTCCCGCCGTCACTAACTACACTTTAGACAGAAACAATTTCGTTATTGGTTTATTTTTTCAAAAATGGCTATAAGGACTTCGATTGATATGATCACAGTGGAGATATGTATATCTTGAATTTTCTATGAATAGCCTGCGAAGTGTAATTTTTTGTAACTAGGAAATCTTAAAAATATAATAAAACTTACAGGTTAAAATATAGAGCTAATTAAAATACACAGTATGTGTAAATTATGTTTCGCAGCAATAACGTTTTAAATACTTCCTACCTCCTTTTTTCCGTTCATCAGGAATAAAGATTTGAGCGCTGCTACTACCCTTTTTTGTCCTTGTTTTGTTGTTTATTTTTATTTTTGGTGTAGTCCCTTTAACTTATATGGTCATATCGGGGGTTCAGGCTTAAAAATAACTGATAGTGGTATTATCTTCTTGAACTGAAGGAGTTTTATTTTGGTTTTACTAATTTACTATGAAATGCTCTGCTGGGACTAAAGTTTGAATCATTACTGGTTTGTGACGCCTTGACCACTCGACCTCAGAGGCAGTTGTTTCTGTATGTTATAATGTAACTAAGCTCTTCTTAATTAATTTGAAATCATTCTTAGTAAAAACTCTTATGTGATACATTCACATGACTTAATTTACCCTCAGTCCTCTATTAGTGGGTATGCAAATATTCTTGTTAAAGCTGATTTTTCTATCTAATTCATTTTAATCCAAATAAGTCTTTGCAGAAGTAGACGAGCGCGACATTACAAGTTTCGTTATATAGGGTTTTTCAACAAGAGTGTCCTATCTTTAACATGTGATATGTGCCGTTGTTATTGAGTTACAGCAATCATTTTTTCATGTGGTTACATTCGTTATTGACAAATAACCATGGGACGTTACAAACTTCAGCAACGTTTAGAAATTGTGAAAATTTATCAAAATGGATCATCTGTTCGCCAAACCTTCCGTATATTGAGTGAAGTTTACGGTGTACATAATCATCCCTGCGAGAGAACGATTCGGCGTGTGATCGATAAATTTGAAAGAAGTGGTTCTGTCAGCGATCAAAGAACGCCTGTACGTAATGGACGTAAGGGCTCCAACGAAAACATAGGCGCCGTTCGTGAGAGTGTTCGCGAGAACGGAAACAAATCAATTGCTCGTTGAGGACAAGAATTGGGGCTTTCGCCGACTACAACTTGGCGAATACTGCATCTTGACTTGAGGTTTCATGCTTTAAAAATGGTGTTTACTCAGGAAATAAAGCCCAACGACCATAGGTTGTGCCGTGTATTCGCTGACTGGGCTATGAAGTAATTGGAAGCTGACCCGGATTTTTGTCGAAAAATCATCTTCAGCGACGAAGCCCACTTTTGGATGGATGGTTGTGTTAACAGACAAAATTGCCGCTATTGGAGCAATCACAATTCAATGCATACTCAAGAACGACCACTTCATCACCAAAAGGTTACTGTGTGGTGTGGATTTTGGTGTGGTGGAATCATCGATCCATATTTTTTTCCAAGATGAAGATGGAGAAGCTCTAACTGTCAATGGAGAAAGATACCGGGCTCTTAATACGGGACTATTTTTAGACTCAATTGGATGGTATGAATCTCATAAACATCTGGTTCCAGCAAGATGGTGCCACATGTCATACTGCTCTCGAAACAATCGATCTTTTGAAGGAGAATTTCAGAGGTTTCATCATTTCCCGTGGTGGCGATTTTAACTGGCCCTCGAGGTCATGTGATTTAACGCCGTTGGATTACTTCTTGTGGGGTTATGTTAACTCTCGAGTTTATGACAACAAACCAGAAACAGTAAATGATCTTATGAAAAACATCACGCGTGTTATTCGTAAAGTTGGACCTAATTTACATTTTTCTGTCATTGAAAATTGGGTCAACCGTATACGCCCAAACCAATGAAGTCGCGGTGGTCACGTAACTGGTGTTCTCTTCCACACGTAATGATATTAATTATGTTCCAAAATAAAAAAAGAAATAAACCTCTATCATTTATAGAACGTGTTTTATTTAAGTTCAAAGATAGGACACTCTTGTTGAAAGACCGTATAGATACAAACAGGACAGTGATATTCAAATGTTTAAGAACTGGACCCTGCCTTAAAATGCCATACTGTTACAACGGAATCGCGAGAAACAACTGAATGTTGACAAGACTTTAAGAGAATGACCAGGTAATGAAAAATTCTAACCTTAAATAACCGATATCTCAGAAATGACTTATACCACAAAAACCTATTTGAAATAAAGTGTGTTTTTAAGAGATCTACATTTTTCGTGTTCTACGTTTTCGTCTATCGCTTAAAGTTTACCAATCATACTTAATTATACAAAATTCCTTCCGAATGAAGAGGATTTTATAGGTTTTCCCAGAAAATTCAAGGTATATGTTTTATTTGTCATGTAAATGTCTTCATTAGAGCCATTTTTTTAGAAAATAAAAAATTTCTGAAAATTTTCCATGTAACGAGAGTTTGGGAAGATGGGATTTTCTTGAAACATTCGTGCGCATCTTTGGAAGGTACTGAACCTAAATACCCAATTTGATATTTATCTGACATTTAATTTTCTGTACAGGTAGAGAACGTATTGCATTCCACCCAGAAATTCGATACCGAGATGTCAGCGTAAATGCAAGTTTTGAGGATCCCTGAATCCAAAAATAGCATTTTTAGAAAACGGAGCGTGAGTGTGTGTGTGTGTGTGTGTGTGTGTGTGTGTTTGTGTGTTGTGAACGAAATTCGGATAAATACCAAAGTTGGTATTTAGGTTCAATACCTTCCAAATTAGCGATACAAATATTTTCAAGAAAACCCCCTGGCCCAAACTACCCTTTAAATGAAACGTTTTTATAAATTTGTTATTTTCTAAAAATGGCTAGCGATATTTATTAAAATACAATATATTAAAGATATTTATATTAAAAATAAAATTAATATCTCGAATTTTCTGAAAATAAGCCTTTGAAGTTCTCTTTATTTGGAAGAAATTTTGTATAATCTTGTATAATCTGATAAACGTTAAGTGATAGACGAAAACGTACTACACAAAAATTGCAGAACACTAAAACACACAATTTATTTCAAATAATTTATTTTTGTGTCATCATATTGAATTTGATTGTTATATAAGTCCCCAAAATGAATTAAATTTAAATAACATTTTCCTACTTGAAGTTGATATTCGAACTTCAATTTCCAAGATATCCGTTATTAATAGTTCGATTTGTTCAATACTTTTTCATTCCTTTTAAGTCCCAACGATTTTCAAATGTTTCTCGCTATTGCATGGAAACAGTATGAAATTTTAAGGTCACCATATAGCGTCCAGTTCTTAAAAATTTGTCTGTTGCTGTTCTCTTTGTATCCTAACCATTGTAGCCACTTCTGCTAAGGCTTATTTGGATTAAAATGAAGTAGATAGAAAAATAAACTTAAGTAAAATAATTTGTATATCCATTAATAAACAATAGAATAGAGAAAGTTATGTGAACCTAGCAAATCAGTTTGTTTTAATTAGAAGACGCCATAATGTCTATTTTGTTGAATTAAATACAATAACTTTTCTTTTGCTTTCGCTGTATACGTAAAGGGTGGAGAAAATAGTAACACTGATTCATAAAGACGAGTCAATACTTAAAGCTATACATAATCTTCAGCTGTCAACATATTGATTGGAAGTGTGCTATTTTCAGTGGTTACCATAAATAATAATAATAATAATAATTCATCCTATCAAATTTTGTAAATAACAAAATGTATCACACACTTGTACGATGTTTAAGTAAAGGTTTCAATAAAGTCAATAATAAGCCAGAACGTCAAGGCCTATTCCTTGCACGTAGATGCTGATTGTGAAATGTTAATGGTAGTCATATTACTTTCAACTTAGGTTTTCTTATCATGTACTGGAGGAAATTCAAACATTAAGCTACGCAGTTTCAATTATGCCAGTTAGTTTAGGATAGCTTAGAAGATAGAGAAAATGAACATACTAAATGAATTTGACATTTTTCAGTAAATAAATGAATCTAGTTATACTAGAGGTCAGAATAGATAATGATATATTATGCGTGTATTATCATAAAGAAGTTACAGGATAGTACGAGTACCTGTACTTCATAGTTGAACGAGCGAAATGATAGAAAATAATACTTTCAGGACAGGGAGTTTTATTTTATAAGAAAATAAATAAATTCCTTACACGATGTGACAAAATTATATTATATTAACTTTAGTTTTAAAACGATAAGTTTTCCGTTTCAGCGTGTCTGTAAATGCCTTTGAATAAACTAGAAGATACAAATATCACCACCTATTTCTTCCCACACTATGTTGTTCTAAAAGACAATATATTGCTTCCAAGGAATTGCAAAATACTACAAAGCATAACCGCTGATATGCACCTAATATATGTTATATTATAATTAATATTGTAGTTTAATATCGTTGCGTTTTAATTAAAGTTGCATTATTGATAATTCTCGTAGTGGATCCCATCCCATCACTGCTGTTATACGGCTAGTCGGTTCAATGAAATGGTATCTATAAGGAAAAATTATAAATGAATCGATAGACTTCAGCTCTGCTTATTAATATTGGAACTTAATATATTAGTTTTGTATTGAAAACGGAAAATTAAACATAATATTTATGGTACCTAGAGTAATGGCGAACTTTTTATTTGGCTGAGAGAGTAAGTAAAATACGAACAGACGTCGGTTTTAAACATTTGAACCTTCTCTGATAAAATTTAGGAAGTGTTTTTAAGTTAATTGCTTTACAGCATTTTTATTAATGGAAAATATAAAACTTTGATTTTGCTGAACCGTTTGTTTACAGAAAGAAGTACCCACGCGCACTTCAGTCATTTGTTTCCGCAGAATTCAACAAAAGCTTTCAGGGTTATAGAGCGATGTAGGTACCTATGGTCTGTGACGACAAACTTTGAAGTTGCCGAATGAGTGTTCATTTGAATATTCGTACTGATAAACGGAAATAAACAAAGACTTAATACGAATGCGGTATTAATTTCTACTCTAAAATAGTTAATTTCTCTTCCTCAAGCGAATAAATAATTACTATTGCGTTATTTTCAAATCTACAAGCTACAGATGAATGGCGTTCATTTGGAATGGACCCAATTTTAATTTCACGAATTTCTTGCCAAGTTTAAATGCATGTTATGGAGGTACATCTTCAGAAGAAATGTTTTAAAATAGCATGGCCACGATTACCTGCAGCAACTCAGGGAACTTTTATCAATGGCGTACTGGCTCGTTGTTGATTCTGATCTACTACAAACAATCATGAACTCAAAGACCATAAGTCCCTATATCAAAGAGGTCGCCTAACACTCCTTTGTAACCCATGAAAATTTGTTGGCTGAGTTCTGTAACGTTTGTATCTTTCTGCAAAGTCCTAACCTGGGAAGTCCCGAAGAAGGGAGGTGTTTCAGAGTTTGCTGCACACTAAAGGACGGCATGCTCAACAGTTACTGCTGACTACTGCAAAGAAACGTGAAAGGTTATCATAAATGAAAATCGTAACTTGCAGCACGATGATAGAACATACTTCGCTTCTAAAATAGGTTAAGGGAATTATATCTTCAACAATGATATGTATTTCCTAACATAGTTCTACAGATTGCGCTAAGGAACATTTGTCAATAACTTTGAAAGTCTGAGAATGATTCAATAATTTACTTTCCCATACTTAAATATTTGTTTTCAGCGGAAGCTCGGAGAAATCAGCTAAAATCAGAATTCAAAGAAATTGTTGAAACTTTTGAGTTAAATACAAATCCTTTACTGCAACAGTCATAAAATGAATGAAGCACTATGGATACTACTAACTCAACACAACGAAGACTAACACCGTCGCCACAACCCTGAAACAGGTGCTAATGAATGAGATGAGGGAGTGCACGAAATGTGGGACAGGAAAGTTGCGTAAACACCCCAGCATTCGCTGGGGACATCACAAGAAATCCACGAGTGAAAGGGAGCGGTTGTCGGGGATCGAACCCGCAACCACCCGAATGCGAGTAGCACACGTTACCGCGGCGCACCTCGCTCGGTAATTATGCCTTTAAAATTCTTGTAACCAATTCCATCTAATTCTAAGTTTTAAAATGTGTATTAGTGTATTTTTTTACTCACTCATGCGTATTTTATACCTTTTTACTTTCTTTACTACGTACAGTAAGTAGGGGAATTATTCGATATCAAGATTTCACCGGAAATACATGCTTTGAGGTTCCCTGAATCCAAAAAAGGCATATGTAGAAAAAGGCCCGTGTGTGTGTTTGTATGTCCGGGAACAGCATAAACCAAACGAAAAATCGGATAAATACCAAAAATGATATTTAAGTTCAATATCTCCAAGGATGCGCCACGAAGATTTTCAAGAAAATCGCCCAATCCCAAACTACATGGAGGATTTTTCGAAATTGTTTATTTTATAAAGAATAGCTAACGATTTGGATTAAAATACCATATATTAAAGATATCTAAGTGACAAATACAATGTATATCTTGAATTTTCTGGGAACAGTATGTGAAGTCCTCTTCATTCGGAAGAAATGTTATATAATCCTATATAACAGGTAAACTTAAGCGATAGACGAAAACGTACTACACAAGAAATGTAGATCTCTTTAAAACACACAATTTACTTTAAATAACTTTTTCGTGGCATCAGCCATTCCCGAGATTTACGTTATCAGTGCTTCGAATTGTTCAATATTTAGCCATTCTTTTAGCCATGTGGATTTTCAATTGTTTCTCGCAATGTCATGGAAAGAGTATGCAACTATAAGGTCAGTGTGTAGCGCTCAGTTCTAAAACATTTGACTATCGTTACTCCCTTTGTATCTATAACAAAATGTGTCGCACAGCTATTTCCGGAAAGGTTTATCAAGATTAAAATATGAAAACAAACTTTCGCAATGATGGAATTAGTTGTTCTTCCACACAAAACCGTGTGTTCGACAAGGTTGGAAAGGTGTAATCAGACGACTTAAAATATTGAATGCCATAGCAGGGGTGCTAAAGGATTCAATGCCATACAGGCTATGGCATTGAATTTTCCGTCATCTGCTTCTAGCATTCCAGTTTATCGTAATAATAATTTGTATACCCACTAATAAACGATAGAGGGTAGAGAAATCATGTGAACGCAGTACATCAGATTTTTAATGTACTGAAATGAGTATGGATTCAATTTCTCACGTTTGTAATCACAGACTATATTTAAATTATGCCATGACAGAGGAATTCAAAACCACTAAGGATTCCGTTGCAATAATGCAGGTTTGACTGCACAGTTTCCCTAGGGTCATCTATTATTGATAAATTTGTAATTAAACCGTAGCGCTTTGGTAATATACAAATGCAGTTTTCCGATACTGCAGATCCAGTCCGTTATTACTGCGCCAGATTAGCAACCAGGTCCAGAGGAAAATTTCCTCTACTTCTGTAACCATCACGGAAAGATCTCACATTTATTGCGTCGTTTAAACCGTAGCATTAAAATATTTGGCGCTATGTCCTATGTATAATGCAATTCAGAAAGTTCCGCTTTCTTTGCAATGAATATATACAATTGTAATAAAATATGTTAATGGTGGATGCATTGTTTCTGAAATTTAAAGAAACATTTCACATAAAATTATTATACAGAAATAAATTCTTGTATAAAATCCACATTTTGATGCAATACTTTCAGGTCCTCGCTTCATTTTAAGTACAAAACTTTAATATATTTTGATAATTGTGATGTTCCATGACGACCTGGTTTCTCTCTCTCTTTCTCTCTCTCTCTCTCTCTCTCTCTCTCTCTCTCTTTCTCTCTGTCGTTCTTTCCATCACATTTGGAAGAGGTGGTTCAGCTTTAAATATTTACTAAAAATACATTTATAGTTATACTACCTGTTGTAAATTTCATGTTGATAATTCACGTAGTGTAGAAACGTTTGAGTAGGTTTATTGTTATAAAACTACATATATTATGGGTACGCATTAATTATAATGGGGTTATTCCTTAACACAGAAATTAGGAGAGGCAATGTTGAGCATTGGTTGAGTTCGTTGCGTGTATGGATATGACAGTTATTTTCTGGTAAGGTTATAGCTGTCGCAGTTATAGTGCGTTAACGGTTACCAGTAACGATTAAGCTACTTGTTTTCATGTTTATATCGTTCACAGATATATTACTTAATGATTAGCTATAACACAGCTTCAATATACAATAACAGACTTATTTTGTTATCGGATGCAACACTGTATCAGCACTTTGATTACTACCGTGGTCTATAATTGCAAAACGCACTCGCACATTCCTGCACATATACAGGGTGGACCATTTAAGTTGAGACTGTACAATATCTCCAAAATTAAGCGTTGTAGAAAGAAATTTCTTGAATGAAATTTGCTTGATATTATGGGGGAAAGTAGATTCCAATAATTGTGTTTTGTTTGTGGAACGTTATAATGGTCATTTTAGGGTAAATTTATTTTTTTTAAATGACAACCTGCAATTAGGGTCAAATTAGATTGACCCTAAAATGGCCGTCGCAATGTCCTAATGACATTTACTTCCCCCAAAATATCAAGCAACTTTTATTCAAGACATTTCTTTCTACAACGCTTTGTTTTGGAGATACTGACAGTCTCATCTTGAATGATACACCCTGTATCCACAGTTTGTACAGGTGAACTGATCCACTTTATGGGAACGTAAATGTGAACATCACGTGCTGCAGATATAGCAAAGGAAAATGCATAACTATAGCCAACATAAACATGACAGATGTTAAGTAGTAATAACTTAAATATTCTGTAGGACGTTAGATAAAACATGTTATGAAATTTTGAAAGGCGATATTACTAGAGAAGAGAAACATTAGCGCTAAACATAAATTATTATCTAACAAGTCAAAATATGTAGACAGACTCGGTCGGTTACATATATGTAGCAAAGCGGAAAATTAGTAGGCATTTTCTCGTCAGATGGTATAGTAGATCCACAATACCACTAACGATCTCTTGCAGAGGAGATTAATACTGCGTAACGAGTTGACGTAACTAGTTCCTGATAAGCGATACCAATGCACGTGTAGTATATATGTCACCCAGACTCGGTAACTGCCTCTGTTATTTTAGTTACCGTTATTGGGTAGCTACTTACCTTGTATTGTTATTTTTGTAACCGTTATTGGACAACTAGTTACTATCTACCTCCATTACAATGTAAGCATTATTTTCTGTCCATCCCTAGTTGGGTGGAAGGATGTATAATCGATCCACCCTTAAAACCATACTTAATGTAAACAAAAAGTTTTGTACCTCTTCGCGCTAGCCTCGTAATCGTTATCAGCTGTGAGAAACAACATAAACAAATGCAATGTGAACTAATGTCTCGTGATTATAATGCAATAGAATGTGTACATTCTAATAATAATAATAATAATAATAATAATAATAATAATAATAAATACCTAAATAAAAGCTGAGTTGAAATTATATACAGGACAATTAAAATAAAATTCGCGTTAATCTGTAGTTACCACGTTCACTTTGTTTCTCTTCACAAACGTAAATCCAGTTTTAGCAAAGGTGCATGACGTAAAAGAAGGCAACGTTCATTAGGTGCACATGCAACGTTCCACTCGGAAACACCAGTATAATGTTATTCAAAACGACAGTTGATATCTTCTGCATTATTTTTCTAAAAGACATTCAACACAATTCGTTTCTCACCACTTTTAACCTTACCTTTAGAATGCTTCCCCATTTCACCTTTATTGCACTTGTAGAAGCAGCCAGTTTATCACTTTGTTGACTGCTCATCATGAAGAGGAGTAAATAGCACCATATAGAATTAAACGGAAGCTACAACTTTGTTTCGTTTTACTACACATATTATTTACAGCCTCATATTACTCTAAAGCTTCGAACTAGTTTAATTAACATACTTCTTGAAAACCAGAAATAATTGTGTATGTTATAGTAGGCTTTGGTTTCCTACGTATAAGAGTGGAGCATAGTAGTTGCCTTGCCAACTCCTTCATTATGGTTTGCGGGACGGGTATTCATGTACGCTCACGTGGACGAGTATACGCCCTGCGATAGGTTCTCTTTCGAGGTGGTACAGCGAGAGTCAAAAAACTACGAACCGGTGTTTTTCCTGTCCACGTCCTCGGCGCTCGTTGCCGTCTGCCGCTAACATACGAAGGTACGAATGAAACCATACAACATTTTTAAAACTACTTATAAAGGCTTTACTTACGAACTTTATGAAAGGAAATGCGTAAACTGGCCACCGCCGTTGTCCATACATTTTTGGCACCTCTTTAGGAAACTATCCATTCATTCGCCAATTTTTTTAGAGAATTAACAGCTAGGGAGCGTGATTTTGCCTTTTTTTCAACAAGACTCTCCAACAGCTTATACGGCCAATATTTCGATGAGAAAAATCGAAAGTGTGTTTGAGGACAGAATTATTAGTAGAGATTTGTGGGCCCCTCGGTCCCCCGGACCTAACCCCCTGCGATTTCTATCTCTGGGGTAACTTAAAACAAGGTATACAAGACAAACAGAATTAAGAATTAAAACAAAATAAATTGCCAGCATTTCTCAACGTGAACTACGGTGAGTGATGGATAGTTTCCTAAACAGTTGCCAAAAATGTATGCACAACGACGGTGGCCAGTTTCAGCATCTCCTTTCATAAAGTTGGTAGGAAGTAAAGCCTTTAAAATAGTTTTAAAAATGTTGTATGGTTTCACCTGCGCCTTTCTATGATAGTGGCAGACGGCAGCGAGCGCCGAGGACGCGGACAGGAAAAACACCGCGAAGCCGGTTCGTAGTTTTTTGACTCACCCTGTATGAGGTGAAGTTGGTGATACCCGAGGAGAACGTTGATTATACCCTACAGCTTTCTCTCAGCAAGGTGTTACTTTAGCAATGGACAGTTACGAGGATGTATTTGTAACGAGGTATTACAAAAGCTGCTTCTTAATCCCATAATAAACTGTATTCAGATCTAATGTTTATGTTTTCAGCTTCTTTAAGTTCCTCCTCCCACTGTTCTACCGTTTCAGTATGTAGTTTGGTAAATAGTTGAATTTACAGCTCGCCCCTCCCCTTTAGATTCGGGAGTTAGGACATCACAAAATTAATTACGTCCTCTATCAGAAATATGTCAATTAAGTACAAAATAACAACCTAATGTGCCAAAATACTATTAGCGCAATGAAGTATTTACTTCTGACTACAGATTCGTTTGGTTTTCAATGTTTTTCAGTGTCGTATCTTCCATATAACACTACTGATATGGAATAGATTGCCCGCTGTACTACTTCCTAGCTGATTAATAATACATTAGTTTGAATGTCTTTTCTGCTGTTGGTTATTGTCAGTATAAAGAACAAAGGAAAGAGGTTAAGCATGGCGTTGCACTACCGGGTATATCTCTGTGGAAAACGTTGCGATCTAACCGATAGTCACTAGTCTTTATTTTGACTTTCCCTTCGGTAGTTAAGTTGCGTGTGTAAGAGTAACATTCTTGCTTACGTAATATGTTTTACGTAAATTATTAGAACTTGAAGATCTTATATTGTGCTGCTTTTGTTTTGTTTGGTTTCATAACTTTAACTGCCCCACGTATAGGAGCCAATTTGTAACGGTATTACTTACAAATGTTTGTTTACATCAGTGTTGAAGCCATCTTGTGACGTCATTCATTTGTTTGGTTTGTAGCTCCATCTGGCGTTAGCAATTTGCGGTTCCTAGTATCAGTTTTTGAAATAATTCATTTCAAATGTCCTCCGGCTAGCTATTATCTTATCTTGGGTCGAACATGTGTCTCTATACAGGTTGTGAAACGGAAAGGAATCTTTTATCCAAAAATTACACTGATGAAGAAATTTGTTTTATAATTTTTATTGTCGAACACGTTCACTATCACTTTTACATATTGATTTAGATACTCGCCAAACTGAAACTGTTATACTAACTTCTTACTGATCTCTTTTAATCCACGTACTTCAATCTTTTGTATAATTAACTTTACCATACTTTAGATCTTTCATAACTCTGCTGCGCGTAACTTGTGAATCTATATCCGATGTATGTCGTACTAATACTTTCGACGAACTGACTGACTGAAGACGACGTGTAGTGTACACAGATTTTTGATGAACTGCCCTAAATACGACGTGTAATGTATGAATGCTTTTGGCGAACTGAAGGACTGACGGACGTTACCTCTAACCTAGCCTATTTATACTCCTTCATACAGATACGCCTAAAGATTATAACTGAACTGCAATTGGCGTCCATTCCAATATCCAATGAAAACCACGAACACATATTGCTTTTAGGGAGAAAACATTCCAGAAGCTTCCACCGAAAACGCGCCAACACCACGCAACCTCCTCGCTTCCAACAATGACAAACAGCTCACCCCCCTCGCTGCATTATTGCGCTATTATTGACAGTTTCAGTAAAGCCGTATAAACTTATTTCCCAATAATAATTACAATTAATAAACATCTGAAATCAATGTCACATAAAAATGCTTATTCATATTACAATCATTATTTACATTTAAGTAATTTGTGATACAAATTACTGCATCATATGCCCCACTAGAAACATAATTATAAATATTTACAACTTGTTTGGAAATTTTATAATTGGGTTTTTAGTCTCCTAAATCTTGGAACACACGCTATCACTTTCACTTAACACTTCACACGCATTTAACACACGATATGTTTTTCCTCTACCTTGCCACTACTTACTGGCTCTGGTTTAATTAATTTAGATATTAATCTGACATCACAAATTTTTTTATAGCAAATACTTTACCCTAAATTATTTAATTACTGTTACCAAATTGTTTACTTTCTTAAGTTGTTGACAAAAATTTATACATTCAAGATTTTTTGTAATTATTACACATATTTACCAAAATATTCACCTTCTACACAAATATATTTTCATCTCTTAAATCTAGTCACTGTTTCACATGTTCTGTTTGCTACATAAATATTTGTTTTTTTGTTTTTTTTATTATTATTTTTACCCATTTTTGTTATTTTGTACTTTATTTTAACAACACTTTTGGAATTGTATTTACGTACTTTTAATTTAATATCATATTAAGTTTCAATCTTTGCATTCTTAATTTTCAAATGTTGTTACAGTTACTAAAAATTTAAATTTTTTTTAAACATTTCTCTTTTTTTTATAACTTATTTCTCTTTTCAAATGACATATATATTTATTTAACCCTCTTACGTTCCAATACATTTCTCTGCAAGTCATCTTTAACTATCCAGCATTTACTTTACAACTCATTGCTATTTACCCTCCTGGATCAAATTGTGTGTGGCTAAACATTACTCGTAGCCGTATCCTAACCTTCAAATTTTTGTTCATGAATAACCTCTTGTATTCATATGAAATTTCATCACATGATAACATTTGAAAACAATCTAAAGTTTCCTGAACAATACATCTTTTGACAACTTTCATTTTCAATTCATCTGCTATCTTTTTAACTTGAGAATACTCTGACAAATCTGTACTAAACTGTACTGGACTGGAGTTTTCATTCTGAACATCTTGGTACAATTTATTTCTTTGCATTTCTGATTCTTTCTGTATTTCTGATATCTCCCCTCTGAAATTAACTTGCGCCTGATTCACATCTACATTCATAACCTCTTTTATCTCTCTTATCTCACTTGAAATACTACTCACTTGATTTCCTAACTCTGTGCATTCTACATTAACCTCACTTTTAGTATTAACCTCACTTTTTTTGTTAGCTATTTCCCTGCTTATGTCTAACATTTTCTTTGAAACTTCTCCTATCTCACTTGCTATTATTTCCTTTTCATCACTCATTTTTGGCATACTATCTAGCTTCATAATTTTCTTTTCAATTTCTCCACTGCTTTGATCTACCTTTTGCTCTAATATCTCATTACTCCTACCAATATTTTCAATTGATTTCCTGTTTTGTTCTAAGCTCTTACCAATATCTTCCCTCAATTCCCTATGACCCCTTTGCATATCTTGCCTGTTTTGATCTATTTTCTTACTAGGATCTTCTCTTAATTCCCTATGACTCTTTTGCATATCTTCATTGATTTGTTCAAAACTCTTTTCTAATTTTTTACCAAAATTTCTCAACATTTCCATAATTTCCATCATCATACCAGCATCAAAATTAACATTTCCTGCTGTTCTATTCTCACTTTCTACACTAACATTTCCTCCCTCAAATACTACATTGGTTAAGCTATTTTCTGTATCCTGTATTGAATTACAGCTGTTACATTATCTCCTTCCATCATTGTTTCTTCAATATTATTAGTAGCCATTGTTTTTGTTTACTAAAAAAAAATTACAATACTCTGACCTTTGTGATGCTGTCTGTTGCTGTTACTTTGATGTCCAGCTTCCGGCCCCTCTCTCCTAGATTATATGTCGCTTCTGCGTTGTGTTATGATGAATCTACGTTGTCTCGATGTTTTTGTAGTTTGAATTTCCCTGTTGCCTTGTAATCTCGGAATTACGATCGAAGTCTGTCGTCTCTGTTGTTTCTGGAATCTGCATCTTGTAGATCATTTCACTGCTGCATTCGTTCCACGTCCTGGTTATGCTGATCCTTTCCTGGTCATCGTGTTCCTTTCCTGGTCACTATGCTCCTTCCTGGTTATCGTGTTCCTTTCCTGGTTATCGTGCCCCACGTTCTGGGTGCCAATTTGTAAGAGTTAGTGCTTACGTAATATGTTTTACGTAAATTATTAGAACTTGAAGATCTTATATTGTGCTGCTTTTGTTTTGTTTGGTTTCATAACTTTAACTGCCCCACGTATAGGAGCCAATTTGTAACGGTATTACTTACAAATGTTTGTTTACATCAGTGTTGAAGCCATCTTGTGACGTCATTCATTTGTTTGGTTTGTAGCTCCATCTGGCGTTAGCAATTTGCGGTTCCTAGTATCAGTTTTTGAAATAATTCATTTCAAATGTCCTCCGGCTAGCTATTATCTTATCTTGGGTCGAACATGTGTCTCTATACAGGTTGTGAAACGGAAAGGAATCTTTTATCCAAAAATTACACTGATGAAGAAATTTGTTTTATAATTTTTATTGTCAAACACGTTCACTATCACTTTTACATATTGATTTAGATACTCGCCAAACTGAAACTGTTATACTAACTTCTTACTGATCTCTTTTAATCCACGTACTTCAATCTTTTGTATAATTAACTTTACCATACTTTAGATCTTTCATAACTCTGCTGCGCGTAACTTGTGAATCTATATCCGATGTATGTCGTACTAATACTTTCGACGAACTGACTGACTGAAGACGACGTGTAGTGTACACAGATTTTTGATGAACTGCCCTAAATACGACGTGTAATGTATGAATGCTTTTGGCGAACTGAAGGACTGACGGACGTTACCTCTAACCTAGCCTATTTATACTCCTTCATACAGATACGCCTAAAGATTATAACTGAACTGCAATTGGCGTCCATTCCAATATCCAATGAAAACCACGAACACATATTGCTTTTAGGGAGAAAACATTCCAGAAGCTTCCACCGAAAACGCGCCAACACCACGCAACCTCCTCGCTTCCAACAATGACAAACAGCTCACCCCCCTCGCTGCATTATTGCGCTATTATTGACAGTTTCAGTAAAGCCGTATAAACTTATTTCCCAATAATAATTACAATTAATAAACATCTGAAATCAATGTCACATAAAAATGCTTATTCATATTACAATCATTATTTACATTTAAGTAATTTGTGATACAAATTACTGCATCACGTGTGGTTTAGTATTTCATTCAAATGTTTATTTTAACGCGTAAGTTAGTTTTGAACTATTACTTACTACATTTTATAAATAATCGTGCATGTTTATAAAACTGACAGGTTGTTTCTATACGAAAAGTAAAGTCTGAGAGCGATTGAGCTGCTGCAATTACGCACACTCAACAGTGTACGTCCCAAAGGTCTTGCTTAGCTCTAAGAATATCAGGAAACAGAGGAACATAAACGAACGCAAGTTTCTGGATTACATTAATTTGTTAACTAAAGTATAAAAATGCAATAATAAATAACAGTTATAAATTATACTCCGCTCCTAATAACACAAAATTTTACTACGGAAAATTGCCCGCGGACAAGATGCAACAAAGCCCACCCAGAGGGGGCAACGGCACATGATCTTGAGAGAGAAAATGTAAATGAAGTGCAAGATCTTATACCGGATGTAACAGAAAAAGTTTATGATTCAGTTATATAAAACACGTTCAAGGAACAGAAATAAAAGTAAATTAAGGAAAGTGTAAAACTTACAATTTACCTATACAGGGTTAACCATTTAAGTTTATACTGCATAATATCTCCAAAACTAAGTGTTGTAGAAAGAGTCTTGAATAAAGGTTGCTTGATATTATGGGGGAAAGTAAAGGCCATTAGTCGTGTTTCGTTTGAAGGACATTACGATAGTCATTTTAGGGTCAACTTAGGTTTTTTTAAATGGGAACTTACAATTAGGGTCTTCGTGAAAATGTACAGATGAATACTCAAATACAAACCCAAACCGTTGGATTTCAACCTTTGTTTACATGACTTTAAAGAAAAATACCACTTTTACGTTGCAGAAGTAGCTCAGTGCTAGCACTAGGTTTGAAGCTCAGGATATTATCTGAAGAGACGGTTCAAACCTGGCAATCCACACGTACTTTTTATTCACACTTTTCATATAGTCACTTTGCACATTTATGTAGATGATATTTTAGGTCTATATTCATTTGGTGATTCTGAGCGATTTATTTGCTGTTCTCGAAATGAAATAAATAAATAGAAAATGAAAACCTTATCTACTTAGAGATCTGAGTTCCGATCGCTTTTAAATGTAAAAAAAGAGAAACAAATCTAATTAAATTAAGGCAATCAGAAAAAAAGGAACAAAACGTCTAACATTTTGTGTGGCTCCAGCTAATTTCTATCATTCCCTCAATCTTCGTGACTTGTTTTTGGGATTCATATCTGGTGACTTCGGAGGCCATGGCATCTGCTCAAAAATTTTCGTGTGCTCCGAAAACCAACTTTGAACTCTGGCTGAATATGGACCGAATGTTTATCCTGCTGGAATATAATAAATAATTCCTTGAGGATAACGCTTTCGGGCGACAGGAGGAGAACATATTCGAGTATTTCAATATACGTTACGTCGTTCAGGTTCTCAAGAACGCATGACCAAACTACTGAGCCTTATCGCAGGCGAATAACGTTGGAAACGTCGGCTATGATATACAACTGTAGTATAAACATGCAAAATCAATACGTATTTTATAACAATGTTGTGCAAATCATGTATAGGTTTAATGTAAGACTACGATATTGTGTCGAGGTGAAAAGAAGGAAGATATAAAGGGAGCAAAATAATTAGTAATCATCAAGATTTGAACATGTGTTGTCAATAAGCGAAGCCATTCTTTACCTCGGAGTTAATTATTCTTAGCTTTCAAAGGTTCTCTTTCCACGACCAAGGCAATAAAAATAGTCATGGACTTCTTAGTTAGGTATTTCTCGTTTTACGGATACTCGATGGCTAACATGAGTTCAGTCCATTGGTCGTGTTCGCCAACCGAATTTTTCTTAATCTTCCTATCTGTATTACAACCAATGACATGGCATTAAACAGATATACGTTTGCGTTCTAGTGACACACTAGTTTCAGAAAGAAGGGAAGTGAATTAACCTGCTCCATCACCCTTCATTCATGGTCACCGAACAACAGAAAGGCAAAAGTGTTTTAAGACACCTGTTTATACTCTAGACAGACAATAAGGAATATCATGGATATTGATTTTACCCTATTAGCACGCTCTGAAATGGTCTCGTGTGAACCCCGCTTAAAACTGAGTGCAAATGGAATGTCCTGCTCTAAGAGTGCGCTCTATTATTTTTTCCATCTCTGTACAATTCGAAATGTTTTTGTGCGTCTTTATGTGTAATTTTACTCAGTCATATAAATCGTTACAGGTATTAAAGGCCTATACTTCTTAGAACATTTTACCAAAGATAGTCGTGCTCGCTCTTTTTGTATACAATGAAATCGTGTCCTTGTCTTATATTTCTTTTGACTGTATACAGATAAAGTAATAAAGGTGTAATAGGTTTGCAAATTCAAACACAATTCTTTAGCATAACCATCTTTTCTGCAATTACATTTGTCGCTCTGAATAATTTAAGCTACTTTTCATTTTATGTTTACGTGGTATACCTCAGAATTTCTATTGTTTTAATTTCCTGATTTTACGTAATGCAAAATAGAATCAACTTATAAAGAATCTAAAGTAAGAAAATCCCAAAAGCGGAAAGTCTTTTACAGGGAAACCTCTGTTACTTTCCCTATTCCTTCTTCTTTGCTTTCTTCTGTTGCTCGAGCTCTTTGTTTCTCTCACTCACAACGTCAGCTTCCTACTATTCACCCTGTTTCTGAGTTAAAAGAGCAATCCAAGCACAAGGGCTGTGAAAGAAACTATTTCAGCTTGTAGGCTTTGAAACATATTTCTGTAACATAAAACACGTTTACATCAGTGTAACTATAGAGGAAAATTAGAGGTTATTTCATTACCTTTACATGAAGGGTATTTAATGTAAGTCAGTAACATTTTCCAAGAGGTTTAATGTCTAAACGTGCCTTGACACTCTATTAACTCTATACGCTGAGGTGAGTGCTTTTATATTCTCACTTTTGCTTCTTTCTTCAATCTGAAAAAGAGAAACACAGAGAGAGGGAGAGAACAATAAGACAAAAAGAATTTGTAGCCGCTTGTTTTGGCTGTACCCCGTGCAAGAGCTCGAAATTAAAACAGTGGGGAATCCAAGCTCCAATTAACTCCCTAGCTTCTGGCGCAAACCAGAAAACTTTATTCCTACTGCAAAAGGAAAAGTTTTTTAAGAGGGTAAACGAAGCTTGCAAGTCAATTCGAATTGGAGGGAGTGTGAGCAACCAGTCACACTCGGATTGCGGTAGAGTTAATTAAAGTGCAACCAGAGAACAATAATGTGGTCCATAGGACATTTGTTTCAAATGTGTTACTCATTGCATGGATCTTTAGTCACTAAATAATTTCCCTTCTTTTTAGAGCATCCGCAAGAACTAGCAAAACGTTTACCGAGCCAAAGCTTCTAACATTACTCTCAGGTAATCAGAAGGTGCAGATATCTGGAGGTAACAATAGGAAGGTAGCCAAATACTTACAAATCTTAGTGTTTGGAAAAACCTATCTTCTAGATCTTTATTGAAAAAGTTGAGTTAATTTATTAGCTACTCATTGTTGTTCCCATTCCTGAAAAGAAACTAATATTGACGAGCGTCTCATATTTGGTACTGCCTCATCCGCAATCATCTCAACTGTCGTTCTTAACTGCTGAGAGACCCTTAGCCGTTTCTACGCATGCGCCGCGTGCTGCCGTGGATACGAAGGAATGTTTAAGATATAGAAGGAAAATGCATTGGAGAGGCTTCCAATGCATTTTCCATTTGAACATTCTCGATGTACTGGGTTTCAAGAGACACTTACTAATGCTAACACATAATTATAATGATGGCACCCTAAAGTCACATTTTACCCCTCTAGGTAAAATAAATGACCTTATTTATGCTATAATAATAACTTCTAACAAGAATATTTTAGAAAAATAATGTTCACTGATTCTTATATCTCGATACCTTACCATGTACTGAAGATTGAACTTGGATTGTAAAGAAAAATGATAGATCTGGTGGACCAGGTTACTGCTTGTTGTGTTATCCGATTTGTTTTGTTTCCTTACACCAGTTATTTTTATACACATGCATAAGGGCGTAAAATGTAGCCTCCAAACTTCTAGAGAAAAGCGTATCGCTATTAAACCAATACGAGCGGTTGGCTATTACCTACGCGAAGAAAATTAAATGACCTTCCCCTATAGGAAACTTCTAATTTCAGTAATGGCTGCAAAGGTTTGCTGGAGGACGAGCAATAAGGGAGTGAAAAGGGAGGAAGGGAGAAGGCGAACAAAAGAAAAAATGTGCAAGATAGGTGAAAAACACATTTGTCCATGGACAAACAAGAAAACAGACCCTCTTTATTATTGCTTATTTATTCATTTTGTATTGTATTATATAAATATAATGCACATCGAAATTAAAACGGCATCCTGTGTATAAAGTTAGGTTACCAGATTTTTAACCTGAAATCCAGGGACATCTCAACTCCAGACTAAGGTCATTAAAACGCTCGGCTCAACAGGATCTGCAGCCAGAGCTTATAAGGAAAAAATGCACACATGCGACGTTGTCACACTTTAAAAAAACTGAAGTGATACACTCACATGACTTTCTATACTCTTATACAAACTATTTTTACAAACTCTTATTCTCCATATTCTTCATGTTAATCGAGATATCGAGATGTTAATCTTATTGCTAATTTTCTTATAGATGCAAGGGGAATTGGTAGGCTTTAAGCGATAGTCAAATATTTTAAGAGCTGGTTGCTATGTTCAGTATTCAATTCTCTTTGCATTACCAGAACAAAAAAAATGAATAACGAATTCCCATTTGAGAAAAAGTATAAATATTGGAAAATTTAAGGGAATAACAAGCAATATTCCGAAAATTGTTCACTCAACAAAAAAAATGTATATGACATAAATTGTGTATTTTAACGCGATCTACATTTTTGTGTAGTAACATTTTGTCTGTCTCTTGTGGTTTACCAGTTATGCAAAAGTCGTTCACAATGAACAATACTTTTGAAGACATTCCCAGAACATTTGAGATATACATTTTATTTGTCATGAAAATATCTTAAATATGATATTTTAATCAAAATCGTTAGACCATTTTTGAGAAAATTAAAATATTCGAAAAATGCTCCATGTAAAGGGTAATCTGGGGTGGGGGGATTTTCTTGAAAACCTTCGTGTCGCATCTCTGGAAGATACTGAACCTAAATACCAAGTTTGGTGTTTATCCGACTCTTCGTTTCTGAGTTATGCTGTTCACAGACACACACACACGGACATGTTTCCAAAAATGATTTTTTTGGATTCAGGGGCCTCAAAACATATATTTCCGGTGAAATCTCGGTATCGAATTTTTGGGTGGAATACAATACTTCCCCTACTTACTATACGTAGTAGGGAAAGTGATAACTTGCAACTCACGATTGCACCATTATTACACAATATTAAACCATATGGTGTGAACAATTGTTATTATTATTGTATTGTTGTAATATAGTTATGAAATTGAACCATTTAACTAAAAGACAAACAAAGTATCGTAATTATTCAGACCCAAAATCACAATTATGAAACACAAAATCATTCATATTTTTCTGACGATTGAATATTTCAAGCATGTCTTTTCTGGAGGCCACTTTCAGCAAATTCCTGATATATCATGGGGAAATTTGTGATGATAGCCAACATGGACTGAACTGTTTTAACAAACAGCTTTAAACGATGTTCACATCATGTTCATGGCCGACAAAGCCCTCTCTACGGAGTATTACTTCCAGGCAAACTCGAAGCAGTGATGAATTAAATGCGTAGAAATGCTACGCGCACATTATCTCGCCATCTAGTGAGGAAATGTGTCAATTGCGTCTGCTGGCACCGATATCATAATCCATATACACGATTGTCGTTTTAACATCTTTCATATATAAGGCTTTGGAATAATGAAGTCGCGTTCGAAAACACAGACTTTTTTAGAAGTTTGTTACAAATCGGGGACATTCCAGGGACAAGCTATAGTCGGGAACAAAAGTATGAATTCGGGGACTATCCCCGGAAACCGGGGATGTCTGGTAACCTTAGCATAAAGTGAAATATGTAATGAATTTTAAACATTGTATTTGTGTTTTGTAGAATACTGGTCTAATATTAAGGAACGGAGGACTAAATGTGGTTATGATATCCAGGCTGTAATAAATATTTAAAAAATTGTACACGTTGTTTATAAATTAGACTAACTAACTTTCGAATCTGAAGATAGCCTTCTTTGAAACACTTTTTTTAAGGTACCCGTAGTCTGCGGAGCTTCGCTTCAATGCAAAGGGACATTGTGGGGTTAAATTGGTTGATCTAACAGGAAGACATTCAGTATTTGTATTACAGCTATTCTGTTTATTTTTCTTCTCTCATTAACAAATAGTACTCATTATCGTCTTTCTAGCGGTATGATTTATCCAGTTTGTCTGTACAAGGTTTTATTAAACAGCTTTTCAGTAGGTACTACAAATGAAGTTAGTACTTGCAAGGTAAGTATAAATAGGAGCAAACACTGAATATACACTCCAAATTACGTTAAAGAAATGTCTTTAATATTACTCTATTTTTGGTACAATAGAATTAACGAGAGTATCATAAGGACGGGCATCCCGAGCGGTAAGAGTTGATCGCTTGGCTCACACAGAAATTTCCGTAATCATTGAACCTCAAAGAGCCTCGTCTACATCCTATAGAGGTAATTAACACTCTGGTAGGAGAGTGAGGAAACCGTATGGGGACAAATACAGCAAGCCGTTTTAGTTGAGATATATGAAGTCAAACCCCCAAATACTTGCAGAAGAGTAGAGTAGCAGCAGCAATAGTAGTGCAGGTAGTTGTAGTAGTAGTAGTAATAGTAGTAGTAGTAGAAGTAGTAGTAGTAGCAGTAGGAGTGATAAAGTGGTAGTGACGATGGTTGTAGTATAATTGGTAGTAGCTAGTAGTACTAGCAACAGCAGTAATGCCAAAAGTGGTAATAAGGGTGGTAGTGGTAGTAGCAGTAGTATTAGAGCACAATAGTGGTCATGACGGTAGCAATGGTACGTATCATTGAAACTCCGCACGCAGGTCCTGGAAGGGAAGGATGAGGGGAGGGACACAAGGACGACCAGATCCGAATGCCCACGGGCGCAAACATGACGGAGTCCCCAACGTTTTCAAATAGAACGCCGTAGGGTCCCTGCCCACAAGCCAATCACCTCCAGGGTTCCCCGGAGTGGAGCCCCACGTTGAAGAGAGACCTAACTGAGCAGTATCGCAGCGACGCCAAGGAAGAAACCTTTAGAGAGCGCAAGCCACCGCCCAGTCGCAACCCGCCGAACACCGTTGCCTGGTCCTACAACCCTGAAACAGATGATAAGGAAGTTGGTGAATACAGAAAATGAGAGGGAGGAGAGTCGTCGTAGAAGATGAACCACCCAGCATTCGCCTGGCGACCCGGAAAACCACGAAAATCGCATGGGCTAGAGTGGATGGTCGCCGGGGATCGATCCTGGGACCTCCCGAATGCCGGCCACAGACGCAACCACCTGAACCACCCCACTCGGTGATGATAGTAGTAGTAGCAGCAGCAGTAGGTCTTTTTATAGTAAGGGGGAAAAATTATAAAGACGCCACTTTGTGAGGCGAGTTGGATTCTCACCAACTTAAAAACCCTTAAGCTCACAATATGCCAAGCTGGAACTGCAATAATGCATCACATCAGAATGGTGGCTCTAACTCTTATTTCGCTTCCATTCGTCCTATTCCTATGCCCTTAAAATGACACTAACAAATTTACTATGTGTTAATTTTAAGATTAGTCTACTGCCTTCCTCCTCCTTGGTTTTCAGTATGTACCTAGCTAGTTGTTTCATTATGTTCCATGCCTTTACGCTCTCGGCCATGGTGGTACTCAAATTTTCTGCCAAGACCACACCTAATTTGGTATATGCTTCCTTTCTGTTCTCATCCCATCGCGGACATCGAAATAAGGTATGCTCTAATTAATCTTTTGATCTTCTGCATTATAGTAAGGACAACTAGTACTATCAGTTTCCCCCATTTTAAACGCATAATTCTTGAACCTCCCATGACCAGTGAAAACCTGCGCCAGAAAATAATCAACCTGGCGATGTTTACACCGCAGCCATAATCTCACCTCTGGAATTATCCGTTTAGTTGATTGTCTTACTATAGTAGTTTCACACCATCTTGCTTGCCACTCATTAATAATTTGATCCCCGATCTCTTCTTTACATTTAATGGAATTATATGCATTTGAAACACCAATAAGCTTTCTTTCTTTCAGCAATAAATCGGTTGGAATGGTCCCTGTAGTGCCCTATTTGAAACTGTTCTATAGGCAAACTATTCTCAATAATACTTTCCTCTGCACTCTCGCCATCTCCATTGTATATTTGTTTTTCTTTTGGGCAGTCTACCATATCGATGCAGCATAGCATATAGCATGATCGAATAAACTGCGCTACATAACATTTGCCGTTTAATTGATTACGGTCCGCCAATCTCTGGCATTATTCTAGCAAGCTGCAATGGTTTTTATTCAGCCTTTTTGACACGGTTTTTATATGTTCTCCGAAAGTGATATCTTCATCTATCATTATACCTAAGTATCTGATAGATTTTTTGGGACTATCATGATTTCTCTCACATAAAATAAACATTTAAGTCTCAGGTCTTTAATCAGAATGATACTTGATATTTTTATTAAGGATTTCCCCAGTTTTTGACCAAGAAGATTATTCCATCTTAAGGATGAAGTTAGCCGCGTTCTGGATACGTAGTTCTGAAGTCAGAATCCCTCAACTTATGACTGAATTTCTCTACCGGTGTATTCTTCCTTCCTTAGCCGGCTAGCGTTGAGCAGTGTTGGCTCTGTAATATGTACATGGAGAGTTAATTATTTTTGGCTATAATAAACATCGAGCATAATAACTGTTAACTTTATGATTCGGTTATTGCCACACATTCTGGATCGCGCAACACCACTCCGTTAATCATTCCATTTAAACAATTCGATCGTCACAATTCGCAATACTATGAATTTACTCACGCTGACATACCGGAGACTTCTGAAACGGTGAGATTTCTAAGTCCTCTAATTATTTCGTACAGCAATCGTAGCGAGCATAGTCGGCACTTCCTTGCGCGAATACAGAGTTCAGAGAAGTGAAGCTGCTTGTGATTTGTAGATCTCGCCACAACCGATTTCATTCCTACTCCCCATATTCACATGATTATTGTGTGCACTTTTTAATGTGTGACTGTTTCCTATTATTGTATTCGCCAGTTCATGTTTCTTACTTTGAGTTTATTGGCTAAAATTTGGGTTTTCCGTTGAGTTCCTAACTTTCCGTTTCCCATGACACTAGTTATATTAGTTGAATCTAATCTACGTACGTAGTTTTATGACTATAAACCCCTTAGTTGTCGTAGATTGCACGCACTTGCAACTTTGAAAGGAATTGCAAAATTCCGAACGCTTTGTCTGTAAACCTTGGGTATCGGTTTCTCCATTGTGTTTCAATGTCGCCTGTCCCAAGGAGGGGATCAAGTGGTCGACACGGTTCCTTTCTCCAACAAAAGTTACAATATTATGTATAAGATTTTTCCTATACGAGTTACTGTATTAAATAAAACATTTTGTATCTTCATTAGTGCTATTGCGTGGTTGCAATCACTTCGTCATACTCCATCATTTTTACTATAATAGTATTAATTTATATCCAACAATTTATTTTAAATAATTACCGGCCTGTGTTGAACCGTATCAAGGGGAATCTGTACCTTAAATTTGGACAAAAAATTAAAATTTATTTTATTAATTTTTCAATGCTTTATCATGAATAAAATAAGCTCAGTGCAATTTTTTAAAGTTTTATCTCATAAATCCTCTATAGGCCCTTTTCGTTCCTGCTCATATATGTCTGGACAAAATTCATTGTAGCTGTTCTATAAAAACACTCTCTATCTGTAGGTATCTTAAAGACGCTTCTAATGATATCACTGATTCACATCACCTTATGATATTTGCTTTCAGATGTTGCTGATAACTTCTGGGCCTTCACACTTGCAAATAAATACAATAATGCTTGATAACGTTTATCTCAAAGTTAATATTTAACTGCTATCGGAGCACTTTTCTCAGAAACTAAGAAAACTATGAAGCTGAAATCTTTATTCAAAACAACATTAATATGTACTACAGGTGTTAAAACAGGATTAGAGTTAATAGCAAAGAAAATGTTAAAATGTGTTTTGTTATGAACGTATCAGTTAAAATTGGTGTTTTAATCTATATTATTTTAAAACATTAATATTAAAATATTAAATAGTCTTAGACCTTAGTAAACCTACTAGTCTACTAAACCAATTTTGTAAATTTGGTTCAATAAAACGAGTTTTAACTCATTTCTTGGCCAATTAATCCAAGAAATAATATTACTATTCACAATTAACGCACCATTCTATTAAATAATAAATTTTTCTATCTATTGTAGCGTGTATGCGTGTACATTGTCGCGTCGAACACATTGTTGCTTTGTAGCATGACATTGTTGGGCATAATTATTTCGTTTGGGAGATTGAATTTCGTCCGACGCGGCATTTCTCTCCCCACCTCCTAGTCAGGGGTGGAGAGAGGCAATGGGGTGGGGAAAGTAGAGGAACTAGCATCTTTGTCTAGTGGCGTCAGTACCATGGGCCAGTCGTGTGTGTCTCTTCAGGACGAGTGGTTGTGTATGTATAGTGCGTGGATTGTGTGTGGTGTGTGTGTGTGTGTGTGTAACATCTTCCTCCAATGCTGTTCTGTAATCTTCTGTGAATGATGGAGAGGCACCATGGTAAATATACAATAAACCACAGTAAATGTGAAATTATGTGTATTTTGTTATAAATATCCCACGCTTGCTTTAGAATGTACAGTTGAAGTTCCTAGACCTGCCGCTGCCTCTGAGCCTACGTCCCCCAATGTTTATGTCGGGTTAACTAAATTTAATATCTAGCTGCAAAACCTTTTGTCCTCACCCCGGTATATAACACTATTGCCTCATTACCTTCTATCACCTGATGTCGAGCGTCCAAAATAGTTTTATATGTTTAATGAGCGCTTGTATACGCTCATACTAATCCAGAAATGACTTTACGGGGCATAATAGTTTTTAATGTGTTTGACTATCCGTAATTTATTTAAAGAATGTATGCCCCAAAAAACAGAATTTTTTGGCATTTTGTAACCTATAGCCACTGGTTCCCTACACGTTAAGAACGGTTTCAAGGCAAAACTGTGAAAAATAACAAAGCATGCAAATTATGCGGATTATCAGCGAATTCGTCATACAGAGAGCATGGTGTCAAGATTCAGAAAGCATTGAAAGACCTGATGAAGTTATGGTAAGGGAGGGAATGGTAATTTCGTGAAACAAAATCCTGACTGTAACATCCGAGATACTTGGTCAAATCTTTTAAAGGAAGAGTTTTTTCAACCTTGCCACATCGCAGCTTATCCTGGACCATTGTATTTATTAATTATATTTAAGTGCCTGTGATAGCAAACAACCAAAATTGCAAGTGAAGCTACGAGAAAAGGTCAACGTTAGGCTTTGCTTTTTTACACTTTCGGATATCTAAGACGTTATGGCGTCTTACAAACATTTCATCAAGAATTCTAATTAAAAGCATGGAGTTTAAAAAAATTTGTGTTACATTCACATGACTTACTCTACACTCTAAGCTTACTAGTGGGTATACAAATTATTCTTACAAAAGTTTGTTTTCTATATTCATTCATTCATTATCTGTTTACCCTCCTCTTATGTAGGACTTACACCCCCCCCAGGACTTACAGGCGGGTGCCTGGGGTCAGAGGCCCGTCGAGGAGCAGACACTCATGGATCAGACAGAGCATCCAGGATGAGTGATCAGCCCGATGCCTGGTATGGGATGAAGGAAGTAGATGAAACGAAATGTGGGTGAAATGGATGAAAGGAAAGGTGATGATGGAGCAGTTGGTGGAATGAATAGCGGGGGAAACCGGAGAGCCCGGAGAAAACCCACCCAGACGCCGCTTCGTCCACCACAAATCCCACATGCAGGTCCCTGGGAGTGAACCCGGGCCGCCTCGGTGGGAGGCGAGCGGTCTAACCACTCGGCCACGGCGCCGCCTTTGTTTTCTATATACATAATTATAATCGAGATAAACATACTGTTTCCACAACATCGCCAGAAACAACTGAAACTCGACAGGAGTTGAAAAGGATGGCTAAGTGTTGAACAATTCTAACCATTAATAACGGTTTTCTCAGAAATGGCTGATGCTATGAAAAATTTGTTCTAAATAAATTACGTATTAAAGAGATGTACATTATTTCTATAGTACGTTTTCGTCTATCGCTTAACGTTTACCAGTTATAAAGAATTATACAAAATTCCTTTCGAATGAAGATGACTTCGCAGGGTATTCTCAGTAAATTCAAGATATACACTTTATTAGTCATATAAGTAGCTTTAATATACGGTATTTTAATCAAAATCGTTAGAGGCATTTTTAGAAGAGCAGATATTTCGAAAAATCTTCCATATAAAGAGTAGTCTGGTGTGGGGGATTTTCTTGAAAACCTTCATGTCGCACCTATGGAAGATACTAAACTTAAGTACCAAGTTTGATGTTTATCCGACATTTCGTTTTGAGTTATGCTGTTCACAGTCACACACGCACAACACACACACACAGATGTAAATGTTGAAATTATGTTATCAACGAAATGATACTAAAATTTGTTTTAAAAAAAATCGCCAGTAAGTGCAATTTATTATATAAAATCCACACACATGTTGAGTCAAATTTTGAGAAAAACTGTTCCAAAATACAGGAACTGTTTAAGTTGAATTCATATGTAAAGGTAAAGTAAAGTCTGACTAAATACTTTACCCATGCAGAACTCGCCTTCCTTCCATACCCTTTTCTTACTCTGAACAAAAGCAATTTGCATTAAATTCTAGTATCGAGAATGATGTTAAACTTTCTGAAAGCCCTGTACCGTGAACGATATGTTTGCTAAAAATTGCAGCTTTGAGAGCATGAAATTTACGTTCATGCAGTAAACATCGACAAAGAGAGATTTGAAAGTGAGTTTCACAAACCCATTTTGTACCAGCCCGATGCGTTCTACGTCCTCGCAGCACTAAGATATTTTTAAGTGCACGACCCAGGTCATAACTCTGCGATGCTTGAGAATCGCTATCTGGCTGCCTTAAAGATGCCTATAATTCATAAGGCACTTCTCTCCCGTAATATTGCAGGTATATAACCCTGAAGAATGTGACAGACGAGAAGTACGATAAACGTAGGCAGCGCTGGAGGAAGACACTCGAAAGGAAGGAAAAGATAGAACAATAAATCTCGAAAGGTATTCAAAAGAGTTTTAAAACACGGATATTGTTATAAGGCTATCAAACCCAATAACATGATGACTGCAATTCGTCCGCCCTCGTCCTCTTGTGCTTCTCTGTTATAAAATGTATACATATAGGCTGCACAGTTTTTGTTAGTGGGTGTTCCAGAATTAAGGTAACTCGTACCTTATATTTGGGTAACTTTCCCGTAACTTTCTTAGTTACTTACGAATAGGTAGAATCTACCTTTAGGATGAAAGTATGTCCATTACTTGCCTTTCCATCGTCGAAAGTATTCTTCTAAATCTTCACTAAAATTCGTCAGTGAACTGATACATATCAGCGAGAAGAAAAATCCTATCATTATTCAAATCAAAGAAGCATCTTATAAAATAAATTCTACTTTTTAAGTCCTTTTTATCAACTCAGGTCTGCAGAGACAGTGAATGTAATCGGTGATATGATGCTCAAAGCAAAATTTAAACTTTCTACTGTTACACACTGGCGTACTTCTGACACATTTTCCTTGGCGGCAGGCGGTACCCTTTGCTTTCAGATTAACAGCAATCCAAACAATGAGATTCCTTTGGCGAACAATTAGGAAAGTTACACTCAACTTATTAAAGGTACTCCACTCCTTGTCAGTGCGTTTCTATATACACTTCGCTTAGGAAGTTTTTAGTCGAAAATAAATGTATACAGTTACTAGCCTGAAAAGCAAAAACTGGCACTTCCATTACATCCTACTCTCAGCACCGTCTTTGAGTCCAACTGTCATTGAGGTCAACGCGAGGATAATGCCAGCAACTATGAGAAAATATTGACTTCGATGTTTTGAAATGACAAGTCAGAAGTTCTCGAAAAACAGGATTTCAGCAGGATCCTTAATTTTACAACACTAATAGTACGTACAAAATATCTGCGTGTTCTCCCCACGTGTAAGGTATATTACAACTACCAGAAAATCTCTCTCTCTCTCTCTCTCTCTCTCTCTCTCTCTGGCAGCATGATTTACTCGGAGAAAAAGTATGAAGATCTTGAGCTTTTTTGAATCCAGTGAGAAGCATTCCTACACTGTTTGAATGCTGGTAGGAAAATGACAATTTCCGGGAATGTTCATGTAATAACTTATAACATAGCTGGCGAAACTAACACTTGTTTTCACAAGCTTGACTGCCACTGTAAGATGTAGGATGTGCTAATCAGAGGGGACACCTCGCGCGCTGTGACCAGCTTGATCTATTGTGACTACGCCCCCCAGAAGGCAGGGATGAGGTGAAGGAGATGTAGGAGCTCCTATGCTCAAGCATCCATACCAGCACCGCAGGACCTGAAAACACACCTGAAACGTGAAATGGACAGATGAAGTGAGAGGAATTGGGGAAAGGAGAAATCGTGGTAAAATACATCACCCCGGCATTCACCTAGGCGAGAAAAACCCTATGGTCAGAGTGGTGGTCACTGGAATTAAATCCGGCACCTCCCGAATGCGGGTTATAGACGTTGCCGCCTGAGCCATCCCGCTCGCTAAGTGTCACTGTTGGCAGCTTAAGATTACTAAGGGAGAAAGAATTCAAAACTTGGTGTTCTCACCCTCAAAAAGGAAGTGTGTGGCACGCTGTGACAGTGAGACAGAAACACTTGCTCATGTCCTTGGGTTTTGTCCGTATAGAAACGTACTAAAAATGTAAGACATTATTAAGTGCGCTCAATGATTGCCGAAGCCCTCAAACTGCAAAAGTACCAGGTTTACGAGGAAGTCTATGGTGTTGCAGAGAATGGATTGAACAGAAGATTTATAACCATAGCAATTCAACCTGGCACATGTTTGGGAACCATCATAGGTCCTATCGTCAGATGGGAAACAGGTGAAGACCAGACGGCTGAAGTTGACAAAGAAAAATGTACCATTTACAAACCAACAGTAACCATACTTCTGCAATAAATATCATCTTCCTTCAATTGATGGTGTTGGATTACTAATTGGAGCCAGGAGTACTATCCCTGGCTTCAATTGGTGGTGTTGGATTACTAATTGGAGCCAGGAGTATTATCCCTGGCTTCAATTGGTGGTGTTGGATTACTAATTGGAGCCAGGAGTATTATCCCTGGCTTCAATTGGTGGTGTTGGATTACTAATTGGAGCCAGGAGTATTATCCCTGGCTTCAATTGATGGTGTTGGATTACTATTTGGAGCCAGGAGTATTATCCCTGGCTTCAATTGACGGAGTTGGATTACTATTTGGAGCCAGGAGTATTATACTTGGCTTCAATTGATGGTGTTGGATTACTATTTGGAACCAGGAGTATTATCCCTGGCTTCAATTGATGGTGTTGGATTACTATTTGGAGCCAGGAGTATTATCCCTGGCTTCAATTGATGGTGTTGGATTACTATTTGGAGCCAGGAGTATTATCCTTGGCTTCAATTGACGGTGTTGGATTACTAATTGGAGCCAGGAGTATTATCTCTGGCTTCAATTGACGGTGTTGGATTAATAATTGGAGCCAGGAGTATTATCCCTGGCTTCAATTGACGGTGTTGGATTAATAATTGGAGCCAGGAGTATTATCTCTGGCTTCAATTGACGGTGTTGGATTAATAATTGGAGCCAGGAGTATTATCCCTGGCTTCAATTGACGGTGTTGAATTAATAATTGGAGCCAGGAGTACTATCCTTGGCTTCAATTGACGGTGTTGGATTACTAATTGGAGCCAGGAGTATTATCCCTGGCTTCAATTGATGGTGTTGGATTACTATTTGGAGCCAGGAGTATTATCCTTGGCTTCAATTGACGGTGTTGGATTAATAATTGGAGCCAGGAGTATTATCCTTGGCTTCAATTGACGGTGTCGGATTACTAATTGGAGACAGGGGTATTCTCCCATGCACTTTTATAATGTTTTTCAGAAAATATAAATTAAAGAACTCATTTATTAAAGAAGTGGCCATTAATGTTCTTAAATACCCACTAGATATATTGAAAAATCATTTGTATTATACGAAAACTGATTAAACTCATGTTTTGTTTTAGATAAGGACAATTTCCATATATACCAATATTTGTAGTTTATAATTTTTGTCACATAATGTTTTATTAGTTGCAACTACGTTATCAGATATTTATATTCTTTACAATTTCAATTGTGTATTCACATCGTTTGTTGTTTAGTATACTTTCTGGCAACCTCCTATGATTTTTTTACCTGAAGTTCTGTGGCATATTGGTATTTTATCAGTAGCTAACAGAACAATGGCTAGTTGGATAAATTTGGTCAAATAGGTTCTCGGTTCCTCCGGCTTTGAAGACAGACGCCTACATATGAGGTCACCAGTTTGTAGGCATGGAACCCACTCGAACCTGGTTTGAGTCCACTTTACGAATACTGAGTAATTATGTATTATTTAAAGATTATACATATGTATACATTATGGAGCCATTGTTTAATATAATGTAGTAGCATCATAATAAATAAGATGAAGTCTTTGTTAGGTCCTAAGGAAAAGAACATTATTTATTATCGTAAAATTTATCTAGTCAAAACACTGTAATGATTATGAAAATGTTTGAAAATGTCAGCAATAATTATAAACATCCCTGCATTAAGTGACGAGTATATAATAATATTTTCGGTTATGAGGCGGGTAAAAGTTTCGGAGAGGTAAAGCGGGTAACCACTGTAAACAGCAATGTTGCAGTAAAGATATCTTCAGTTGAAATTACAGATAGTGAGGCTATCGTAGATGGCTTCGGCTCTTCTTATAACAATTGGTGGATTTAATTTCATTGAGGTGGTCATTCTATTAGACAATATTAAACATTAATAGGTGCATGTTAGTTTACGTTGTAAAGTTTTTAATGTTTTAAGTTTTATGTACAGTTCGCCAAAACGTTTATTAGACAGATAGTACGAGTATATGTAATAGTGTGGCATGAGGTTGGTAACATTGTAATATATGGAGTGGCAACATTGTATGGTGGCTTCTTAAGTTGGTAATACAGACCGGTAGTGCCGTAATAGAAGAGGGAGTAAAACCGGTATTATCTTGTGTTAACATGTAGGACGCTCTCTTCTAGCGTCACCAGTGAACAGTGCAAACGTGTTTAGGGGGCATGGCGCTTCGTCAAGCAGGAAGGTAAAATGTATCATCTTTAATTTATATTATATTCTTACCATCTAAACTTATACTATGTGAAATCTTAATATAGGTAGTTCCTTCCTGATCCATGACGATTTTATGAATATTCAGGTAGTTTCCAGGTGATTTAGGAACTTTATCAGCTTACCCCGTCGGACCACGTGTTAGTTTAATGTGGTGATTTAGATTTCGGTACCATGCTCTACCCCCTGTAATTATGTGAAAATAAAAAGGGTTACGACAATAGTACATCGTACCCTTTTAGTTATTATTCTCGAGATGAAGTTTTCCTGAAATCTGCATTATAATACGTCGAAAGGTATATACCCAAGTATAGGAGCATTATTAATTTGACAAAAAATACGAGTAACAAATGCACGATGCTACAAGTTGCTAGGTTGTGCAGTACAAAATAACCGAGGATGTTGTGACTTTGTTCAGTTTTCACCGTTACCTCACTAAGTTCTCACTGTCACTATATGTTTTATGTCAGGCATTTGAATATTTCAATCCAAACCTTTAGAGACAGTTTTAAGAAAGTGAAAAATAACAAGAATGTTTCATATAAAGAATGTTTTTAAATGAAGTAATTTTCTTTAAAAATATTGGTGTTACATCTTTGGAAGATGTTGTACATAAATACTAAGTTTGGTATTTATCCCAGTTTCGTTTAACACCTATGCCACGCACGCGCACACACATACACACACACGGATCTGTTAATGAGAATACTTTTTTGCTTTCAAGGGCCCTCAAAACATGTATTTTCAGCGAAATCGATATGTTTTAATTTGGTTGCAGTAGAGCCCTCGCTTTATGTTAGATAAATACACCTTATGTATTGACCTTATATATAAGTAGTGCAAAACACCGCAGATTAATGTTCACATTATTGCCGGCCATAAGCTTTAGCATCAGCAAGTAATGCAGATAACATGTGAGACGTTTAGTGCAGACTCTAGTACCGAAAATTTAAAATACATTAAGATAATTTAGCGGAGTGCAATTTATTCCGGAAAAACTAACAATATACGTACATAAAAACATAAAGGATAACACTGGAAGCATAAGACGACGATTGTGGATCTAAAAGGAGCACTTTCCCCCAACATTTTTCCCTTAAGTTTTCTTGCCCAAGTAAGTTTCATCCACTTAGAAAGAGTAAGAAAAGTCGCTAACAAATGCTAGTCAAACCGTGATATTTTCTAAAGTCCAATCGTACATAAAAATTGGATTCTGATGTATTTTACGAGAGATGTTCTAAAAGTTCATAAATCACTTCATATGTGAGATATTACAACAATCTGTTGATTTGCGTACATAGTTTTTACCTTTATTTAAGATTTTCCCGGATGTAACGACGCCTGTGTTTTAATATCCAGACTTCCTTTTCAGTTACTAAGCGATTTTGAATTACGATCTTTCTTACCCAAGAATTTCGCTTCATGTTAATGACCCCCGTAATTTATTGCACATAATTTATCTTTGTCAGCACTCATACTGTTTACGCAGGCTACAAAGGCATGTGCAGACTATCATTAAGTTCCGTTGCTGTGCCGGAGTGTTGATCTATCATTTTCTGCCACATGTTTAAGATTTCTCTCCGTTCTCTTCCGTCATCATCAACAACCAGCGGAGCATTCTCTTCTGACCACACTCAAGCTAATTCACTTCATTCCGAGCCATTGGCGTTAATTTGTCCCTTCTTACTTAGTCGAATTTAGCCTTACATTCCTAATCATATTTTCCATTTTGATCAATCAATTTTACAAATTCTGTTCATGTTAGTTTTCTCAAATAAGCAATAAATTACTTTTAGGTTGTGTAACCAAAATATATTTTTGTATAATTTTAAATTTACAAAGCTGTAGGAGTAATAATAGTACACACGAGAGTTTTCTTATGTATTGTGCCCGCGCGCGCCAAGCTACCTGCGGGAACCGGCAAGCGCCCCCCCCCCATCCCGTCACCTGGGAGGGCCTTCGACCGGCCGTAGGAATAATAGCCAGTATGGAACAACAGCCCATTATGTGCCGCTTTCCTGTTCCAGATTCCTTTTGTTCTAGTAGCCTCCCTTTCTAGAACATTCCGCTTTATGTAAGAGGCTTTAATAAGGGGACTGCTCTTGCTCATGCTTGGAGTTTAGTTAGTGAAGATTTACGAATAGTGTGGACAATTTAAAGTGAACCGTACTGAGTGCAGTTCATTTGTGAGTTGTGTCACAGCAATTTAGTTGTGATTCGATTCGACGGATCAGTTGTGTTCCGTTCTAGGTGTAAAGTGTCTCAAGTGTAAATTTTGTACTATTCTGAGCACCTGAGTGACAAATAAAGTGTGTTTGGCAGCAAATAATGTTCTCGTTTGTTACAATATTTAGTGCTAAAAGGTCCTAAGTCCTTTTTTCGTAAATCAGTGAAAAAGTTATATAAGAGATTGTTTTCTATAACTAGACTGTTACTGCTAGATACTTTTCTATCAATCAACTACTCAACTGTCCCTAAACACCTACAGAGGGTGAGTCTATTCCGCACCAGAGTTCTCAGTAGAGAAAAAATTCCCAACTTATCACTACCAATTTAACGGAAGTTTCCTACTGCCACATGTAGCAACGGTAGCACAGTGTTACGCTTTATTAGTAATATTTAGCTACACAAACACAAAATTCACGCGGTAATTTAAGTAAATTGCTTGCTGCTCCCCCCCTTGAGATTGGACACTGATATGAAATAAATGAAAGTTTGCTAGAAATGCATTAACAAATCCGTTACTGCCGTTGTTACATGCAAGCAAAAACAGAATATTTAAAACGTTGTTTTAAATGGTACTATCTATAGAAACATCCTGTACGTGGGGTTTACTCGCTCCCTAAATCACGTCTTAAGAGATTCAGTATCAGTATTTGATACTGATACTGAATTGAGAAAGGGCTGAATAAATAACTCAAATAGCAGGTGTTTTAAAGCATGAATGTCCCATCTGTGACAAGTTATTTTTTCTAAGGATAAATTTCCGAAACGTCTTCTAAAAGAAAAATACTTAATTTGGAACAAACCCTTGCCTATGGGAGATGAAACAAAATTTTAGAGGAGTAGTTGGTGTAGGTGTGGGATGATCAGATGTCCCGCTGGAACCTGGTGGATGCTCTTGAAGTTCTTGTAGATATGGATGCTGTGTACATTGAAATGCTCGGTTTTAATTTACCGCACCTCTCACACAAATGGTATGACAACTTTATGTCTAGTGTGGTGGAATTGACTTCCTGGTGGATAATTTTTATTCAATAATTGTTGTGGATTCTGGGGTATATAACGCGTAGCAAAACATTTTTGACCGTTTCTTTTTGTTCATTGTATTTTAAGATTTACTTAAAATTCTACTAGGTCTAAGTAGTGGCAATATTAAATTTTATCTCAGGTTTTCTGTGTTTGGAAGGTAAGATATTTATTATATAAATAAAATAAGTGAACTTTCACTATGTGTTTTATTCTTTTGCTCAAAGTGCTTAAACGACGAACAATATATAAAAACTTAATCAAAGGTTTACATATTTCCTATAAATACTTGTGGACTTTCTTTATATTATGAGCATTAATTCTTTGTTACTTCTCGTTGAAAATATTTGATAATTGACGTAGAAATTTAACATACTTCTTCCACTTTCCCTGTAAGCGTCTTCTATTTCAGTGAAAATTTTCTTAACAATCGCAATAGTTGAATCTTGTTTATAATAAGACGTTGTCCGATTGCTATCGATCGTAAAACAAATTCACATAGTTTGAAAATGCTTGCATGTAACAAATTATATATTCATAAGAATAATAGGTATATATACAATCATATTGTATATAAAACATTATTGCTTGAATTCTCGGTTTTTGTTTTGTATTATCACAATATTTCTTTTAATTGTGAAGTCTGCAATGGTTCCGCTGTTTGACTGAGTTAGGGAACCCCGGCCAAACGAAAAGGGAAGCCCTAACGAGTGCCGTAGGGGAAAACAAAAGGAAACCAGAACTCTCAAAAATATACTACTATTGATAAGTTTGTTTTTGGGTACTTTAATGATAATAATAAACAAACATTAATAACCAGAACCGTAAAGCAACCATAAAAGAATAACTGTAAAACAAAAATGGCTTAAAGAGTAAAGCAACCAAAACCAATTGAGCAGAGCAGTAAAGGCAAGTTTTAAATACAGCAAAATTAAGTAAATCCAAAAATTCAACAAACCAAATCAATTTAGAAAGTTTATAAAACAAGGCCACTATAAACATCAGACCAAAAAATTTAATTATGTTTAGCTAGTCAAAGACTAGCTAAGAATGTTGAACAAGACCGAAACAGACTTTAATGAAATTCAGGAAACCGAGAGCTTCAAAGTCCAGCTAAGCTAGATGTAGATAGCTTTACAACCCAACCGTTTTCAGTTACAAAGTTCAGCATAAATGGGTTCAGCATAACTGGGTTTTAACTGCAATTACTGCTCTCATAATTTACACAACAGAATATCTGTAATTTTGAATTAACTATGCATTTTCAAAGTGCCCAAAATATGTGAAGCCCTACTCACAAATTTCTACTTAAATTGCTTCTTGCCCTCCATTTATCAAACTATGCAATTTCAGACGACAAATGCCAAAAGCTTTTCTCACAAATTTCACACTACTGATGTTTTTTACCTTCATGAATCAAAATATGCATTTTCAAATTGCACAACTGTGTAAAGCTCTTATCACAAATTTTAAACTAACTATACACTGAAAATCACGTACTGAAAATATAACTCAACTGGAAAAGAAACAAAACACACTAAACCTATGAACAACTCCAAGAGCCAGTCACTTTACGAACTCTTATTTTCAAACACACATAACGTTTTCCGCCCCAAAATTCACTCACCATTACCAGGACATAAAACTGATAATAAAGCCTACCTTTACATAAGGTCGATCCACCGAAAATCACAAAGACGTTCCTTAAAAATTCATTACAAAAACTTCCACAATCCGCATCAGTAGTTACCGGGCAGAGAGCTATCCCTGCAATGCGGACAGAAATCCACCACTCAGCGCGTACGGCCCAAGCACATGCCACGTCAGCAAACCACAGAGGAAAAAAAAATGAGAGCACCAAAGAGAGCGTTAAGCAAAGGGGACAAGCAACGTAAAGTGACTGGCTGGATGTATAATACAGAAACAAAACATAAAAGGAACACATAACAGCACAATAGCCCCCCCCAATCTGCGAGCTTGCGAGAAGAAAAAAAATAACCATTTATAGGAACTCGAGGAAAGGGAACAATAAGTAGCCAAAAGGGGAAACAACTAGGAAAACAGAAGCAACATGCTACACTGTAAGTAGACGAAGAAGGTAACTCCACACATACAGTCCGCAAACTTCAGTAGCTGACACTGAACACACAAGGAGAAGACCATAATTGAGGCAAGCAAACCCCAACAGTATATATCCCACGACGTAGCAACCGGGCAGCCATCCAAGGTGATGATAAAAGCTGAAGTATATAACTCCCAGGAACTGTCACAGGTGAAAAGTTGCATCACGATTTTGGCAGCAACATTCAGCGGACAAGCCGCTAACCAGGAGAATAGATTTTTCTTTACTAATAACGCCGACACTGCAGACGGTTAACGCTAAGGCAGAAACTGAAGCGGGCCAAAACATGTATAAAGTAGTCAGGATCCGGAAGAGGAGGCACAGGCTTCAGTATTTTAAACCACCAAATAGCGTCCGACGGTGAAATTCCCACGTAGGACCACCCGGCTGCACACACCACGAGAGCAGAAGAAACTTGCACAGCAGTCAGCACATCGCAACTCAAAGGTCCAGAACGTGTCCCCACAGAGTAGCACGAGGAAGGAAAAAGGGATGGTAGCCGAGAAGGATAAGAATCTGAAACATAATAAAACAAAGCAGCAGAGGGGGCTCACAAAGCAAAAAATAAACTTACATATACAAACTAAATCATCGTCAATCAATTAGAATTTTATAGACATATAAATATTGAATGTCACAATAAACCATGTGCATTTTTAAATTAGACAAGTATAGCATTACAATTATAGAACAAGAATTAAACATGGTATGCAATGAAACAGCTATGAGACATAATGCACTATATAACAACTATGTACAACAAAATAATAATTCACTTGCCCCGACCCCACACAAACTGGGGAGAGGCAGGTGAACAGGGCATACCGGCAAGGCATCACCGGTGTGGAAGCATGAAAATTTTCCCAATAAGAACAATTTAATTAAGCTGACACCCACTGAAATTAAGTGACCTTATAAATATATATATATATATATATATATATATATATAATTATAATTTAAAATATAACCCCCAAAAATTAAAAAAAGAACAAAGGATATTAAATTCGAGCCAAATTTATAGGAACACAAAAGGTCACTCAAAATAACAGGATCAACAGCAAAGGTAGGCTCTGCGCAACAGCTAAATATCCCAGCAAGGGCGAATGGAAATGAGGCAAAACTTTCAGAATTAGGTAACCATACATGTTACCATATTTATCTTGCACACTGACTTGAAAAGGAAATCATAAATTCCTCCAAAATATTCAGGAACTCGCAAGTGACTGACTCTTGAATAGCCCTAGCACACGGGCATAACCATACATTTTACGGGCAAACAGTAAAAGTTGGCAAGTATGCAATAGTGATATTCTCATGTGTCAAAGATCTGAAGACAAATCACTGGAGTTCTATATGCTAACATCCGAAAAGATACCATTACTGTAGGAGGAAAGGAAAGTATAATAGGGAGCTTTCATGAATATGGAAGGTATAAGAAAGGATGATTGGGAGAGGAATGGGACAGGATTTATCCCGGTTAAGGGAATGGGACAAATCAAGAGCTCGCATGGGGCAGGATCGCTAATTCCTGAAAGTGAGTCACCCATCATCAGGACAATGCCAAGTGACTCACTTGCTACCCCAAGTTATACAATTTAAGCTGAGACAGGTGAGCGCGGCGCCTGCAGGAAGAAGACAATTCTTGCAAAAGAACAGACACCCCCTTATAAATTCTGAGAATCTTAAACGGGCCAAGATAGCGAGGAGCTAACTTCGCGGCAAACGCATCTGCTTTCGAGGACTGAGGATAGTTACGGCACATAACAACATCTCCCACTTTGAATGGGGAGGGACGACGGGACGCATCGTATCGCTGCTTTCTCATAGAGTGGCCTCTACGCAGATTATTCAAGGCAGCCTTCCAATTAGTACGAATGGTATGCGGAGAATTGTCAGCCGGTAATAAATCATTTAACGCCCACAAATTAGCCAAAGGAGACGAAGGTTGGTAGGCAAATAACAATGAAAATGGCGTCGTCTTATGAACCTCATGTCTCGCAGAATTGAAAGCAAACTGAAGTTGCTTCAAGTATTTATCCCAGCAATTGTGCTGCTGGTGATGATAAGCAATTAAAGCGGACTTAAGGTTACGGTTGACCCGTTCCGCTAATGAGGGGTTAGGGTAATAAGGGGTAGTAGTAAAATGCTTAATACCCCAATCAAAACAAAAGGAACGAAAGAGACGCGACTTAAATTGCGAACCGTTGTCAGAGACCAGATATTGAGGAGCACCAAAAGATCCAAATATTGTTCCAAGTTCCCGAATAGCGAGGCGAGCAGTAGCCGCACTCAGAGGTGAAATCCATACGAACTTTGAGAAAGCATCAGTGAGCACCAATGCAAAAATATTTCCCTGAATAGAACGAGGGAGCGGTCCGATAAAATCTACAAATAGTTTTTCCATGGGCGCGGAGGGAACCTCCGAAGCCAAATATCCCCAATTTGTAGCCTGCGCGGGTTTGGACAATGCGCAAATGCGGCAAGACTTAACATGCTTTCTTACATCGAAATCCATGCCCCGCCACATAAACTGTTCACGAATTCGATTTCTGGTTTTGGCAATGCCTAAATGACCCCCGAAAGGAGAATCGTGAAAATAACTGAGAATCATGGGAATAGCTGGCTTCGGAACTATGACTTTATAACGCCGATCAAAACTAGCTCTTCCCATCAAAACACCCTCATGAATCTTATAATCCTGCAGTGAAACTCCCGATTTAATTTGCTCAATAATTGAAGCCAACCCAGAATCGGTAAGTTGAAGTTCAGGTATACTGACAAACATTTCAGGAAATGCCGAAAATGAGAAACTCTCAATCTGAGTATCCGCAGGAGCATCCAAAGTCTCGAAATAAACACACTCCTCAGTAGGTTCGGAAAATACCCGGGTAAGAGCATCCGCAATACAATTTTCTGAACCTCTGATAAAGGAAGGTGTAAACTTAAAGGCACCTATCCGGACACCCCAACGCGCAAGACGACCTGTCTTCCTTGGGACAGCTAACGCCCACGTTAAAGCCTGGTTATCGCACTCTAAAAAGAAATGCACATGTTCTAAGTACACCCTATACTTCTCCAATCCAAAAAGCACCGCTAAGGTTTCTAATTCATATGTAGAAAATTTACGTTCTTCAGGAGATAAAGTACGCGAACTATAATAAATGGGACGACGACCCTCAGGAAATTCCTGCAACAAAACAGCCGCTAGCGCGCTAGCACTAGCATCCGTCTGTAAAATAAAGGGCATAGCAAAATCTGGAAAAGCCAAGACAGGAGGGTTTGAAATAGCCTCTTTTAGATCAACAAATGCCGCTTCCTGCTCCTCGGCCCACGCAAAAGTAACCCCTTTGCTACGTAAGCAATTAAGAGGTTCCGCCCGAGTAGAAAAATTTGAAATAAATTTAGAGAAGAAGTTAACCATTCCTAAAAATCGAGCCACCTCACGCTTATTCTTGGGTGCCGGAAAATTTCTAATAGCCTTAGTGCGATCTGGGTCTATGGTAATACCAGAAGGGGAAACCATATGGCCCAAAAATGATATTTGAGAGGTAGCAAAATGAACTTTAGACTGCTTAACTGATAACCCGGCGCTCTGTAGGCGACGAAAGACCTCACGTAAATGAACAAGATGTGAGTCAAAATCCTCGGAATATACTACAAGATCATCTAAGTAATGGTACAAATATTTAAATTTTATGTCCGAAAACAAATTATCCAGCAAACGAGTGAGGACTTGCGCGCCCGTAGCCAAACCAAATGGGACCCTATTGAATTCATAAAGGCGCCAGGGGGTAGCGAAAGCTGTTAGATGCTTGGAATGTTCAGCCAAAGGAATCTGATGATAAGCATTGTTCAAATCCAGGGTCGTAAAAACGCAAGCCTTCGAAAAATGATGAGCAGCTGTATGCAAATCGGGCAAAGGGGTACTTTCAATAAGTATTCTTTTGTTCAAGAGACGATAATCTATGACCGGTCTAAAATCCTGATCTCCCTTCGGTACTAGAAATATGGGGCTGCTGTAATTTGAAGTAGATGGTCTAATAACCCCTTGGTCAAGCATCTTCTGTATTTTCTCTTTTAATATAGCCATCTTCGGTGGTGTGAGCTTATATGGAGATAACTTGACCGGAGTAGAATCAGTTAACTGAATTTCATATTGAGTCAAATGAGTGACCCCTAAAACATCTGTAAACAATGAATCAAATTCCCCAACTAAATGCTCTATTTGCTTTGCCTGTTCAGGGGACAAATGAGACAGAGAAGAAGTTGCGCAATTTTGGGTTACCAAATTAATATCTCCCAAAGTTAAAGGGGGCCGAGATGGTTTAAAATCCCTCACAAAGTCCAACTTTATCCGGGGAGCAAAATGAAAAGCGATCTGCCTAGTGGAAAAATCAATAGCCATCCCAGTCCTTGACATAAAATCGGCACCTAGGACACATGCATAAGGAAGCTTGGGAACGACAAAAAAACTATGTTTCCACGTAAAACGTGGGAAACGTATAGTACATGATACCTTTTGAGTAACTTGAAAGGCCTGACCATTGACCATCAAACAAACCAACTGACAAGTGGTTGCACGCGACGTAATACATGGTAAATTTAACCTAAGCCAATCAAGCTGAATCAAAGAGACAGAACTTCCGGAATCTAATAACGCCAATAAAGGCAACTTCTCAAGAGAAACTTGAACTAAGGGTTTACCCGAAAACGGATAACCACAAATACGCCGAGATAAACAAATGGTCGACTTAACCTTCTGGCGTCATAAAGGTCGAAACTGTCGCCCCTGATTAGAAACACGAAGAAAACCCCGATTCACGGTCCTCCTATTGGGACAATTTCGTCGAACATGGCGTTCCTGACCACACTGAAAGCATTTAATAGTGGCCCGACGACCAGAAACCGGAACAATGGCCGAAGAAGGAGCTGATACAGTGGTATTAGGAGTTGCTAATGAGCCCGGAGGCTCTGACAGACGCAGCCTATCAACAAGCATAACTTCATTGAGTTTAGGTACCAATGCTTCCAACTGCTGCAAATTTGACGGCCGAGGTCCTAAAACCAAAGCCGATCTGACGACTGGATTGAGTCCTGATAAAATGACATCACAAATTTCCGCTTCCGTATCAGGGAGCACCAACACTAAAGCAATTTCCTTAACCCGAACCATATATTCTGTAAACGGTTCCGTTAGACCCTGAGGACGAAAATATACGTCTTGCATTATCCTCGTGCATTCCCTACGTGGAATGAACATGTCTAATAGGGCCAAATGAAAGCGAGTCACAGGCTCGGCCAAACCAGCACACCGCATTAAGAGGTCCAAAACTATCCCAGACACCTTGACAGATAATAATTCTATCACTTGAGCCGTGGGTACCAAATAACGCTTAGCCATTAGCGTCAATCGAACAAGAAAATAGAGAAACTGTAAAGCCGATGGTACATCAACAATGTCGTTTAACTGAAAGCCCTCCACGAATTGTTGGAGGGGATGAGCGAGTCTAAGTGACCGAAACGCAGATACCGCAATCGCAGGCTGAACCACATCCGACAATCCTTGATTATACAAGGGAGACGCCCCAGTGTCATTCTGTGTAGTCCCAAAATCTTCCTCCACCTTATGGGCTAATTCCTTAAACTGATCCTTTAACTTTTGCAACGCTATACAAGACTGCAAAGTAGGGAATCTCTGTAAGACATAATCTAAATAGAACAAGTAATGCCGAATTCTAACTTGCCACCGGAGCAACTGTGCCTTAGAGGGAGAATCCTCGCGCCCAAAATCCATTAAATTATCCTGAATCTCTGCTAAGGCCAACGAGCAAGTGGACTCACACTTAGTCACTATCACGTGATCAATAGAAACAGTAATTATTGGAGCATCCTTAATTTGTCGAAAAACATCCAACATAATAGCCACTTCAGTTGTCATAGAACATTGACCTCCACGTACAACCAACTCTACCCACAATTCACCTTTCCGTAATCTGTCCACATTACTAACCGATACCGCCATCTTGATACTACGGATATGGTACAAGTAAGAAAATGAGATCCGGAGAATACAGAGCAAACAACAAACCCAAAAATATTCCCTAACCAACACAGACAAATCAATTAACCACGCTCTGCTACCAGTAATTTGCAATGGTTCCGCTGTTTGACTGAGTTAGGGAACCCCGGCCAAACGAAAAGGGAAGCCCTAACGAGTGCCGTAGGGGAAAACAAAAGGAAACCAGAACTCTCAAAAATATACTACTATTGATAAGTTTGTTTTTGGGTACTTTAATGATAATAATAAACAAACATTAATAACCAGAACCGTAAAGCAACCATAAAAGAATAACTGTAAAACAAAAATGGCTTAAAGAGTAAAGCAACCAAAACCAATTGAGCAGAGCAGTAAAGGCAAGTTTTAAATACAGCAAAATTAAGTAAATCCAAAAATTCAACAAACCAAATCAATTTAGAAAGTTTATAAAACAAGGCCACTATAAACATCAGACCAAAAAATTTAATTATGTTTAGCTAGTCAAAGACTAGCTAAGAATGTTGAACAAGACCGAAACAGACTTTAATGAAATTCAGGAAACCGAGAGCTTCAAAGTCCAGCTAAGCTAGATGTAGATAGCTTTACAACCCAACCGTTTTCAGTTACAAAGTTCAGCATAAATGGGTTCAGCATAACTGGGTTTTAACTGCAATTACTGCTCTCATAATTTACACAACAGAATATCTGTAATTTTGAATTAACTATGCATTTTCAAAGTGCCCAAAATATGTGAAGCCCTACTCACAAATTTCTACTTAAATTGCTTCTTGCCCTCCATTTATCAAACTATGCAATTTCAGACGACAAATGCCAAAAGCTTTTCTCACAAATTTCACACTACTGATGTTTTTTACCTTCATGAATCAAAATATGCATTTTCAAATTGCACAACTGTGTAAAGCTCTTATCACAAATTTTAAACTAACTATACACTGAAAATCACGTACTGAAAATATAACTCAACTGGAAAAGAAACAAAACACACTAAACCTATGAACAACTCCAAGAGCCAGTCACTTTACGAACTCTTATTTTCAAACACACATAACGTTTTCCGCCCCAAAATTCACTCACCATTACCAGGACATAAAACTGATAATAAAGCCTACCTTTACATAAGGTCGATCCACCGAAAATCACAAAGACGTTCCTTAAAAATTCATTACAAAAACTTCCACAATCCGCATCAGTAGTTACCGGGCAGAGAGCTATCCCTGCAATGCGGACAGAAATCCACCACTCAGCGCGTACGGCCCAAGCACATGCCACGTCAGCAAACCACAGAGGAAAAAAAATGAGAGCACCAAAGAGAGCGTTAAGCAAAGGGGACAAGCAACGTAAAGTGACTGGCTGGATGTATAATACAGAAACAAAACATAAAAGGAACACATAACAGCACAAGTCAATGTCTTTCGATCGATTTATTTAACGTTTTTTCAATGTTATTGAATTGTTTAATCTCTCAGTATAGCAATAAATACAATTTTAGTTCATAATTTAAAATATATAAATGTTCATGGCAAAGTTGATGACGAAATGGTGTTTTAAAATTGTACATTAATAATTGTGATGCACAATGCATACATAAATATACAATGTATCTAATGTCCCATTTATTCCATAGGATTTCCGCTTTACCATTCATTACGGTTTACAAATTATTTTCGATCCTTTTATTAATGTCCGCTTCAGAGAGAAGCCTATACAGCGTATTACATTACGGTCTATGTAGTTTCACTTACCAATGATCTGAGCATTAGTCTGAGAAGGCGTCTGTGTCAGTTAACAATAAATCAATGAATGCAGCACATGGTAGTGGATTAACAAATATCAACCACTACATTCCATTTGTTAATCAAAGGGAGTCTTTATTCCGAGGACTGTTATGTGAGAGTTCTCTAAGTGCATGCTAAAACATTCATAGGGTTCAGAAACTGATTGCTTTCGGATTCCATTAGCAACGTTAGTAAAATACTCAGATGTTGCTATCTAAACACGTGTGGTGAGCATTTATACCGCACATTGCTAATAGTACAGCAACTAGAGGTGCAGCGATGTGCTGTATCACAGACTAAGAATAAGATTATCTCATACACGAATTCCACAATGAGCAGACAAATTATTTGTAGAACGTGCCAAATTAAACAAAAATGGAACAATGGCCTCTGACAAAATAAAATTAGAGTGCGATTTACCTTTGTAATAAACTGTACCGGGTAGGATCATCATAATGAGGGTTCGCGCGCGCGTGTGTTTGTGTATTTGTGTGTGTGTGTGTGTGTGTGTGTGTGTGTGTCTGAAGAACATGATTCAAAAACGAAAGTTAAAATACATACCAAATTTCCCATTCCAGCCAGATACGATTTTTCATGCCAGGTCAAGATTTTAAAGAAAATCCATTCATCACAAACTGCCCTTTATATTGAAAAAATGTTGTCATTCTCATTTTCTCAAAAATGACTACGCCACATGATGTTTAAAATATTTCCATGACTAATAAAATGTCTCTCTCGACAGATGCTGCCATGGTGGAAAGTTAAATATCCTGATTCAGTGTTGGTAACCTAACCTACTTGCGTGTTTTGTGTATTTTACTGCACGTATCTGCAGTAACTATATGAAATCCTCTAGCTTTTATAATAAAATATATATTTTATATATTTGTTTTTGCAGGCATGGAATATCTCGTCGATTCGCCACCAAGGTTAAAGTAAGCTTGCTACTGGAACCAAAAGTTCAACAGCTGTTGGTAATTAGATAATTTCATTTCCACCGAAATACTATTTCTACTATTCGCTATGATACCGGAATTATTAATTACTAGGATTAATAATTTTAAAGACACAATAGAGGTAGCTGATAAATAATTGTAATAAATAATTTTATATATTAACATCAGTGCATAATGTAAGCAGAAAGAGTTACAATTCTGCCAGTGAATAAGAAGTCATGACCAGGCAAATTACGTGTTGGGCAAAGCAATTAGTTAGAGATTGAGTTTTTTTTATTTATGAACGCTCTTTAACCACTATGGTTCATAGTGCCCATTCTGTATTGGGTGTGAAAGACCAAAAATTTTGCTCAGAGGCCTCTGTCAGGCTTGAGGTTCTTTTACGTGCCGTAAATCTACAACACGGGACCACCGGCTTTACTTCCCTTCCGAAGGAAGCCATGCTAAGGATTTTTAAGACCGAAAAAATCCATCGCCCTTTGCCGGGTTTGAACCCGCGATTTTGGGAACTAGAGGGTAGAATGGAATTAGAAGTAAGAGTAGCTAAGGCAAATAGGTGTTCCGGCGAACTCAGTCTACAAGAAGTCTATTAGCTCAAGTCCAGGTATTTAGAACTCAGTACGTTAAGAAATCAGAGAGTTGCATGAAAATGCAAATATATCAGTTCTGAAAGTTATAAAGGGAAGAATTCTTAGAATGTAGCCAGTCAAAGAGTAACAGTTGTTTTTCAGATGCTATTAAGATGCTTAAAATTTGGCAACGTATAACATAGAAACTTTGGTAGAGTAATTCATCAACTAGGCGGGACTTAAGTTGATAAAAGAGCGTGCATTACTAAAATTATGGTCTTAAGTGTCTTTTACATTTTACAGAAATGGTTTACTGCATTGAATATTATTGGTAGTCCGTAGCACCTAAACACTGCACTCGGGTTCTCACATACTTAGCGGTAACTGCAAGAGAATTCACCGTTAAGTATTTCAGCGATTCACGGGAACTTACGCTTCTCGTTATTACGAAACAGTTATTTTAAACCGTAAATTTCTTGATACTTCAAAAGTTACCAGGTATAACACTTCAATATTTACAGTTTCTCGTGATAAGATTCAGAAACAGTTTAATTGTTCATCCTCAAACTGTCGGTAACTCGCTTCAAATAGCTGATGTATTAGCCTCCTTTAAATTTATCAGTCGATTTAATTGGTGGAGTCTATTCTCACATCTATCCATGCGTACTCTTAGAGAAAGATCCCACAGTTAAACACTGTAGCAGCCGGCAGCAGATTCATCAACGACGGAGGTATTGGAGACTGCATCAAAAGTGTTTCACATATAGGAGACACGTCGTCAACTATCGTCGAAAAAATAGTGTACAATATATGAGAGTTAAGTGCATAAAAGAATCTCGATGTCGTCTCGTATTTCAAGCTCTTCCTCGTTCTCCAATGATGCACTTACCGCACTTATGTCGCATTATATTATTTCTATAGCATTAACCGTTTTCAAAATACTATTAAGTTTTTGCGTGTAGAACTATAATACGGTAACTATGAAGTTGCTTAATTTGAAGTGATTTTTAGTAAAAAGTGTATCGTAAGTAACATAATGTCAATAGAAAAACAGAATTTTGTATAATACTATAATGTATTCATAGTAATGAATGTACACCTATCTCACGCGAGATTATGTTAGGGTAGAGAAATTCATGTGGTGTGACGCAACAAATGTTGATTTTTTGAAGTCCATAAGCTAAAAATTAATTAATAATTTTCGGAATTTTACAAAGGAACAAACTTCATTTCTATGAAAACAGCACAATAGCATTACTCGTTTCAGAAATATTTGTGGTGATTGTTTTTGTGTGATTCATTCGGTATAATTGGATTTAACATAATAAGAAGGCTCAACGGATATACAGATTAAACTGCTCTAGGGCAGCTTATAACGCATATTGTTAATGCTTTTATGTGAATACGTTTTCCTGAGCCGCTGAGTTGATTCCAAATAGAATTATTATATCCGCTAATCCTCTGTCTGTAGAGTAACACAACATAGGTATATTCACTTATTTTACATTACAATGGATTTCAGATACATAAATGAATTTAATTATGCAGCTGTCAAAACACATACCATTCCTGTTCTCCACAGATGGTATGCAAGTCTGTACTGCGAGATAACTGATTATTTTTCTTCGGGGATATTAACACATGATTTTAGTTTATTTGAAGTATTTAATTTTTTTACTATTAAATATACTCCTTCTTGTAGTATGCAAAAATAAATTTCATTAGTGAGACTTACAAGAATAAATAAAACTGCGTGCTTTTGAGTTGGATAGTATGGGAATATCAGTTACTCCTAAGAGAGCAGGTATCATTGCCTTCTTACAAGATTTCTCTTGAATGACGCGACTGACGGTTCCCAATTGACTCCTAGCAGGTATCGGGTTGAATGATTCGCTCTATGGTAGCCTAGCACACCATCTATGTAGGATCATGACACTTGCAATACACTCCATCACTGCTTCGTATGAAGTATAATGGAAATAATTCAACAATTGACGTACTACGTGAAGCTCTATGTCGAGTGTGTATATTCTATGTAGTTATGGTGGTGTATAATACAGAACAATCAGTGTAAAAGTTTCGCTCAAACGGAGTCACATGTGCATTGTCAGCTTACGTTTATACTGGTTCCACCGTTCCTAATGAGTAACAACTTAAAGGTTTTTAGAAGCACTTAAAGGACTGGGTCCGTGTTAGACGAAAGGAAACAGTGACAGCCAACAGTTCTAAAAAGGAAAGGAGATAGGGGTTGTAGTGAAAAGAAGATCTAAAAAATTGCCAAATTATTTTTCATACAAGCTTTCGCTCTAATGTGGTTTTTATTTACATGTTTACAATTATGTTCTTAAATAAATTAAAAAACGAACTATGATGAATGCTATTAAAACTAACAGCGACGTATTTTATTACCTACTGCTTGTCATTTCAGGGATGCAATATGTAAGTAAGGGATCGAAAAGGATTTCCTTTTTTTTAAAAGTGGTGAATTGCCTACAATTTTCATCCGAACCTACAGTCAAGTGATCAAAGCTATGTCCATATTCGTCAAATGGTGCAAACAAATACATACGGTGTGATAATTATGAGTAGATGAGTATATTTTTAAGTGTAATACAATGTTCCCCAAGTCCTATAGCTCAAGTTCATTTGTGCCCTGTTTGGAAAACCAGTATATTTAAGTGTTGTTTTTTAAAAATGTCGAGAAAATTGTATTTTTAAAGTTGTAAGGTAACGTATGATTTCTCCCAGGTTCTACAGTATGATTTTACAATACTTTGACCACACGAGTTAAATGGAACATATGTTAAAGATGTCCAAAATATGATGGCGGTAGTTTTGTAAGGTAGCGTATTATTTTCGTTGTGTCTTATAATGTAAGTGTAAGAATATGTGTCTGGATAGACCAAAAGAGTGCTGATTTCGATGGTTAGGAGTTGTAAAAAGAAATTGAAAATTTGGGTAGCGAAGGTTTTCCAAAACTTTAGAGTGACTCACTATTTTCTTCTGATTGCAAAATCAAGTGTACCAAGTTTTGTCAAAATCATACCAGAACAATGCTCTCCATAACAAAGTTTAAGAATTTGCAATACCTTTCCTCTAACCTCCCAATTTTAAAATATTTTATAGCTATTTACGTCAACAGTGGTTTTCTATGCTGAACATAATCTTTCTCTCACTCTCTCTCTCTCTCTTCCCTCCACACACACATACGCATTCTCTCTCATAATATTAGTAGGTACCCATGGCATTTCTATAACAAAATTTAAAATATCCAGAAACTTGCCATAAATGGGGTCAAACGTGAAATTTAGTATTTTTAATAAAACCTTACAGGGAAAGGATATTCAGAAGCACATATTTATTTTTTAAAATTTGCTTATTTATTTATTTTTTGCACTGGATATTTAATATATAAAGACGGCTTTGATTATGGAAACAATGATGTTCATTAGTAACGATTTACTTACTTACATGCAGCAATCCGCGAGTTTTATTACACTAATTTTAAACACTGAATCCCTACACAGATTCTGCACCTTGTTCATACCCATAGACTCCAGGAAAGATATGGATAATCATTAGACTCTAGAAATAGTTTTGATCTTCTCCCTTCCGATATATCCTTTGTGTTCTAGGTAAACATGATAAACGAAGGTAACCAATGACAATGTGCCTATTAACATGAGTAGAATGAGCCGCGTGTTTCTTCAGACTATGATATCCTTTTCCAAGTTTGCTGCTAATTCTGCCATAAATCTAAGGAGGCAGTCACTATTCTTTTCCATGCTGTTCCATCAGTGGCTGCTATAAACGTGAAATGGTGACTTAATATAAACGCAAGCCGCAGTCTATTTATTGTTCCACCGATAGATTACAAACGTCACGCGATTGCTGCCTTTCTCGAGATTACTTTTTGGCAACTTCAAGAAGTAATTTAAAATTATTTCAAATTGGCTCGTGGTGCCAATGTGAATGTAACTACTTATCATGTGTTATTTTTCAGAAGAATATTCGACCGTTTCAGTTCCATCAATATACTACACTAAAAATAAGTTGAAGAATAACATTGAGGTACATCCACGAGTATTTCCACATAACCGTAGTAATACACTCTTGCTCCACCACGGCAATGTGAGAGGCTCACATTCGAGAGGTCCCGGGTTCAATTCCCGTCGACCACCCACCTTGACTGGGATTTTTCGTGGTTTCCCTGGTCGATAGGCGAATGCTGGGGCTGTTTCTCAGCTACCACGATTTCCTTTCCCTGATTTCGTTTTCTTTTCATCTTTCATGTGTGCTTCTAGGTTTCGTGACGTAAGACGGCATCAGACAGATGGTGCGGATGCTTGCTACAAGGAAAGAGTATTTCCCGTGAACTCTAGAGTCTTTTTGGTTGCAAGGGTTATTAGTTGCCTTCTCTGTGCAGCTCCAGTAGTGGGTCGGGTCTTCGAGCCAGTAAATATTAAAGACTTCCGCGCGTCTCTGTGGCCTGTCTGCCTAAGGACTGTAGTCTCCTATGGTTCTTTCACTTCGTCTCTTATTTCTTGTGGGTGTTTATTATTATTCAGCCTTAGGTTTATTGTGCTACTTGTATCGTTATAAAGCCAATTCATTATACTTGCACCCCTTACCAAGTAATACAGTCTCATAACAGATAGGATTTCAAATTCTTCTGGTTCTAAAGCATTCCCAAAAGCAATATATCTCCATGAACCAAAGCTTCACAGAACCATAAAATGTGTTGGGCTGTTCCAGTGTCTTTCTTGCACAATCTGCAATCTAAGTTACCCTGAAACACTGTAATCGTGGTAAGATACTTTTTCACAGGAACATGTCCTGTGAGAAATGCAGTAAATGTTCTCGGCTGAAGTCTGTTACATTTAAGTAAGCTTTCAACTGTTTTCTTATATGTTTTTTTAATAAATAGTTTACCATGTTTGTTTCCTGGAGTTTTAAGCCAGGTTATATGATTTGCTTTCGACCAGTTCTTAATATCCTCTCTTACCAAACATCGAATGTTCTTAGAGCCGGCCCTGGCCCAATAAATTGTGAAGCTGCTCCTTGTCTTGCAAGTTCATCAGCTTTTTAATTTCCCTCTATGCCACTATGACCCGGCACTCAGATGAGTTGGACTTCGTTCTGTTCTGCCAAGTTTGTGAGCATCTTTAGGCAGTTTAAAACCACTCCTGACGTTACCTTATACTACTTACAGCCTTAAGTGCAGCCTGGCCATAAAGAGAAGATAATGATCTGCTTACTAGTGTACGCTCTCCTTAGGTTTTCATGTATGCGTTATATAATAGCATAAATTCTGTTTCAAAAACAGTAGCATATTCGCCCAAGGGAAAAAACTTCTTGCACCTTGGTCTCATGCCATCTTGGTGAGTAGTAGCCGCAATAGATCTCGGTAGGTCGCAATGTGCGAGGTGTCCCCCTCTATTATACCCTACACTCTTGTTGCATTGTTACGTTACTTGCCTGACTTGGGTTCTTTCGGATCAAGTCTTCACTCTTCGTTACGGTTTCGGAAGACATGTTCCCTTCCACCATAAACTTGCAAAACTGCGAAGTACTGTTAACAACAATACGTCCCCATAATTATTATAATTACTGCTTACCTAATTCAAGCTAAAGGAGTTCTCAATCCATTATTATAATCGTCATCGTAATAATCATCATACATTAGTTCCCACGATGCCAATAGTGATACGTTCTAAAACAGCATCTCGTGTAATAGCCCTGCACAAACATATATTGCAAGAGCTCAATAAAATATTTAAATCTGATCGGCTGGAAGATGTCTAGAGGTTGTTGTTGTTTTTGGAGGAAGGTACATTTCCAAGGTTTCAAGTTGTAACTGCCGTACTGCAACACAACGTATGTACTCTCTGTGATAAGAACTTACTTTTTGGACCCGTAATTGAAAGTTCTCAGGCAATGGCATTAGAACAAAGTTGGAGAACTGTTATTTCGAAACGATATAGCTGGACCTATGGTTACTTTTCGGAACGGCTTCATTCTCGAAACCAACCCATAGCAATGGCAACATTACTTTGCTTTTCCTATCTCTAATCAGAAAACATTTACGTATGTTATGGAAATGATTACATGTCGAGGAATTGGTTGTTTTAACCGCGGAGTGGAGTTGTCGAAAAATAATGCAAGCCTCCATATCGTCAAGGTACCAAAAAACCAGCTGCTCTCCTGGCGTCGGCAGAGTTTTCTCCATTCGACTTATCGTCCCTACTTTTTTTCCCTTTATCTACTTGCGAAACATTTTTGTAGTATTTAACATCCATTCTTACTTTGAGGCAGTATTTTTAACACTTAAATAATTTCAGTCAAATTATATACTACATAAATTCAATAACAGCCCGCCTTAAAACAATATGTGTATGTAACAAGATATAAAGTGTATATTACAGTCATTGTATATCTTTATATTATTGTATACATGTGTAATAATGTTATGTGAATGTATTACGTAATTTAATAATGTAGGAGCTGTGAGAAAAATAGCTTAAAAGTTGCTAACAATGAGGTAACAATGAGGTAACATTGAGGCAATAATGAATTACAAAGTTTAAATGCTACTGGCAATTCTTGGAGCAACAATAATGTAATTTTTGTGACAGTTTATAAATAGCCAATCAATAACCAGAAAAAGCTTAAGTTAGTGTTCCTAACCGGACGCGAGATGTGTCCTTGAGAAATTTAATACGTATTCAGTGTGAGACAAAATAGTTTACGTGTTAAAAAGTGCAAGTAATTAACAAAAGAATCTCACAGCTCTCTATATCAGTGAAGTGTTATTTAAATCGTGTCAAGCATTAATAAAAGGTATGAGTAAAATTATAATCTGTGTAAGCCTACATTCTTCAGTCGCCCCACTCCCTGCTAAGACATTCATGTCTCTAAAAATAAATACTGGCGGAGCCGAAGCAAACATAAATATATAATATTTAAAGAAACAGTAACACTACCAAGTTAATATTTTTAAACTTGGGGCATAGGCCACCGGAAAGTATATTTTGGGGCGAAGGCTCCCGGAAACATTTTACCATACGTGCGGTTGCAACTACTTCAAGTTCGAAGTATAATATATATATAATACATCTTCTTCAAACTGGCTTTCCATACGTGAAAGTACCTTCATCAAATTGACGGCCAAAGTGTGGTGAAAACAACGTAATAATAAATCCTTCATCAACTTCATACGGTTCTTTGAGGTGGTGAGCACTGGTGATAAATGCAATAAAATGAATGTTGGAAGAGGACATTTGGGAGGAAACGTTTCAGTTCAACGTACCTACCCGACATTTGCCAGTGATGAGGCGGAGGAAAACTTAAGTTAGGGATGACAGTCTTGACTGAATTTGAATCGCGGACCTCCGGCTCACTAGTCTATGCTTCGAGCTCGGGCATTAGCGTCGGTGCGAAACTGAAGAGACGCTTACGGGACAGACGGTTTACCAGCGGCGATAACAAGCAACAAGAGGGACAGATAAACATCTCACGTATCTGCCATGACAGCCAGCCCTCGTAGCCGTGATCGCTGGAGTGTAGAACTCCGGCGCTCCACCAAGCTGAAGGTTGCGGGTTCGAGTCCCGCCATGGGCATCGGTGTTTGTGTGTGCGTGTATGTGTGTTGTGTAATTGTGGTGATTAGCGCTAACGAAAACAGTATCATAAACTGGGTAAAACAAGGGAACTTAAAAAAATGACACGCCATTGAAATGCTGACCGCAGGAAAGACATGGTGGTTTCTGACCCAACCACTCGCAGAGAGATAATGTAATAAGATAACATATTAAACGGTCTAATGACAGTGTTGCATTCCCGCTAGTCCAAGCAAGACCAGCGTCATACTGCTTGATACTGAGCAAGTTGGCGCCGCGGTAACGTGTGCGACTCGCATTCGGAAGATCCCGGGTTCGATTCTGGCGACTGCCTACTCTAGACACTGGGATTTTCGTGGCTTTCCCGGGTGGGCAGGCGAATGCTGGGGTGTTTCGTCTTCTACCACTCCTGCCCCTCATTTCCTGTATTTATCATCTTCCTTGTCATCTGTTTCAGAGTTGTAGGACCTGGGCGATGGCTGTGCGCTCTTTGGAGGTTTCTTCATTGGCATCGTTGCGAGACTGTTTAACTATGTCTTGCCTCCAAGTGAGTCTCGACCCGCAGGGAACCCGGGAATTTGGTGGATTCTGGGTAGGCACGGGCGGTGTCGGAGGCATTCGATCTGGAAACGTTAGAGACCCCGTCCATGCTTGCGCCCGTTGTCTCCGGATCTGGTCGCCCTTCGGTTCCCTCCCCTCATCCATCCCTAATTCCCAGGGGACAAGGTAGAAGCAAAAAGGGCCGTTGCGGTACTTGTGGTGCTCTGCCACTGTTGTGGGGACCCCTCCGTTCGTCCGTACAAAGAGCCCCAAAGAAAATCTCACAGCACCTCGCGTCTACATCACATTATTTATCGTTGTACGTGGCCTTGCAAAGCCATGGCCATTTCATTGGTTGCTTTAGACCACTGTGCAAGAATGCACCAGTCCTTCTGCTAAATAGTGGCACCACAATAACCAGAACAAAGGTTACAAAATGGCGTGGAGACGAAATATATGTTTACAGTCTTGATCGTATTGGCTAAAAGAGAAAGAGGTAGATGAGTGCATTCAGTTTGTCATACTGTACACGCCTTTGAAAGGTTTAAAAGCTAAGGGGAAATTTTGATGAGCGCCCAGATTAGCGTAATGTAGAATGTGCAGTGTGAAAGATTTTCAAATTAAAGCTTGAATGGTATTCATTAAATACACAGCAGTACTTTATCACAAAAATAAACAGAACTGCATTCTCAAAGTGGTAATAATGCTTGTTGCTCCATACAGGCAAACATAACTAAATAATAAACAAATAAAGCAGAATTTTTTCCCTCTACTTCAAATTAAAATTGGTTAATATACCTTCACTAACATATAGCTGATCATAGGAATACAACAGGATTATAGATAAAAATATAATCGAATTTTATTGCCATAATATGTATGTTATATTCTGTAAAGCATATACATATACATATTTATCTCTAGTTTCTAAACACGATCAGTCAGTTATAAAAAGCGTAATTTGCATTTAATAAACGGATATCATCATCTGCGGATGTTTTACAGGAATATTTTTATCCAGTATTTTACTATAAAAGCACTTTTATGCACTGCCGTTGTAATTGCTGTAACAGTGCGACCAGCCTCCCACATACCCACGATATGTCCACGAGTAATTTCGCTAGCATACGGCATGACTGTTTCTGGGACAATAAGCATGTTTTGGTTTCAATAATACCAGAAAAACAAAAGGCATCAACCTTGAGGCACTATTTTATATCACAACACTGTGAATGTCAGTGTGATTGTAGTGTAAATTAACATTATTGTATGACAATAATTTTAGATGTTTGTTAGCTATAAGCATTGTTAGGAAATAAGTTTACACGGCCTCACTTAAACTGACAATAGGAGTGGGTAACAATGAAGCGATGGGGTGAGTTGTTTATCACTTAGAAGAGACAAACAAAGGACGTCAGGGTAGCGTGCCTTTCTTTAGAAATGGAGGGAATATCTTCCCTAGAGCATATGTATTAGTAATTATGATTGGCTTACAAAACAGACGCTAATGTTGGCGCGATTTAGTAACCAATAGGAGCTCTATTATAATGTTTAGGCATATCGGGGTGAGGGAGTATAAATTCTTGAGCCAAAAGCAAGTATCGCGGCTTTTAAGATGCACTCGGACTCTCCACATTGAGGGAACTCTTCAAGATGGGGAAGAGGAAGACTCGCCGGACCGCCGCAGCAGAAATCGCCGCTGACCCTCCTGCACCCGCCGAAGGGAAAGCCTCCACGCCGTCCGCTGCTGGAGCTACACCGGGACCTGCCGCCGCCGAATCACCGGCCGCTCCCCCGGCATCTGCCGGGAGTGCTGCAGCTACGCCGCCGGTGGCCGTGCCTTCATGGGCAACGGTCGCTGCCTCGCCCCGGCATTCAGAACAGCAGCAGCCAATCTCATCTCCAGTCAACATCACACCTCACCTCCCACCGCAGAAGCCGATAACACCGGCCATCGCAACTCAACAACCCACGCAGCAGCCAACAGCACCACCTACATCACCTACTGTATCCACGATGCAGCGTCGTGATATCAGGAGTACCCCGGGACCTTCCATCACGTTACGTTCTCACCGCCGCACAACACCGGTGGTCTGCAACCCTGAAGGCCACACGGATCATCACATCCCGGGGACCAACAACGCTGTTTCGCCTGATCTTCGCTGACCTGGCCGACCGCGATGCAGCCTTGAGTTCCGGCCTGCCCCTGCTAGAGCAGGTCCTTCGAGCTGAGGCTAGTCGTACGGAAGGTCATCAGCCTTGCCGAAGATGCTGCTCCTATGGACACGACGCCTCTTCCTGCGCCGCACCTCCCAGGTGCCACTACTGCGGTGCCGCAACACTGACTGCACACTGCACAAGCCACGATCTCCGCCGACGCCGCAGGTACTGTGCCTCCTGCAATGGTCACGGCCATTTTACCGGGCAGGCACAGTGCCCTAAGTATCCGAGAAGCCGTCGATTCACTCCGGCTTCAGTACCAGCACCCACATCTCCGACACCAGCACCGCCACCACCCGCAGCACCAGACACCACCTTGCGAGATGCAATCCAGGATCTACATTCAGAGGTCCTGAACATCGGATCCAGCATCTCGCAACAGGACGAAGCACTAGCTTCACTCGCCACCGCCGCTCAAGCTACCAGCCTGGAACCACAACATGATCGACTTGACGCATTGGAAAGCGCAATCCAGGACCTTCACACCATCGTCACAGACTTCACCACCGCTTTCCACAGCTTCACCGCACGCTGCCTACGCCGGTTCGAAAGAGCCGACACAGCCATCCGAGGCCTGGAAGAATCAATCGCCAGCCTGCCACCACCATCAGCACAGCCACCTCCGACAGAATGCCTAGAGGAGGTTAGGCACACGACATCAACCCTGCTCACGACGATGGCCGAGTGGTCATCCGCTCTCTCGGCCATTAAGAATGAACAGGAGCGAACCAACGGCTACCTAATGTCGCTAGATGCGGCACGCTTGTTTCCGAGTCACTTCAGACCACCAGCGGGCTCCTTTCTAGGACCGCGTCAAAAATAACGGATGATTAAAGACCCTTTTTCAAATCCCGCCACTCCCCGGGGGCAGTCAGGGCCTCGGTCATGTCTGTCTCCCGGTCCTTCCCGTCTCCCGCCGCCAGCGAAATAAGCTGGCAGCTAGCCTTCCGCACTATCGGGGGTGCATAGCGGAACCCCACCACCTTTCCTCACTACTCCTTCTAAACACCTTCCTTAAATTCTCTCTCCCAACCCCGTCCACTACCCAAAAAAAAAAAAAAAGTATCGCGCAGTTCTACAGAATCATTCACGAGGTAACCGTCGCGCAGTTCTGCAGAATCTCTCGCGAGGTACACATTACGCAGTTCTCAGCAATCTCTCGCGAGGTACACATTACGCAGTTCTCAGCAATCTCTCGCGATGTACACATTACGCAATTCTACAGAATCCTTCGCGTCGTAAAGTTAGTTACAAAATCTGAAGTACGCGACAACTATTACGACAGTAATTACATTGGGAAATATAACAGTTTCAGTCAGGCGTATAGAAAGATTAAAGACGTGAACTATTAATTAAGTGCGACGGCAATAAAAGTGTGAAAATAAATTCTTTTATCAGTGTTATCTCCTTTCCGTTTACACGCCCTGCTCAGAGATATTTGCTCGACTGAGTAACAATAGCTAGCCGGAGGACAAGGAACCCAAAATTTTAAATAATAAAACAATAACAGGCACTCAGCAAATAAGATAACACGAACAGATTACTGCGACAAATGGCTCTTAGAACGTGGGGCGAAATAACCAGGAAGGGGCGAGATAACCAGAATGTGAAGCGAATGGAGCAGTGTTATTAACTACAAGACGCAGATCCCAGAAACAACCTCCAGAACGACCGACGACGACGGATGAGAGGACATCAGCAACTACGAGAACAGATGACAACAGTAGAATTCGACACAAAGACAATGAGACGACGAGGATCCATCATACTACGAAGCAGAGGCGACATATACATCTAGCAGAGAGGGGCAGGAAGCTGGACATCAAAACGTCATCAGATAGCATCATAAAGGTTAGAAAATTCTAAATTTTATGTGTATGCTAAAACAAAACAAAAAAAAATTCTGAGAAATTAAATGTTGCTGAGAAGCGGAAGGATTAAGAAAACAGTGTCTACTAATAATACTGAAGAAATAATTATGAAAGGGGATAATGTAACAGTTAGCTGTAATTTAATGCAGGTTACGGAAAATAGCTCAAACAATGTAGGATTTAGGAGAGGAAATATCAGTGAAGAAAGTGAGAATAGAATAGCAGGTCAGTCAACTCAAACATCTGGGATTGTTGTAAACATTTCAGGGCAGGTAGCCGACGATACAGATAGATGCATTAGGCATGTTGGTCAGAGTATTGTATCAAACAGGGGTGAAGTAACTGTAACGGGTGATGGAAATGAAGGTTCAAAAAGAGATGTAAATGCAGTAGGAAATGTTAATTGTGATGCTGGTATGGTGATGGAAATGATGAGAAATGTTCTTGAAGCGTTAAATAAGAGTATTACAGACCCAATTAAAAAGAGTATGGAAAAGAGAAATACGAAATTAATGGAAGATATTGGTAAGAGAAATGAGAAATTGGAGCAAAAATTAAATCAATACATGGAAGATACCGGTAGGAGCTTAGAACAAAAACTAACTCAGAGAAATTAGAAATTAGAGCAAAAATTAGATCAAAGCAGGGAAGAAATTGAAAAGAAATTTATACTAGATAGTAGTATGCCAAGAATGAGAAATGAAAATCAGGAAATAATAGCAAGTGAGATGGGAACATTTTCAAAGAAAATGTCAGACATGAGCAGGGAAAGTGAGGTTAATAATAAATTTGAACATGTTGATCTAAAATGTACAGAGTTAGGTAGCCGAATGAATAGCATTTCAAGTGAGCTAAGAGAGGTGCTGGAGGCTACGAATGCAGATTTAATTCAGGTGAAAGTTAATTTCTGAGGGGAGATATTTGAAATTCAGAAGGAGTCGGAAACACAAAGAAATAAGTTGTCCGAAGGAGTTAAAGTTTTGTCTATAAATTTGGATCAAAAACTAACTTCTGAAATTAACAAGCACCAAGCTGTTCAAAATGAAAACAGTAAAAAATTGGAACAGACAATAGAAAATCTGCAAGGCACTGTAAATAGGTTAGAATTGAATTCTAGGATCAATATATGTGATTTCAATGTATCTGATGCACAGAATAATGATAGAGGTATTTCCCCAAGTATGACTAATAATGTGAGTGACGCGGTGCTTTCATCCATAGCCCACGCCGAAACTCAGAGTGCACAAGTAACGTTAGATAATTTAAATTTGGGAATAAGGGACATTCAAAACTATAACTATATCTTAGGTAATTTGCCACTTCCAAAATTTAATAAAAACTTTAATCCAGTACAGTTTATTGCAGAGTACTTTCAAATAAAAAGGATACCGGAGGCATTGAAAATGATAGTTGTTAAAAGAAGTTTGGATCAGAAAACATTAGATTGGCTACAAATGGTATCAGGGGGCGAAATTTTATTTGAATCCTTTAAGAGGCTAAAAAAAAGAAAGAAAGAAAAAGCAATAAGTAGAGCTAAACTTCAGAACAAAGTATTTGAATGTAAGAGGGTTAAGTATGTATATATGTCATAAGAAAGCATAAATAAATGCAGGACAGAAATAAATGTTTAAAGGGGAAGAGGAGCATTTTCTTAGTAAACTGTAGCCACATTTGAAATGAAACATGTAATAATGATAATTTAATGTCAAATGAAAGTAAAAGTATGTAGATATAATTCAAAGAGTATTGTAAATATAAAGTACAAAACAATAAAAAAGGGGGTAAAGATAATTAAAGCAAAACATTTATGTAGCACACAGATAATGTTAAATTATGTCTTAGAATTAAGGGATGTAAATATATTTGTGTAGAGGATGAATATTTTGGTAAATATGATCAATAATTACAAAATAAACCAGGTCAAAAATCTTGAGTGTATAAATTTTTATGTCAATAACCTAAGAAAGTATAACCATTTTGTAACAGTGACCTAAATAATTCAGGGTACAGCATATGCTGTATAAAAAAACTTGTAATCTCAGATGTATGTATATAAACACATTAGACACGAGCCAGTGAATAGTGGCGAGAAAAAGGCAAGGAGTACAACGTGTGTAAAATGCGTGTGCAGTGTTACGTGCAAGTGATAAATACCGTGTGTTACAAGATTCAGAAGACTAAAAATCCAATTATAAAATTTCCCAAAAAAGGTTGTAAATATTTATAATTATGTTTGTAGTCGGGCATATGAGGCAGTATTTATCACAACACTGTGAATGCCAGTGTGATTGTAGTGTAAATTAACATTATTGTATGACAATGATATTAGATGCTTGTTAGCTATCAGCATTGTTAGTAAATAAGTTTACACGGCCTCACTGAAACTGACAATAGGAGTGGGTAACAATGAAGCGATGGGGTGAGTTGTTTATCACTTAGAAGAGACAAACAAATGACGTCAGGGTAGCGTGCCTTTCTTTAGAAATGGAGGGAATATCTTCCCTAGAGCATATGTATTAGTAATTATGATTGGCTTACAAAACAGACGCTAATGTTGGCGCGATTTAGTAACCAATAGGAGCTCTATTATAACGTTTAGGCATATCGGGGTGAGGGAGTATAAATTCTTGAGCCAAAAGCAAGTATCGCGCAGTTCTACAGAATCATTCACGAGGTAACCGCCCCGCAGTTCCACAGAATCTTCGCGAGGTACACATTACGCAGTTCTCAGCAATCTCTCGCGAGATACACATTACGCAATTCTACAGAATCTCTCGCGTCGTAAAGTTAGTTACAAAATATGAAGTACGCGACAACTATCACGACAGTAATTACATTGGGAAATATAACAGTTTCAGTCAGGCGTGTAGAAAGATGTGAAATATTAATTGTGACGGCAATAAAAGTGTGAAAATAAATTCTTTTATCAGTGTTATCTTTTAGTAACAACTCCTTTCCGTTTACACGCCCTGCTCAGAGATATTTGCGCGACTGAGTAACAATAGCTAGCCGGAGGACAAAGAACCCATAATTTTAAATAATAAAACAATAAAAGTCGCTCAGCAAATAAGATAACACGAACAGATTACTGCGACAACCTCCCCTCTTTTCCCGTTATTGCTGTGTTTCAAGCCACCATGCTCTGCGATAGGTGAAGCACACGCCTCAAAAGACCCCAGAAAACGATACAAAATCCGCCGAAGATTTTCTTTGGTGCTGTTTGTACCTACCTGCCTGACACACATACGTAGGTATTTAAAGCAGTCCGTTAAAACAAATGAAATAGCGGTCTACTCCAAGCTCGGCCATGTCACTTATATCGACTGTAGAAGTCTGTCTACAAGCTACTTCAGGGCAAAGACCACTCAGGCCAACTTTTTCAACTAGTTGCAGTGATCTATCGTTCCGGCGCTGCTAGAAAGTTCTGGAGCATAAATTATAGATTACATATCGGCTTGTTTACAAGGGATTATCACATTTCTTCCTCTGGGCCGGGAAGCCGTGAGAGCAGTGTAATTAACGCACCAAAAGAGATGACTTAATTCGCGGCGAATTTAATGAGGATCTGAGGGAATTCATCAAGCGCCTTTTACGTTCCCCAGCGACCGCCCTTCCTCTTCACTTCATACTTTCTTCAGCTCATCCGGTGCAAGCCTCCTAAATGTTCAATGCGAGTCCTACAACACCTTCTACTTCATAATTAGACTGCCCTGGTGTCGCTCCCTGGTACGTTAAAGAACTTTTGTTTAGATGCTATAAAACATAAGAACCATCAATATTGGCTAATTCATTATTTCTGGCTCCGTAATCAAATCAAGCATGGGAATAAAACAAATGAATGTAGGAAAAACTCTCATCATCTATTAGTTCTTAAGCAACATGACGTAGTTGGTAAATCGAATAACAATGAGCACGTTAAATGGCTGAAAGCCGTTCTCGTGACCTTAGTATGAATATACAACTAATCATAGTGAATGTCGTGACAGATGGATTCATATTAAATTAGTTATTTTCATACCTTAACTTCAAAAGGACTGGTTCTAGAAGGGTCATATAATCCTAAATATATAAAATATTCACATTTAAAGTACAATAAAAGTCTTACATGTTAGATTCACATGCCTACCCATTATCTTTATTCTTATATTTATTCTACTCACTAATCCTACAAAATAGTATTTTTCTGTCTAATTGTGATCAACACAAATATATGCTGAAATGCTTTCTTTACACATTTCGCTAATGGTATAAGAAGAATACAGGAGCCTGAAGCGATAGTTAAACCTTTAAAAAGCGAGTCCCTATATACTGGTTTTAAAATTCCACTCTTTGCATGACATCACGAGAAACAAAAGGGAGTGACCTAGCACTTCAAAAAATCTGATGTGATACATTCACGTGACCTTCTCTACCCTTATTTACTGTATAGGTATGTTAGTAATCAATTTTTCATCAAAAATATAAAATACTACAAAGAATCTGGTTGCAGTTTTATGCAGGTCTGTAGCAGCAGATGTTTCTCTGTCTCCCCTCTATCACTTCCTTTCTTATCCTTCTTTTTATCCCCCTTTCACTTTCTCTCTTAATTCTCCCCCAATCTCCGTCTATCTTCCTCTATATCCCTCTCACTTCCTATCCGCCTCCCCTTCATTTTTTCTGTACAACTTCAATCTTATATAGTGATTTGAAAACCGTTAAGAAAACTCTTTTTCCGGGGTATAAATAGAAACTAAAACGCAAGTAGTTACAGTATATAACCTGTAGCTTCAATGCGATCGTAACTATACTGTTTCCCGTAGTAAATGACTTAGGTGGACGAATATTAGTAAACAAAAGTTAGAATATCTTCTATTACTCATCCTATTGAAATTCTGTAATCAAAAGCTTGTCAAAACGTTATGCTTATAATTCTTATTAGGTAACCTTCTTCCAAAGAAATCGATAACAACTAAGATATTTCGATTCTTTGATTTCAACCCATTCTAACCCGTCTCTTTGGGGAAAGCTATTAACAGTCATAGGAGTTCTTAAGCAGTTGCCTTTAAGTTATCTATACTCAAACCAAACACTGATGAACAACAGAGGCTACGGGTGACTGACAGACAGATAAAAACTGGCCCGAGTGCTGTCTACAAACGCCAAACGACTGAACGAGAGTTTTCCTATGCCCGGTTATTCATATACCATATAGCCCATTCTCTAAGTGGGATCTTGAAGTTTGTGATTAAGAAAGTTTACAACAGTTTGTTTGGTCATTCTAGAATGGAAAAGTAACACGTGCGCGCATACAAACAATTTTAAAACCTTTTTTAGGTTCATAATTATCCAACATATGCGCAAACATCAGTTATTTAAACAAAATAAAAAATTGCAAGAAATGTTTCGAATAGGTACAAGTTTGTTATATACGTTTGCGTTTAATTTTATGTGAAATCTGTGTGCCAAACTGGAGATAGAATATTTCTAGGAGTCAGCGTTTCGACAAATACTGTTATTGAATTCTAGATGTTTACACAGCACACAAGATTCTCTCCTGGTATTGCAGCATCATAGTAAACCTAAGTTTTAGGAAGTATCTACGAAACTAAAGGAGCATAAAGTCTTATCACATCTTTGTAGAACTGAAGGGAAAACCCTACCAAAGCTGCGTACAGCAAAGAGAAAAAATAAGCCGACACAAATGAGGTTTGGTATATACCTAGACTTCAAAGGAACGATTCGATTTTCCTTAGACTGTAGCTTCAATATAAAGTTCCTTTTATTTGGTTTTCCTTGATCCATTGTATTTTTATTCCCTTTATCATGGTCGGAGCTAGGTTTTTGGTATTCTATTTTGTTCTGCAAACGTTTCCACATCTTATTCTTATTTGTTCACTGCTCAGAACATCTCTTGAGAACTCTGAAATTTCCTTGATTGGCTGTTTGTTGACTTTCATTCTACTGAAATTAGAAGTATCGATTTTAAAGATATATGCACATATTATCGCTCTGTGATATTCAGAGCAAGAGAAGCAACAATATATATTGCATATTAGTATATCTGTAACATTACGGACAGATGAGGGATGAATATTCATGCTTATTTTAAGGAAATGCACAGGTGGCAGTTAGTTGAAATAGTGATAATTTTTGCAAACAAAATATTTCATTTCTATATATAGTACAACTCACCAAGCGGTAACGTGTGAGGTTCGCTTTCGGGAGGTCCCGGGTTCGATTCCTGTGGACCATCCACTCTGACCTTGGGTTTTTTGTGATTTTCTCGGTTGGTAGGCGAATGCTAGGGTGGTTTCTCATTTACTATGATTTCATTTACCTCGTTTCCCTTTCATGGCACTTCCTTCTCATCTTTCAGGTGTGCTTCTAGATTTCGTGGCTGTGGAGGTGTCGGACAGATGGAGCGGATGCCCGCTCAAAGGAAATAGTATTTCCTGTGGACACTAGAGGGCTGTCTGGTTAGGCGCATTTCCATCGTCCTCTCTGGGCAGCTCCAGTAGTGTGACGGGTCTTCGGAGAGTCTCCTTGGCATATGTGCCTGCTGCCTGTAGCCTCCTGTGGTTCCTTCACTTCACCACTTGCTCCTGAGGTGGTAGCAGCAATAGATCTCCCACAGTGCACGAGGTGTCTCCCTACGTTGTATACCCTATACGCTATAATACAACTTTGAATATTACATTTTCAAAATCGATTGTAAACTTTGTGCTTTGTACCATTTAAATGTCCTTTAGGGAGGCAGTTTCCAAGATGAAATTAACGCGATAGCAGCTAAAAAAAATTGCAAGTGCCGTTTTGTAGAATTCTTCACGTAAGAAATCCTTTGTGTAGATTTATTTCATACGAATTTGAATTAAATGTTAGCAGAATGTAAGGAGATAATGCACAATACTACATCACATTCCCCATTCAACTTTTCTTAGCTATACGAATTGATAAGGTAAGGCTAAAAGTGCTTGTAAACCTAACAAAGTTCGACATTCACCAACTTTCTTCCACTTCAAATTATACCCTGCATGAACGAACGTTTCATTATATTTTATTTCCTCAAAAACGGCTCTAACAGTTTTGATTAAAATGTGTTTCAGAAATGAACACGAAAAATAAAATATGAATACATTTCTCTGAGTTTCTATGAATAAATTTCTATAAATAGCCTTGACATTGTATGTCACCACAGGGGCATATCACAAAATAAATTTGAGTTCAATTCTCCTTGTGGTTTACCCGAAAAATGAGAATCAATTAGGGAATTTAATTTTTATCGACATGTTGCCATGGTAGCTCAGTTGATTAGAGCCACCGGATGGAAACCGAAACACCCGTGATTCATCTGCTGTGACATTGAATCTTTCAGTCTAATTCTACATTTCCAACCTTGTGTTAAACACGGCTTGCGTGAAAGAACAATTAGTTATTATTTGTTAGTTAAGTTTTTCCTCCTTTTCACACGCTCCGTTCTTCTGTTGGTCCACATTTAAAGCGCTTCCAGTCCTTCTTCCTCGCTTCGATTGAAGCTGTAATGCGATAAATACAGCCAGTTTTGTATTGTTGGTGGTTTCATTTCATCAAAGCCAAATTCCACCCAACTTTCAGGAAAACATATTGCTGGCATTATTGTGGGCAGTCATAATTCATCGTTCGATTTCTTTGCGATACAATTGCGATACTTTTTTGACGTAATTAATTCTGCATAGAAGAAGGTTAATTGGTTGTGCCACTTCATCAACTGCACAAATGTGCAAAGGAGTCAAGTAACAAAGCTGTTTCAGATGTAGGGGGTAAACAGCAAATGCTGCCGAAAATGATCAAAAAGAGGAGAATTGGCTAGGACATTGCATGACAAAAAAATGCATACTAAGAGATGCACTGGGAGGAATGGTGAGTAGAAATAACGTTGATGCAAAATTATATACAATATTAAGGCAAATGGTTATGGGGCGCTAAAGAGAAAATCGGATAAGAGGAAAAGGAGGGGCTGGGGTTGAAGTGAAAATATTTGCACGCGAATAAGATATTTATTAATTCATTATTTTGTACATGACGTGAACGAATGTTGTTCATATGTGTTCATGATGTGATTACAACAACAGCAGGTTTGGAAGTGCAAATAAATGCGAGCATAAAGAGTTTTGGTGTAAGAATATTTTATGATCAGCTCTTGTAAACAGGGACATTTTAAAGATGATTATTAAAATATTTTTGAGATATTCTATAAAGTTTATCAACACTGCATCCATGATACAGAACTAACACCAGTGCACGGATCAGAGCAAAACCCTGTACACCTCGAGTGTGGTTTCAGATAAAAGTGTGACTTTCTCTTCAGTATCAGTATAGCAACAATCTAGTTTTTGTAAGAACCAGCGACCGAAGTGTCTTGAGGTGAAGCCTTTAACAGTGGTTTTCATATAATGGAAAAATTAAGAAGGAATTAAACAGCATAAATGAACGTATCATTTTAATGCCATTTTGAGGGGGTATTTCAAATTTTACATGTACTACAGAGGTCACAGTGTCTAGAAAAGTAATGGCCAAAACCTGAACAGCAATGATTATATCCACGATAAAACCCCTTAACTGCTTTATTGTGCTTGACAACTACATTTTTTTCCACTATAGTGTTTTTGATCCACTTCCGGTCATATTGTTATGATGAAAAGTTTAATTTCCGGCATTCAGTTCTGGTAACCTAACCTACCTGAATGTTTTTCCTACAGGTTGATTCATGAAGAACTGACACATTTATTTCTTTAATTGTTTCAAAACGAGTTATGGTAGCGGCAACTTATTATACCTGAAATTCAGAGGAATTTTGGAAGATTAGTTACCTCTATAGCAAATGTTGAAAATGTCCTCCATCCTGCATAAGGCACAACTCAACATGTCGATCCATGTTATTGGCCACTCGTTGGAAGACTCTGTTGTCAAAAGCTTTAATCTCCTGTGTAATGTTGTGCTTCAGATCGTCCAATGCCTGGGGACGTGTGGCATAAACCCTGTCTTTTAAGTAATCCCATAGAAAGAAGTCCGGCGATGTCAAATCCGGAGATCTTGGTGGCCACAGGTTCTTGAAAATTATCCGGTCGTCAAAGAAACTTGCAGTTAGTGCCATAGATTCATTTGATTCAAGGCATGTAGCGCCGTCCTGCTGAAAATATCCTTGACTCAGCTCTACATCGTCTAGTTGCTCAGTAAAATCCATGAATATCCGTCAGTACTCTGCAGTGTTTGCATTGTTTTCAAAATAAAATTGGTCCCACTGTGCGAATATTGCGCACCAAGCTCCGATTTTAACCGTGTGCGTAGGTACTTCATGAATAATACGTGGATTTCCGCTGGCCCAATAGCGTGAGTTATTTGAGTTCACATAGCCGGATAAATGGAACCATGCTTCATCTATGAACCATGTGATGGACAATATGGCAGGATTTTTCACAATAAATGCCTGAAACAAACGACAATAATTCAGTTTTTGTCCTTATCTGGTTCCTGTAACTCATGGACAACCATAATCCTATACGGCTTTAAGCCTGCACTTTTCACAGCTCTCTGACACATTGAGTAGCTGTACCCTGTCTCCTTCGACAAACGTCATAATGATTTTTGGGTGACTGATCCAGTCCTGCTCTTACGTCAACAACAACCGTAGGGAGCCTAGATGGACGGGTTTTGCCTTTTTCACTCACTAGAGTTGCAGTTGTTTCCAATTTGTTTACCAGTCCCAATATTGTTTCTTTGGGGAGGATTCCGAACACCAAGTTTTCTCTGGTATGCCCCTTGAGTAGCTGTAATTGAATTCGTAATCCAGTATTGCTTTACAAGGAAGAGAGAGTCGTTCATTTAAGGTGTACTCCATTTTCACGTTGACTAGAACAAAATCTCAAAAACCGTTGCTGACAATAAAACTAACAATTATGAATAAACCATGAGCATCTGCGCATCTAGTGGCAGATAATCGAAACTCCAGAACATTCTACTTAATTTGGTGATAAAATTGGGGCATTGAGTGAATTTCGAACAGAATAATTAAAGAAAGAAGCGTGTCAGTTCTTCATAAATCACCCTGTATTTTACTGCACATATGTGTGTGGCGGTCCGCAAGCCACTTATACATCACATTAAACATTCTTTATATTGGTCTATGTATTAACTACCCTGTTACCAGCAACTTTCTTGTTGATTTGTGTTCTCCATTTTCTCTGGAAGAAAAGAATAAAAATATATCCAGAAAACTTGTGTACTTTATGTGGCTGGCATGTTATAAATTACTAAACTATGTTCTACTTAACATTAGTATATACGTATAAGGAATCCACGTCTGGTGACTATCCGATGTGAGTATCGTATTTTATTAATTATTATACATACTGACAAAAATGACGACGGGTACAGTTACTGCAAATTATCTCTGTCGTCTTTCGGTTAAATTACCACCATTCTGGTCCGAAAAATTGGCATCATGTTTTGCACTAGCATAAGGACAATTCGAGCTTTGCGATATTACCACAGAATCAACCATGTCATTGTGCAGCTGGACCACAAATGCCCTACTGAAGTGGAGGATATAATAACCGCTACGCCATCAGAAGACCCTTATTCCAAATTAAAGACCGAGTTGGTGCGCCGGTTATCTATATTTAAGGAGCAAGTGATTAGGGCAACTATAACACATGAGGGAACTGGAGATCGTAAGTCTTCACAATTTTTGCGACATCTCAAAAGCCTGGCACCTGATGTCCTTGACGATTTCTTGTAAAGCATATGGTCAAACCATCTGCCTTCACATATACAGAGCATTATAGCTTGTCAAATGGAATCCAGCTGGATACCGTAGTACTTATAGCCGACAAAATCAGTGAAGTGACTTCATCGTCCTGTGTGGTGACTGTAGATTCTGAATCCGATATTTGCAAGCTTTTGCAACGTGTCAAGGAACTATCCAAGCAAGTAGCTAACCTGACAGCCAGAAAATCACAGACATGTTCTCATTCTGGAAACCACAGGCACAACAGTCACGCACCACACTCGTCACACAATTTCAAAGACGTTTCCAGAAGGTGCTGGTATCACCGTCGTTTCGGAGCTAATGCTCGAAAATGCACCTCACCCTGTTCCTGCCATCAGCTGAAAAATGACACAGCAGCCTTTACTGGCAGAGCACGACGGCACTTCTTCATGCCGCCTCTTAATTACAGACCAGGCAAGCAAACACAGGTTTCTAGTTGATACGGGATCGGACATCTTGGTTTTTTTTCTAAAAGGTTAGTTCCAGAACGCAGAATAATTTCCGATTAGCAGTTATTTACTGTCAATGGAACCGTTATCAGTACTTATGATTATATTCAACTAAACGTGAACCTTGGACGTAGGCGAGCATTCCTATGGGGATTTTCATTTGCAGACGTCAACATTTCAACTATTGGAGAGGATCTTCTATTTCACTACAACCACCTTGTGGATTGTCGTCAGAGCGCCTTTTAGACGCCACAACTAATCTGTTTATGCCTAGTCACACTAATACAACCACGCCCAGCATCAAAACTATTATAACTGGAATGCCTGTTGAGAACATCCATGGCGAATTCCCTGATCTCAACCGACCTCCTGGAGTAACCAAGAAAGTGCACCATAATTTTTTCATCATATCAAGACGACACCAGGTCTTCCAGACCCATGTCGACTCCCTCCTGAAGGCCTCAGGATTGCCAAGTTCGAGAGTTTAGAATTCGACGCTATGCTACAAGAAAGTATAGTTCGTCGTTCTGATAGTCCTTGGTTGTCTGCTGTACACCTGGTGCCAAAGAAAGGCAACGGCTGAAGATCTTGTGGGACTCCGTGCACTTAATGCCCGTACCATCCCCGATTGTTATCCCATACGCCATATCCATGACTATTCTCATCTCTTTATGGCGGGTCTGTCTTCTCTAAAATCGATCTAGTACGAGCCTATAATCAAATACCTGTACACCCAGATGACATATCAAAAACTGCAATAACCTCTAGTTTCCTAGGACGGGGTTCAAACCCGGTGAAGGGCGATGGATTTTTTCAGGTGTAAATTTCGTTTGCATGACTTCCTTCGGAAGGGAAGTAAAGCTGGTGGTCCCGTGTCATAGATTTACGGCACGTAAAACAACCTCAAGTCTGTTAATGAGGACTCGGAGCAAAATTACCGGTCTTTCATCTACAATATACAATGGGACGCTAAAGACCAGCGCAAACATTTCAACGCTTCATGGATTAAGTTCTCCGTTGACTGGATTTCTGTTATGCATACACGACATTCTTTTTTTTCAATCAACTGAACTTAACTGAACATCTCCACGAGCTCTTTACCGGCTAAGAAGTTTGGTATCATCATAAATCCTGCCAAACGTATCTTCTGCGTACCTGAAGTCAAATTTCTAGGTTATAAAGTCTCCGATAAAGGTTCTCTTCCTGAAGACCGAGTTGCTACTATTCAGTCTTATCCTCTTCCTCGTACCATCCGAGAGCTTCGACGATTCCTAGGAATTATTAACTTTTATCGTCGGTTCCTATCAAATACTGCTGTCACTCGAACATCACTACATTCTCCCAATCTGAGCTTCTTCAAACTTTCGAAAACTGTAAATCCAGACTTTCACAAGCAACCCTTCTAGCTAATCCTCATAATTAAGCACCTCTTGCTCTAGTAATATATACATCCGGTACTGTTCTCGGTGCATTCCTTCAGCAGTAGATAGACAACAAATGGCAACCACTTGGTTTCTTCTCTGAAATTGAGTCCCCAACAACAAAAGTACAGTGCCTATGATAGAGAACTCTCAGCCGTCTATGACGTTACCAAACAGTTTCGTCATCTGACAGAAGCAAAACCAAGACCTTCCTATCGGGATGGATAGCAAGATGCAGAGGTTCACAACAAGTTACCTCTGACCAGGGCACACGATTTTTATCGGGACTATTTCAAGCGTTAGTAAAACTTTGTGGCATTCATTTACGCCGCACTACAGCTTATCATCCAGCTTCTAATGGCACTACATGCTTCCCATGTGGTACGTCTACATTGCTCTTTGAAAAGTGCTCTTATGTGCCATGAGGGTGCTATCTGGTGCGATGCATTGCCTCTAGTCCTCTTAGGCCTTTGCACTGCTTTAAAACAGATCTATAAGTTTCAGTAGCAGAATTAGTTTATGGTGAACCTCTAAGAATACTCGGAGAATTTATTCAACCTGCTTCCTCAGAGATCGAACCAGCACAGCTATTACTGGATCTTAAAGAATGTATGAATCAGTTATGACCAAAACCAGCAAGTCATCATGGTTCTTCAACTACATACATCCATCATTCTCTGGCAAATACAACACATGTCTTCCTTCGTCAGGATTTCCTACGTCGCTCCTTACAACAATCTTATGGCGGACCTTACAAATTACTTGACGTTCTGACAAAAACTTCAAGATTCTCGTTCAAAACAAATCGGCGTTAGTGTCAGCTAACTGCGTTAAACCAGCTTTCTTACTTGCAGACCATATAACTCTGGATCCTCTAGCAATCAACGCTACGCCCAAGACATCCGCACGTCACCTACAAAGTCTGGACGACGTGTTCATTTCCCTGATTATTTTAAAGCATGAACTCCGTTCTCCGATGAAAAAGGGAGTGCTGTGGTGATCCGCAAGCCACGCAAACATCACATTAGGTATTATTTGTATTGCTCCATGTATTAACTACTCCGTTACCTTAACAACTTTGTTGTTTTCTGTTCTCCGCTTTCTCTGCAAGAAAATAATAAATGTATATCCAGAAAACTTGTGTACTTTATGTGGGAAGCATGTTATAAATTACTAATGTATATTCTATTTAATATTAGTGTACATAAGGAACCCACATCGCATGACGTATATTAACGTTTGATTACTTATTATTGCAGATGTGTTATAATTAGATCTGATAGTTTAATGCTATAATCAAAGTTAATTATAATGTTATAAACAGATTTAACATTTAAATCTTATTTCGCAAGAGCTCAACAGCCTAAACCATGAAATGAAGAAGAAGAAATCTTACCTAAATCCTTATTTTCCTTTTATTTGTTAATATTCACTTACGATTTAATTAATGTATCTGCTAAATATGTGCTGCTAGTTATTAATTTTTAAGGTTAACAACCAGGCGTGCATAATCGATAGCCAGTTGGCTACCAGTGACCGCCATGAAACCACCATGTTCAACAGCTGGTAGTAATTAATTTTGTTTTCCCATAAGTAATATTTCTACTATTCACTATTGTTGAAAAAATACTATGTAATACACATGCGTTAAGTGCATTGGAGAATATCGGAAGAAGAAAACAATCGACTTTGTCTGGTATTTTCCTCGTTTTCTAATGATGTACTTACCACATTGTATCGCAATATACCTACTATTGGAAACCAATGGATAAGATGAAATATTTATGTCCGATACGGAAATAGTTTAGCTATTGGATGTGCTTGCAAGTATGATTAAGGTTACATTTTTTGCCATTGCGTTCAATATTAAACTTTAGTATGCACATAACCAGAACTAAAATTTATTTAAAAGCTAATGAGATTTGTAATTCACAAAGGAGAGTGATAGTAAACACAAAATGCGAATACAGTTATGGTTCCGAAGAGGTCAAATAGGCGCATACAAAGCGTCGTAAAAATAAATGAAATTGGGTGTTATTTATGAACGGTCTTTAACTTATGGTTCTTAGCGTCTCATTCTATATTGGGCATTCGTAAATATTGCCCCCACGTTTAAAAAATCAACTTTGTATTTTAATGTTTCTTTAAATATTATAGATTTATGTTTGCCTCGGCTGCGGCAGTAGTAATTTGCAGAAACACGTATCTCTTAGCAGGGGGTGGTGCGGCTAAAGAATGAAGGCTTACACAAATTATAATTTTTACTTCACTCCTTTTATTAATCTTACACTTTTTATATTATATTGTACACACATTTCTTTAACGTAGGCTGTTATTATATTTTATATTGTATAATTAGACTGATATTATTTAAGTGTTAAAAATACTGCCTCAACTTACGCGTTTCTTCGGTACACAGTGTTTAGCACATAGATTTTTCTTTCCCCGTGAGGTTTTAGTAAAATTATATCATGTCCAACCATCACGAATTTGGGAATAGTTTTTGCACGTCTTCCCTCTTTGGAGTCTAAGTAAGTAGGTAATTCAAGTTATTTTTGTGTGATTGAATGTTTTCTTTACAGTGCTGATGGTATTCACACAGAAGGAAGCTTAGAATTCCAATACTTAAATTTGTTTCCAAGGAAACCTATATTTACCAATATAAATTTGGTGACTGTAATAACAGAAAATATAAACCAAGGCGGGAAGTAAAATGCACTTGAAGACTTAATTCATATACATTTAATAATCACTCATAACAAACTGCAGTGAACACTTCGAACTTTAGTAATTTAAAATATTGAAGACTAATTAACTGTAACTAAAGGTGAATGAACATTTTATACCTCAATCTAGATTTTTCAAGAGTCAATGACGCGTATTCAATTGTCTATGCCTCTTCAATATCTACGTCCTCATAATCCACGCCTACTATTTCAAATTCTTCTTAAATACTGATTCTCTATTACCGTCCATATTATTTTTGAAACAACCCGCTTTGAATCACATCAACCATCAAACTCAAAGCCCCCTAAATTACAGAATCTTACTAAGCCATCGCATTGGCTATACCTATTGAATCGGCAACATTGCATTTCCGGAAATCCGAGGTGATGGCGATAGGTTCATTAGAAGATTTTGTATTAACAACTCATTAAAAAAAATCTGATGTGTTACACTCACATGACTTTCTCTACTCTTGTACAATCTATTTTTACAAACGCCTATTCTCCATATGCTTCATATTAATCGAGATGTCAATCTTATTTGTAATTTTCTTGTAGATGCAAGGGGAATATGGTAGCTTTTAAGCGATAGTCAAATATATTATCGCTGGTTGCTATGTGGCGCATTCCATTCTCTTTGCATGTCCAGGACAAAAAAATGAATAACGAATTTGAGAAAAAGTATAAGTATTGGAAAATTTAAGGAAATAACAAGCAATATCTCGAAAACGGTTCGCTCAACAAAAACAATGTATATGATATAAGTTGTGTATTTTAACGCGATCTACATTTTTTGTGTAGTAAAATTTTGTCTATCTCTTATGGTTTACCAGTTATGCAAAAGTCGTTCATAATGAAGAATACTTTTGGAGACATTCCCAGAAATTTCGAGATATACATTTCATTTCTCATGACATTATTTTAAACATATGATATTTTCATCAAAATCGTTAGAGCCATTTTTGAGAAAATTAAAATTTTCGAAAAATGTTCCATGTAAAGGGTAGTCTGGGGTGGGGGGATTTTCTTGACAATCTTCGTGTCGCATCTCTGGAAGATACTGAACGTAAATACCAAGTTTGGTGTTTATCCGACTGTTAGTTTTTGAGTTATGCTGTTCACAGACACACACACACACACACAGACACACACACACGGACATGTTTCCAAAAATGCTTTTTTTGGATTCAGGAGGTCTCAAAACATGTATTTCCGGTGAAATCTCGGTATCGAATTTTTGGGTGGAATGCAATACTTCCCCTACTTACTATACGTAGTAGAGAAAGTAATAAAAGAGCACACGATTGTGCAAAAATGTTGAATACATGTATATGAAATGCATAACACAATCTCGTTTTTTCAAACTACTCGGCGATTCTGTAATAATGCAATCCCCAAACTCATATCGCAGCACACTGTCTTCCTCCTAGTAAGCATTTTATAACCAAATCGTTTATTTGCACATTGCTAGGTATATCTGTATTCTTTTGCAAGGAGCAATTATCTTAAAGAAAAGCGATCTTTGTATAAAAAAATTATTAGTATTTTGTAATATTTAATGGAGCAAATAAATATGCATAATTAAGAAAACTAATCACATACACAATGAAATAGTTTAATAGGCCATAAATGAAAATTATATAAATAAGTAAGAAATAGTAGGTAAATGGGCTATGGATATTTTATATCGGATTGATTTACAAAGTAGCTTTGTGGACACTGAACTGCTTTCATACGTGTTTACGTTAAAAGCTCTGGATTCATTGTAGAGAATTCTTGTGTTGACTGAACCTCCGGGTTTTGAGGTATAACTGATGGAGTATACTAGTATGTAGATTGAAGCAGTTCTCTTTGCATAACTTTGATGGCGCTCCTTACTTCAAATGTTTATAACATTTAATGTTACCAAAATTTTAGTTTTATTTATGAACGCTCCTTAACTGCTGTGGTCCTTAGCGTCCCATTCTATATTGGGCGTGAAAGATCAGTAATTTTGCTCAGAGGCCTCTTTATCAGGCTTGAGGTTCTCTTAAGTGCCGTAAATGTACGGCACGGGACCACCGGCTTTACTTCCCTTCCGAAGGAAGCCATACTAAGGATTTTTACGCCCGACCGCCGGTTTAATGCTACCTCTTCTGTGGATGAGTTTAATGATGTCATCTCCTGCGTTCTCGTGCGAGCTGTGAGTTTTTATCTCAGGGTATGAGTGAGTGTATTTTGAAAGGATATCACCAGTTTAATTAGCTGATAAATATTTATGTTGACAAAAATGTTCAGTTTATGAGGAGTCACCGACTGTTGAATTTACGAATTAAATTACTTCTACAACAATAATGAAGCAAAGCGTCAATTGGTATAAGTCGCAGAAATGTTACTCGGTAAGATCCCTCGCATTAGCCGCTAAATCTTATTCACTCAAGCGCGCCACTAGGCGCTACACTACATAAAATGAAACTCACATTAACAGGGATCATCACACGAATAATTCGCTGAATTAAGTAAATAAATGACTCTGATTTAGAATGCATGCACTTTTTATAACTTAAGCTCCGCCCACATATCAATACCCCTATCGTTACTTCTGTTGCGGTCCAATCTCTAAGCATGCGTATCTGACTCTGTTTATATGGGGAACCTTCTCGAATCTCAGAATTTCATTCCCATTTCTAATTTACGGAATTCTTGCCTACGTCACTTAGCAAACATACTGAACCCAATCTCTAACTGCAGTCCAGGAACTTTTATACTAACGCGTTCGTTACTCGGCTATTACTAATGACCTTTTTCTCCAGACAAATCTTTCAGCTCAGGCTTATTACATTATACATTTATTTAATATTGTTTATTACAGTCATTTCTCGATTTATTATTTCTTTGTTTAATTTTTATACCTTCCTGTCAAAAATTACGGTATCAAAATGCACCATTACATTCTTAGAGAGCGGCTTCAAGAAGAATGTAGGGGACACCAAGAATAACATTTCATCAAATGAGCCAAATTTAAGTGAAAACGCCAATCAAAAAACGAAATGCCATAATGCTTTCTCCAATTCCTGTCACGGATTAATTATATGCTATATCTTGCGAAAGTGTGCTACTAAGCACGCTGTAGTCTAAAATCAGGTGACACTTTGGACAATTTTGGACATTTGATACCGTTTTAATTAGGTCAAAATGTAACATGTTCAAAGAAAACTTAGTATTAATGTTTTTCCTGGAAGAAAGGATTTACGAAAACGAATGATAAATCCCGTTGTCTCGTTAACTTGGAACATTAATTACCCATTTCTAAATATAACATAACTTACAAGCGAGAAATTAAAACTTCTTATTATCAATTTGTCAGAACTGTTGCCAATAACGAATAATTAATCGTTTTGCTACAAATCAACGCTAACATTGAGGAAGATATATAAACGTTAGCAGTAAAACCAATCCCTTTTGCTTAGATGCACCAAATCTCCTTCAGTTACTTTAGCGGTTTTCCAGCTATTAGGTTTGTGCTGTTTTCCCCTTTTGTGCACAAGGGCATCTCCACTCATTCTGCTGCAATAATTACCCGTTACAGTAATGGTGACGAATGGCCAGTACACACTTTATCCTTGCTCGGTTTGAGAACACTCCTCTGCAATGAAGGGAAAGGCTCAAGGAAGAGGGCCTTGGGAAATTAACGCTCCCCCTTTCCTCCAATTCTGTTGGCTCCGTTTTAGAGCAGAGCGGATTCTGTCAATGTTCTTAGCTACCTCGACCAAATATATATCACTCCTAACAGCCTTCGATGCATCCCTAGAACGAAATGGTCTCTGCTGTGTTTTCTCTCTGCAAGAATAGGTACACTGCTACAAAACTTTGTGGAAGAGAAAATCCCACCATCAAATACATTAAACAGCATTCGCTCCAAATTCTACATACAAAAGGCAGAGCTCAAATTTAAGTCTTTGGCACAAATGTCTCTACTACATTACGCTTTAAGTTCCTACACACCCTTAAATGCGACTAAAAGCTTTGTAATTTTGCAGGTAACAGGAATTGCATATAAAGTACGTGACATTATAACGTGTGGACATAGAACATGTTCCGCTTGTTTACCTAAAAGCAGGCGGAGAAGTTGAATACATTACCATCGTGACTATTGACGTTTAAGCTGTAAAAGCGCGTGTGGTTTGTGTTTTTCTGCTTTACCTCTAATGTCACAAACACACTGTTTTCTTGATATATTCCTCCGTAACGCAAATAAGCTCTTCCAATGTATTTCCTATACTCTATTTTAATGTACAGTTTATTATATTTTTCAGGAACATATAAATAAATGTGTGGCACTATATTTGTGAAACTTAGATTTGGAGAGGACTCGGTCTGGAAAAGTAGTGCTTGGTATTCACTTAGCTTATGATGATCATATTTTTCAACTCTAACGTCCTTTATAGCGTATTAGATCAACAAAAACAACTAATGAATCCACTATGATTGTTATTGTTGAAGTAGATCTAGGTTCTAGAAAGCTGAGACTTAATCGATATTCGACTTTGCTACAATAAGAGAAGCCTACCTGCCTATTAACCGTTTTACTGCTAATGGTGCATATATCTGGCGTGGCGCTGTCTTCTTTCGTGGTCATTGACTACAATTTTATTTGGTTTCTTCATCCCTCGAAATGGTGTATCTGAGTGCACTGGAATATACTACCTGTCTTAGAATTATCTATGTTCATGACTTCGGTTACTATTTCGCTTTCATTCCGGGCATGGAGGCGGATTTAAGTTTGGATTTCGCTATTTATATTGAAAAGTGTAGTGTTTAATATCATCTTCTATAAGCATTACACGTCTCATTTTCATTTCATGGTAAGTCTTGTAGCTCCAGTGAATATTGATACGCCTCCCATGGGCTGTCTTCAATGCAAAGAGGGACAGACATGACGTACATCTTGTAGTCTTCAAATACTTGTATACAAAAGTCACTCCGAACGTGCAGTAATTGTTTTTAGGACGCTCTTTACCTAAACTCTCCTTACTTTTGTACGAATTGTAACCGTTTTAGAAATGTTTTGGCAAATGTTCCTTAAAATTTTACTTTACTTTACATTATTTATCTTCCTCATCAATAAATGGAAATGTATAAGAATAATCATACTACATCTAAAAAGTGACCATTTAAGTTGAGACTGTACAATATCTCCAAAACTAAGCGTTTTAGAAAGAAATGTCTTTAATAAAAGTAGCTTGCTATTATGGGAAAGTAAATGCCATTAGTGGTGTTTTATTTGGAGGATGTCATGATGGTCATTTTAGGGTCAATTTAATTTTTTTAAATGGGAGCCTACAATATGTATGTTTTTTCTCATTAGAAAATTGTTTATAAAAAGTTGTTTGTTTTGTGATGAAAAATAAAGAAACGAAATAAAAAATATTGGTTCCCAAATTACGAAACGAACTTGACCCTCAAAGAACCATCCATTGATGGTTCAACCATTCATTGCGTTCTTCGTACACAGCCATTCAGAACTTTCGTTATTATTTACGTTGGTGTAAGAGCAATTGCAAAGTGTTGTTTAGTTTATTTTTTATGAGGAGTGAGAAAAAATAAAAAAGTTGGGTTTCCGTTTAAAATAAAATTAAATTGACCCTAAAATGACAATCACAACGTCCTCCAAATAAAACACGACCAATGGCATATACTTTCCCACATAATATTAAGCAGCTCTTATTCAAGACATTTCTTTCTATTACGCTTAGTTTTGGAGATATTGTAAGTGTCAACTTAAATGGTCCAACCCGTATAAAGTCTCAACTGTATACTTGCAGCATCTCTGCGGAGCAATAGATATGCAGACAACGCGACGCTAGTAGGTGTTCCGATCTCTAAATAAACTTTGCACTATTTAAATATACATGACCCCAAAAGGTGTGAAGAGACCATAAATGCAATATACCTATAGAATGCAGCCATTCGAAGCAATTAGAAATCAAAACGCTATAAAAGTTACAAGTGTAAATATTTTAAATGAAGGTTCATTTGAATACTTGGATTTTTAAATAGAGTCAACATTCGGAACCCCCTCAAAAAATCACATCAAAAAGTAATGTCAGAAACATATTGACTAATTTGAGAGTTGCTAGTGAAGCATGAAATATCCTCCCATGCCAGACGTAAGCAACGTATCGTACTTCAATGCACTGCAATAGGCGCGGTAGAGAGAATAGCGTTCCGCGAATCTCGTCAGATTTTAGGGGACCGACCTGTGAAAATTGTCGAAAATACGAAATATTACAGAAGTTTGGGTTAATAAATTGTTTTTCAGAGATAAAAAATGTTCCGATCTGATACATTCACATAACTTTCTATACCCTCTATGGTTTATTAGTGGGTACATAAACCAATCTTACTAAAAACTTATTTTTCTCTCTATTACATTTTAATCGAAATAAACCATTGCAGAAATAGCTGCATTACACATTTCGCTATAGATACAAAGGGAACAGCGATAGTCAAGTATTTAAGAACTGAACGCTACACGCTGATCTTAAAATTCCATACTATTTCCATTCAATCGCGAAAAACATCTGAATGCTTCAGTTCAAGACTTCAAAAGAATGACCAAGTACTGAACAATTCGAACCATCAATAACAGATACCTCAGCAATGGCTTATGCTACAAAAATGTATTTGAAATAAATTGTGTGTTTTAAAGAGGTCTACAGATTTTGTGTAATATGTTTTCGCTATCTCTGAAGGTTTACCAGTTATACAAGTTTATACATTCCTTCCGAATGAAGAGGACTTCATAGGTTATTCCAAGAAAATTCAAGATATTCATTTTATTTGTTACGTAAATATCTTCAATACATAATATTTTAATCAAATCGTTAGCCATTTTTAGAAAACAAAATATGTCGAAAAATCTTCCATGTAAAGCGTAGTTACGGGTGGGGGGATTTTCTTGAAAATCTTCGTGTCCCATCTTTTATAGACACTTTAACTTAAACACCAAGTTTGGTGTTTATCGGACTTTTCATTTTGAGTTAAGTTGTTCATATACACACGCACACACACAACAGATTTTTTTCTAAAAATGCTTTACTTTGGAATCAGGGTGTTTCAAAACATTTATATCAATAAAATATCGTCATTGAGTTTTAGTTTGGAATGTAATATCCTCTCTACCTACTATGTACGTGGTAGAGAAAGCAAACATTGAAATCATTAAGTACTGGTGTACACAGGAGTGTAGCTTTTAAGTCTAAAATCACCTTTTTATCTTTGCCGCTCTCCGTGGTGTAGTGGTTACCATGCTAGCGATGGATTTTTTTGGGCATAAACATCCTTAGCATGGCTTCCTTCGGAAAGGAAGTAAAGCTGGTGTTCCCGTGTTGTAGATTTACGGCACGTAAAAGAACCTCAGTAAAGAGGCCAGAGCAAAATTACCAGTCTTTCACGCCCAATATAGAATGGGACGCTAAGGACCATAGCAGTTAAAGAACGTCCATAAATAAAACTCAATTTAATTTAATTCCTTTCTATCCTAATTGTAATTTATTTACTGATTACTTTTTTCAATGCCTGTTATATTTCAAACTGATAATTGCGATGCAAACTTTTACCATTTACTTTGAAACTCTTACCTGGACTCTTTAAGATAACAAATAAAAGTCATTCCTTAAAATTTTCATAAAAACAGGATTAACGATGTGCATGCTTTTATAAGTTAATTTTGTTAATTAAAAGATGTAAAACAATCAAGAAAAATTATACTTTAATTATTTTGTTAAATAATTTGTATCTGTTTGCAAATCATGCAATAAGTATAGGTAAGAAGGATATATTCGCAGCCCAAATTTAAAGTTTTGTTCCAAATTTTGAAAACTGCACTCCAAGCTGATTTCCCAGTAGGTTATTAACAGGCTCGAAAATATTTGTTTTTTTTTCTCAGAAACTACTAAACAAATTTATCTGAAAATGTGAAGGTTTATTATGAAGTGTATCACATACAGCATTTTCCCTACTCGCTATCGTTTATTTCTATATAGGTTTTACAAACTATTCTCACGAGATATAGAATCAGAGTAAATAAAACTACAATGCCATAGCCGGGATTGATCCAGGGATCTTCCGGTGGTTGGTTTAAATCCCGGCTATGGCATTGAATTTTTCAGCCGTCTAATTCTATCTTTCCTACACTGTCCTACACACGGCTTGTGTAGAAGAACAATTAATTCCTATTCTTATGAAAACTTATTTTTCTATCTAATCCATACCAATCGAGATAAACTTTGCAGAAATAGTTTCATTACACATTTCGTTGTGGATACAAGGGGAATAAAGGAAACCGAATCGATAGATGTTAAAGTTGATTGCTAAATATTAGCCTTCAAATTTCATACACTTTCCAGGACTTCGCGAGAAATAACTGAGAGTACATCACCTCAAAAATATGAAAAATTCAAACCAATAATAACAAATATCATGAAAAATAGCTGATACCACAAAACGTTACTTTTAATAAATTGTGTGTACTTTATTGTTGTAGGTTACTATCTAACTCTTATGGTGTAGCCATCGTACAAAATTATACAAAATTCCATCCTGATGAATAAGACTTCACAAACTTTTTCTAGACCGATGCTTTTTTAAGTCTGCTTAAAAGCGACAGTCCGTGTCAGTAGATTTTCTACTATGTAATAGAACCCCTGCGGGGAGAAATTCCTGCAATTGACAGCGTCGTTAACAACGTTGTTGTATACACACACACACATATTAGGTGGTCCAACCGGCCGTATTTGATGTGTGCAGATAACCCTACGTGTGTTAAAAGTTGCAGAACTCAACGGGGCAATTCCAAGTAAACACAGGTCAATGGGGAACTGGCACATTAACGTCCTAAGAATCCACCAGCCCCACCATTCACCAGCGGTTCTCAGACACATCCATATGGATACATGGATACACCGAGATGGTTGGAACATAGTATCAATCAACAGGGGAACAATTTTGTACACCTATTCAATGAGCGAAGTCAGCATAAAGTACTGTTAGATGATGACAATAATAATAGTAACAATAACATTTATAATAGCAAACGAAAAACCTGCAGTGAAACACTGCGTGCTCTCATGTGTTTGCTGATAGTCCGTAATGTTAGACAAGAACAGCGTAAGCACAATTAAACTATAGCTATAGGCGAATTGTCAAAAAGAGGTTTTAATTATTTGTCAGCCTAAAAAGTGATTTTATTCCCTCGAAAATAAAGCCTGTGAAACCGAAGTGGGAAATATTCTTGGATAGTTTTGGTCTATTTTTTTTCTATCGTCATAGACAGTACACTCTAGTGCAAGAGCTAGGAGCGCGATCCGCTCATTGTCCTTGCTGATAAGCAAGAGGAGAAGAACTAAGCTCGGCGGCTTCGTAGCTCAGTCGGTAGAGCACCTGCCTGCTGTGCGAGGGGTCCCAGGTTCGATTTCCGGGTGGAGCAGGACATTTTTCTGTAGCCAAGATTATTCCCTATCTTCCCCAGAGTTTGGAAGTACGAATGATAGGTGTGTGTGATCTAATTATTAAAGGCCAAAGTTGGCTAAACATTCAAATATAAGCGAATACGAATGAACACCATTGCCTATAGGCAATAATATGTTCCAAAGGAAAGGCCGCCGATAACTAGTTAAAAGCAGGGTATAAATGGAACTTAAAAAAAGAAGAAAGAAGAAAAAAAAACGAAGCTCGCTCACGCTAATTCGTCAGCTTCTCATTCACGTATATTTACTTGGAATTGCCCCGTCGAGGTCTGCAAACATTTTAACGCACGAAGAAATATCTGCACACTTCAAATACGGCGCGTTTGGGCCACTTGATACAAACTATTCCAGAAATTTAAAGATACACCTTTTATTTTTCCTGGAAACATTTTAAGGCCATGGTATTTTAGTCAAAATTCCTAAAACCACTTTTGAGCGAATAAAACTAATGACGATTTTCCATGCAAACACTATCTTGGATTTTGAGGGGATTCTCTTGAAATTTCCCCAAACCGTGTCTTATCTTTGAAGGATGCAGAACTTAAACACCAAGTTTGTATTTACTCGACATTTTATTTTTTAGCTATGCTGTTCAGAGACAGACAGATAGACAGATATCCATACGCCTGCACGCGGACCTTTATCTAAAAAGATGCACAAACATGACTTTCTCCACTCACTCTACAGACGATTCTTACAAAACTTATTCTTCTGACTACTTCTTGTTAATCCAGATAAAATTTCAACTCGCATTTACACATTTCCTTATAGCATACGGTTGGTAAAAAATAGATTTTTAAAATTTCATGTTCCTTGCATGACCACAAGAAAAAAAAATCTGATGTGTTACACTCACATGACTTTCTCTACTCTTGTACAAACTAGTTTTACAAACGCTTATTCTCCATCTACTTCATGTTAATCGAGATGTTAATCCTATTGCTAATTTTCTTGTAGGTGCAAGGGGAATATGGTAGTATTTAAGCGATAGTCAAATCTTTTAAGCGCTGGTTGCTGTGTGGTACATTCCATTCTCTTTGTACGTCAAGGACGTAAAGAAATGAATAACGAATTCCCATTTGAGAAAAAGTATTGGAAAATTTAAGGGAATATCAAGCAATATCTCGAAAATGGTTCACTCAACAACAAAAAATGTATATGACATAAATTGTGTATTTTAACGCGATCTACATTTTTGTGTAGTAAAATTTTGTCTATTCTTATGGTTTACCAGTTATGCAAAAGTCGTTCCCAATGAAGAATACTTTTGGAGACATTCCCAGAAAATTCGAGATATACATTTGATTTGTCATAAAAATATCTTAAACATATGATATTTTAATCAAAATCGTTAGAGCCATTTTGAGAAAATTAAAATTTTCGAAAAATGTTCCATGTAAAGGGTAATCCGGGGTTGGGGGATTTTCTTGATAACCTTCGTGTCGCATCTCTGGAAGATACTGAACCTAAATACCAAGTTTGGTGTTTATCCGACTGTTCGTTTCTGAGTTATGCTGTTCACAGACACACACATGGACATATTTCCAACAATGCTTTTTTTGTATTCAGGGAGTCTCAAAGCATGTATTTCCGGTGAAATCTCGGTATCGAATTTTTGGGTGGAATACTATACTTCCCCTACTTACTATACGTAGTAGAGAAAGTAAAAATCTGATGTGTTGCCCGCACCTAACTTTCCCTACCCTCTATCAGTTTTAAGGGATGTACAAATTATTCTTACGAAAGTTAATTTTTTTATGTACTTCATTTTAATCCAGAGAAACTTTTGCAGAAATAGGTACAATATATTTTTGGTAGGGATGCAAAACGAAGAGTGATAGTCAAGTGTTTAAAAATTGGACACTATACGCTGGCCTTAAAATCCCATACTGTTTCCATGTAAACGCCACAAACAACTGAAAATCGATGGGACTTAAAAGAATGACAATTGAAGAAATCGAATCATTAATAACGGATATTCCGGAAATGGCTGAGGCCACAACAGAAGCTATTTGAAATAAATTGTATGTTTTAAAGAGCTCCACTTTTTTGCAGTACATTTTCGTCTATCGTTTTATGTTTACCAGTTATACAAGATTGTACAAAATTCCTTCCGAGTAAAGAGGATTTGACAGGCTATTTTTAGAAAATTTAAAATATGGTTTTATTTACCAATAAATGTGTTTAATACATAGAATTTTAATCACAATTGTTAGTCATTTTTTAGAAAACAAAAAATTTCCAAACATGTTCATTGTAAAGGGTAGTTTGGGGTGTGGATAATTTCTTGAAAATCTTCGTGTCGCATTCTTGGACGATATTAAACTTAAATACCAAGTTTGGTATTTATCAGACTTTTCGTTTTTGAGTTATGCTGTTCACAGGCATACAGACAGACATACGCGCGCGCGGACCTTTTTCTAAAAATGTTTATTTTATTCAGGGGGTCTCAAAGCGTGTACTTCCGGTGAAATCTCGGTAGCGAATTTTTGGGTGAAATGCAATACCTTCTCTACCTACTGTGTACACATACGTGGTAGAGAAAGTAAAAATGAATAACGACTTCACAGTTTAGAAAGGTATATAAGTAGTTGAAAATTCAAACTAATAAACAGCAATATCTCGGTTAACTCCATAAAAAGTTTATGACTTAAATTGTATGCTTTAACGAGATTTACATTTGTAGTATAGTAAGGCTTTGTCTATCTCTTACGGTTTAACAATTATACAAACGGCATTCAGAATGAAGAGGACATCAGAGGCTATTCCCAGAAAACTTAAGATATACTTTCAGTTTTCATGAAAATAACATACGGTATTTTAATAAAAATTATTGGAGGCTTTTATGAGAAAATAAATAATAGCGATTTTTTTTCCATTTAAGGGGTAATTTAGGTGGGGGAGTTTCTTGTAAATCTTCGTGTTGCATGCTTGGAAGACGTTGGAGTTCTTGTGTTTTCCATTTTTGTGTTATAGTGCTCATAGACACAGGATAAAACATGTTGTTTATTCAGGGACCTCAAAACGTGTGCTTTCAGTGAAATACCGGTGTGGAATTCTTGTGTGGAATGCAATACTTCCTCTACTTACTTTAGGAAGCAATAGAGAAAGTAAAATACATCATGATCAATCATAAGCGTATGCAATACGTGTTGTCTTCCGTAATGTTGAACTCAAAGTTGGCTAGTGACAGTTGCTTGATGACTCGTAGCTGTTACAATAGCAGAGCATTAATTGGGCTACGGAAGTCCCTTTTCAAGCTCTGCTTACTAACATACCATATACATAGGTTTCATTGCATAACGGATCTGGAATGTGTGAATCTTCCATCAAGCGAGAATGTTGTCAGAAAACACGCCAGTGTCACATGGCTGTATAATCAATTCCCGTAATAACACGCCGATTGCTGACCGGTGGTGAAACTGGACACCTGATCATACATCAGAAGCAAACCTGTGCTCCAACTAATTACCTGAGGTCCATTAAAATCATCCCGTTACCTCGGCTACTATTTCTAGAGAGAACAGAAACAGCGTGGACTCAAAGCTACCTAAACACCGACTCGTGTTTCTCAATCGATTTTGGGTGTTACAATTAATTATGCCAACGCTCAGTCAACAAAAACGACATCTTTTGGATAGTATATTGAAAACTCTGATGAGTTGCATTCGCAAGATTTTCTCAACCCACTATCCCTCATTTTTATATCCATTCTACAAACTATTTCTTCAAAGCTTACACGAATTCCATTATTCGGCCTCTCTGGTTAATTAGCGTTACCACCAATTTATAAACTTCAAAACTGCAAACATATGAGTGAAAAACACGCAGCTAAACGACAGTCATGTAAATAAGTTGAGTTTTATTTATGGTGGCTCTTTAACTACTATGGTCCATTCTGTATTGGGCGTGAAAGACTGGTAAGTTTGCTCAGAGGCCTCTTTATCACGCTTGAGGTTCTTTTTCGTGCCGTAAATCTACGATACGTAACCACCGGCTTTATTTCCCTTCCGAAGGAAATCGTGCTAAGGATTTTTACGCCCGAAAAAAACCATCGCCCTCCGCCGGGTTTGAACCCACGACCTTGGGAACTAGAGGCTAGCACGGTACCACTAGTCCACAGAGGACGACGACAGAGTCATGTGGTTTCGAAACTCAGCCCAAAGTTAGATTACGACGTCCAGGTTAGTGTGTATATGAACGGGATACAAGGTCCTGTCGTATCGAATTTGAGCCCGAGGTGGTTACGACGCCCAGGATAAGGTGTGTATATGAACGGGGCGACAGGGTCCTGTGGTATCGAAATTCAGCCCGAGGTGGTTACGACGCCCAGGATAAGGTGTGTATATGAACGGGGTGACAGGGTCCATTGATATCGAAATTCAGTCCGAGGTGGTTACGACGCCCAGGATGATGTGTGTATATGAACGGGGTGACAGGGTCCTGTGATATCGAAATTCAGCCCGAGGTGGTTACGACGCCCAGGATAATGTGTGTATATGAACGGGGTGACAGGGTCCTGTGATATCGAAATTCAGCCCGAGGTGGTTACGACGCCCAGGATAAAGTGTGTATATGAACGGGGTGACAGGGTCCATTGATATCGAAATTCAGTCCGAGGTGGTTACGACGCCCAGGATGATGTGTGTATATGAACGGGGTTACAGGGTCCATTGATATCGAAATTCAGTCCGAGGTGGTTACGACGCCCAGGATGATGTGTGTAATTTGAACGGGGTGACAGGGTCCTGTGATATCGAAATTCAGCCCGAGGTGGTTATGACGCCCAGGATAATGTGTGTATATGAACGGGGCGACAGGATCCTGTGGTATCGAAATTCAGCCCGAGGTGTTTACGACGCCCAGGATAAGGTGTGTATATGAACGGGGTTACAGGGTCCATTGATATCGAAATTCAGTCCGAGGTGGTTACGACGCCCAGGATGATGTGTGTATATGAACGGGGTGACAGGGTCCTGTGATATCGAAATTCAGCCCGAGGTGGTTACGACGCCCAGGATAAGGTGTGTATATTGCACGGGGTGACAGGGTCCATTGATATCGAAATTCAGTCCGAGGTGGTTACGACGCCCAGGATAATGTGTGTATATGAACGGGGTGACAAGGTCCTGTGATATCGAAATTCAGCCCGAGGTGGTTACGACGCCCAGGATAAGGTGTGTATATGAACGGGGTGACAGGGTCCATTGATATCGCAATTCAGTCCGAGGTGGTTACGACGCCCAGGATGATGTGTGTATATGAACGGGGTGACAGGGTCCTGTGATATCGAAATTCAGCCCGAGGTGGTTACGACGCCCAGGATAATGTGTGTATATGAACGGGGTGACAGGGTCCTGTGATATCGAATTTCAGCCCGAGGTGGTTACGACGCCCAGGATAAGGTGTGTATATGAACGGGGTGACAGGGTCCATTGATATCGAAATTCAGTCCGAGGTGGTTACGACGCCCAGGATGATGTGTGTATATGAACGGGGTTACAGGGTCCATTGATATCGAAATTCAGTCCGAGGTGGTTACGACGCCCAGGATGATGTGTGTAATTTGAACGGGGTGACAGGGTCCTGTGATATCGAAATTCAGCCCGAGGTGGCTATGACGCCCAGGATAATGTGTGTATATGAACGGGGCGACAGGGTCCTGTGGTATCGAAATTCAGCCCGAGGTGTTTACGACGCCCAGGATAAGGTGTGTATATGAACGGGGTTACAGGGTCCATTGATATCGAAATTCAGTCCGAGGTGGTTACGACGCCCAGGATGATGTGTGTATATGAACGGGGTGACAGGGTCCTGTGATATCGAAATTCAGCCCGAGGTGGTTACGACGCCCAGGATAATGTGTGTATATGAACGGGGCGACAGGATCCTGTGGTATCGAAATTCAGCCCGAGGTGGTTACGACGCCCAGGATAAGGTGTGTATATTGCACGGGGTGACAGGGTCCATTGATATCGAAATTCAGTCCGAGGTGGTTACGACGCCCAGGATAATGTGTGTATATGAACGGGGTGACAGGGTCCTGTGATATCGAAATTCAGCCCGAGGTGCTTACGACGCCCAGGATGTGTGTATATGAACGGGGTGATAGGGTCCTGTGATATCGAAATTCAGCCCGAGGTGGTTACGACGCCCAGGATGTGTGTATATGAACGGGGCGACAGGGTCCTGTGATAATGAAATTCAGCCCGATGTGGTTACGACGCCCAGGATAATGTGTGTGGATATGAACAGGGTGACAGGGTCCTGTGATATCGAAATTCAGCCCAAGGTGGTTACGACGCCCAGGATAATGTGTGTATATGAACGGGGCGACAGGGTCCTGTGAATGAAATTCAGCCCGAGGTGGTTACGACGCCCAGGATAATGTGTGTATATGAACGGGGTGACAGGGTCCTGCGGTATCGAAATTCAGCCCGAGGTTTTTACGACGCCCAGGATAATGTGTGTATATGAACGGGGTGACAGGGTCCTGCGGTATTGAAATTCAGCCCGAGGTGGTTACGACGCCCAGGATAATGTGTGTATATGAACGGGGTGACAAAATCCTGTGGTATCGAAATTTAGTCTGAGGTTAGGTTACGATGCAAGGTTAATGTGTATATATAAACGGTATGACAAGAACCTGTAGTGTCAAAATTTTATCCCGAGGCTAGGTTCCGACGCCTAGTTTAGTGTGTATATAAACAGAATGACAGATCTGAAATTTATCCTGAGGTTAGGTTACGACGCCTAAGTTAGTATGTATATAAGCAAGATGATGGGATCCTATGGTATCAAAATTTAGCTCAAGGTTAGTTTACGACTCCTATGAGCATCGTGACAGCGTCCTGTGGTGCCGAAATTTTAGTAAGTTACGACGCCTAGGTTAGTGTGTATATGAGCATCGTGGCAGGATCCATGGTATCGAAACTTAGTCCGAGGTTAGGTTACCACGCCTAGGTTAGAGTTGAGCCGGCGGCGGTTTCCTAATCGGCTCAAATTAGGTTGATAGAGTACCTTTTGCTGGCGCTAGGTTGAGCATTTAATTGCATTCGTTCTCGCAATGGCGTGAATGAGCTGTGATGCAAGCGTTTCTTGAGTCGGGTTTGGCTAATCATCCAAGTAGGCAACCTGAGTTGAGCTATTGCACGGTAAGTTCTTTGATATGGCGTAAATATCTTGGTTGTGTTATCTTGGCTCGTTACTGACCTCGTAACCTGGGCGTGCTTACAAGGTTTCGAAACTTTTTTAGCATTTGGCCGAACATGAATTATGAGTGGAGCCAAAGGGGAGGTTTGATAGTAATATTTACGTAAATTTTTAATTTTATTGGCCACCTTTTTATGAGGATAGGATACTGTAAGTTAGAGTCGCAGTGAGTATACACTTAGACTCGTTATTGCTTGGTTGTATTGTTTATGATGCTCTTTTAGCTTGTGAAATAAATTCAGGGGTTAGTGTGTTTATCAACGGCGGGGCAGAGTCCTGCGGTTTCGAAATTTAGCCGAAGTGTTAGTGTGTTTATGAACGGCAGGGCGGAGTCACGCGGTTTCGAAATTTAGCCCGAAGTTAAGTTACAACGTTTAGGTTAGTGGTATATATAAACGGGATGACAAAGCGCTGTGGTTTCGAAATTTAGCCCGAAGTTAGGTTACATCGCCTAGGTTAGTGGCATATATAAACAGGATGACAGGGTCCTGTGGTTTTGAAATTTAGCCCGAAGTTAAGATACAGTGTGTTTATGAACGGTGGGACAGAGTCCTGCGATTTCGAAACTTAGTCCGAAGTTAGGTTAGGACGCCAATGGTAAAATCAGTGAAGACCCTGTTATAAGGAAAACAAAGAAGAAGATAGTTGTTATGGAAGAATGGAAAAGAAACAAGAGAAGACGTAACAGACAGTCAGGGAAAGCATACACTTCTACCACAAATCAAGATGTTGCAGCTCGAAGGGTGCGTGAAAAAGATTGTTCAAGGTGTATTCGAAATTGTATGATAATTTCAGCAACGGTAATAGACAAAATCTCTATCCACCTTTCTGGGATCTTGGTTCTACTGAACTTCAGAGACAATATTTTAGTTCATTAGTTGATGAATACGAAAAGGAAAGTATCCGAACAAATCAGAACGTTCTAGAAGAAAAAATAGTAAACGATTTTTCCTAGTCAAAGGATCTGATAAAATTCAGGTATGCAAGCAATTTTTCCTCACTACCTTTGACATATTGGAAACGTTTGTTAGGACAACCATTAAGACACGAGATGAGCACAACGTAATAGAGAAGGAGAAAAGAAAGACGGATGAAAAAGGAGAAGCGGTGAACCTTTTGAAAATTGTATGGATGCAATACCTTAAGGGTGAACCATACAAAATATATTTCAAGTATTGTTACGAGGCAGAATTTCATTAGTTGAGCATAAGAGCAGGGCACAGAAGAATTAGTATTACAACCCGCCTATGATGGTCCACTGCCAGCCACCATAGAGAAACTCTCCGATCTGAAAGAGTTACGCCAGAAAGGGATAATTCCACCATCACTTTTATTCCTCACTCCACTCTCATAACACAGTGTAATATAAATGTAATTTTGTTTGGTATTTATTTTATACATTAATAAAAATGTCTTTCAACAACAAAGCGTGTGAAGTTTAAATTTAAGGTTGCAATAGCCACAAGTCGCAGCAGAAAATCTTAGTTCATTTAGGATCAAAGAGACGTAACTACAAGGCATTTTATTAAAATATTAAATATCTCATTAAATATTGTTTATGGCAAATTAAATAACAGTGCTAATCATCGGGCAAATGAACTAGATTAACGAATTTCATAACAAAGTTTGTGTTCAGTAACGCCAATATACACATAATATCATCACAAACCTAAAAACTTAAATATCTCAAAACATACATTCATGTAGTTACTTCAGTCTGATCCTAAGGTAGCGAACTGTTATGTGAGTGTATAATAATAGAAAGTGAAAAACGGGAAAGCTTTCGTCATGTCCCAATTTGCCCCACACAAAGGTGAGCCATTCATTTCTGACTTTACGCAGCATCATATAATTAAATAGCTACATATACGTAGATTTATTGTATCAAAAATAAAAACATTTGCTGCTGCAATCAAGTGGAATGTTTTTTTTAAAGAATCCCCAAAATTGTAGAATTTCTAAATTATAAACATGAGTGGTGGCCCAAAAAATAACTTTAAATGGTATCAATTTATTTATGCTCGTGCTATAATTGAAGAAAATTGTATATTCAAACAATTGCGTTTTCATGAAATTTAATTTAAAATTTTACACATGTTAAAAAATAAATTTTCGATGCGTTTGGGTTGCAAAATCTAAGTTACCTTTAAAACAAAGCTTTAAAAAACCTGTTTTGAGAAAAACTACAACAATAAAAACGTAAGTAGATGCGGTTTATACATCATATTTCTGGGAAATTATTCTTTTATCCATAATTTAATCTTTAGTGCGTTATTTTTTAATTCTACAGAAGAATCTGAATAAATATTTATTATGCAACTAATAAAAATGTATAACTGCTTAAACTGCACTACTGCACAACGTCGAAATTTGTAAAACGTTTATAATCTTTGAATGACTTTATTCTTTCTGTTTTGATGTTTTCTTTCACAGTACTCTCATTTTGAGTCCCTTTAACGTGTATGAATGCAAAATCGGAAGTTGCAATCGCAGCAGAATGCATAGAGTTAGAATTTAGGATAACTTTTTCTCTCCGTATTGCTATGCACATATAGTAAATACTATGACTCTTCATTAGGACTTGTAGGCATATAGACATCAAGCCATAGATCAGTTTCAAGCGTGAATTTTCATAACATGAGTTAAGCCACTGAACAACATATGTATTATAGAACAAAATTTTAAACAAGTTTTAAGTACTTATTTTGAAGTCATTATTTTAAAAACCAGTGTACAAACAGAAAAATAAATACTAGGAGTTACTTATCTGAATATTTCCAAATCCTAAGGTAAAATAACATATGAACAAAACACAATATGATAAAAACTAAGTAAAATGGTTAAAATTAGGTTACGTGTTAAAACCTAAATAAAGAAACAGGAAGCATCAAGTAATAAAAACTAACTCTCCAAACATCTTTAAATATTATTTATATAAATGAAATGCCAGCGAAAATCTACTGCAAAAATTTAGCTCAAATGGGTGTACTAGAAAAAATGTTGTGCAGTTACCAAAATGTCCCCTTAACCTTTGAGCCTTAATTAGCTCGCAACTATACGTAATAAAAACTTTTTCTTAAAACAAATTTATGCAGGATATTTTAATTTTATGGTAAATATACATATTAAATTTAACCTTGAGCTTAGCAGTGCTAATTAGTAATTAAATATTGTTTTTATATGTTTAAAATGTTTATATACTTCAAAATATAATCCCATATTATTTAATGGATTGTAAGGACTATTTTTAAAACATTGTGTTTAGTGTTAGTGCTGTAATATAACGTTTCCACACAAGTAAATAGAACTGTAGTAGCGTTCATGCCCCTAGGCAGCGTTGCGTCATTTCATTCCAGCGACGCAACGTTGATAGCAGGTTAGCAAACATTAATAGTGTTGTGATTCGTTCGCAAACCTAACGCTAATTACATTAGTTAGCTAGCTAACAGAAATGCTGGTTGCATCCAAAGTGAGTTTGGAATAAGAAACGCTTCTAGCATCCTCTCGTTACAGCGTACAGAGATGCTGGTTTCGTTATAAAGAGGAAACAACCATCAGTGCAGAAATATCCCTCCATAAGAATCTTTATGCAAGAACACTCTTTGTTTGTAGATAAAGGCTGGCTATATTAATTTCACATAAGTATATTACAAATAATTTAATTTCACACACATACAAAAACGCTGGCAAGTACCTTTCCATTTCCATTTAAATTTTAAGTGGGATACCACATTATCTTTCATAGGTCAGGCGGCAGAGAAAGTACAAAAAAACTACATTGGAAAATTAAATCGTACCTGCGATACCCTAGACGGGTGCTGGCCAGTTGTGCTAGAAACACACTGATTAATAAAAATAATTGAGTTTTGTTTATGGACGCTTTTTAACTACTTTGGTTCTTAGCTTCCCATTCCATATTGGGCGTGAAAGATCTGAAAATTTGCTCGGAGGCCTCTTTATTAGGCTTAAGGTTCTTTTACGCACCGTAAATCTCCGACGCAGGACCACCGACTTTACTTCCCTCCCGAAAACGCTTAATACGCATGTACAGGGCGAATTATGAAGAACTGGCACATTTATTTATTTAATTGTTTCAAAACGAGTTATGCTAGCGACAGCTTATTTACCTGAAATGCAGAGGAATTTTGGGAGATTATTTACCTCTATAGCAAATGTTGAAAATGTCCTCCTGCATAAGGCACAACTCAACACGTCGTTCCATATTACTGGCCACTCGTTGGAGGACTCTGTTGACAATAGCTTGAATCTCCTGTGTAATGTGCTTCAGATCGTCCAATGTCTGGAGACGTGTGGCATAAACCCTGTCTTTTAAGTAACCGCATAGAAAGAAGTCCGGTGATGTCAAATCTCCTGATCTCGGTTGCCACAGGTTCTTGGAAATTATCCGCTCATCAAAAAACTTGCAATTAGTGCCATAGATTCATTTGATGTATGGCATGTAGCGCCATCCTGCTGAAAATATCCTTGACTCAGCTCTACATCATCTAGTTCCTCAGCAAACTCCATGAAAATCCTTCGGTACTCTGCAGTGTTCACATTGTTTTAAAACAAATTGGTTCCACTATTCTCTGTGCGGATATTGTGCACCAAACTCCGATTTTAAGCGGGTGCATAGGTGCTTCATGAATAACATGTGGATATTCGCTGGCCCAATAGCGTGAGTTATTTGAGTTCACATAGCCGATAAATGGAATCATGGTTCATCTGTGAATCATGTGATGGACAACATGGCAGGAATTTGCACAATGAATGCCTGAAACCAACGACAATAATTCAGTTGTCTATCCTTATCCGGTTCCTGTACCTGATGGTCAACCATAATCCTATACGGCTTTAGGCCTGCACTTTTCACAGCTCTCTGACACATTGAGTAGCTGTACCCTGTCTTCTGCGACAAACGTCTTAATTATTTTTGGGTGACTGATCCAGTCGTGCTCTTATGTCAACAACAACCGTGGGAAGGCTAGATGAACGAGTTTTGCCTTTTTCACTCACCAGAGATCCAGTTGTTTCCAATTTGTTTACCAGTCCCAGTATTGTGTTTCTTTATGGAGGATTCTGAACACCAAACTCTCTCTGGTATGCCCTTTGAGTAGCTGTAATTAAATTCGTAATCCAGTATTGCTTTACAAGAAAGAGTCGTTCATTTAATGTGTACTCCATTTTCAAGTTGACTAGAACAAAATCTCAAAAACAGTTGCCAACAATAAAACTAAAAATTACGAATAAAACATGCACATCTGCGCACCTAGTAACAGGCAATCGAAACTCCAGAACATTCTGCTTCATCTGGTGCTAAAATTGTTGCATTGAGTGAATTTCGAACAGAATAATTAAATAAAGAAATGTGCCAGTTCTTCATAAATCACCCTGCACAACAGGCATATACCGGGTTTCTCTTGCATCGTGCGACGGTAGCCCGCTCCCCGCTGCTCCACTGCACTACTATAAGAATCCATTTATGCAGTAGAGATGGACCGGCCCGCTGTTTTTCCCCTAGATAATGCTAAGGTTGCGAAACAATCAATATGTTACAATTACTTTTCGTTATAAAAGGTGAAAGATGTTCCTCTGCCTTTAAACTAAGCCTGGCACCTGCTGATCACGATACTGAACATTCTAGATATTTCAGCAGCCAAAATATTGGAAAATAAATCCGGTATACTGTCTTTTAATATGAAGATTGCATATGATTTATTGCATAAAATTTCTACTTGAACATTCAGCACGATAATAATCACATACTTTTAGATCAGGAAAGCGAGAAGGTCAGTCAATTAATTATTTATCATAAAAAAATACTTTGCTGTGCGAGACAGCGATTTTCTTGAAATAATTTCCCATTGTCTCTCTTTCGTCTAATTTTTCTTGTTTATAATTGCTGTTCGTATTTGTTTTCGTCTAAGACAGAATTTTGTCAGTATGTTTAATTTTTTCAAAAAACCTATTAATTGCCTATGTTTAAGAACAGTGACACCAGAAATTTTTTTATAAATGCAAGCTGATAGTCAATATATTTGAACAAAACTTAACACAATAAACACACGCTGTTCGGTAGCCAAGATAACGCAGTAAACACAGTCAATATTCAACTTCACACAGCGTTATTTCCACTACGCGCCATGTCAAACTATGCAAATACCGTTGTCCTCCATAGGCACTGGAGCTGGGCTAAGGCAGAGCGAGTCATTCAATCCTATACCTGCTAAGAGTCGGATTCAGCGGCCGCCATTCACATCGTTCAAGATAAACCTTTAGCATCCTCTTCAGACTCTGTAATGAATAATGTAATAGTTTCTTACACAGCAATACTCCCGAAACCATATTAATTGGAATCTAACGCCATAATTCTAAGTTAAGCATAACGTTACATTCACTTACAAACCGCATTTTGCGTCAACATGGCGTACCTATGCAATGTGATCGTTAGGAGTTTATAGGTCCGATTTTTTCTATCTGTAACTTAAAGGACGTTTTAATATTGACATTTCTTACAACGTTAGTTAGACTTCAGACGCGTTTATAAAACCCATGCCGTTGAATATTTCAATAAACATGTTCTAGGACTGCATTCTCTAGTCGTTCTTTTCCCCTACGACCAATTTTCTCTACAATACTTTTCATTCTATACCTTTCTTTCCATTACTTAATTTTTCCTAGGCTCAATTTTCTCTTTACCAGGTTGCTTATGAATACTATTTCCTTTATTCTAACTGAAGAAATAGAAAATAATGACATGTACCGACGTGGTTGGCCGAGGTCGTTAATGCACGGAGTCCTGAATGGGAGGTCTGTGCTTCAAATTCCTCTCCTACTCGGCTTTCTTTCAGTTTTCCTTAGTCCCAATAACTGGAAAATACCTGAGTGGTACTCTAAACTTAGGCCAAGGAAATTACCTTACAAAATTACTTCCCGCAGTTATCATTCCATTCAATATCGTCAGTGTCCACCGCCTGTGATGCCGTATTTAATTAGAACGAATGTCAATATAATACATCTTTTTATGGTAAAGAGAACACAATGTTGGATTAATATAATAGTACCTGTAAACATAAATATTTAGTTCATATTAATTTATAGGAAGTAACTGTCCACACTGCATGCACTGTAAATTCTCTGTTAGTTCTTGTATTTAATAAACTCAGAAATAAGCGAATGTAACTTGTTCTGTTTTTATCGACTTCACAATTGACAATTGTATTATGTAAGTTTCCGTAGCACTCTGTTACTTTTGGAATCCCCGAAGATTGCTGTACAGAGGCGAACTCTTAATTGGGTGCCGGGCATATTAACGACATTAATTGCCTGACACTTCTGTAATGGCTGTTGTCTTAAGTTATTTTGATAATTCCAATAAACCATGTTTTTTTAACTCCCTTTAATGGTAAAAATGCCGGATAAAAATAATTTCTTACCTCCTTGAAAGCATATGATAATATTTGCATTAATAATGCTTAAATTACAAAATCATTCTAACTAGATGCTATATGAAGTTAGAAAATAGTTTCCCAGGCACATAATATTCAGGGAACATCGAGCATAGGAAAAAGCAACCCCTAGTGAAAACTGAACCTAGAAAAAATTAACAATGGAAATAAATGGATTACTACCATCCAGGCTTGTAGGCCGTGGTCTAGAAGGTATCTTGGACTCCGACGTTTCGCCAAGTACAGCGCTTGGCATCTTCAGGGTGAAGTGATTCAGTTGTTTGCGGTGGTCGGAGCCTGAATGCGGAGGCCTGAAACGGCAACTCTAGGTCGAGCCCGAGTTATGTATTTATTAATAATTTGATTAATTAATTTTTAGTAAGGTTAAATTATGCTATGTACAAATCTTTTTCTTTTACTGCCTTTGTAGCTTAAGAAGGGTGACTTAACAATATGTCTGTATTTAGGTTACTAATATTAGAGGAGTTATAAATTGTTTAATGTAAATAATTTAAACTCTATGTTAAAATACTGTCCACGACGAGATATTTTAGCTGCAGGAATAGTGTCTTAGAAGGCAAAAAGTCTAGTTTTACGATGTCTCTCTGGTAGCAAACGTATTGTTCGTACAGCGAGGGCGTAGAGCTTTTGTTCCTTTGTACGATAATTCGCCGTGACCAAAGTGAGGGAGACAACAAGGTTAACGGTAAATTTAGGAAAAGCCGCGATTTATGTTAAAATTGGACCAATGAGATCCCTGTAAATTTATATGAAATAGTGAGACGCGTTGAGTGGCGCTAAAAATGCACCAATAGGAAATTAAGCAGCCCAAGAAGCCTGCGACTATAAATAGATCTGCTAGGTCCAAAATTAAGGGTCATTTTCTAAACTACAGGCAGGGAGAGATGCTGCAGGATATTTGAGAGATATCGCGCCAAAAGTGAATTAAGACAGTTTTCGCAACACACACAAGAATCGCTACGCGTAAAGAGATCTAATAAGTATATAAACTTCGCGTCATATCAGCGCCGTGTTTCAACAGCAGTGGGCAGTGTTTTAACGGCGGCAATATCAGTGTTGTGTACCACCAGAAGTAGCTAAATAAAAGAAACTGCCGTGTTGTCTTTTAGTAACTAAAGCACGTCTATTTTCTCTCCTTTACCACACCCGAGATCTACGTTTCTTTTACCAAGGAAAAGTCCATGCTCACACATACTCTAGAAATTACTTCAGCTAGCCGAGGATAAAAAATGCAGAGAACCAGCATACTTCGAACATCTGGAGTCAACGCGGAGGCTGCAAAAGGTAAGCCGCGAGCAACGAGCATTAAAAACCACAACATGGGACAGGAGGAGATACTGCCGCAGGCCGGAGGATGGCGCTCTTATATAGTGGGGGGAGCGGGGCTTACTTGAGGTCCTGTGCAGTGATTTTTTTCGAGTGAAGGAGAAAATGCTTTAGTCACTACCCCAGCCCCGATGGGAGTCGTCACTGAGAGTGTGGTACTCACCAATAGGCGGAACACCTACTAAAAACTCCTCCACCGGAAGGAAAATCGAAGAAGGAAAAAGAGGAATTAAGGAGTGATAGTGAGGCTGTACCGCTGTCGCACCAGGATATTCAAGGTAAGGATATATTGGCCGACCACGTGAGCCTAAGCCAGGTGAAAGTATGGTGCCAGGACACAAGCATGACCGAGGCCCTACTTGCGCCCTTGGGAATTCAGGGTGATATAATGATGAAAGTTTGTGAGGGAAGGAATGGTGTAGCGGAAGGCAAGCTAGGCAAAGCCCAGTTTACCACCGTGGTGTAGTCGGTGAGCTGGTTTCTAGTAATTCCTTGGCTGCCGAGCGCGGCTTCTATGTGCTGCGTCCGGCCATTCTGGAAGTTCTGGCGATTGTTCGTTCAGCTTCCTCAGGAAGAGCTTGAGCTCCTTTTTGACGAGCCTCTGTAGTGTGACGGAAAGTCCGTGGATGTGGCCGGTGACTTCGCCGAGGTTCGTGTCCTGTGAAGTTGTTGGTGAATATTCTCGTGCTCTGTTTGTATGGAGGTAAATTGGGTCGAGAACTGCTCCTCAAGAGCGGTGAGACGGCTGCCTAAATCCAGCAACTCGGCGTGAAGGTCCATAATTGCTTCAAGGATGCTGTTGTTGCTGGCTGTGTTTTGCTCAACTAGAGTGTTGGTATTCGCCAACTAGTATTCTAGCCGAGAGGTGTCGATGGTATGCACTCTGCGATGTTGTGTTTACCCCCACTATATAAGAGCGCCATCCTCCGGTGTCCGTGGACTTCGCTTCGAGCTCTCCTCCAAGCAACATGGGGACGAAGAAGACAGCCGCAGCCTCCAAGCCTCCTCCTCGTAAGGTAGCCACGACCAACACTGTCGAAGGACTAGAACAGCTTATCGCCTCTTCGCCGCCGCCAGCCGAAGCGCCCAATGGCAACTCACCAGCCAGCGCTGCCAGCATAACGTCTACACCCTGACATGCATTTTCATTCTCGGTTACTATCGGGAGTGATCGGCGTCTCGGAAATGTTCGTGCTTTTGTCGTCTGCAGCGGTACGTGGTAGTTTGTGTGTGAGGATCTCGTAGCAGAAGAAGAATATATCTGCTGTGAATGTGATAGCATTGTGTCGAAAGTTAAAAATGGCACCTTTATTTTACCTGCATTAGCAATAAGTTTTGTAAAAATATTAAATTTGGTGTGCAAGAGCCCTCTTGATTTGTTGTTAAAGACTAAAAAAATACCCTGGATAACCAATTGAGGCTCACGCCATGAGTATATGTGTAAAATAACTAATGCATGTTCTCTGTAGGGGAAATAAAAAGTGAAATGTGAATAAACATAGGTATAACGCACAAATAAGCGCGGATTCTGTGCGAAAACAAAAATATGAAAAGCAATAACGCCGAAAACCAAACATAAATAATGTTTAAAGCAAAGCATGCGTAAATACACAATAAATATGCATGAAATTTTGGGAAAGTCTGCAAATATGAAGTTCAGAATTGTCGATTTTTAAAATTCATTTTTACTTATTCTTTTTCTAATTCATGAATCTACCAAGTACATAGTAGGTAGAGGAGGTATTGCATTCCACACAAAAATTCTATACCGAGAGTTTACCGGAAATACATGTTTTGAGACCCCTTGAATGAAAAGAAAACTTTAACTTATTCTACCACGTACCTAGTAAGCAGAGGAGGCATTTCATTCCACAAAAAAATCGATAGTGAGATTTCACTGGAACCACATGTTTTGAGGCCCTATGAATCCAATAAATGCATTTTTAGGCAGCAAAACTGAGAATACCTATTTCACTGTAGCAGAATCAAGTGTTGCTGGTACCTCCGTACAAAATTACACCTTGGAGAAGTTTACAAGCTTTTAGTTGTAACCTAGATTCATAAAATCCAAGGGTCCAACTTTTTTCCAAGTTTCAAGTCCCTGGAATTTTCACATAAAATGTTCTCCTATATTCAATATGTCTTTATTACAGAATGTTTTGCTTGCAAACATACGCGTGACCGGCTTCTATAATAGTAATGCTTATGCACATCACTGTCTTGGGAGATTTTGGAAATTGCATACACAGATTGACATTATAAGTGAAATGATCATTTCTTGGCAATGTTGTTGCAGACCGTTCCTTGCAATGGACCAGAACACCCTAGGTTTGATATAGTTTATAAAACCGTGAAAATTTAAAGCATGGATACTCTCTATGCTGCAAACATTTACTAAAAATATATAATTAGGTAATCATGCTGTAAATATCCAATATATGTGCTGATATTTAGAGTAAAATGTTGACTGAAAAAAAGACTGAATAATGATTGTAGGAGATCTTTTGGAGTTACTGAAAAACATTTTCGTTATCACCTAAAAGTTCCGAGGTAGCATTATGTGTAAGGGCCAGCTCAGGCTTAGGTCCAACCTTTACTAAGCGACGGACGCAGCTTAAACAAAAATTAAGCTTTGGTTAAAGCTTTGCGAGTTTCACAGTAGGGTAACCACGTTTGGCTTTACTGAGCTGAACAACTCCTCGGAACTTTAAAATTGGTAACGCTTGCGCATGCGCATCGAGCGAATTCCTATCATTTGTTTATGGCGGCGCTGTTCCTGAGAGTAAGGTTTTATAGGTTATTCAGATACTCATATTAAAATGACCGAAAAATCAGAGCCAAAACGTACTGCTAACTTCACTTCTCAACAAGTTAGCATTCTGTTAGAAATTGTAAAACAGTATAAACATATAATAAAGTGCAAGCAATCTGATAATGTACTGTGGAGCAGGAAGAACCAAACGCGGGGGAAAATTGCGGAGTTATTCAATGCAAAGAGCAGACTAATATACAGAGATGCTACCGTGTTGAAGAAAAAATATGACAATTTGAAGAAAGTTACAAAAAATAAATACGCCGACGAGAAATGTGCTATTCGGGGAACGGGTGGAGGTCCGGCTGTGCCATCGTTAATTACGCCAATCGACGAGGAAAGAAAGGAATTAATTGGTGTCCAAATTGGTGGATGTGAAACAATTTTCACTACCCTGCATGCTGTAGATTTTGAGACGCCGAAAAAATCTCCATCTGCAATTAGCATACTTCCACTTGCATATAACCTCAACGTCGAAAGAAGCATTGCTTCTGACGAGAGGGCTTTGTTCCTGCAATATAAAGTAATAATTCCTTATGAGCGATAAAGTGTATTATAAATGTGTAAGAATAAATTTAATATTAAGTTTTACTTACCAGTCTGTTTTATGTTTAATTGTAACATCCATAATCTCTAGTACCATCATTGCAGACTGTTTACTTAACCGAAACCTCTCGTAGAATTCTCGGTCATTCCATATGTGGAAACGATTTGGACGTATTCTTAACACTTTAGGCCGTCTTCTGTTGTCGATATGGTTTAAAATAATTTGTAGTTCCTCGTCGCTAAAATCGTCGTCCTCAGATAACATGGCGAATCCTTAACTTAAATCGCAGTTCAGTACGGTTTAAGTCGACTCCCGTATAATCTTGGCTTAGCGCTTGAACTACGCACTGTAAAACTCGGCTGTAGCTTAACTCTCCGGTTAAGCCCGATTCGAAGTTTAAGCTTATACTGTGAAACCGGGACTAAGTCATGCTAACTCCTGAACCAGAGCTGTATCATGTCTTGCAGCTGCCTCCAATGTGCGATTATATTGGTTTTTCAAATATGAATAGACTACTTGCATGTACCTACTTCTGATGATACATTATGAATGTGCTCATATGATTAATAAACACTACCAATGTTTATTTATTAATACCAATGTTTCAATGGACAAACTGCTCTAAGGAGGGACTGCACTTTATAATTAAGGTGGCAAGTCATTAACACAGCCATTGTGTATAATTAATTTATTGCCATGGATGCCTTACTTCATAATATAACTCAGTCATTGTTGTGTATTTTCATCTTCTACATAAAAATAAATATGTACCGACAATTGCACTATTATGATAATAGTAATAATAATTATTTTATTGATCCTGTAAATCATACATTGGCTTTGTGAAAACAAATTATATAGGACAAGACAATTTTAAGGATTATCACAATAATTAAAAAAATGAAAAGGAAATATATGTTCCACAGTTTGTGGTGGATGGTTGAAAATTCAATTCAAAATGCATTTCTGTTGGGTGTTTGGTGACGGTTTCTGTAAATAACTGTATGATAGTTCCTTAATCACGATGGTATAATGATGATGGATAAAAGAAATAGATTCTATAATTTATTAACTTTTAAGGTAATGTTTGCTGCATTAGATGATGATTAACATCCCTAGCTTGCTCCATGTTGGATCTCAGGAATAGAACCAATTAATAAAACATTAAATATGCTCCACTAGAATTACTTCCTTGTTATCACAATAACCTCAACTATTTTATTTATTCATGGCATGAGAAATTGATGCAGAAGTGCATTTATGCATACTAAATTTCTGAATAACACAGTAACACATCTTGGACACTATTTATAAGTGCAGTATACTATGAATATATTTGGGTAATTTTATACTTACACTACAAAGTGACTAATCTATCTCAGTTGATATGACAAAAAATACACGTTAATGGCATCATAATTTTATTTCTTGAGCGTGGGTTAACATAGCAATATTTAATTATATTATTCCATTTAAACAAAAAATAAGGATTTTGACTCCTATCTCATACTACAGATAAAATAAACACATTACATTATATTACTGGACTAATCATGAAATCCTGCATGCCTAACAAGAGCAGCCTGGAGTGTATTATATTGAACACTTTAATCTGAAAACCAGCATGTTTAAATAAACTCCCATCGAAATACTTGTTTAGCTTTGCTGCACATAGCCCCTACAAAACTCAGGAAATTGAATGCATTTTATTTTATTTTTTTTAAATTGTTTATTCTGACGCTGTCCTCTGACACATCTGTGTTGTCCCTGGCAGTTGCTTCAGGAGACTCAGAGTCCCGGGTTCGATGGTTGGATGGCAGGGATTTGGAATTTTGTTTTTTGGTAGAGCTGAGGTTCTGGTTTTCAGGGGTGGTGACACTGCCTTGATGATATTAATAATACTGCCGGCGAAGTTTGAGTTATTTCTTTATTTTGTTACGTAGATTCCTATCTGGTCGACCCGCCACCTTCGTCGTCGAAACCACTGTTATTTTTGTCGTCACTTTCGAAGTCGCTACTCATGTGTTCCTCCGACTAGCCCTCGAATTGCCTAGATTTCACAACTTCATTTTTACACTATAAACCTTCTGATTATTTTCTTCTTATTTTGTTTCGTCAACCGTCCTCGTGGTTAGTTTGTACCGGAATGTGTCTCGGCGTTTCTTTTCCTTTTTCACGCCTTTCGCCAAACTTAGAATTTTCCCCCACCTTTCTTATGTTTCGTTCTGTTTTACGTTCAAACGTATCATGTAATGTATACGCGATTTTTTGATTGGCTATCATTTTGTTTCATGATTTTTATTATTGGCTACCCCCACTTGACAACTTTCACATCTGCTTCTTACAGCTTATTTTGAGTTTTAAAATCTTCCCACGAATATTCTTAGATCGTAGATAAGGCACGTATACCTTCTGACCCTGCTAAGCTTTGTAACCGTTGTAAACTACACGTCCGAGCCAACGTACAAAGGGGAAACTTCCGGTAGGCTTGTTGTCGCCCATAGCAGGTAGATACATCTGCTTCGAGAAAAACAAAACTTGTTTTTCTGTCTTTCCTACAAAACCCATTCCTAATATGAATTCAGCACATTTTTGTCCTTATGTTCGATCTATATTATTATTATTATTATTATTATTATTATTATTATTATTATTATTATTATTATTTCTCCTGGGTCTCGATAACCAGCTTCAATTCTATGGTGCAATTACCTGCAGGCTGGAGAAGTTCTGCAATAGTAAGTTAAGAAGAATTGGACACTATATGTTGGCTTTAAAATTCCACATTCTTTCCGTGCAATTGCGAGAAACAATTGAAAATCAACACAACTTTTAAAGAATGACAAAGTATTGAGCAAATAAAACCATTAATAATGGATATCTTGGCAATAACTTATGGTATAAAAAATTAATTTGAAATAAATTGTCTGCTTGAAAGAGATCTACATTTTTTGTGTAGTGCGTTCTCACCTTGCTGAAGTATACCGGCAATACAAGATTGTGCAAAATTCCTTCAGAATGAAGAGGGCTTCCTAGGATATTCCCATAAAATTCAAGATATACATTTTATTTGTCAAATAAATATCTTATGTATATATATATATATATATATATATATATATGTGTGTGTGTGTGTGTGATATTTTAATCAAAATCGTTAAGAGCCATTTTTGAAAAATCTTTCACGTAAAGCATAGTTGGAGAGGGGATTCTTTTTTTTACAAATCTTCATGCTACATCCTTGGAAGGTGTTAAGCTTAAATACCAAGTTTGGTATTTATCCAACTTTAGGTTATTGTGCTATCTATGCTGTTCATAGACACACATATACGCAATATTTTGTTTTTATTAAGGGGCCTCAAAACGTACTATTGGTGAAATTTCAATATTGAATTTCTGGATCGGATGCAATACCTTCTCTACCTACTATGTATGTGGTAGAGAAAGTAATAAATTAGAAAGGAGGTGCGTGTGAGCAGATTGTGCTCAAGTGCGTGTGTGAAAGATGAGAACATTTTATGTTTCTTTAGATTGTGGGTGGTTATTTGAAAAATAATCTAATTCTAATGAGAGAAATTCTAATTAAAACGCTATATACCTAATTAGCCAGATATTTTTATCTGTATTGAAATACCTATAGATTATCTCGTAAGTGTTAAGTACAATTATTTTTGTGTACAGCTTCCTCTTACATTTTCGAATGCATCTTATTTGTGAATTATAATGCGATAACCAATGAGAATATTGGCCAATATGATAGATCTGATAGTCTGTTGTACAAATACTATTGACTAAATAAATTATTTTGTAGTCCGTTCATTGATTTTATACTCCGGTAATCTACGGATATCATACTACCGAGTGCCGTGTCTTAAACTAAACACCTTCAAATGCACCTGATGACCTGAGCAGCTGTTCATTCTTCAAAAGACCCTAGAAAATAAGCAAGCAATGGTTTTCTTACTATAATCTCGAAGGCGGTGTGCCTTGACCATGCACCCGAAATTCCAACTACCGAGTCTCCGAAAACTCCCGAGTTTGACCGAGAATGAAAATGCATGTTAGGATCTAGACGCTCGTGCAGCCAGCCACACGCCGCTGAACCGCGTGCCTGCACGCTACTCCGCTATGGTCCGGGGAGTGGATCGTCAACTCCCCGACACACTTCTCCTGAACGCCGCGCAGCGCTTTTAGCCATTTGCGGCCAAAGCGACCTGAATTAGGAATGTCAAGGATCCAAAAGCGCTGGTCAGACTCATCTTTCTGGACGAGGACGACTATTTGGCAGCCCTGGGCGCAGGACTGCCCTTGTTAGGGCAAACCCTGTCGCTCGAGGCCAGCCGCGGTGTGCGCCCAACCGCATGCCGCCGCTGCTGCCTATATGGGCACAATGACATTTCGTGTGACGCCGCTTCCCGCTGCCACTATTGTGACAATGGGGCACTCACCTCAACTGCAGGACACACGATCTTACCCAACGCCGCCGCTTCTGCGCCTACTGTGGGGGCAAGGGGCACTTCAACGGCCAGGCCGTCTGTCCACTCTACCCACGTAGAGCTTCGCCGAACGACCGCATCTTCACGACACCGCAGATCGACACCTCTCAACTAGGGCAGCATTTGGCGAATACCAACACTATAGTTGAGCAGAACACAACCACCAACAACGGCATCCTTGAAGCAATTCAGGATCTTCACGCCGTATTGCTGGACTTAGCCAGCCGTCTCACCGCTCTTGAGGAGCAGTTCACCACGCAGTTCACCTCCATCACAGACACCATAAAATTAGCGCACGTGAACACCGTCAGTGATTTAGATTCAAGACACCACACCACCATTCGAATGGGAAACCACTACCTACGGGAAAGGATCGCAGACCATGCGAATAGAGTGATTAGGACTCTCCAGCCCTACATTACGACACCTCCAAGAGAACCACCGCACCACCACACACGTCAACACTGTCCAGAACTCTCTGGATACACACCGAATGCCCGGAGGTAACAGGCCCGGATACGGAGTATCAATAATCTGTTACGACACCACTGTCCATAGGTCCCTGTCAGGGCTTCGGTAATGACAGATACCTAATCCCCACAGCGGATTACTCCGCAAACTTAGTAATTACCCAAGAACCGCAGGTTTGCTTTGGCGGTACCAGCCACCATGCCATCAATTGTTCCCTCAATAAATAGCGCCCCAACAGTATTAAATCCTTTTCTTCCTCTTCCTTTTCCTTCCAAATACCTCTTTATCTTTGTTTTCCTTATACCTTTATTCCTGTCCCCCCAAAAAGAGTCTCCGCATTCAGACACCGACCACCGCAGACAACTGAATCACTTCACCCTGAAGATGCCAAGCGCTGTACTTGGCGAAACGTCGGTATCCACGTGCCTTCTAAACCACGGCCTACAAGCCCGGATAATAGTAATTCAATTATTAGTCGTGATGCCGGCCGTGAAAGCCTCACTATGTACAATGGAAATAAAGCAATAGAAAGGAAAGTAAAACAAAAAATGGACTTAGGTAAAATCTTTAGGAAATTGATTAAAGAAATTCTCGCAGGCCACCCCAAATGCGGATTTATAATATATCTGTGCTGTGCCTATTTTAGCCAATTACAATATAATTATAAGAAATGTATGCATTGGAGAACTAAAGCGATTTTTAGAGTTGAAATTAATTTCTTTTTGTTTTCGCATTCATCATTGGTGTAAAACCTTTAAAAACAAGCATTTATTGCTTTATTCTGAATGTATGGCTAAAATATATAAACCTGGTTTCCGAAATAAGCTGATTCTTATTAAGCACATGCGTGTAACAAAACTCTGACCTGGTAAATTCACTTTCTACACCTATTGCCATTTCACAGCTATGCCTTATGATTTATACTATCAACGTAAAGTGGAATTCTTCTACGCTTTAGTTGACTAGTATTAATACATTTTAATATTGTCGAGAAATTATTTCAATAAGCACTTGGTTGCATAAAAGATTCAAAGACAGAACACAACCGTTTATACCATAAGTCATGCGGAAAAATCTGATCTGTTACCTTCACATGACTTTCTCTGCCCTCTATCGCTTAGTAGTGGGTATACAAACTATTTTTACTAGAGTTTATTTTTCTACCTACTTTATTTTAATCCAATTTTTTCATAAATAGCTACATTTCACATTTCGTTATAGATACAAAGGGAACGGCGATAATCAAACGTTTTAGAACTGGACGTTCTATGCTGGCCTTAAAATTCCATACTGTTTCCATGCAGTCGCGAGAATAAACTCAATGTTAAAGGGACTTTAAAGAATGACCAAGTAATGAACAATTAGAACCATTAATAACGGATATCTCGGAAATAGCTGATGCCTCAAAAAAGGTTATTTGAAAGAAATTGTGTTTTAAAGAGATCTACATTTCTTGTGTGGTACGTTTTCTTCTATCGCTTAACTTTTACTAATTGTGCTAGTTAGTTTTGTATAAGATTATACAAAATTCATTCCGACAGAAGAGGACTTCAAAGGCTATTCCCAGAAAATTCAAGATCTACGTTGTATTTATCATGTAAATATCATTAACATATCATATATTAATCAAAATCGTTAGAGTCATTTTTTAGAAAATCAAAATTTTCGAAAAATGTTCCACGTAAAGGATCATTTGGGGTGTGGGATTTTCTTGAAAATCTTCGTGTCGCATCTTCAGAAGTAACTTAACATAAATACCACGTTTGGTGTTATCCAACGTTTCGTTTTTTATTTATGCTGTTCACAGACACACACACAGACGGGCCTTTTTCTAAAAATGCTTTTTTGTATTCAGGGGGTCTCAAAACATGTTTCCGGTGATATCTCGGTATCGAAAATTTTGTGTGCAGTGGAATCGTTCTCTACCTACTATGTACGTGGCAGAGAAAAAATTGAAATTGAGTTTTAATTATGAACGCTCTTTAACTACTATGGTCCTTAGCGTCCCATCCTATATTGGGCGTGAAAGATCGGAAATTTTCCTCAGAGGCCTCTATCAGGCTTGAGGTTCTTTTGCGTGCCGTAAATCTACGACACGGGACTACCGGCTTTACTTCCTTTCCGAAGGAAGCCATGCTAAGGAATTTATGTAGGTATGGAGTATTTATCAAAATTTATTTTTGAGTTACCCTTTTCACAGAAACTGTCCCAGTCTATGCCCATGAACTCCATTTATTGAAAAGTTTATTTTAGGTTTGAAACTGATAACAAGAGCAAAATACGGCTGGGCAAAGATAGCAACTGCTTTGGTGGCAATAATTTTGCAAAGCTGCGCTCTAAACAAAGGCTGATTGTAGAGAAATGAAGAACACCACTATGTTTCTCATTGTACCTTAAAAATTGAAAAATTCGTTGGCAGCAGATGATTCGTTAAATACTCACTGGAGTTAACTTACTAACATTCTGTTTATTTAAACTAAGATCTTTTTCTGCTCTTGTTCCTTTTATTAGTGAGATGATGTCGAGCACTCGGTCATTCAGGTTATAGGTTTCACCTGCGACATCAATATTCAATTTTATTCAGCCTTTGTTACAATAATGTTTAAGATATTTTCATGACAAATTAAATATATATCTTGAATTTTCTGGATGTCCCCAAAAGTCCTCTTCATTGTGAATGGCTTTTGCATAACTGGTAAACCCTAAGAGATAGACAAATGTTTTGTACACAAAAAATGTAGATCTCGTTAACTCACACAATTTATGTCATACACTTTTTTTTTTGGAGTGAACAACTTCCGAGATATTCCTTGTTATTTCTTCAATCTTCTAATACTTATACTTTTTCTCAAATGGGAATTCGTTATCGGTTTTTTATGTCCTGGAAATGCAAAGAGAATGGAATGCTCCACATAGCAACCAGCTCTTAAAAGATATGACTATCGCTTAAAGCCTACCATATTTCCTTTGCACCTATAAGAAAATCGGTAAATAGTTTCTGCAAATGCTTATCTCGATTAACATGAAGTAGATGGAGAATGAGCGTTTGTAAAAATAGCTTACACAAGAGTAGAGAAAGTCATGTGAGTGCAACACATCAGATTTTTTTCTGGTATTGTAATCATATGTATCTTTTACTAGCTGATATATGTCAACTTTCTTTATATATAGACATATAGTATTAGTTAATATAAATACATATTATATGCCGCTAACTTAAGTTCCTTAATAAAAATGCCTTGCAAGGAGTATATACAGGAGTCTTAGCAATCTAACCACTCCTTCTTCTTCTTCTTCTTCGTTATGTAATAAGAGGATATAATTAAAATGTGTACTGATACAATGAAGTATAAGCCCATAAGCAAAGAGGCTCTGAAATAAGGCGAAATATACTTGCCTTAAATAAAACTTAGAAACGTAATTTACTAAACATCTAAATAGATATATCACCTGGATAATCTTTTCCAAATGAAATTAATATGATACGTTTTGTGGATTATTTTTAGTATTTTTAAATTTAATAACAATGTTATGGTTTTTTACCTCTAATTTTAAAACCATTTTCAGTAAACCGCTTCTTCATGTAACTGAACAAATGTCAACTTTATAAGCCAAGGTGTGGTGTATATTTTAATCGGCTGACAGATCTATACTAACATTATACACTGAAGTAGATAGGATCTTTACGTTAAATGCCTCACGTTGGGTGCCAATTTGAAGTTGTTATTTTGTTGTATTGTTATTTTTACGTTGTTATTTGCCCCACGTTTTGGGAGCCAATTTGAAGTAGATATTATCTTTACGTTATCTGCCCCACGTTTTGGGGCGTCAATTTGAAGTAGGTTGTATTGAAGGAGTTGTATTATATTTCAACTGTTGGGAGCCGAACTTGAAGTTCGTTGCAATCGCACGTATAGTACCCGCTTTCTGGTAGCCAAGTGTACCTTCCGGTGGCCTTTGCCCCGCCAAAAATGTTTAAGAATATTAACTTTGTAATTTGACTGTTTCTTTAAATATTATTTATTTATGTTTGACTCGGCTGCGTCAGTATTATTGTTAGATACGTGTTTCTCTTTGCAGGGTTGTGGTGCTACTGAAGAATGTAGGCTTACACAGATTATAATTTTACTTCACTCCTTTTATTAATGCTTGACACGATTTAAATAACACTTCACTGATATAGAGAGAGCTGGGAGATTTTTTAAATTAATTACTTGCACTTTTTAACACGTAAACTATTTTCATCTCACACTGAATAGGTATTATACTTCTCGAGGACGCATCTCGCGTCCGGTTAGGAACACTGTCTGCAAGTAACACGTCCAGTTATGAGCGCTGTCTACAAGCAACTGACTTGATTTCTACCGCCTAAATTTGTAAATTTCTGTATTTCAAGTCTCTGATTGGCTATTCCTAATCCAGATTACTTTTATTTAACTTAAGCTTTTTTATGGTTGTTGATTGGCTATTTTATAAACCGTCTCAAAATTTACATTATTGTTACTCCAATAATGACTAGTAGCATTATTAAGCATTCTTACTTATTATTGCCTCAAGGTTACCTCATTGTTAGCAACTTTTAACCTATTATTCTCACAGCTCCTACATTATTAAATTACGCAATACATTCACATAACATTATTACATGTATACAATAATATAAACATATACAATGATAGTAATATACAATTTTATATACTGTTACATATACATATTGCTTTAAGGCGGGCTGTTATTTAATTATATATTATATAATTAGACTGAAATTATTTGTGTTAAAAATACTGCCTCAACACACTTTGCATATAAGATATAACGTTACGGAAAATAACCATTAAATAGAAGTTTGACGTCCTTGAACCGGGTAGAAATGAAATTGAGTTTTATTTATGGACGTTCTTGAACTACTATGGTCCTTAGCGTCCCATTCTATATTGGGCGTGAAAGACCGGAAATTTTGCTCAGAGGCCTCTTTATCAGGTTTGAGGTTCTTTCAAGTGCCGTAAATATACAACACAGAACCACCGGATTTACTTCTCTTCCATCACCCTTCACCGAGTTTGAAACCGCGACCTATGGAAAAAGAGGCTAGCATGGTACCCCTTGACCACGGAATATGACTTCGGCCATATCGGACGATGAATGTATGAAATGGTTGAAACGATGCCCAAATAAGCCCGGGATTTCTGGAGCTTAGAGTCACCTATTATTCGTCTTCTCATGATAAAAAGAATGAGAAAAAGCTTTATCTAGGTAAAGCACTCTAACCGAGATTCGAACTCGGAACTTCTTGAATGGGAGGCAGCCTTGTGTGTGTGTATGTGTGTGTCAACAGCAAAACCCAAAAACAAAACGTCGCTTAAATTCCAAAATTGGTATTTAAGTTTAGTGTCTTCCGGTATACGACACGAAGATTTTCAAGACGTTCCCCATTCCAAACTATCCTTTACACGAAAAACGTTTCGTTATTTTTTATTTTCTCAAAACTGGTTTTAACGATTTTGATTAAATCACCAAATGTTAAAGATATTTGTATGACAAATTAAATATATATGTATTGAATTTTCTGGGCGTAGCCTGAGTTTACTTCATCTCGAATGAGTTTTGTAGTTTTTATTTTGGGGGGCATTCAGGAGACCTCATAACATTTGTGGCGATATCGCATTTTGGGATGGAATGGATAGAAAACCAGGAAAAGCGTGGAAACATTCTCTACCTACTAGGTACGGATAGAGAAAGTAAAAAGGTATCAGTATTTCAACATTCGAATAACAAAAAATATCTCAGAAATGGTTAAGGCCACAAGTTTTTTGTTTTAAAGAGATCTATATTTTTGTAAAGCAAGATTTTGTCTATGTCTTACGGTTTAATATGTGTTACATTCACATGACTTTCCCTACCCAATATCGTTTATTTTGTATATAGTTTCTACAAAACATTCTTACAAAAGCTTACTTTTCTATTTAATCGTACTTTATGTTAACCGGGATAAATCTCTGCAAAAAATACTTTGATTGCACATTTCGTTGTGTGAACAAGGGGGATAGAGGAAACACGCGCTTGCGCGCGCACACACACACAGCGTAAATACCGGAAGCGCTATCGTCATATAACTAAATCTTCTGGAAGTTTCCTCGATTCTTGAACGTTCTAGAACTCTGTGGACATTTCCAGCGGCTCACGTAATCGAATTAGCGAGTGTATTTCTGGTGCGGCGAAAACTGCTGCTCTTCTAGCGAGTTTGTGGTCACTGCTGTGACATACAATGAGTGCTGCTGCTACAGGAGAGATTGGAGAAGTTTTGTGTTCGGCTCACCAGCAAGTGAACTGTCCGAAAGAAAAGGCTACTTCATGTGTATTTGATTACGCCGCTGCGTCACGAAGAAACTGAAGTGACGGTGAAAAGTTGAACCAGATCACAAAGTGACAGTGAGAACTTAGGTAAGTGAAGTTAAAAAAAACTGGACAAAACCACAAAATATGTTTCCGGTAGAATCTCGATATCGAATTTTTGGGTGGAATACTTCCTCTACATACTAGGTATGTAGTAGAGAAAGTAAAAAAAAATCCAAATTGCTTGTTTTGAACGTTGGCCTATAAATAGCTAACACAAGAACATCCCAGACCCAGAATCCTGTGCATGTGTGCGTGTATTATGGTTTGAGCAAAGGAGAGGTCAATACTAATTATGAGGGTTAAATATACCCCTAACGGCTTCCAGAATTACAGCGTACGTGTTTGCAATGAGGGAAGGCTTTTTCTCCCTTCACGCAATCTCTCTTCATCCCTCTTCTCTACTGAATAGGACACCACGCCTTTGTCCGAGGGAAGTACCCCGTCCCTATTCTATCATCCATATTGCGTAACGCGTGCCAATGTTGTAGCTACAGACGCTGCAAAGGTTCTTATTTGAATACATGAATTGAAATTCTGCTCATCCTTACTATAGTGCAATATCCCTATCCCTTTTATAACTCTCCCCCTGTATTTCCCCATCTCCTTTCCACATTGTGTCCTTAGTTCCGGATCCGTTTTGTTTCCTCCGTCTACAAATAATTTCAGTACTAAATGAATGAATGGAAGGATCGGCATGGGTTTGTAGGAAAAAGCTATAGGTGCATTATTCGCTTTATGTTCAAACATTTCAATTGCATAGCTATTCCATGCACTACTCAAATAAAAGGTTACTTACACATTAAGCTCGCCATTATAAATGTATCCAAGTGGAGAAAGTATTGTATTCAACCCAAATTCAATATCAAGAAAATACAAAAAGCTCATATTGTTGCACTCACATGATTTTCTCAACTAACTCTTCTACAAACTGAAATTAACAAAGCTTATTCTTCTGTCTAATTCATCCTAATATGGATAAACTTTACACATTCGTTGTAGGTGTAAGAAATACATAGTAGGCTATATCGATAGAGTTTTTAACAGCGGATCGCTATGTGATGGCTTTGAAATTCCATGCTCTTTACATCACCACGAAAAAATCTTATCTGTTACATTTCCATGATTTTCTCTGCCCATTATTCAACAAACTAAAGAGGCTTATTCTTCTATCTACTTCATGTTAATACAAATAAACGTTTGTAGAAATAGTTTTATAACATAATGTATTTCCTTGTAGGTATAATGGGGATAGGGGAATAAAGTAGGCTTTGATATTACGTTCTCTTTGCATACTCAGAATAAAAAAAGAAACATGACTTTACGTTTGAAAAAAATCATCGTTTGTTCCCATACGATTCACAATCGATTCTGAATTATCTGAGTATGCGAAGTAGCTAAGTGGCGTTCCAGATAATAAAATCAGAACTAGTTCCGAATTTCCAACTTGCTGTTCCAACGTATTTGGGAACTAGTTCGGAAGGAGTGAAATCGGTCTTGGTCAAGAGTAGGAACTGAAGATTCTGGACATGCACAAATTGTATAATCTACTGCACATACGTAGTTAATTCAGGATCGATTCTAATCACTTGGAACAAACCTGCCAGAGAGTATAGCAGAAAAAGACTTATTACCTGGAGGAATAAATTTGAAGATGTAATTGACAGAACGGTTCACGTAGGTTCCAACCACACAAAATTCCGAATTAGTTATGAGAACGTACTCGACCGGCGCATGTGCATAAATATGCGCTGGTATTAGTTTGGAACGTGTTCAGAAGCGAGTGTTGGAACAAACTTTAAATTAAGTTTTATTTAAGTACTATGGTTCTTAGCGTCCCATTCTATACAGGATGTATCTTTATTGGTGTTATATATTGGGGGACGTGTTCCTGACATCAAAACAGCAAAAACGTTCATATGAACATGGGTCTGAAAGTCATTTATTTCAGAGTTACAACACAAAATCTAAAGTTACAAAAATTGCTCGAAGTGGCGTCCTCTTGCTTCGATGCGTGCAGTAAGCCTGCGTTCCATGCTCTGGCGTACTCTGTTGAAAATTCCTGGTGTGTTTCGTATTTGGCCAAATCTAGTTTGGATACGTCCTCTCAAAATCTCAACATCAGGTACAGGAGTCGCATAAACCAAGGACTTCAAATGTCCCCAGACGAAGAAATCCATTGGATTCAGATCAGGCGATCGAGCAGGCCATGCAATGGGTCCCCCTCGACCATCCATCTTTGCGGAAATCTATCATTCAAAACATTACAAACTATCATACTGATATGAGTTGGAGCACTATCGTGTAAAAACCACATTCGTTAGATGATGTCCAGAGGCACATTATCAGTTAAATGATGGAACTCATTTCTGAGAAACTGGAGATAAGTTTGTCAATTCAGACGTGGAGGAAAGAAGTAGGAACCAATAAGGTGATCATGAATGATTCCACCCCAAACTTTGAGAGAGAACCTCTATTGATGGTTGTCCTGTCGTACTTCATTAGGATTTTCAAATGCCCAGTTATGAGTGTTATGAAAATTGAAGATAACGGCGCGAGTAAAACCAGCCTCATCCGTGAATAAGATACAGGCTAGGAAATTGATGAACACAGTGACTGCTGTAAAATGCCTTGACAGAAACGCCTTTTTGTCTCAAAATCTGCCTCATTTAATCCTTGCACACATTGGAGGTGATACGGGTACAGAAGATTTTCATGCAGAATTCTTCAGATAGTCATATGACTAACTCTTTCCCTTACAGCCATACGTCTTGTGCTTTGTGATGGGTCTGCATCTACAGCACGAAGAACTCGTTCTTCAAGTTCAGTGCCTCGTACCGCTCTTGGTCTCCCAACATCCCTAGTACTCCTCTCAAATGCGCCATTCTCCCTCAAGCGTTGGTGAATTCGTGCGAATGTTCTTGCACACGGTAACGCCCTGTCATGGTACCTTTCTGCATAAAGTTCACGTGCTCGTGCCGCATTGTCGTCTGCACGGCCATACATGTAGTGCATATCCGTCTGTTCACCCATGGAATATATATTCTTTGACCTATAACAATGAAACGGTTGATTTTCAGACCCATGGACATACGAACTTGTTTTACTGTTTTGATGTCAGGAACACGTTCCCCAAATATATGACACCAATAAAGATATTGGGCGTGAAAGGCAGGAAATTTTCTCAAAGGCCTCTTTATCAGGCCTGAGGTTTTTTTACGTGCCGTAAATCTACAACAGGAGACCACTGGTTTACTTCCCTTCCAAAGGAAGTCATGCTAAGGAGTTTTACACTCAAGAAATGCGTCGCCATTGAACATACGACCTCGGGAACTAAAGGCGAGCATGGTACCCCAGACCACGGAGAACGACTCTTCACATTGAGAAAAGTATAAATATTTGAAAAGTCAACCAATAACAAGGAATATCTCGAAAATGGTTTACTCCACAAAAGTGTTCATCAGACATAACTTGTGTATTTTAATGAGATCTAGACTTTTTGCGTAGTAAGATTTTGTTTTGTTCTTATTTGATACACGAAAGTGATTCAGAATGAAGAGGTCTTCAGAGTCTATTCTCATAAAATTCGAGATATACATTTCATTTGCCATGAAAATATCTTAAACATATGGTATTGTAACCAAAATCGTTAGAGCCATTTTTGAGAAAATAAAACGTTTCGAAAAATGATTCATATAAAGGGTAGTTTGGGGAGGGGGATTTTCTTGAAAATCTTCGTGTCCATCCTTGAAAGTTGTTAAACTTAAATACGAATTTTGGTATTTAACAGAGTTTTCGTTTCAAACCAATAACTAAGAATATCTCGAAATGGTTAAAGTCACAAAAAATTGTAACTGGCCTAAGTAGTGTGCTTTAACGAGATCTACATTTTTGTGGAGTAAGATTTTGTCTCTCTCTTACGGTTTATCAATTATAAAAAAAAATCATTCAGAATTAAGTTATCCTGGTTAACAGATCCTGGTTGATTTAAAATACTATGTTTAAGATATTCGTACGACAAATAAAACTGTATCTTGCACTTTGTATTTTAATGTTTATTTAAATATTATATATGTATGCCTCGGTTGCGTCAATAGTAATTTTCAGAACACGTATCTCTTAGCAGGGCTCGTGTGGCTAACGAACATATACAATTATAATTGTATTGTACTTTGTTTATTAATTTTTATACGATTAAATACCACTTCACTGATATATCCTACTGTAGAGCTGTGAGATTATTGTTTAATTGCACTTTTAAACACGTAAACTTTATATTATTATCATCGCAATGAGTTTTTTTATGTCCCACATTGAACATGTCCGTACCGATCGGGTATGCAGTCTAATAGCGTCTGCTTGGGTATGCTATCTTGTAGTGTCTGCTGCCTGAATTTCTAAATTTCCTCTTTTTCAAGTCTCTGATTGGCTAATCCTACTCCAATAGAATACATTTATTTAACTTAAGCCCTTTATAGTTTTTGATTGGCTATTTTTAAACTTTTTAAATATTACATTATTGTTCCAAGAGTTATTAGTGGCCTTTATTAAACTTTCTAATTTATTGTTGTCTCAAGGTTACTTCATTGTTAGCAACCTTCGGCTTCTATTCTCACAGCTCCTACATTGTTAAAACTACGTAATACATTCACATAGCATTATTATACATGTACATAATAATATAAAGTTAATACAATGATTGTTACATATATATTATATTATACACATATTGCTTTAAGGCGGGCTGTTATTATACTTTATATTATATAATTAGACTGCCTCAAGGCACAGGATTATTTAACTAAAACAAAAGTTAGGAGATAATATAACAAATCCTTAGGTTTCAATGTTGGTAAATTACAACCCGACTCCATCACTGCGATAATCAAGTCAAGTCGTGTTCTTGTAAGACGCTGAACTGAAACACCAAGTTTGGTATTTAACCGACCTTTCGCTTTTGAGTTATGCTGTTCGCAGATAGACACTGATGCGGAATTTTTCTAAGAGTACTTTTTTTTTCATTCATGGAGTTCCAAAACGTGTATTTCCGGTGAAATCTCGGTATCTAAATTTTCGGTGAGTCCAGTATTTCCTCTATTTACTACAGGTGAGTAAAACTCAGTAAAATCGTAATTATAGCTAGGACTTGGACATTTTCAGTGAGTTGAAGCTTGGAAATCGGCATGTTCAGATGTAGAACATAGGTACCTTTAAGTAAGAAAATCGGTGACTTAAATAAAGGGGTAGGGCAAATGTCTGGTAGCATGAACACAAATTGGACGACATTACGCATCAACCAGGTAAGCGCCAATTTTTAAAATATTGATGTTTGGATGCCAAATGTTGTATACAAGCATAAACTATTTTACACGCGATTTTGGCAACATTTGTGTTATGATGATATAAGTAATAATTTAGAATCAAATCATCTTCCATAAAATCATTAACGTTCCCAAAACTTTAAACATGCGTAGTTCTAAACTGTAGAAATGGCATATAAATGATGCATCTATAACGTTGTCAAATTATAAGTACTAGAATAAAAATGTATATTTAGCAAACATCAAACTACCATATACAAATGGTAATGATGAATCTCAGTCTTGAAAATACATTTCAGAAAGCAGAAAAAGGTTTTCTTGCCGCAGGCTGTGAGGCTTGTGTGTTAGGACATTGTTATAACTTGGAAAAAAGAACGTTTACAATCTGCATTGGCACAGGGCATCGAAATTGCCTTTAATGCAGCCTTCGCAAAGTCTGGGTTTATTAGGATTATCACTCCTAACATTGCTACTATTGCTTTGCTTTCCATTCGGATTTTGTTTTTCACTAAGCACTGGAGCAACCCTTCGCAATTTCACAGTCTTGAAAATCAGAGAAAAAAACTTATCTTGTTTACATATTTAATCAGCTCTTGTGAAACATCCATTGCCACAATCTCTATAGGATTGAGTACACTCACTGCCCTGTAATAGACATCTGCAGGGTCAGAGGATCGCATGGAAATTAATTTAGTTGTTGCATGTGAAGCTGCATTACTCAGAGTAGACATGCCTTTTTATTCTATAGCAATGTTAGAGCATGTCTCCATTTGTCCTTCTGTTTAAACTGCTGTGGTTATTAGCAGCATCAAGCTGAAGACTTTGCTCAATGCGCCACAAGTGACCATTTAGCACATGATATGATGGTTCTCCAAAAGTTTGATTAAATCTTCAATGCTTTGAACGACATCCTGCACGAAAGCAGCTGCTTCCTGCGCAGCAAGAAGTTCATCCATAGAACCATAGTATGTAGAAACTCTACTCCAGCATTGTTAACCCCAAGTTATTTTCACTTTTCATGAAGGCCAGTACATCCTTTAATGACCTGACAGGTAGACCACCGTCTCAAAGCAAGATGACCTCTTGTTAATACAGATATGGGGAATTGGGGCACATTCTGTCCAGGTTACATTTTTCTAAACGGTTCTTGAATATATGTTTCCTCTTCCTAGCATTCATAAATGCAGACTTTGCCTTGAAGACGGCAGGTACTTATCTAGTACAGTCAACAGCATACTGAGTTTGCGAGTCCAGCACTGGACGATTAGTATGCTGTCTGCACTGAGTGGTTTCAGCACATTAAAACACTTCATCATATACCTTACCGAATAAGATACTAGAGCAACAACGTTGTCATGCTGGATATTTAGCTTGATCATTGTGTCCAGTATTGCCCTTAAGCATATTTTGCTGTATGTGAATTCATAAATGTAAACATCACCTACAACAATTTAAATTGCATCTCCAGCCTAAACGTTTTTGAAGAGGATAACAAATGTACACTTTCGCCACTTTTTTGTTGCCTCATCACAAAATATAGCTGCAAGATTACCTTTTAATTTCGTTTTCATCTCAGCTTCATGCTCCTCCTTCATTTTTGGAAGGCACTTCTCTCGAGTACCTTTGTGCATGGAATGTCTCCAAATCCTACAACATTCAACAAACCAATACAAAATCAGTAGACATAATAGTTATATCAAAAACATAAAAAAGTTTTTTACTTAGTGTGCAAAAATAAAATAGAGAAAAATAAAAAAGAACATCCAACCTACCTATAACAAATCGATTGATACATGACTTCACATGCTCATTTTCCAGTTTATGGAGTACGATGCTATGTTCAAAGGGTCTGGTTAGACGTCTTCCTAGATGTTCAGTGATAACTTTTTTTTTTGGCGCCGCACTACTAAAGCACACTGCAATTGATGTTTACAGCTTCGGTGGTTCCTTTTTTATTGGCTGCTGTGATAAGTTTGTCGGATACGAAACATGCTTTTCGTACTGAAAATCTCGCTCTCTTATTGATATCTGAGGCAATATATTATATCATAACATGCTGTGAATGCCAAAGTGATTGTAGTGTAAATTAATATTATTGCATGTACAGGATTTTAGATGTTTGTTAGCCATAAGTATTGTTAGAATTATAACTGTGACACTTCTAACATGAATTGGGGCACGCCCTGTTGAAGACCCTTTTATCCTAGTAGGACAAATTCTCACCATTATATACTTCCTTTTCTATATTATAAACATTTTAATTATTAAAATAAGTTAACACGGCCTCACTGAAACTGACAATAGAAGTGTGTAACAATAAACCAAGGGGGTGAGTTGTTTATCACTAAGAAGAGACAAACAAATGACGTCAGGTTAGGATGCCTTCTTTAGAAATTGAGGGAATGTCTTCCCTAGAGTATATATGTTAGTAGTAGTGATTGGCTGACCAAAACAGACGCTAAAGTGGGCGCGATTTGGTAACCAATAGCAGCTCTATTATAATATTTAGGCAACTCGAGGTGAAGGAGTATATATTCTCGAGCCATAAGCAAGTTTCGCACAGTTCGGAAGAGTCTCTCACTAGGTGCACGTCGCAGAATTAGTTAGAAAAATGTAAAGTATGCGAAGTAATTGGTGCGCGGCAACTATACATTCAGAAATATCAGTTTCAGCCAGGCGTGTATAAAGATTAAATATGTGAATTATTAAGTGTGACGGCAATAAAAGTGTAGAAACAAATTTTTTTATCAGTGTTATCTTTTAGCAACAGCTCCTTTCCGTTTACACGCTCTGCTTAGAGATACTTGCTCGACTGAGTTATAATAGCTAACCGGAGGACAATGAACCCAAATTTAAAATAATACAACAAGAGGCGCCCAGTAAATAAGATAACACGAGCCATGAGAACTGCGACATGTCTTCTGGTTAGATATTCCTTAATCTGAGACAGCTATGTAAGCTGTAAACTGCTTGTACGTAGATATCATACTATGAAGGAGAGAAACAAAGAAACAATGATAGACGAATCCGGATGATCAAACAATCAACAAGCGTAACACAAGAGAAACGTAGAACACAATAATAGAAGAACCCGGATGATCGAACTACCAACAAGCCCAACACAAAAGAAATGCAGAACACAATGATAGACGAACCCTAAGTTCGTTTGCACTCAGTTATTTCCGATGGCAGTCGCCAAGCCAAGGTTCAACACAGAGTATAAAAACCTATACTCTCTGAGACTGAATTGCGGCGGCAACGGCGACAAAGCCAGATGTACGTTCGTATTTGGCTGTTTCCATGGCATTCGTAACTTGTTGCCTAGCGCGATGCGCATTCATTTTCTCAGGTAAATTTCGGAGAACTTTTTTCAACTTTTGCTCTGAAGCCTTGAATTTCAGTAGTCAACGCATTTAAAATACAAATATATAAATAAATAAAAAAACATTATTCCATGAACATCTTTCGCAAGTTAAGCAGAATTCGTGAACATTTTTTGTAAACATATAAATTCGCGATTTGTCGTGAATTCAAAATTCATTTATTAAGGCGAAGCATTGTATATTCTCCTTAGAATTGCGTTCAAGTGCACATTGTTTTAAATTCGCGAAGTTTACGGCCGCGAAATATTCCAAACCCTAGATATAGTTCATTAAACCTTTGCAACGCGTTGCATTTGATTTATGTCTTGTATATAAGGTACAAATGTGAAGTTAATTAAATGAATTTTAGTTTCTCATAGACGATTGTTTTGTATATATTCTATAGCAAATATAATAGACGTGCAGAACTGGAGCACTTACATTGCAAGCCAAATACATCATCTATTCCCCCTTGAAAGCCACGGAATCATTCATAGTATATGTAACTCACTTCTGACTTGTTTGTGTAGATAAGATCGTCCCAACCTATTCATGGGCTGTGGGGATAACCTTGCCTTGACTCTCTTTACCCCTCTTTCACGAGTTCTGTACCCCTATCTTATAACGTTTAACTCTAAAATGCAAGGTATAAACGCTAGTGAGCTTCAAAACACAAATATTACTGAAGCAGCTTAATCATAGTGTGATTCTGTACACGCGATATATCCATGTTAGTTTAGTTAATGTTAGATTGCGGTTTTCACTAGATATCTAAAGAAGAGAAGACCTGTTTAAGCACCAAAATTAACTGTAGCTAATTATGAAAATCTGCTTGGGGTGATTACGTCAAAGATTGATGACGTTGGTGGTTCGGGAAGGTGAGCGAGGTCGAGGCGGAAATTGGAAATTGTGTGTGTTGCCCCACACCATTGGTTGCCCATTACTCGACCCATTGACGGGATATAACTAGGTTATATCCCCTCCTCCTATACGTGATAGCTTTTCCACAACCAGATACAGACTTCAAAGGTAAGTTGGGTTTGCTAAAGGCATCTGTTGACGTCCACCTACATCCTCTCCGCGAGTGCATTTGGTTTCGTGATTATGCGGTTGCCACCCGGGGAAATCCGAAAGAAGGGAGAGAGAACGCAGTAACAACATTTTCTGTTGCTGCCCAACTTCGGTCAAGAGAACCGACAGTCTAATTTGCATAACATTTGCTAGTTTACATAGCTCCTTCGGTTTTGATTTGATCAACATTCGTAACTAAGTTACAGTGGGGACGTGCAAAACTGGTCCTGCGCTCTCTTTCAGGTGCACCAATTTGGAAGGCTTTTTATTCCCTTCTCAGTATGAAAACAGTTTCAATGATTTAGAGAGTCGAAAGAAACATAGAATATCATTATTCTATGTTTCTATTAACTTAATGTTCTATAAACCTTCAGAAACAATGTTTATTGCCTCTGTCAGTCACACTGCAGAGTAAAATAATACTTCGTAGCTTAATGGAAGCATTGCCCTACAATAAATTGCAACATTAAAAAAAAGGGAGGGGAGAGAGAGAGACGCAATTATACTTGAGCCGGCCCTAACACAAATATAGTTATCTTTAACGTTATCAGGGGCGTAGCTCAAAAGGATACTAAGGGAGACAGATGGAGACATCCGTTAAAATTCCAAAATGTGTTAATTTATTGTGAAGGCAAAGGGTAAAAGTACGGAAGAACGGAAGGGTCTCCCCAACCGAGGCAGAGCACTGCAACAGCCCTTTTTATTCCTACTGAGACCACTGGGAAGGAGGGATGAGACGAGATACCCGAAAGGCAACTAGATCCGGATAACTACGGGCGAAAGCCTGGACGGAATCCCTAATGTTTCCAGACGAACTCATCCATCCCCGTCCGGGCCCACCCACAAGCCAAATCGTGGCACGTGTCCCGGTCAGGGCCCACTCGGAGGCGAGACCTAACTGAGCAGCACTGCAAGACGCCAGCGAAGAAATCTCCACAGGGCGCACAGTCACCGCCCAGATGCAATGCGCCAGACAACGTCGCCTGTCCCTACAATCCTGAAACAGATGACAAGGAAGATAATGTCATAGGAAACAAGGGACAGGAGAGTCATGGTAAAAAAGATGAACCACCCCAGCATTCGCTGCTGACCCGGCGAAACCAAGAAAAACTCCTGGGCCAGAGTGTGCGGTCGCGGGATCGAATCCGGGACCTTCTGAATGTGAGTCGTACAGGTTACCGCGGTACCACCTCGCTCAGTTAGGTATTGTGAAGGCAATCCACAATACATTGTGTGCCGTCCTCCATGGTGTACTATGTAAGCCTCTAGTTCCCGAGGTTGCGGGTTCAAACCCAGCGGAGGAGGATGAATTTTTTTTCAGGCGTTAAAATTCTTAGTATAACTTCCTTCGAAAGGAAAGTAAAGCCACTGGTCCTATGTTAGATTTGCGACATGTAAAAGAACCTCAAGCCGGATAAAGAGGTCCCTGAGCAAAATTTCCGGTCTTTCTCGCCCAATATACAATGGGACGCTAAGAACTATAGCAGTTAAAGGTCGTCTATAAATAAAACTCAATTTAATTTTCTTACATTGTGTTAAAAGTCAACCACACTTTTGCTAATGCACACTGAAAGCCATGTTTGACATTTTCCAGACCGAAACTTAACATGCATGCATCACACACCAATTTCTAAGCTCTCACCAAAAACAACGATACAGCGATCTGTGCTGGGCACGCTGAGAGCCAAATGCGGCAAACTCAGACAAAACTGTAGAGCGCCAAGAACCAGCTGGACCTCAGTTTTATTATCAAGCCACACAATGAAGTGGGTATTAGCGAAATTGTACGAACAATGACGAAATTGCATTACTTTACCAAACTGTCACTGACAAACCACTTATAAATACATAAATTCTGAATATCTGTTTTTCTATTTCATAAGTTATTACTGACTCATGTAAACATCGAAAAATAAGTCGTTACCATAATGCCAAGAAACAAACGACACTACTTATGTAAGATTCCTATGACATAATTTCGTAAAGTTAAATCCTTTCTAATTATTGTTTCACATTTGTAACCTACAAGTGTGAATAAATCATTAAATAGTTAGCTATAAGCATTGCCTCACTGAAACTGACAATAGGAGTGGGTAACAATGAAGCGATGGGGTGAGTTGTTTATCACTTAGAAGAGACAAAAATATGACGTCAGGGTAGCGTGCCTTTCTTTAGAAATGGAGGGAATATCTTCCCTAGAGCATATGTGTTTGTAATTATGATTGGCTGATAAAATAGACGCTAATGTTGGCGAGATTTGGTAACCAATAGCAGCTCTATTATAATGTTTAGGCATATCGGGGTGAGGGAGTATAAATTCTTGAGCCAAAAGCAAGTATCGCGCAGTTCTACAGAATCATTCACGAGGTACACATCATGCAGTTCTCAGCAATCTCTCGCGTGGTACACATTACGCAGAATCTCTCGCGTCGTAAAGTTAGTTACAAAATGTGAAGTAGGTACGCGACAACTATTAAGACAGTAATTGCATTCGGAAATATAACCGTTTCAGTCAGGCGTGTATCAAGATTAAAGATGTGAAATTAATTAAGTGTGACGGCAATAAAAGTGTAAAATCAAATTCTTTTATCAGTGTTATCTTTTAGTAACAACTCCTTTCCGTTTACACGCCCTGCTTAGAGATATTTGCTCGACTGAGTAATAATAACTAGCCGGAGGACAAAGAACCCAAAATTCAAAATAGTAAAACAATAACAGGCGCTCAGCAAATAAGATAACACGAACAGATTACTGCGACAATATGAAAGATATTTACATGACAAATAAAATGTTTATCTTGAATTTTCTGGGAACAGCCTAGGAATTCCTCTTCATTCGAAGAGTTTTGTGTAACCTTGTAAAACTGGTAAATGTTAAGCGATAGACGAAAACTTACTAAACAAACAATGCAGATCTCTGTAAAACTCACAATTTACTAGTAATATGTTTTTGTAGCATACGCCATTTCTGAGATATCCCTTATTAAAGGTGCGAATTGTTCAATATTTGTCATTCGTTTAAAGGCCCATCGATGTTGAGTTGTTTCGCGATTTCAAGGGAAGACTGTGGAATTTTAAGGCCAGCGTATAGCGTCAAGTTCTTAAACATTTTATATATAACAAATGTATAATTCATCTATTTTTGCAACGGTTCTAATTGGATTAAAATACGTAGACAGAAAATGAGCTTTAGTAAGAATAGTGAGAAAGAGATTGCCTCTATTCTACAGGACTGGGTGCACTAAACTAAGCAAGTTCATAATAAATAAACTTTTCGTTTTATTATTAAGCCGAGTGGCACATGTGCTACTAGTTTTCCACAACAATTTAATTTTGGTTTCAAACTCATGTATCTTTTCATAAGGTGAAAAGCATTTCATCATGAAAAGCATTCTTAACCTTAATCAAACTGTCGGAAAACTACTATTGATAATAAGCACATACCTTAACATAATAGATGTTGGAAATAGTGTCCTCCATTCACAAATTTCTGGCATCTTCTCAGAAAATTTGCATTCACTCTCGAGCGTTCAATGTCCGTAACCGAGTGAATTTCTCGCCTGTTATTTTTCTTTTAGTTATTACAATGTATGGGGGTTTGCTGTATGCAGTTTATTTTTCAAGTCCCTCATAGATAAAAGTCACATACAGCTAAAACTGGGGAGCGCGAAAGCCAGAATCCGTAACTAATTGCCGCATCTTCAAAAACTTTCTGAATTAAATTTACCGACTCATCAGCAGTATGCGCCTTAGCAGAGTCGTGTTGGAAAACTCCTGACTGACATTCAACTCAGGCAGCTGTTTGACTATTACATTCCTGTATCTCTCTGCATTTATGTTTGCTCAAAAAATATAGGTGCTATTATTCTGCATGCACTTACTACACACTTGCAATTTTCGCGTCATGCAAGGGAATCTCATGTGTAAAATCGGGTTTCTCTGTACTCCAATATCTGTTATTTTGTGACGAAATATAAATGGAACCATGCTCGTCAATCACTCTATCACTGACATTACGCAAAATCCAATTACAGAAATTTACCCGATGATCACATGAAAAATAAGGAGTAGCAACAAACCCCATACATTGTAGGAACTAAAAGAAAACATCTTGCGAGAAATTCATTCAATTTCGGATATTGAACTCTCGAATGCGTGTGAAACTTTCCTGAGAAGATGTCAGAAACATATGGATAAAGAAGGACAACATTACAACATTTAATATGATAAAATATATTCTTATAGTTGTAATTATGAGAACGCGAGGCGGTTGCGGGGATATTAGAACTGTTTCGGTGAGAGTCCGAGCTGCGGCGGCCTCGCTTGAGCAGCCGTGCGGTGGCCACAGTATAAAGGAAAAGCACTAAAGCACTGTGTATATACCCTAAGACCAAAAAAGAAAGAAAGAAAAAAAGAAAAAAGCATACTCTCAAAGTATATATTTGTCGAAGTCCAAATTTTCCGCGGCCGGATCACATTGGTGTCTCAGAACGTGTGCCTTTAGTTTCGTTCTGTTGTCACCTTTCATGCTGAGTCTTAGCTGCTGAACACGTGTTGACAGCCGAGCGGTTATGAGAAAGTATATAGTAATGAAGCCTGCCGAGGTTCGTATTCCGAGCATTTTTTTTGTAAAGTATTGTACAACACAATGCTTATTACGCATATTGTAATATAATTCTCAATTGTTAAGGTTTTGATTTCAAGGCATTTATGCTCACACATAAAAACTGAAGCAGTCTCCTTTTCGTTTTCAAACTAAATAAATAAGTAAATATATTCCTAAATGAAAAAGCAAATAAAAATAGAAATTAAGTTAATGTCGGGTGTGCAAACCCTCTGCTTCCATTATTGCCATCATTCTAGGGCGTGGACGATAGATATTTAATGAATAGTAAAATTTTCACGGTAGGATACTTCCTCCCAAGCATTTTGTATTTGATTGCACAAAACCTCTTTTGTCTTACTTTGTCTTGCTTTCTGCCTCTTTTAAAAGTACAATCCCCTGCCGAGGAGTGCACAAAGTTTTCAAGCCGAACCAGGTCGACGACGATCAATCCCATTCCTGGATAACCGGACCCACCTTGTACCTGTAGATACAAGGACTTGAAGTGCTCTTGCAGCCTGAGACACAGCAACGTATCCAGCAACATTCACTAGCGTAAGGAGTGATCTCCCTGTAGCTCAGCTATAACAAAAGTCAGTAAATTAAATTGAGTTTTATTTATGGTCGCTCTTTAACTACTATGATCCTTAGCGTCCCATTCTATATTGGGCGTGAAAGACCGGAGGCCTCTTTATCAGGCTTGAGGTTCTTTTACGTGCCGTAAATATATGACACGGGACCACCGGCTTTACTTCCCTTTCGAAAGAAGCCATGCTAAGAAAATGCATCCCCCCTCCACCGAATTTGAACACGCGACCTCGGGAACTAGAGGCTAGCATGGTAACCATATACCACGGAGGACGACCGAATGAGACAGAGAGTTTGCACATCAAATATTAAGTCAATAAAATTAAACATTTAGTTTAGTTTTCACTTTATAATCCCAATTAATGTGGCATTTATTTTGAAAACGAAAAGGGCAATTTGTTTATGTTCTCATGCACGAAAGTCTTAAAATTAGTAATATCTTATGCAGGAGAAATATACGGCATTGCCATATATTTAACAAATTAAAATTTTAATAATAAAAAAGATATATACCAAGGATTCGAGCCCAGGTTGTTCCAGTTACAACACAACGCGTTTCACTGCTCGGCTACTATCAATATAATCAAACCGAAAGACATCTTCTTACTTATCATATTGCTTTGAAATGAACGCAGGGTAGTATAAAGTCGTGTGTTGTGAACGCAGCGTCAGCAAATGCTTCCGATGTTTTCCGAATCGAACTCCTCTCTGGTCATTGTTCATTTATTTTGTCTTAGACTGTACATATGCGCATTGTTTTTACTTTCGCTACTACATATAGTAATTAGGGAAGTAATGCATCCCACCCAAAAAGTTTTCTATACCGAGATTTCACCAGAAATACGTGTTTTGAGGTGCCAGGAATCCAAATAAAGCATTTTTGTGTGCTGTGTGTGTGTGTGTGTGTGTGTGTGTGTGTGTGTGTGTGTGTGTGTGTGTGTGTGTGTGGGTGTGTCTGTCTGTGGACAGCACTACTCAAAAACGAAATGTCGGATAAATACCAAACTTGTTATTAGAGTTTAGTATCTTCCAAGGATGCGACACGAGGATTTTCAAGAAAATCCCCCCACCCCAGACTGCCCTTTACATGGAACGTTTATCGCACATTTTGATTTTATCAAAAGCAGCCAACGATTTTATTAAAATATCATATGTTTAAGATATTTTATGACAAATAAAATTTATACCTTCAGTTTTCATTTTGAATGACTTTCGCATAACTGATAAACATAAGAGATAGGCAAAATTTTACTACACAAAAAATCTAGATTTCATTAAAACACACAATTTATGTCATATACTATTTTTCTTTTTTGTGGTCGAGTGAACCATTTCCGAGATATTCCTTGTTCTTTGCTTGGATATTCCAATAGTTATAATTTTTCTCAAATGCGGTTTCGTTATTCGTTTCTTTTTATGTCCTGGACATCAAACAGAATGGAATCTCCACATAACAACCAGCTCTTATAAGATTTGACTGTCGCTTAAAGCCTGCCATATTACGCTTGCACCTACAAGAAAATTAGTAATAAGATAGTTTCTGCAAATGTTTATCTCGATTAATATAAAGTAGATGGAGAATAAGCGTTTGTAAAAATAATTTGTACAAGAGTAGAGTAAATTATGTGAGTGCAACATATCAGATCTTTTTATATAAGCCATTTCCGGGATATTCGATGCTATTTCTAGAAGCGCTAAGTTTATTTTTCGTAATTCCATCTTAAACTTATGGAATTTTAAAGCCAGCCTATAATGATCTGCTTTTTAAGGATTTGACTATCGCTTCAGCCCACTCTATCTCCTTGTACCTATAACGAAATGTGTGAAGAAATCGCTTCCACAAGTGCATATCTCGATTAAGATAAAATAGTTAAAAAACGTATTTGTAAGAATAATTTGTAAAATAGATGTAAAAATAAACGAAAGGGCTTAAGATTCATGAGAATGAAACACATCAGTGTGTTTTTGGTCCTATCAAATACAATGCATATATATGCAGCATGTTTTCATCTTAAAGTCTTAAAAATGTTACGTATTAGCATCGATTTCATATTGTTTACGAGTTTACCAAAACGTTATGTAATTTTGAAGTTAAAAGTGTAGTTATTTTGTGTTATTGAAATTAGTTAATGCAATACTTTGCGGTTATGAATAAATTCGAGTTAATGTTGCAATAATACGACTATGTAAGATTAAAATTTAATAAAAGGAATGAATGCTATCAGCTTTCTATTGAATGGTGAAATTATTGTTTAAGAACCTAAAAGTAGCCAATCGGTGAAGGTTAAACCCGTGTTTATAAAAGCCCTTGTGATGAATGAGACATTGTTTATCAGTCGACCTGTGCCGTGATATTCCCCAGTGGTATCGCCCCTATTTTGTTTGCTTCACGCTTTCAAATATCATATTCACATAGAAAATGTAATGGTTTTACATGATGCCGCCGCCGGTTCACTGCAAAGCTACCAGACATCTTGAAATCCAATTCCCACTTCAAATGTGAGCTGCACATATATTGACGCAGAGCTGGCATGTGAAAACAAACATGGAAAAGAGTGGGAATGTTCCTTCTTCCCCCTCTATCTCCACCCCACATACACACCATGTTTTCAGAGCTCAAAGGCGCGTGATAATTCCAATCTGACGCCATATTTCTTTGATACTCGGGTGATTGAACAATCGCATGTTGAATCGTGTAGCACGCCATGCATGATTCACCGACTTTTTTGCTCTCTCTTTCCTTCCTTCTAAAAAATCAACTGCCCTCTTGCTTGACTGACTGTTTCTATAGAATGCTCTACACCTCATCTGTCCCGAAATAGAACACTTCATCAGAATATGACAAACAAATTGAAGGCACCGCACGAGTTTTAACAATAGCACACGCACTGGATATTTCGTTCCATTCCATCAAGTGCTAATGCAGTTATCCAGAAAAGAAAAGGATATACAAGTTTCTTCACAAAGGAGTTAAAGATTTAGTCGGTTGATAGCGAATAGCACCAAAGGTGGCCCCTTCTTAAGGTAATAGTTATTTATAGGGTTTGCTTGGCTCAGACAGGGATCATGGCGAGCGATCATAATTGTAAATGAAGAAAGCATAAGAATGTGTCCCTAGTGTAGACAGGAAGAAACTTGGATTCATATTCTGGCGCATTGTACTAAGACAAAACAGTTGAGGAGAAAGTATCTGCCATATTCCTTTGTTAACTCTAAGAAGAGGGTATAGGCTTGTTGGACCTTGTTGGTTGGGTGAGGGGAGGGGAAAGCGATTGGTATATTTTTACAAAACACTTTACAGCTCAGATCGGAGTACAAGGAAGAGGGGCAATTATTGTGTTTGTTTTGTAAACAATAGCGTGTGCTGGTGAACAAGTTATCTTTCTTCTTCTCCTTCTGTTTTGTTTGTGTGATTTTTGTAGTGAGATTCTCTGTTTTTTTTTTCTTTCTTTCCAATTCTTATAAAATATCATTAACTTTAGAGCACAGTGTGGTGAATACAGACTATAGTGTACTATATAAGCAGCTACGGTCTATCTGACCCGTGCGATGTATGCGTTTCAACGTGTAAAATAAATAAATAAACCACTCTACTCTACTCCAGTTATTTACACCGAGCAAGGTGGCGCTGCGGTAAGTGTGCAATTCCATTCGGCAGGTCCTGGGTTCGATTTCCAGCGATCGCCCCCTCTGGCCCATGGATTTTTTCTGGTTTCCCCGGATCGGCAGGCGAACGCTGGGGTGATTTATCTTCTACCACGACTTTCCTGTACCCATTATCTTCCTCGTCTTCTGTTCAGAGTTGTAAGAGCAGGCGACGGTGTTCGGCCGGCTGCGGCTGGACGGTGGCTGTGCACTCTGTACAGGTTACTTCCTGACGTACTTCTAGAGGCAGCTCAGTTAGGACTAGCCTCGTGGTGTTCTCGGACAGACGCTCCTTCGCGTTCATTCTGGAAACATTGGGGACCCCGATCTGGTCACCCTTCGGATCCCTCCCCTCATCCCTCCCTCCCAGGGATCACGGTAAAAGCAGAAGGAGCCGGATGGCTGCGTGTTTCGGGCGCCCTTTCGTTCGTCAGTACCTTTACCTTTTAATAGCTATTTCTGATGCAAGTGTTAAAAGGGGAGTTTTGTTTTGCGAGTGGGAATGTTTGCCGAACGAAACTGGCAATTCTACGAGTAAATAAAATCACTTTTAACATGTGTTGTCATCACAATATTTTAGGCAGATCCGAATATTAAATTATAAAGTATTCAGCAGAAATTTGAGTATAAATAGCTGTTTACATTTGGACCTTGGCAAAGGTGAGCTCCAGTACGTTTCTCGTTTGCCATTCGTTGCTATTTAACCTCATAGCACCAGTGTTGACAACATTATAACTTATACAATTATATATTGTATAAAAGGCTGTAGCAAAACTAAATTGACAGAACAAGTGTAACAATAATTTTATTAATAAACATATATTTTATTCAACATTATTAGTATTATTCCTTTGATGTAATTGTGATGTTGATTGTGCAATTGTTACAATTTGTAATATTAATTCTTTTGCAGATGAAGTAGCATTGGTATTAATAACATCACTGATTACATTGTTTGGATTAGAAACGGTTGAATTCACTAGTAGAATCTATTTCAGAGTTATTCAAATAATCCACCATTACAATAAATACAAGTCCTCCGCTTAATAGACATATAATTACACTCAAAGTATCAACTATGGTAACAATGGAGTTATAAAAATGTTATTCCACTCAGTGTTATAATCTTCAGTTTCTAAGCAGCACGAATGGTTCTTGTTAAAAGCTCTGCTTTTTTGACAACTCTCTAAGAAAGTATTTATTTTACGGTGAGAAACACCGAGCGAGATGGCTCTGCTGTAGCGTGTGAGGATCACACTCGGCAAGCCCCGGGTTCGATTCCCGTTGACTTGGGTTTTTCGTGGTTTTCCCTGGTCGGTAGGCGAATGCTGGGTGCTTTCTCATCTACCGCCATTTCCTTTCCAGCATATCTCTTTCATTCCATTTTTCCTTCTTATATTTCAAGTGTATTTCTAGGTATCGTGGCGTATCGCGGTGCCGGACAGATGGCGCGGATGCTTGCTCAAAGGAAAGGGTACTCCGCGAGGGCACTAGAGAGCACCCTCTCTAGGCAGCTCCAGTAGTGGGACGGGTCTTCGAGACTGGAAATGTTAGGAACTTTCGCGCGTCTCTGTGGCCTGTGGCGTCCCGTGTTCCTTTATTTCATCTCTTCCCCCTGAGGGTGGTAGCTACAATAGATCTATGTAGGTCGCATTGCGCGAGGTGTTCCTTTCCGTTGTATAACCTATATCTATATTTATATCTATGGTGAAAATTATCAGCATTTAGGCTGTCATAACATAAGAGCCTGAGGAGAAAACGTTCTTTTCCATATCAGATCAGCTACTAGACACTACTGCGGATGTTTCTGTATCTTGCGCCTGAGGAGGCTATTTGATTAGATTAAGTTCCTTAAATATTTACTAATATCTGCTTATGTAGGATATAAAGTATATAAGAGTACTGACATGGGTAATAAGGGATCGGTTAATGTTGGTTAAGATATTTGAGGATTGATTGGTTTTGGGCGATTAGATTCTCTTCTGTCTTCTCAGGTTATGGTGCTTTTGGAAAAGAATGTTATTATAAATAAATACGGACGTTTTTGTGTTTTCTAAGTCTCATATATTTTTGCACCTTTTTTATTCCTATACACCGAGTTATAAATGTTAGAAAAAGCAATTTTCTCGTTTATCACGTTCTTATTACATATTATTAGAAATTAAAGTAATTATGGGAAATATGTATAAAGCAATTCTCTTCGAAACCTATTTGCTCCCTTTTGCAATTACATAATTTATTTTGACAGAGTTTTGTAGCCTTAATCTCTTTAAAATGTGTCTCTCTTTTATCTGCAGCTAAATGGTGCTTCTATGAGTTCAAGTCTCTTTGACTTTTATGTCCACTTCTCTCGCTCGGCCTCTCACAGATTTAGCTTTCGGTTTCTAAAAGAGCGTGAGTTTGTGGGTGCATGCTTTTTATATTATTACCTTCCCTCTCGACGTTTTTCAGCCTTTGTTGTTCGAATCTTTCCGTACTCCCTTTTTTTCTGTCCAATGCTCAGACTACATTTTAGCTTACCTTATATCCGAAAAAGGTTATACCTTCGAACACGCGGCACAAAAACAAGCGGCTGTGGAGCCGCTGATGAAGTGGCAAACCATCAGCAGAAAACATTAATCGAATAATATTGCAAAGAAATTTGTCATAATTGTTCCCGTTGGTCGAAAATATTGCGTTCCTCGCTGGCTTCGTAATAGTGCATGTTATTTAAAGAGTTTTGACATGCTGTTGAGTTTTTGTGAGTGAAAAAAGCTACGGAATAGAAATTGAGCATAAGAGTACGGGAGCTTAGGAACATCGTTTAGGAAAACTAGCGTACAAAATTAGGAAATATTTTGAAAAATTATAATTTTTTTTAGAATACGCATCTCTCACTTATATTGTTTATAGCAGCAGAGTGGTATGTTGCACTAGCATTTATGTGAAAAGTAACTGAATGGCAAACATAATATACTCCCACCTCGTTTCATAAAAGCCAAAACCTTGGAACCATGGTAGTTGCAGGAAATACTTATGCAGACAATTTGAATCATTTAATAATAAAATATCGCTGATACAGCATAATTGTCTGGAAAATAAGTGCGACGTAAGCTGTAAGTTCGGCGTAGGATGTGTTTACACCTCGCGCACGCGACCGATTTGATCTATTATGGCTACACTCCTGGACGACAGGGATGAGATGAAGGAGCCATTGGAGGTTCCAGGTCCGCAGGCAGACAGTTCCACAGAGACGCGCAGAAGTCCCTAATATTTCCAATTTGAACACCCGCACACCAGTGGCGAGGAATCCCAAGAGGGCGACGCAGCTACCCTAATGGGCGGGACAGCTCACTTTGGCGTTCACGGAGAGAAATCTCTCAAATTCGCAAGCATCCATGTCCTCTGCCCGGCACCGCCAGCACCGCAGGACCTGAAAGCACACCTGAAACGTGAAATGGAGATGAAATGAGAGGAAATGAGGAAAAGGAGAAGTCGTGGTAGAATACATCACCCCAGAATTCGCCTAGGCGACCAGGGAAAAACCACGAAAAACACCATAGTCAGAGTATACGGTCACCGGGAATCGAAACAGGACCTCCCGAATGCGCGCCATAGAGTTACCGTCTCAGCCTAATCCGCCGGTAACCTGCAAGTAAGTGATGCTTCATGATTCAACCCATAATTGAAGGTTTGCAAGAACATATTGAACTCATTTTCAAAACATTGGGCTTATTCTTTCCCTTTCTTATAAACACTACATATTCAATAAGTGCTTATCCATGAAAGCATTAATATTTTTCAATTTACAATAAACAACAAAATATGTTTGTGTGTAAATATGTAGGTTAATCTCAAAAACCACTGAGCCGATCCTGATAATTCTTTTACCATTAAAAAGCCCTATTCTTTCTGATGGATATACGGCTATAAAGTACCTTATTTCAATTCATAAACTACTAAAAGACTAAGAACAATTTACAAAGTCTATGTACTAGAATACGAACACATTGGTGTTATAAAAGGACATACTTGCGAAGAAGGCTTTGACTTTTTGTTGAGATTGCCATGAAGAAGAAAACAGTTGTTACTCCACAGAAAATTCATGTAAAATAATACAAACACCGTCATATTTCATCCACTGTATATCTAAATATGTATTGTAGATGGTCAGATTTAGCAAAGCAAAGGAGAATCGAATCTGCATATAACGCTACTATACGCATGTGATACCCACGCCAAAATATTTTATTAAGCCACATTTAAGTAAGTTTTTTATTTTCTTTGTACTTATGTTATAACAGCTAGGGGTTTGTATCAAATTATAATTATAAGGGTTAAAGGGGAAGATTCACCATAAAAATCCTCTAGATCATTCTGTTCATAAAAAACGAAGGGAGGTAAATGGAATTAATTAATTCGTCGTTTCTGTTTAAAAAGCGTGCAACGTGGGGTAAGCCAACTAGTATATTATACAGAATGTTTCAAAACTAGAAGGCATCATTTCAGGTATGCGTTCCCCAGAGAATTAAAAAAGTCCATTGCAACATGTGTCCGGAAATGTTGGGTCTTTGAGTTATGGCCTTGAAAACCTCTACCTATTCATCGATCAGGAAACCTTCGATACAAGTACCGGCAAGGAGTATGGCTGAAATGTGCAGTAGCGCCATCATACAAGAAGTGAGTTCGTTGACGAATGCTCAGTAGAGTGTCTTCATACACATGAGGTATGGTGTTTTCCAGGTAGTTTGTGAACACCTGCCTCGTAAGTCTGTTTATAAGTACACGGCGTCCAACAAACCGATCACCAATATACCTGCCCACATGCTGAGAGTGGACCGCACTTGGTGATGAGATGGAACAATTGCATGTGGGTTTTAATATACCCATATATGCTTATTGTGGAAATTTGTAATGCCATCTCGTGTGAACGTGCTTCATCTGTAAATAGTACTAAGGCAGGAAAGTTCGGATTTGTAGCACACTACTGCACGAACCACTGGCAGAACATCAGTCGGGCAGGGTAATCTCCTGGTGACAGGGTCTGTACAAGTTGCAAATGATAAGGATACAGCTGTTGCTCTCCAGACATTCACTTGCAACGCTAACCTTCGTGTACTGATAGATGGAGTCGTGTGCACAGAATCCAGAATCTCCTCCTCTACATCTGGAGTTGTAGATCTTGGTCGTTTCCAAATGAGGAGATTAAAATTCCCATGAGTGCACAGATGACGATGGCAACGTTTAAATGTCTTCTGATCTGGAATCTTCACTGTGGGTAACTCTCTTGTGATGCAGTAATTTGTATCACAAATTACTTAAATGTAAATAATGATTGTAATATGAATATGCATTTTTATGTGACATTGATTTGAGATGTTTCTTGACTGTAATTATTGTTGAGAAGTAAGTTTTTAATGCCTTACTGAAACTGTCAATAATAGCGCGCAATAATGCAGCGAGGGGGGTGAGCTGTTTATCATTATTGGAAACGAGGAAGTTACGTAATGTTGGCGCGTTTTTCCGTTGAGAACCTTCTGGAATATTTTCTCCCTAAAGCATATGTATTCATAATTTTCATTGGATATTAAAATAGACGCTAATCTTGGCGCGTTTATTAGACAATAGTAACTTAGTTATAATCTTTAGGCATATCGGGGAGTGGGTGTATAAAAAGCCAAGTCAGAGGTAGATCGTGCTCAGTTCATCGAAAATCTCAATACATTACACGTCGCCTTCAGTTGCTCAGTTCATCAAAATTCTTTGTGCACTACACGTCGTCTTCAGTTCGTCAGTTCGTCAAAATATTTGTATGAGATACGTCGACTATAGATTCACAAGTTACGAAAATCTAAAGTATTATAAAGTTAATTATACACAAAGTTGAAGTACGCGAATTAAGAGTGATTAGTAATGAAGTTATTATAACAGTTTCAGTTTGGCGAGTATCTAGATCAATGTGTAAAAGTGATAGTGAACGTGTTCGACAATAAAAATTATAAAACAAATTTCTTCATCAGTGTTCTTTTTGGATAAAAGATTCCTTTCCGTTTACACAACCCTGATCAAGAGACATGTTCGACCGAGAGATAATAGCTAGCCGGAGGACAGTAAACAAAATTTAAATCAAATAACAGTCGCATTCTTTCGAACACTAACACTGATGCAAAGTGCTAACACAAGATGGAGCTACAAACCGAATAAATGAATGACGTCACAAGATGGCTTCAACACTGATGTAAACAAACATTTGTAAGTAATACCGTTACAAATTGGCTCCCATACGTGGGGCAGTTAAAATTATGTAACCAAACAAAACAAAAGCAGCACAATATAAGATCTTCAAGTTCTAATAATTTACGTAAAAACATATTACGTAAGCACTATACTACTTCAAATTGGCGCCCAACGTGGGGCTACAATAATGTTAAATAAAATACAACATTAATACCGCATCAAATTGGCACCCAGAACGTGGGGCAGAGTAACCAGGAAAGGAACACGATGACCAGGAAAGGATCAGAATAACCAGGAAGGGGCAGAATTAACCAGGAAGAAGTGAGATGACCAGGAAGGGGCGAATGGAGAAGTGAACTGAACTACAAGACGCAGATTCCAGAAACAACAAAAGGAACGACAAACTACGCGGATGATTGGACATTGTAATTCCGAGATTACAAGGCAACAGGTGAATTCAACTACAAAAACATCGAGAAGACGCAGATTCCAGAAACAACTATAGGAACGACAGACTACGCGGATGAGTGGACACAAAAACATCGAGACGACGTAGATTCATCATAACACAACGCAGAAGCGACATACAAATCTAGGAGAGAGGGGCAGGAAGCTGGACATCAATGTAACAGACACAGACAGCATCACAAAGGTCAGAGTATCGTAATTTTTTTTTAGAAAACAAAATTGTAACCTTCAAATGTACTTAAGGAGTGGTAGGATAAAGAAAATAATGGCTACTAATAATATTGAAGAAATAATAATGGAGGGAGATAATGTAACAGTTAGCTATAATTCAATACAGGTTACAAGATAATAGCCCAAACAATGTAGGATTTGAGGGTGAAAATGTTAGTTCAGAAAGTGAGAATAGAATAGCAGGAAATGTTAATTTTGATGCTAGTATGATGATGGAAATGCTGAAAGATATTGTTAAGAGTATGAGGTAAGATATTGTTAAGAGTATGAGGGAAGATATTGGTAAGACTAATGAGAAATTAGAAGACCTAAGTCAAAATAATAGAGAATTAAGGGAAGATATGCAAAAGAATAATGAGAAATTAGAAAAATTAACTCAGAGTAATGAGAAATTAAGGGAAGATATGCAAAAGAATAATAGGGAATTAAGAGAAGATATTGATAGAAGCTTAAAACAAAACAGGGAAGAGATTGAAAAGAAATTCATGAAGCTAGATAGTAGTATACCAAAAATGAGTGATGAAAAGGAAGTAATAGCAAGTGAGATAGGAGAAGTTTCAAAGAAAATGTTAGACATAAGCAGGGAAATAGCTAACAAAGAAAGTGAGGTTAATACTAAAAGTGAACATGTTTATGTAGAATGTACAGAGTCAGGTAGTAGAATGAGTAATATTTCAAGTGAGCTAAGAGAGATGAAAGAGGTTATGAATGTAGATGTGAATCAGGCGAAAGTTAATTTCAGAGGGGAGATATCAGAAATACAGAAGGAGTCAGTAATGCAAAGAAATAAATTGTACGAAGAAGTTAAAGTTTTGCCTGTAAATAATCAAAAGCTAACTTCTGAAATTAACAAGTACCAAGCTTTTCAAATTGAAAACTCCAATCCAGTACAGTTTAGTACAGATTTGTCAGAGTACTTTCAGATTAAAGAGATAGTAGAAGAATTGAAAATGACAGTTGTTAAAAGATGTGTAGTTCAGAAAACTTTAGATTGTTTTCAAATGGTATCATGGGATGAAATTTCATATGAATACAAGAGGTTCTTCATGAACAAATTTTTGAAGGTTAGGATTGAAACGGCAACTCTAGGCCGAGCCCAAGAACTGTAATTACAGATAATTTATTAATTAACTTTTATTGACGTTAAATCGTACTATGTAAATATCTTTTTCTCATACTGCTTGTATATTTTAAGAAGGGTGATTTAACGTTATGTATCTATCTAGGTTACTAATATTAGTAGAGTTATAAATGGTTTAATGTAAATAATTTAAGCGCTATGTTAAAATACTGTCCACGAGGGAATGTTTTAGCTACAGGAATAGTGCTTTCGAAGGCAGAAAACCTAGTTTTATTACCTCTCTTCGGTCGCAGTGCTATTATTCCTACAGCGAGGGTGTAGAGCCTTTGTCCCATTATTTGATAATTCGCCGTGACCAAGTGAGTGAGACAGACAACCTAACGGTAAATGTAGGAAAAGCCGCGATTTATATTAAAATTGGACCAATGAGATCCCTGGAAGTTTATTCGAAATAGTTAGACGCGTCGAGTCGCGCTAAAAATGGACCAATAGGAAAGGAAGCAGCCTCAGAAGCCTGAGACTATAAATGGTTCTGTTTAGGGAAAATTCGGGACAGTTTTTGTCATGTGTGGTCAGGGAGAGATGCTGCAGGATGTGTGAGATATCGCGCCAAAACAGGGAATCAAAATAGTTTTAGCAACACACCTAAGATCCGCTACTCTGAAAGCGACAATAAGAATAGTTATATTTCGTGCCATATCCACGCCATAGTTTAACAGCGGTGGACAGTATTTTACAGCGGCAATACCAGTTTTGTATACTACGAGTGTTAATTAAATAAAAAGAAACGGCAGTGTCATCTTTTCATAAACAAAGCAAGTCTATGTCTTCCTATATCACCACCCGAGATCTACGTTTTCCTTTACCGAGGATAAGTCCATGCTCCCATATAGTTTAAGAAAAATTACTGCAGCTAGCCGAGGATAAATTGAAGAGAACCAACCCACTGAGAACTTCTGGAAGCAACGGGAGAAGCATCTAGGTAAGCCTAACAGCAACGGATGAGGAGGTGATCGCCGCAGGATACAGCTACGAGTAATGTTTAGCCACACACAATTTGATCCAAGAGGGTAAATAGCAATGAGATGTAAAGTAAATGCTGGATAGTTAAAAATGACTTGCAGAGAGATGTATTGGAACGTAAGAGGGTTAATTATTTATATATGTCATTTGAAAAGAGAAATAAATTATAAAAAAAGAGAAATGTTTTTAAAAAAAAATTAAATTTTTTGTAACTATAACAGTATTTGAAAATTAAGAATGTAAAGATTGAAACTTAATATGATATTAAATTAAAAGTACGTAAATACAATTCCAAGAGTATTGTTAAAATAAAGTACAAAATAACAAAAATGGGTAAAAATAATTAAAAACAAATACTTATGTAGCAAACAGAAAATGTGAAACAGTGACTAGATTTAAGAGATGAAAATATATTTGTATAAAGGGTGAATATTTTGGTAAATATGTGTAATAATTACAAAATTCTTAAATGCACAAATTTTTGTTAACAACTTAAGAAAGTAAATAATTTTGAAACAGTCATTAAATAATTCAGGGTACAGTATTTGCTATAAAAAATGTTGTAATGTCAGATTAATGTCAAAACACATTAAACCAGAGCCAGTAAGTAGTGGCGAGATAAAAAAAAAACATATGTCGTGTGTTAAATGCGTGTGAAGTGTCAAGTGAAAGTGATAGCATGTGTTCCAAGATTTAGGAGACTAAAAACCCAATTATAAAATTTCCAAACAAGTTGTAAATGTTTATAATTATGTTTCTAGTGGGGCATATGATGCAGTAATTTGTATCACAAATTACTTAAATGTAAATAATGATTGTAATATGAATATGCATTTTTATGTGACATTGATTTGAGATGTTTCTTGACTGTAATTATTGTTGAGAAGTAAGTTTTTAATGCCTTACTGAAACTGTCAATAATAGCGCGCAATAATGCAGCGAGGGGGGTGAGCTGTTTATCATTATTGGAAACGAGGAAGTTACGTAATGTTGGCGCGTTTTTCCGTTGAGAACCTTCTGGAATATTTTCTCCCTAAAGCATATGTATTCATAATTTTCATTGGATATTAAAATAGACGCTAATGTTGGCGCGTTTATTAGACAATAGTAACTTAGTTATAATCTTTAGGCATATCGGGGAGTGGGTGTATAAAAAGCCAAGTCAGAGGTAGATCGTGCTCAGTTCATCGAAAATCTCAATACATTACACGTCGCCTTCAGTTGCTCAGTTCATCAAAATTCTTTGTGTACTACACGTCGTCTTCAGTTCGTCAGTTCGTCAAAATATTTGTATGAGATACGTCGACTATAGATTCACAAGTTACGAAAATCTAAAGTATTATAAAGTTAATTATACACAAAGTTGAAGTACGCGAATTAAGAGTGATTAGTAATGAAGTTATTATAACAGTTTCAGTTTGGCGAGTATCTAGATCAATGTGTAAAAGTGATAGTGAAGTGTTCGACAATAAAAATTATAAAACAAATTTCTTCATCAGTGTTCTTTTTGGATAAAAGATTCCTTTCCGTTTACACAACCCTGATCAAGAGACATGTTCGACCGAGGGATAATAGCTAGCCGGAGGACAGTAAACAAAATTTAAATCAAATAACAGTCGCATTCTTTCGGACACTAATACTGATGCAAAGTGCTAACACAAGATGGAGCTACAAACCGAATAAATGAATGACGTCACAAGATGGCTTCAACACTGATGTAAACAAACATTTGTAAGTAATACCGTTACAAATTGGCTCCCATACGTGGGGCAGTTAAAATTATGTAACCAAACAAAACAAAAGCAGCACAATATAAGATCTTCAAGTTCTAATAATTTACGTAAAAACATATTACGTAAGCACTATACTACTTCACTTGTTACAAACGACGAGCCAGCGCAGTATTGCCGTCCGCCTTACCGTACATGAAGTGTATTTCTGCCAGCTCCTGATTTGAGAACGTGTCGCTCAGTCGAACGCCAAACACAACACTCAATGTATCCTTCGCCTCGGAATGAACCGTCAAAGTGTCCTGTTAACACTATCACGGCAACAAACTGCGGGAAGAAAAACGTTCCGGTGAATATCACTGTTTTGAAGGCTATAATTCAGAAACCAAACATTTCCGTACACATGTTGTAATGCATTTTTTATTGTCGACATAGGGGGAATGCATATCTGAATTTATTCCCTCTATTTTTTAAACAACCTGTGTATAGACCAGTGGCAGTTGCTATATAAGAGCAAAAGAGCACACGAATACCCCAACTTTTGACACGTTGCGGGTTTATTAGTTATTTTTTCTTTGAATGCTATTAAACATAACGTATATGCGGCAATTGAAAATCTACACATTTAAATCTATCGCGCTCCTCCAAACTCGATAGGACATGGCAACACAGTCGTTAGCACATCTTGACTTATGCACGGTTTGAGGTTCTCCGCATGCGCAAGTGGTATAATGTAATTTGTCGTGCTTTCTTAGAAGCTTCCGGAAACGAACACCTGCAACCCTTGGATTAATGGAGCTATTTCTATAATGTTCATCCAGCGCAATGTGAGAAAACGAAGCGAACGTTGGATGTTGAGGCACACATTTAAGCGCACAGCCATAATTTCCCAAGAGGATTTCAAAACCTTCGTGAACTGTACCAATACCACCCCATTGTTCGGCGAATCCAGGATGCCCTCCATGTTTTACACGCTTCTGGCGTTAATGTGGAGTGTGTTTGGATACCTGATCACTTGGCTTGCCGGGGAATAACTTGCGGATTTGACAGCTAAGGCGCCAACTACAGAACCCAGTGTTACAATACCTCGGGAAACGTCGGAAGATTTTAGGCTTGTGCGGAGAGCGGTGCTGACGTGAGGAGTGGTTAGCTCTCCGAGGAAACAAACTTAGAGTAGTTAAGGACATTCCGATAAACTGGGAAACTTCCTCTCGCGGAGGTGATTTTGGCTCGGTTGCGTATTGATCACTGCAATTTTACGCAGATTCATCTTTTTAAGAGTGATCCTGCTCCTATTTGTCCGCTTTCTGGCGAGGATCTGCCGGTCCGTCACGTGTTGCTAGAGTGTATTGCTCTAGCACATCTTCGGGACTCTCTGCAACTGCCTGCCATTCTTCGGAGGTATTAGCGGATGACAAGAAAGCGGTTTGTGTCGAAAGTGAATTTCCAAATGCGGATTTAGTTATCTTAATAGCAGGTTTTTCATACTGAGCGGTTTAGTTTTATATATTTATATTTATGCATGACTTGTGCTATATTTCTATATCGATATTTATCTCTGGCTTTTGCTTTAATTTTATTTATTTATTTTTTTTATTCAGCTTTATCTCTGGCCTTTGCCATGAAATTTTTTACTGATCTTTATCTCTGGCCTTTGCCATGATGTGTTTTCAGAAGGGCGCTGGTGACCTGGAACTTGAGCGGCCTTAAACAAAACAAAACAAACATCTAATGGGCCAAACACGGTCGGCTGTGCACACGTGAAGAAGTGCACTAGCTTTTGCCACATTCTGCTTCCATACTGTCGCTATCATTTTACGTCAATTCCACTATGTAGTATTGTTATGTAGCATGTTAGGCAACACATGCTTAGTGGTATTTAATATGTACCAGAAAAGCATTGCAGTTTGCATAAAGATAAGTCTATCAAACTCCTTGAAGTAAGTAAAACACCATCAGTGTTTTAAACTATCTCTTACACCGCTTTCATTCCGGCTAAGATTTTGTTGTGCATAAGGTTGAATAATAAGGCATAATTAGGCATCCTGAATATCAGGTAGCCAAAAATGATGTCTTCTATATAAGAAAAAATCCCGGGAAAATGTTTTATGCAAGCAACTCAATCCAAACGAGACTGGGATTAGGAATTTGTGATTTGTAGGCAGACACACTACTCCCACTATCCTTGCTTTCATAGCTCTTCGGAACCTCTATCCCAGACGAGGCGGAAGGCCTTATCCTAAAGTATCAAAATATGCCAAACCGATCGAAAAAATAAAAGTAAACGGCCACTAGAGGAATGTATCATATTTCTGTGGTACTCAGCCTTGTTCGATTAAAGAGCAGTGGTTTTCCTTTTCTTAAACGTTAATATTTTTTTCTATTTTGGCCGAACATTCCGTATTACTCCAGATCTTACCATCTGTTACCTCCTGCGCATATTAGGGATTTGCAAATTACATTTATATGTTTAATTTCATATTTATTTATTGAAACGATGCCTGGTTTCCTTTCTCAAATCGCATAAAACTGAAATATGCACACGAATTTATCACATATTTTATGTTCAACAATGCAGGCTCACACGCACAGGTGTGACCAACATAGCTGATTTTGTTTTGACCTCATCACCCAAGCAGCATTGCGGTCTAGAGGTTTTCTTATATGCTCGAAGGGTTATGTGTAGCTAGGGTTATCAAATCACCCGAATTAGCCGGGTACCACCCGGTTTTTAATATCTTTTTTCAATCCGTGGTTAAAAATCCAGAAAATGTAATAAATATACTTTGAGATATGTTACTCAAAACTGAAAATTTTGGAATTACAACACTCTTTTACTGAGAGTGTGATATCCTCAAAGCCGAGTAGCTCATTAAACTGAAACAGCTAACGAGGATCGAACCTCGTTCGCTTTCAAAGAGATTGCATCAGACGCTGCATAGTGGAGATAAAGGAATTAGCATAATCTGTTCCTAATAATACGGGAACATTTGCGCCTATTCGAAACGCCTATGATAGCAAGTGAACAACAACCAAATCAAAGGTAATGAAAACAAGCAGAGATGGAACTTCGAATGATATCCCAGATGCAGCTGCATGTTCCTGTAATAAAGTTTCAAGAAGTACAATACGTTGTGTCGCGGAAGCTTCAGTAATGCTTAGAATGAATACGTTGCTTTTCATGTACATTTTCACACAGAAAATCTTACTAAACCCCCCCCCCTGCCATCGCAATTATGATTTGGCGACGATTATTACAACTGCCTAACGTATTTTCTCTCACCTAACCATTATGTTTCTTTATCTGATTGATCTGAATTCTAACTCAGCAAAATACGCGTCAACCAATTAACAAATGACCTGGGAGAGTATATGACTTAGTCAGATGTTTAAAGAGCGTGTAGCAATGTCATGGCTTTGAAATTCCGTGCTCTTTGCAAGACACGAGAAAAAACCAAATAACGACTTCCCATTTGAGAAACGTAAAAGTATTTGAACACTGAAACCAATGACAAAGAATATCTTGGAAATGGTTAACTCCACAAAAATATATGTGTGCTTTAACGAGATCTATACTTTTTGTGTTGTAAGATCGTGTCTATCTCTTACGGTTTACCAATGATCATTCAGAATAAGGACTTCAGGGTTATTCTCAGAAAATTCAAGATATACATTTGATTCGCCAAATTGAGTTATTTTATTTATGGACGCTCTTTAACTGCTGTGGTTCTTAGCGTCCCATTCTATATTGGGCGTGAAAGATCGGAAATTTTTCTCAGAAGCCTCTTTATCACGATTGAGGTTCTTTTACGTGCCGTAAATCTATGACACGGGACCACCGGCTTCACTTCCCTTCCAAAGGAAGTCATGCTAAGGAGATTTATGCCTGAAAAAAAATCCATCACCCTCCGCTGGCTATTTGATTTGTCATGAAAATATCTTACACATATCGTGTTTTAATCAGAATCCTTGGCGCCATTTAAAACAAGTTCATGTAAAGATTAGTTTGGGATGTGGAGATTTTACTGATAATCTTCGTGTTGCATCCTTGGAATATGCTGAACTTAAATGCCAAGTGTTGTATTTAATCTACTTCTTGTTTTTGAGGCACACATACACACGGGCTTTTTTTTCTAAAAATTATTTTATTTTATTTAGGGAGTCTCAAAACCTACATTTCGGGTGAAATCTCAACATCGAATATTTGGGTGGAATACATACTTCCCCTACTTAGATTAAGTAAGCAGTAGAGAAAGTAACAAAGCAAGATATTACTCGTTGAAACTTCGTATGCTCGATTTGTTTTATGTTAATTTGCTAAACTTTTCCAGAAATTGTGTATTTTTAGTTTTTCACATATATCTTCCTTCTGTCTGTCTCTCTCTATCTCTCTCATCTCTCCCACACACACACCTTGTTTTTCTTCTTTTGGTTTCAAAGAGTCTCAAAACTCATATAAGCAGAGATTATTGTATACGTATAGAATATTTCAGTCAAATGTTTTGCTAAAAAAATAGAGAAAATAAAAACTCCCAAATGTATTGAAACAAGTATACAAGAATCGGTGTCACCAAGAAACGATAACATAGTGAAAACAAAGGAGTGAAATAATTGGTAGTGGTGGTGGTGGTAGTAATATGCTATATTCATATGACTATACCCACTGCAATATATCTTTACATCTCTTTTAGAAATTATCCTTATAAGGGCTTATTTTTCTATCATTTCACCTTAATCGAGATAAACTTTGGCATAAATAGTTCCATTACATATTTCTTTGAAGGTAAAAGGAGTATAGAGTAGACTGTAGCGATAGTCAAGTCAAATCATTGAAAAGCGGATCGCTACATATTGGAATTGAAATTCCATTCTTTGCATGACCACGGAAAACAAACAAATGGCGGGATAACATATTAAAAAGTATAAAATATCAGAAAACTCAAACCAATAACAGTGAATATCACGAAAATGGTTACTTATACAAACTAATGGAATTAATTGTACTTTCACACAAGCCGTGTGTTGGACAGGGTTGGAAAGGTAGAATCAGATGACTGAAAAATTCAATGCCATAGCCGGGATTTGAACCACGGATCTGCTGGTCTCCGTCCGGTTGCTCTAATCACTGAGCTAACATGGTTGTAACTAGTGGTTGTAACTATAAATCCCGGGACTTAAAGTACTTACAAAGATTGTAAGTCGCCATTGGAGTATGACATACAATACAATTTGAGATTTCCTTGTGGTTTACCGGAAAAAATGCGAATCAGTTGGAGAATTTAATGTCGTGTCGGCATGTTGCCATGGTAGCTGAGTGGTTAGAGCTACCGGACGGAGACCGGGAGATCCGTGGTTCAAATCCCGGCTATGACATTGAATTTTTCAGTCATCTGGTTCTACCTTATACAAAATAATTTATTTAATTAAACGGAGATTTGAATTGTGGGATTTTCTTGAAAATCTTCGTGTCGTATACTTGAAAACTGGTGAACTCAAATACAAAACATATTTAATAGATATTTCGTTTTTGTGTATTCAGTTCACATACACACACACACGCGCACAGACACCTGTGCGCATATGAAAGCGTGGATTATTTCTAATGCTTTTATTCGCGGGAGCTCAAAACGGGTATTTGTCGTGAAATATAGCAACGGAATTTTTGAGTGGAACACAATACTCCCTCTACTTATCATAGGTAGGTAGTAGAGAAGGGGAGAAAAAAGCTGAGGACAGTTATGCATTACCCATTGAGCGGGCGGGCATGATGTTCTTCGCGATCATCATTATTGCAGGTTGTGACGGACAAACTGGATCAATACGAATTCCAGTTCTGCGGTCAACCATAGCCAGTAATTCATGCACCTCGTCACGTGTGTTAACGCCAATAATAACACCTGACACGTAATTCAGAGCCTCGATTCGAATCCAGAAACAAAAGCCAGAGAGGACTGCTATAATGAATCCGCAAACTGAGGTTGTTAACCGCATTTTAATTTCCCCACTGCTTATCTATGATAGGTAGAAAAAGTATCGCATTCCACCCAAAAAGTCGTTATCGAGATTTCACCAGAAACACGCGGTTTGAGGTGCGCTGAAACAACCCCTCTCCAACTAAAGAACATTTTTATGAAAAGGTAGAGGCGCGCATGCTTGTTGATATCTTTCAACAGCATTACTCAAAGTGGGAAATGTATGATATATAGTTATACTAATGCAGGTTAACCGAGCGTTGGCACCGCGGTAACGCGTGCTACTCGCATTCGGGTGGTCCCGGCAACGGTCACTCTAATCCATGGGTTTTTCGTGGTTTTCCCAGGTCAGTAGACAATACTGGGGTAGTTTATATTCTACCACAACTTCCCTGCCCCTCATTGCCTGTACCCATCATCTTCTTTCTCATCTGTTTCAGATTTTTAGGCCCAGGCGACGGTGTTCGGCGGGTTGAGGCTGGGCGGTGGCTCTCGCTCATAGAGGTTTCTTCCCCGAGTCCCTTGCGCGACTGCTTAGTTAGGTCTCGCGTCCAAGTGGGCTCCACCCCAGGGGGACCGCCGGGGTTTCGTTGTTTGTGGGTGAGCCCAGGATGCGTTCGATCTGGAAACGTTAGGGACCCCGTCCATGCTTTCACCCGTCATCCGGATCTGATCTTCCTTTGGATCTCTCCCCTCATCCATCCATCCATCCATCCATCCATCTATCCCTCCCTCTGGTCACGTAGAAGCAAAATAGCCTTATAGCCTATTGCTACTGGCTACTTGCGGTGCTCTCCTCCGATTGCGGGGTCCCTCCATGGATCCATACCTTTACCTTATAATGTCTCCGGACCTTCACATCCCGCTTGATTTCAAACGAAATTAATTACGTTTGCTTGTGTTGACGTTTTCTTTCTAGCGCTTTCACTTCTTTTTACTTTCTCTACGTATAGTAAGTAGGGGAAGTATTGTATTCCACCCAAAAATTCGATACCGAGATTTCACCGGAAATACATGTTTTGAGACCCCCTGAATCCAAAAAAAAGCATTTTTGGAAACATGTCCGTGTGTGTGTGTGTGTCTGTCTGTGTCTGTGTGTGTGTGTGTGTGTGTGTGTGTGTGTGTGTGTGTGTGTGGGTATGCGTCGTCTGTGAACAGCATAACTCAGAAACGAACAGTTGGATAAACACCAAACTTGGTATTTAGGTTCAGTATCTTCCAGAGATGCGACACGAAGGTTTTCAAGAAAATCCCCCCACCCCAGATTACCCTTTACATATAAGATTTTTCGAAAATTTTAATTTTCTCAAACATGGCTCTAACGATTTTGATTAAAATATCGTATGTTTAAGGTATTTTCATGACTAATAAAATGTATATCTTGAATTTTCTGGGAATGTCTCCAAAAGTATTCTTCATTTGAACGACTTTTGCATAACTGGTAAACCATAAGAGATGGACATTTTACTACACAAAAAATGTAGATATCGTTAAAATACGCAATTTATGTCGTATACATTTTTTTTGTTGAGTGAACCATTTTCGAGATATTGCTTGTTATTCCCTTAAATTTTTCAATACTTATTTTCTCAAATGGGAATTCGTTATTCGTTGTTTTGTCTTGCATATGCAAAGAGTATTAATCTGTGGCAAAGGGAATGGTGCTGCACCTAGCAACCAGCTATTAAGAGATATGTATGTGCTTAAAGGCTACTGTATTTCTGTATTGCCCTTGTAAATATATATTCCTCTTACATCTACAAGAAAATTAGCAATAAGACAGAGTCTGCAAATGTTTATCTCGATTAACATGAAGTAGATGGAGAATAAGTGTTTGTAAAAATAGTTTGTACAAGAGTAGAGAAAGTCATGTGAGTGTAACACATCAGATTTTTTATTATCTTGTTGTAACTGTCGACTGTTTATTTATTTAATTACATCGTTGATTTTTGAACTATTTATTTGTGCTTTTATAAAAAGAGTTGTTTTGTGAATAAGCATGAGATATTAAATACCAACAGCGAGCATTCGGGGAAACACGAGAATCGTTCAGAAGGAATTTTCGCTTCGCCCAGTGCCAGCTAAAAGCAGCATTCAAGATTTTGTGAGGAAATGACATACAACTTGGCCCTTTGCAGCTGTACCAAGGAAGAGACGGCTTCTGTCGCAACACTTCAACCTAAGGCGCAAGTAATGAAATGAAGATTATAAATTCTTAAAGGTCTAAAGTCTACCACAAAACTGGCTCAACAGATCCACGCGAGTAGGAAAACTTGCGGACGTGTGTTGAAGTCTTAGAAATACAAATTTTATCGAGTGACAGCTCTACAGCTGAAGAATCCCAATAAGTATAAACATGTGAACTTCTGCCGCTGGTTGTTGAATATGGTATAGATGGTCGTCAAAAAAATTGAATTGAATTTTATTTATGGACGCTCTTTAAACTGCTGTGGTCCTTAGCGTCCCATTCTATATTGAGCGTGAAAGACCGGTAATTTTGCTCAGAGGCTTCTTTATCAGGCTTGAGGTTCTTTTATGTGCCGTAAATCTACGACACGGGACCACCAGTTCACTTCCCTTCCCTTCCAAAGGAAGCCATGCTAAGGAGTTTTTCGCCCGAAAAAAATTCTTCGCCCTCCGCCGAGTTTGAATCCGCACCTCGGGAACATGGTAACCACTACACCATAGAGGATGACAGATAGTCGTTTGGACCTGCTGTTGTTCATCATGTAAGATGAGTAGAACATCGGATTTGTAGATATTCAAATGCACATTTAGTTTGTTTTTATTTGTGATATAAAATTAAGTTTTGTAATATGTGCTTGTATAATTATCTTATAAAGTTTCCAATGTTTGCATGTTTGCACTGTTGTTGCACATTTCTAATTTTTTTCATGCACTGAAATAATACACATATTTTTAAATTCAAAATTAACATTTAAACATATTAGTGACAAAATAATAAAGTCCTTACTCTAGGGATATCCATATCATTTTCCACTAGGTTCAGGGTAACTTAGGAGAGCTCCTTAAAAGTATGCAGAAAAATTAAACCATAAATTGTGCACTGTTTTAGAGAGAAATTCTGACATTAAAGGTTTGTGTTCTGTGAATAAACATCTCCAAGGTGAAAACGTCCATTCTTCCTGATGAAATTTCTCCGGAGTTAGTAATGGCTTTCAGATGTTTCCCAGTAACATCTGTAGACGTGGAAAGATCCTTTTCAGCATACAAAATTGTGTTAACCAATAAAAGTCATACATTTTACCCCTGAATATTTGGAGGAAATGACCATTCTATACTGCTAATCAAGTTACTACTGGATTTAGATACTTTTAGTGCATACAAATGCGATGTCTAGTGATGAGGCTTGAATTCTTCTGTCGGGATATGTAAATTCCCAGAACAGCACGTATTTGACAACAGAAAATCCTAACTTAGTGTACGAGCAAACTCTACAGGATCAAAAATCGGTTGTATTGCGCTATGACTGTGAAATGCATTATCGTTCCAATATTTTTCAACTTCATGTAGTTTAACTTCTTCGATGAATTGTATATCTAACTAACAGAAGAGGAACGTAATTATTACTTCGTTAAGCAAAATGGGGCAACATGCCACACATCTGAGAGGCTACTTCCATATTCATAAGATTTTTATTGCTGAGTGGACTTGGAGCAAAGGCGACTACTGTCCACTGCGACTACCGGATTTGTCGACATTTGACTTTTATTCATGGAGATACTTGAAAGCAACAGTGTATGAGCAGAATCCCCATGTCATTGAGGAACTCAAGGATGATATCAGGAAGAGCATTCCTACTATCTGCAAAGAGGAATTGGAACGTGCAGAGAAGTTGGAAGCTGCTGGAGGGAATCATTCATTACGAAGATTAGTATGGGACACGCCTCTGTGGGCGTATAGACAGCACTCTGGCTCTTTAAGGCAGAGATCCAGTTCGATTACCGACTGCGGGTAATTTTTCTTTAACTAGTATCATTCCCTGCCCTCCGAAAAATCTAGAAATATGAATGTGAGTTTGTTTTATTTAAAAACGAATAAAATAGACGCTGAAAACCTACAGTTCCAGTAATAACACTAAGTTGTTCCTCAAATCAAAATCCTAGACATGACCATAGAACTTGGGGCTCTCCAAATTAAACAATAATAAATATTGATATTAAAATATATTTTTGGGACCCCGACATGAAGAATAAGATGTATACCTTCAATTGATTGTAAAAACCTGTGAACGACTCTCCATTCATACTAAATTTTGTGTACAACTGGGAAACCATGTTGAAAAAGTTTGAACTGTAAAAATTCAGAGCTCGTTAAAATACAAAATGTGTATAAAAAATCCTTCTTTTTTTTCATTGCGTTACCCATTATCGAATTATTCCATGTTGTAGTTTTATATTTTCACAAGTGTAAATACGTCATGATGTAACGTTTCAAAGATGAGATTCTTCTTGTTTCTTTTCCTTCCCAAGAACTCGTTACTAAGTCTCTTGAATTTATTCCTCCATGCTTCTGATATTAACATTTTAATTCTCTTTCGCCTACTGTATGCAAATTAACATTTTGAAATCAATTATGCGTGAATATCGTAATTTAGGTAGAACAATAACCTTTTTGTGATTATTACAGTATATGATGGTCCCATTACCTATGGAACAATCCCATAACTAGCATTTAAGAATTTTTTGTATTTACATTGTATTGACTGCAATATGAAGTGTTTGTTACTTAAATTCATGGTGACACAAAGTTGTATTTTTTAAAATTGAATGCCCTATATTTAATTGTAGAATTTGCATGTCTTACACAAACTAAAAGCAACGTTTAAATACACATTTATTCTCAAAACGTAATATTAACGCATTTTAATAGTTGAATTTTTTTATGTTAAACTGGTCAACTATAATTGTATTATTGTATTTATAGGTAAAACATTTTAATTTGAAAGTTTGCGGTTCTTAAAATGTTAAATATGCAACACGCATATATATTGTAGAAGCCAGCTAGTTCTACAGATCTTCCTAAAAGGCTAATTTCTAATATTCGTGTGTATTCTAATTTTTAAAATGAAAGTTTAGCCTTTAATAACAAACTCTTCTCTAAAAGCCTACATCTCTGAATTAACTCCACTTCTGCACTTGAAGCATTGAGCAAGACACCCATCTGTTCGTTCTTCAAACCCAGGTATTGAGGATGAGTCAATCCCTAGTTTTGTTTATATCGAGTCACTACCTTTGGGAAGCTTTGTGTACAAAATGCAGTAGCCCATTCACCTAGTTTGCAACAGTTTTTTTCCCTGCGATGTTTCTAAATGCACTAACACAGGCCTTATCATGACTGACTTGAAACAAATTCCAAAAAATAAACCTGAACGTATTAACAATACTATATTTGATATGAGACAAAGGGAGGGGGTTAGAAATAGTTTTTTCTTCATGCTTTGATTGGTGTAAATAATAGAGTTCAAATATCCCTATATAATATAATTGTAATGGACCTTATAAGCGGAAGGATGGGTGAGAAATGAGTTACTTGTGGTACCAAAATACAAAGCATGCACAATATTTATTTCAAATATTGCTTTTGAAGCAGACATGGAAATGAAATCTAAAGCTATTGCCACTTTCACATGGGAATATAATAGTGCAAGGACTGCTGAATTTTATCCTATGCCTTGAAAAACTAAATTCTATTGGTAGGAAAACGTTATCAAGAGGACATTATTTCTTTGTATATGTACTTTGGTAAATAAACATTTAGACACTAGTAAAATTATTCCTTTGTGGCGATTGCTACGAGTGTAATCTATACTGCAAATAATTTCTTAACATAGTCAGTCTTCCTCTTCATTACCTTAATCAAACTTATCATTAATCACTTTCAGAAAGTTTACACATCATATTAACAGCAAAAAAAAAAAACTTTTATAAAAAGCTTTACACGAGGCATATTAACCCTCGAACAGCAGCACTGGTGCAAATTTACTACCGAAAGAGTTATTTTTTTTATTATTGTCATGGCGAGGCTGTGGCCTAATGGCTAGACCGCTTGCTTCTCGAGGCAGCCCGAGTTCAATCCCAGGGGCCCTCATGTGGGATTTGTGGTGGATGAAGCGGCGTTGAATCCGGTTTCCCCCGCCATTCATTCCATCAATTGCACCATCAGCACTTTTCCTTTCATCCATTTTGCCTTCATTTCACATCATCTTCTTCCTCGCTCTTATAGCTGGCTAAGGCCAATACCCCGTTCCAGGTTCTTCAATCTCGATTGCATGTTCGTCTGCTCCTCATCAAGGTCTCTGACCCTAAACTCGGTTGTAAGTCCTAGAGGGTGTAAGCCCAAATACGAGGAGGATAAGCAGATTAAGTAAGTATTACTGCCACAATAATGACCGTACCACATTGTCACTTTAGCTAACTTTCTACTGATCTTTAACAACACCTTTAGTACTTTTTCTGACTCCATATTGTAAAGTTATGTCTCTTACAATAAAGTATTTTTATGATGTAGCAACGTGGACCAAATTTGCACCACGCTACTGGTCATTTTAGTAACATTAAGTTACTTGCATATAATCAGTTTTTATTATGAAATAAAATGTTTGGCCCTGGGTTCAACTCCTAGCTGGAGGGAGGAATTTTTCTTTCACATGGATTATTCCTATCCTCCTTTTTCTTTGTAAATATGAATGAGATTGTGAATACGAATTCTAAGAGCTTAGTCAGTTTTTGAAAATTCTGAGATCTATAAGATTTAACCACAAGAGAACCAGATCACAGCACAGAATGGCAGATAAGCTAGCACCTATTAGGAAAATATTGAAGTTATCTATACAAACTTTCCAAACTTTCCAAACATTCTACAATACTAGCAAATCTATCACAATTAATGAAAAGCTAGAACCATTCTTTGATAGATGTAACTTAATTTCATATATACAAAACAAACCAACTAAATACAGCATAAAAATCTATGCCCTTTGTGATTCAAAAGGCTTTTCCACTTCTAATTTGGAAGTTTATTATGGGAAGACAACTCTATGGGCAATTCCTTGTCTCAGACAAGCCCAGTGATGTTGTAAATAGATTAATAGGACCAATTTGCAGATCAAATAGATATCTTATCACTAATAATGAGTACACCACTTACACATTGGCACTATCATTCCTTCAGAAGGGCATCATTACTATTGGAATATTACATAAAGACAATAAAAGAAGTGCCAAAATAATTTCTACCACACAAGGATCATAAAGCTAGTTCTAATAATTTTGGCTACCAGAAGGACATAATCTTTGTCTCTCACGTTCAGAAGAGGAAAAAGTATGTGCTGTTGCTTTCAAAAATGCACGACCACAGTGTTATAGATGAAGGCACAAGTAAACCTGAAGTCATATTGGATTATAATATGATGAAAGGAGGGGTGGACAGAGTTGATACCGTAATTATTGACGAGAATATATAAATAAATAAATAAAGAAATGATAGCAAGATAAAAAAGCTTGTGTTACACTCGCATTACTTTCTCTACTCTTGTACAAACTATTTTTAGAAACGCTTATTCTCCATATGCTTCATGTTAATTGAGATATCGAGATGTTAATCTTATTGCTAATTTTCTTGTAGATGCACGGGGAATTGGTAGAATTTAAGCCATAGTCAAATATTTTAATAGCTGGTTGCTATGTGAAGTATTGCATTCTCTTTGCATTACCAGGACAAAAAAAATGAATAACGAATTCCCATTTGAGAAAAAGTAAAGTATTGGAAAATTTAAGGGAATAACAAGCAATATCTCGAAAACTGTTCACTCAACAAAAAACATGTATATGACATAAATTGTGTATTTGAACGTGATCTACATTTTTTGTGTAGTAAAATTTTGTCTATCTCTTATGGCTTACCAGTTATGCAAAAGTCGTTCACAATGAAGAATACTTTTGGAGACGTTCCCAGAAAATTCAAGATATACATTTTATTTGTCATGAAAGTATCTTAAATATATTATATTTTAATCAAAATCGTTAGAGCTATTTTTGAGAAAATTAAAATTTTTGAAAAATGTTTCATGTAAAGGGTAATCTGGGGTGTGGGATTTTCTTGAAAACCTTCGTGTCGCATCTCTGGAAGATGCTGAACCTAAATACCAAGTTTGGCGTTTATCCGACTGTTCGTTTCTGAGTTATGCTGTTCACAGACAGACACACAGACACACACACGACATGTTTCCAAAAATACTTTTCTTGGATTCAGGAGGCCTCAAAATATGTATTTCTGGTGAAATCTCGGTATCGAATTTTTGGGTGGAATGCAATACTTTCCCTACTTACTATACATAGTAGAGAAAGTATAAACATAACTACAATAAATAATTTCCATATATTAGATCAATGTATAATGTAACAAGCTTAAATTGAAAAGATTTGTCACAAGAAGAAGGTAATTAGCGAGCCATGTTACTAAAGTCATTAGTATCAGCCGAATAGAGAACACTTTAGCTTAAGAATTTCTGGGAACGCAGTTAGGTTACAAGTTCAGTACACTTACACAGTTACGTAGGCAGAAATTCTGAAAAAGAGAAGTGAAAGATATTTCCGAGATTTTAGCCAGGTCCCATAGTAACCAAAGTCAAAGACGCGCATGAAGAGAGGTGAATATTGGTCCGGGCGTGAAATAATTTTGATGGGAGTAATTGTAATGTAGGCGTGGTTTAAGTAATAATATAGAGGTGGGTATCTAAATCAGATAGTTACTCTCTCGCTGATACCGTCAGCGATATTTACGTGCGTGATTTTAGATGGTCGCAAATCAATTCAAGAACTCAAATATTAGTTAACAAAAAATTTCTCAGTCAATTTAAACTTGTGTTGTCTTCCACAATACATCCATGCATACCCTAAGGGAAAATACTCATAGCTCAACCATTGGAGCAGCCGGGAGCAAATCAACATCAGATACTGGAGACAACGAGAGAAGGTGGCAATTGCATTCTTGTATAAACTGACACACCATCATTACACTGTCATTGTTACAGCTTCAGAGTTGACTAGTTGTGTGCTACATACTTGTTTCCCAAGTGTTAAGGAGATGGCTATTAGCAATTTGCTTTGCTCAACTTGCAGGTATAAATAGCTATGTAATTTACAAAGGAAATGAACCAGATAGCAGAACATTTTTGAAAAACCTGGCCCTAAAATTGGTGAAGCCACACCTGGCCACTATATCAGCTACTGTGTCAATGCCTCTTGATTTTAAGGCAACTTTGAGCAAGTATAAGCCTCAAGAGGATTTACAAGAAAGTTCATTTGCAGTGAAGAAATGAGGACGATGTGTGATATGTGACTGATGGAAGAACATATTCACACCTGTAAAGTAAACTTCTTGTGTGAACAGACCACTCAAGCACAACTGTATGTATAAATTGTGAAAGTGATGCAGAATATTATGAATCTGAATGAACATTATTCAGTAGTATCTAAAACATGTTGTTTTATACTTTTCAAGTGAATTTTAGTTATGCATATAATATAATATTAAACAATGCACTGTATTATTATAGATTTAACCATAGATTTACAAAGCACGTATTATGCTGTTATAAAATTATTGTACATCCTGTGCACCATATATTAATTTTTATTGCATTATATTACGTTATTATCATTACTAATGTTTACATTTGCATAACATTTCTGGTATATATATATATATATATATATATATGAATGGTTTTCATTTCATGTTTTCTATACTTTAGTTGGGTTTTTCACGTTGAAAAAGGTTTAGATAATAATAACTGGTAGCAAAACTGCACCATGCTGCTGTTGGTGTGACAGTAATTGGCATCACTGCATTAGGGTTAAGGGGAGATTAAAAGCCCTTCCCTGCTGGTATTAAATCTGCTAAATCCATGATCCATTATGTCAGAAACTATTTAAGATATCAGACAGAAATTTTACAGAATGCAGATGCATGCCTCAATAGTACACTGAACAAGTCCAATAAGTCTGTTTATTAGGAAGAAATGATTTCCTTTCTGATTATACCATCTATAGATTAAAACTTATAAGAGGTCATTTTTTACAAAATAACTAACCATGTTATGATCACCTAATTAGACCCATAATAGCACTTCGACTGTTTTTATTATCCTAAAATTTTACTTAGCAATCTTCAATAGTTTCTGAAAAAGTGGGTCATTTCATACCAGAAAATGCCATTTATAGAAAAAGCTGTTCAAAGCAAAACTAAGACATATAAACTTAAACATATTTGCAAAGGAATAAACCATATGGCTTGAGCATGCAAAAGCTGTCATAGTTTCGATGTAGTTTCAAATTGCAGAGGAAAACTTCCCCTAAAGGATAGGCTAAAGTTTACTACTCTACTCCGTGTGTAAGAGTTATGATTTTCTTTTTGTGAAGTGTTACAGAATTCTCAGTACAAAATGATAAGATGCAGTACCAATTTTAAAAATATATTTAATTATGAATATTGAGCCTAATATGATAAAACACATATCAAATTAAAGAAAAAATCCCAATAAATAAGACTGCACAAAAAACTATAACCTTTTGGGAAGTTTTATTATTTACTGTCCCCTAAAGATAAACCATGAACTTCATTTTTGAAATAGCCAAAGTTACTCTAAATATGTACATACCACGAGAAAAGACACTACCATGTTTGTTATATTTTCATACATCAGACACAGTAGGTATACTGGTTTACTGAAGTCTGAAGTAGTGGAAGTACCTATATATTTCACATTATAATCATGTTGGCTACATTGTTCTTTTTTACTTTGCCAGGTTTGTTGTGATGAAAGGCATGTGGCAGACTACATAGCTCAATATTACCTCAATGATTCCCTGCTAGAGTTTGTGAAACCAAATTTTTGAAGCTGTAAGAATAAATAGAAACCAAGTCCCAATACCAATGATTACCCAGCAATCATAGAGCAAAGATTTTGTATGGTCTTACTCAAAGCTTGAACTCAGGGAATGACTCAGTTTGAGACTCCTTTCATACTGGCTCTTGTGAATGGGTCATGAGAGCTGCATATTTCAAATGGTGCCATTTATACGTAAAATGTCTCTTCCTCCCCCTTTTCCACAAAACCAGAATATTCTTCAAAATGTTGTTGATGAGAATCAGAAGCAACCTATAGTCTCCATTTTCTTCCCTGTTAACCTAAAATAGAACAGAGACCAGAGTATCCAACCATTTATGTTCTAACTTACAGGACAGGACATTTAAAAAAATCTGATGTGTTGCACTCACATGACTTTCTCTACTCTTGTACAAACGCTTATTCTCCATATGCTTCATGTTAATCGAGATATCGAGATGCCAATCTTATTGATAATTTTCTTGTAGATGCAAGGGGAATATAGTAGGTTTTAAGCGATAGTCAAATATTTTAACCCTGGTTGCTATGTGGCGCATTCCATTCTCTTTGCATGTCCAGGACATAAAAAAATCTGATGTGTTACACTCACATGACTTTCTCTACTCTTGTACAATCTATTTTTACAAACGCCTATTCTCCATATGCTTCATGTTAATCGAGATATCGAGATGTCAATCTTATTGGTACATAATTTTCTTGTAGATGCAAGGGGAATATGGTAGCTTTTAAGCGATATTCAAATATTTTAACACTGGTTGCTATGTGGCGCATTCCATTCTCTTTGCATGTCCAGGACATAAAAAAATGAATAACGAATTTGAGAAAAAGTATAAGTATTGGAAAATTTAAGGAAATAACAAGCAATATCTCGAAAACGGTTCACTCAACAAAAGAAATGTATATGACATAAGTTGTGTATTTTAACGCGATCTACATTTTTTGTGTAGTAAAATGTTGTCTATCTCTTATGGTTTACCAGTTATGCAAAAGTCGTTCACAATGAAGAATACTTTTGGAGACATTCCCAGAAAATTCGAGATATAAATTTCATTTCTCATGACATTATCTTAAACATATGATATTTTCATCAAAATCGTTAGAGCCATTTTTGAGAAAATTGAAATTTTCGAAAAATGATCCATGTAAAGGGTAGTCTGGGGTGGGGGGATTTTCTTGAAAACCTTGGTGTCGCATCTCTGGAAGATACTGAACCTAAATACCAAGTTTGGTGCTTATCCGACTGTTCGTTTTTGAGTTATGCTGTTCACACACACACACAGACACACACACGGACATGTTTCCAAAAATGCTTTTTTTGGATTCAGGAGGTCTCAAAACATGTATTTCCGGTGAAATCTCGGTATCGAATTTTTGGGTGGAATGCAATAATTCCCCTACTTACTATACGTAGTAGAGAAAGTAAAAATCTGATGTGTTACACTCACATGACTTTCTCTACTCTTGTACAATCTATTTTTACAAACGCCTATTCTCCATATGCTTCATATTAATCGAGATATCGAGATGTCAATCTTATTGGTAATATTCTCGTAGATGCAAGGGGAATATGGTAGCTTTTAAGCGATAGTCAAATATTCCATCGCTGGTTGCTATGTGGCGCATTCCATTCTCTTTGCATGTCCAGGACATAAAAAAATGAATAACGAATTTGAGAAAAAGTATAAGTATTGGAAAATTTAAGGAAATAACAAGCAATATCTCGAAAACGGTTCACTCAACAAAAAAAATGTATATGATATACGTTGTGTATTTTAACGCGATCTACATTTTTTGTGTAGTAAAATTTTGTCTATCTCTTATGGTTTACCAGTTATGCAAAAGTCGTTCATAATGAAGAGTACTTTTGGAGACATTCCCAGAATTTTCGAGATATACATTTCATTTCTCATGACATTATCTTAAACATATGATATTTTCATCAAAATCGTTAGAGCCATTTTTGAGAAAATTAAAATTTTCAAAAAATGTTCCATGTAAAGGGTAGTCTGGGGTGGGGGGATTTTCTTGAAAAGCTTCGTGACGCATCTCTGAAAGATACTGATCCTAAATACCAAGTGTGGTGTTTATCCGACTGTTAGTTTTTGAGTTATGCTGTTCACAGACACACACACACAGACACACACACACACACACACACACACACAGACACACACACGGACATGTTTCCAAAAATGCTTTTTTTGGATTCAGGAGGTCTTAAAACATATATTTCCGGTGAAATCTCGGTATCGAATTTTTGGGTGGAATGCAATACTTCCCCTACTTACTATACGTAGTAGAGAAAGTAAAAAATGAATAACGAATTTGAGAAAAAGTATAAGTATTGGAAAATTTAAGGGAATAAGAAGCAATATCTCGCAAACGGTTCACTCAACAAAAGAAATGTATATGACATAAATTATGTTTTTTAACGCGATCTACATTTTTTGTGTAGTAAAATGTTGTCTATCTCTTATGGTTTACCAGTTATGTAAAAGTCGTTCATAATGAAGAATACTTTTGGAGACATTCCCAGAAAATTCGAGATATACATTTTATTTGTCATGACAATATCTTAAACATATGATATTTTAATCAAAATCGTTAGAGCCGTTTTTGAGAAAATTAAAATTTTCGAAAAATGTTCCATGTAAAGGGTAGTCCGGGGTGGGGGGATTTTCTTGAAAACCTTCGTGTCGCATCTCTGAAAGATACTGAACCTAAATACCAAGTTTGGTGTTCATCCGACTCTTCGTTTTTGAGTTATGCTGTTCACAGACACACAGACAGACACACAGACACAGACACACAGACAGACTCACACACGCACATGTTTCCAAAAATGCTTTTTTTGGATTCAGTGAGTCTCAAAACATGTATTTCCGGTGAAATCTCGGTATCGAATTTTTGGGTGGAATGCAATACTTCCCCTACTTACTATACGTAGTAGAGAAAGTAAAAATCTGATGTGTTACACTCACATGACTTTCTTTACTGTTGTACAATCTATTTTTACAAACGCCTATTCTCCATATGCTATATGTTAATCGAGATATCGAGATGTCAATCTTATTGCTAGTTTTCTTGTAGATGCAACGGGAATATGGTAGCTTTTAAGCGATGGTCAAATATTTTAACGCTGGTTGCTATGCGGCGCATTCCATTCTCTTTGCAAGTCCAGGACATAAAAAAATGAATAACGAATTTGAGAAAAAGTATAAGTATTGGAAAATATGAGGGAATAACAAGCAATATCTCGAAAACGGTACACTCAACAAAAGAAATGTATATGACATTAGTTGTGTATTTTAACGAGATCTACATTTTTTGTGCAGTAAAATTTTGTCTATCTCTTATGGTTTACCAGTTATGCAAAAGTCGTTCACAATGAAGAATACTTTTGGAGACATTCCCAGAAAATTCGAGATATAAATTTCATTTCTCATGACATTATCTTAAACATATGATATTTTCATCAAAATCGTTAGAGCCATTTTTGAGAAAATTGAAATTTTCGAAAAATGTTCCATGTAAAGGGTAGTCTGGGGTGGGGGTATTTTCTTGAAAACCTTGGTGTCGCATCTCTGGAAGATACTGAACCTAAATACCAAGTTTGGTGTTTATCCGACTGTTCGTTTTTGAGTTATGCTGTTCACAGACACACACACACACACACACACAGACACACACACGGACATGTTTCCAAAAATGCTTTTTTTGGATTCAGGAGGTCTCAAAACATGTATTTCCGGTGAAATCTCGGTATCGATTTTTTGGGTGGAATGCAATACTTCCCCTACTTACTATACGTAGTAGAGAAAGTAAAAATCTGATGTTACACTCACATGACTTTCTCTACTCTTGTACAATCTATTTTTACAAACGCCTATTCTCCATATGCTTCATATTAATCGAGATATTGAGATGTCAATCTTATTTGTAATTTTCTTGTAGATGCAAGAGGAATATGGTAGCTTTTAAGCGATAGTCAAATATTTTATCGCTGGTTGCTATGTGGCGCATTCCATTCTCTTTGCATGTCCAGCACATAAAAAAATCTGATGTGTTACACTCACATGACTTTCTCTACTCTTGTAAAAACTATTTTTACAAAGGCTTATTCTCCATATTTTTCATGTTAATCGAGATATCGAGATGTCAATTTTATTGATAATTTTCTTGTAGATGCAAGGGGAATATGGTAGGTTTTAAGCGATAGTCAAATATTTTAACGCTGGTTGCTATGTGGCGCATTCCATTCTCTTTGCATGTCCAGGACATAAAAAATCTGATGTGTTACACTCACATGACTTTCTCTACTCTTGTACAATCTATTTTTACAAACGCTTATTCTCCATATGCTTCATGTTAATCGAGATATCGAGATGTCAATCTTATTGGTAATATTCTTGTAGATGCAAGGGGAATATGGTAGCTTTTAAGCGATAGTCAAATATTTTATCGCTGGTTGCTATGTGGCGCATTCCATTCTCTTTGCATGTCCAGGACATAAAAAAATGAATAACGAATTTGAGAAAAAGTATAAGTATTGGAAAATTTAAGGAAATAACAAGCAATATCTCGAAAACGGTTCACTCAACAAAAAAAATGTATATGATATAAGTTGTGTATTTTAACGCGATCTACATTTTTTGTGTAGTAAAATTTTGTCTATCTCTTATGGTTTACCAGTTATGCAAAAGTCGTTCATAATGAAGAGTACATTTGGAGACATTCCCAGAAAATTCGAGATATAAATTTCATTTCTCATGACATTATCTTAAACATATGATATTTTCATCAAAATCGTTAGAGCCATTTTTGAGAAAATTGAAATTTTCGAAAAATGTTCCATGTAAAGGGTAGTCTGGGGTGGGGGGATTTTCTTGAAAACCTTGGTGTCGCATCTCTGGAAGATACTGAACCTAAATACCAAGTTTGGTGTTTATCCGACTGTTCGTTTTTGAGTTATGCTGTTCACAGACACACACACAGACACACACACACACACACACGGACATGTTTCCAAAAATGCTTTTTTTGGATTCAGGAGGTCTCAAAACATGTATTTCCGGTGAAATCTCGGTATCGAATTTTTGGGTGGAATGCAATAATTCCCCTACTTACTATACGTAGTAGAGAAAGTAAAAATCTGATGTGTTACACTCACATGACTTTCTCTACTCTTGTACAATCTATTTTTACAAACGCCTATTCTCCATATGCTTCATATTAATCGAGATATCGAGATGTCAATCTTATTGGTAATATTCTCGTAGATGCAAGGGGAATATGGTAGCTTTTAAGCGATAGTCAAATATTTCATCGCTGGTTGCTATGTGGCGCATTCCATTCTCTTTGCATGTCCAGGACATAAAAAAATGAATAACGAATTTGAGAAAAAGTATAAGTATTGGAAAATTTAAGGAAATAACAAGCAATATCTCGAAAACGGTTCACTCAACAAAAAAAATGTATATGATATAAGTTGTGTATTTTAACGCGATCTACATTTTTTGTGTAGTAAAATTTTGTCTATCTCTTATGGTTTACCAGTTATGCAAAAGTCGTTCATAATGAAGAGTACTTTTGGAGACATTCCCAGAATTTTCGAGATATACATTTCATTTCTCATGACATTATCTTAAACATATCATATTTTCATCAAAATCGTTAGAGCCATTTTTGAGAAAATTAAAATTTTCAAAAAATGTTCCATGTAAAGGGTAGTCTGGGGTGGGGGGATTTTCCTGAAAAGCTTCGTGTCGCATCTCTGAAAGATACTGATCCTAAATACCAAGTGTGGTGTTTATCCGACTGTTAGATTTTGAGTTATGCTGTTCACAGACACACACACACAGACACACACACACACACACACACACACACACACACAGACACACACACGGACATGTTTCCAAAAATGCTTTTTTTGGATTAAGGAGGTCTTAAAACATATATTTCCGGTGAAATCTCGGTATCGAATTTTTGGGTGGAATGCAATACTTCCCCTACTTACTATACGTAGTAGAGAAAGTAAAAAATCTGATGTGTTACACTCACATGACTTTCTCTACTCTTGTACAATCTAATTTTACAAACGCCTATTCTCCATATGCTTCATGTTAAACGAGATATCGAGATGTCAAACTTATTGCTAATTTTCTTGTAGATGCAAGGGGAATATGGTAGCTTTTAAGCGATAGTCAAATATTTTAACGCTGGTTGCTATGTGGCGCATTCCATTCTCTTTGCATGTCCAGGACATAAAAAAAATGAATAACGAATTTGAGAAAAAGTATAAGTATTGGAAAATTTAAGGAAATAACAAGCAATATCTCGAAAACGGTTCACTCAACAAAAGAAATGTATATGACATAAGTTGTGTATTTTAACGCGATCTACATTTTTTGTGTAGTAAAATTTTGTCTATCTCTTATGGTTTACCAGTTATGCAAAAGTCGTTCACAATGAAGAATACTTTTGGAGACATTCCCAGAAAATTGGAGATATACATTTCATTTCTCATGACATTATCTTAAACATATGATATTCTCATCAAAATCGTTAGAGCCATTTTTGAGAAAATTAAAATTTTCGAAAAATCTTCCATGTAAAGGGTAGTCTGGGGTGGGGGGATTTTCTTGAAAACCTTCGTGTCGCATCTCTGGAAGATACTGAACCTAAATACCAAGTTTGGTGCGTCTCCGACTGTTCGTTTTTGAGTTATGCTGTTCACAGACACACACACACACAGACACACACACAGACACACACACACACAGACACACACACGGACATGTTTCCAAAAATGCTTTTTTTGGATTCAGGAGGTCTCAAAACATGTATTTCCGGTGAAATCTCGGTATCGAATTTTTGGGTGGAATGCAATACTTCCCCTACTTACTATACGTAGTAGAGAAAGTAAAAATGAATAACGAATTTGAGAAAAAGTATAAGTATTGGAAAATTTAAGGGAATAAGAAGCAATATCTCGCAAACGGTTCACTCAACAAAAGAAATGTATATGACATAAATTATGTTTTTTAACGCGATCTACATTTTTTGTGTAGTAAAATGTTGTCTATCTCTTATGGTTTACCAGTTATGTAAAAGTCGTTCATAATGAAGAATACTTTTGGAGACATTCCCAGAAAATTCGAGATATACATTTTATTTGTCATGACAATATCTTAAACATATGATATTTTAATCAAAATCGTTAGAGCCGTTTTTGAAAAAATTAAAATTTTCGAAAAATGTTCCATGTAAAGGGTAGTCCGGGGTGGGGGGATTTTCTTGAAAACCTTCGTGTGGCATCTCTGAAAGATACTGAACCTAAATACCAAGTTTGGTGTTCATCCGACTCTTCGTTTTTGAGTTATGCTGTTCACAGACACACAGACAGACACACAGACACACACACACAGACACACACAAACACAGACACACACACGGACATGTTTCCAAAAATGCTTTTTTTGGATTCAGGAGGTCTTAAAACATATTTCCGGTGAAATCTCGGTATCGAATTTTTGGGTGGAATGCAATACTTCCCCTACTTACTATACGTAGTAGAGAAAGTAAAAAATGAATAACGAATTTGAGAAAAAGTATAAGTATTGGAAAATTTAAGGGAATAAGAAGCAATATCTCGCAAACGGTTCACTCAACAAAAGAAATGTATATGACAAAAATTGTGTATTTTAACGCGATCTACATTTTTTGTGTAGTAAATTGTTGTCTATCTCTTATGGTTTACCAGTTCTGAAAAAGTCGTTCATAATGAAGAATACTTTTGGAGACATTCCCAGAAAATTCGAGATATACATTTTATTTGTCATGACAATATCTTAAACATATGATATTTTAATCAAAATCGTTAGAGCCGTTTTTGAGAAAATTAAAATTTTCGAAAAATGTTCCATGTAAAGGGTAGTCCGGGGTGGGGGGATTTTCTTGAAAACCTTCGTGTCGCATCTCTGAAAGATACTGAACCTAAATACCAAGTTTGGTGTTCATCCGACTCTTCGTTTTTGAGTTATGCTGTTCACAGACACACAGACAGACACACAGACACAGACACACAGACAGACACACACACGGACATGTTTCCAAAAATGCTTTTTTTGGATTCAGTGAGTCTCAAAACATGTATTTCCGGTGAAATCTCGGTATCGAATTTTTGGGTGGAATGCAATACTTCCCCTACTTACTATACGTAGTAGAGAAAGTAAAAATCTGATGTGTTACACTCACATGACTTTCTCTACTGTTATACAATCTATTTTTACAAACGCCTATTCTCCATATGCTTTATGTTAATCGAGATATCGAGATGTCAATCTTATTGCTAATTTTCTTGTAGATGCAAGGGGAATATGGTAGCTTTTAAGCGATGGTCAAATATTTTAACGCTGGTTGCTATGCGGCGCATTCCATTCTCTTTGCAAGTCCAGGACATAAAAAAATGAATAACGAATTTGAGAAAAAGTATAAGTATTGGAAAATATGAGGGAATAACAAGCAATATCTCGAAAACGGTACACTCAACAAAAGAAATGTATATGACATTAGTTGTGTATTTTAACGAGATCTACATTTTTTGTGCAGTAAAATTTTGTCTATCTCTTATGGTTTACCAGTTATGCAAAAGTCGTTCACAATGAAGAATACTTTTGGAGACATTCCCAGAAAATTCGAGATATAAATTTCATTTCACATGACATTATCTTAAACATATGATATTTTCATCAAAATCGTTAGAGCCATTTTTGAGAAAATTGAAATTTTCGAAAAATGTTCCATGTAAAGGGTAGTCTGGGGTGGGGGGATTTTCTTGAAAACCTTGGTGTCGCATCTCTGGAAGATACTGAACCTAAATACCAATTTTGGTGTTTATCCGACTGTTCGTTTTTGAGTTATGCTGTTCACAGACACACACACACACACACACACACACACAGACACACACACGGACATGTTTCCAAAAATGTTTTTTTTGGATTCAGGAGGTCTCAAAACATGTATTTCCGGTGAAATCTCGGTATCGATTTTTTGGGTGGAATGCAATACTTCCCCTACTTACTATACGTAGTAGAGAAAGTAAAAATCTGATGTTACACTCACATGACTTTCTCTACTCTTGTACAATCTATTTTTACAAACGCCTATTCTCCATATGCTTCATATTAATCGAGATATTGAGATGTCAATCTTATTTGTAATTTTCTTGTAGATGCAAGAGGAATATGGTAGCTTTTAAGCGATAGTCAAATATTTTATCGCTGGTTGCTATGTGGCGCATTCCATTCTCTTTGCATGTCCAGCACATAAAAAAATCTGATGTGTTACACTCACATGACTTTCTCTACTCTTGTAAAAACTATTTTTACAAACGCTTATTCTCCATATGCTTCATGTTAATCGAGATATCGAGATGTCAATTTTATTGATAATTTTCTTGTAGATGCAAGGGGAATATGGTAGGTTTTAAGCGATAGTCAAATATTTTAACGCTGGTTGCTATGTGGCGCATTCCATTCTCTTTGCATGTCCAGGACATAAAAAATCTGATGTGTTACACTCACATGACTTTCTCTACTCTTGTACAATCTATTTTTACAAACGCTTATTCTCCATATGCTTCATGTTAATCGAGATATCGAGATGTCAATCTTATTGGTAATATTCTTGTAGATGCAAGGGGAATATGGTAGCTTTTAAGCGATAGTCAAATATTTTATCGCTGGTTGCTATGTGGCGCATTCCATTCTCTTTGCATGTCCAGGACATAAAAAAATGAATAACGAATTTGAGAAAAAGTATAAGTATTGGAAAATTTAAGGAAATAACAAGCAATATCTCGAAAACGGTTCACTCAACAAAAAAAATGTATATGATATAAGTTGTGTATTTTAACGCGATCTACATTTTTTGTGTAGTAAAATTTTGTCTATCTCTTATGGTTTACCAGTTATGCAAAAGTCGTTCATAATGAAGAGTACATTTGGAGACATTCCCAGAAAATTCGAGATATAAATTTCATTTCTCATGACATTATCTTAAACATATGATATTTTCATCAAAATCGTTAGGGCCATTTTTGAGAAAATTGAAATTTTCGAAAAATGTTCCATGTAAAGGGTAGTCTGGGGTGGGGGGATTTTCTTGAAAACCTTGGTGTCGCATCTCTGGAAGATACTGAACCTAAATACCAAGTTTGGTGTTTATCCGACTGTTCGTTTTTGAGTTATGCTGTTCACAGACACACACACAGACACACACACACACACACACGGACATGTTTCCAAAAATGCTTTTTTTGGATTCAGGAGGTCTCAAAACATGTATTTCCGGTGAAATCTCGGTATCGAATGTTTGGGTGGAATGCAATAATTCCCCTACTTACTATACGTAGTAGAGAAAGTAAAAATCTGATGTGTTACACTCACATGACTTTCTCTACTCTTGTACAATCTATTTTTACAAACGCCTATTCTCCATATGCTTCATATTAATCGAGATATCGAGATGTCAATCTTATTGGTAATATTCTCGTAGATGCAAGGGGAATATGGTAGCTTTTAAGCGATAGTCAAATATTTCATCGCTGGTTGCTATGTGGCGCATTCCATTCTCTTTGCATGTCCAGGACATAAAAAAATGAATAACGAATTTGAGAAAAAGTATAAGTATTGGAAAATTTAAGGAAATAACAAGCAATATCTCGAAAACGGTTCACTCAACAAAAAAAATGTATATGATATAAGTTGTGTATTTTAACGCGATCTACATTTTTTGTGTAGTAAAATTTTGTCTATCTCTTATGGTTTACCAGTTATGCAAAAGTCGTTCATAATGAAGAGTACTTTTGGAGACATTCCCAGAATTTTCGAGATATACGTTTCATTTCTCATGACATTATCTTAAACATATCATATTTTCATCAAAATCGTTAGAGCCATTTTTGAGAAAATTAAAATTTTCAAAAAATGTTCCATGTAAAGGGTAGTCTGGGGTGGGGGGATTTTCCTGAAAAGCTTCGTGTCGCATCTCTGAAAGATACTGATCCTAAATACCAAGTGTGGTGTTTATCCGACTGTTAGATTTTGAGTTATGCTGTTCACAGACACACACACACAGACACACACACACACACACAGACACACACACGGACATGTTTCCAAAAATGCTTTTTTTGGATTCAGGAGGTCTTAAAACATATATTTCCGGTGAAATCTCGGTATCGAATTTTTGGGTGGAATGCAATACTTCCCCTACTTACTATACGTAGTAGAGAAAGTAAAAAATCTGATGTGTTACACTCACATGACTTTCTCTACTCTTGTACAATCTAATTTTACAAACGCCTATTCTCCATATGCTTCATGTTAAACGAGATATCGAGATGTCAAACTTATTGCTAATTTTCTTGTAGATGCAAGGGGAATATGGTAGCTTTTAAGCGATAGTCAAATATTTTAACGCTGGTTGCTATGTGGCGCATTCCATTCTCTTTGCATGTCCAGGACATAAAAAAAATGAATAACGAATTTGAGAAAAAGTATAAGTATTGGAAAATTTAAGGAAATAACAAGCAATATCTCGAAAACGGTTCACTCAACAAAAGAAATGTATATGACATAAGTTGTGTATTTTAACGCGATCTACATTTTTTGTGTAGTAAAATTTTGTCTATCTCTTATGGTTTACCAGTTATGCAAAAGTCGTTCACAATGAAGAATACTTTTGGAGACATTCCCAGAAAATTGGAGATATACATTTCATTTCTCATGACATTATCTTAAACATATGATATTCTCATCAAAATCGTTAGAGCCATTTTTGAGAAAATTAAAATTTTCGAAAAATCTTCCATGTAAAGGGTAGTCTGGGGTGGGGGGATTTTCTTGAAAACCTTCGTGTCGCATCTCTGGAAGATACTGAACCTAAATACCAAGTTTGGTGCGTCTCCGACTGTTCGTTTTTGAGTTATGCTGTTCACAGACACACACACACACAGACACACACACAGACACACACACACACAGACACACACACGGACATGTTTCCAAAAATGCTTTTTTTGGATTCAGGAGGTCTCAAAACATGTATTTCCGGTGAAATCTCGGTATCGAATTTTTGGGTGGAATGCAATACTTCCCCTACTTACTATACGTAGTAGAGAAAGTAAAAATGAATAACGAATTTGAGAAAAAGTATAAGTATTGGAAAATTTAAGGGAATAAGAAGCAATATCTCGCAAACGGTTCACTCAACAAAAGAAATGTATATGACATAAATTATGTTTTTTAACGCGATCTACATTTTTTGTGTAGTAAAATGTTGTCTATCTCTTATGGTTTACCAGTTATGTAAAAGTCGTTCATAATGAAGAATACTTTTGGAGACATTCCCAGAAAATTCGAGATATATATTTTATTTGTCATGACAATATCTTAAACATATGATATTTTAATCAAAATCGTTAGAGCCGTTTTTGAAAAAATTAAAATTTTCGAAAAATGTTCCATGTAAAGGGTAGTCCGGGGTGGGGGGATTTTCTTGAAAACCTTCGTGTGGCATCTCTGAAAGATACTGAACCTAAATACCAAGTTTGGTGTTCATCCGACTCTTCGTTTTTGAGTTATGCTGTTCACAGACACACAGACAGACACACAGACACAGACACACAGACAGACTCACACACGGACATGTTTCCAAAAATGCTTTTTTTGGATTCAGGAGGTCTTAAAACATATATTTCCGGTGAAATCTCGGTATCGAATTTTTGGGTGGAATGCAATACTTCCCCTACTTACTATACGTAGTAGAGAAAGTAAAAAATGAATAACGAATTTGAGAAAAAGTATAAGTATTGGAAAATTTAAGGGAATAAGAAGCAATATCTCGCAAACGGTTCACTCAACAAAAGAAATGTATATGACAAAAATTGTGTATTTTAACGCGATCTACATTTTTTGTGTAGTAAATTGTTGTCTATCTCTTATGGTTTACCAGTTCTGAAAAAGTCGTTCATAATGAAGAATACTTTTGGAGACATTCCCAGAAAATTCGAGATATACATTTTATTTGTCATGACAATATCTTAAACATATGATATTTTAATCAAAATCGTTAGAGCCGTTTTTGAGAAAATTAAAATTTTCGAAAAATGTTCCATGTAAAGGGTAGTCCGGGGTGGGGGGATTTTCTTGAAAACCTTCGTGTCGCATCTCTGAAAGATACTGAACCTAAATACCAAGTTTGGTGTTCATCCGACTCTTCGTTTTTGAGTTATGCTGTTCACAGACACACAGACAGACACACAGACACAGACACACAGACAGACACACACACGGACATGTTTCCAAAAATGCTTTTTTTGGATTCAGTGAGTCTCAAAACATGTATTTCCGGTGAAATCTCGGTATCGAATTTTTGGGTGGAATGCAATACTTCCCCTACTTACTATACGTAGTAGAGAAAGTAAAAATCTGATGTGTTACACTCACATGACTTTCTCTACTGTTATACAATCTATTTTTACAAACGCCTATTCTCCATATGCTTTATGTTAATCGAGATATCGAGATGTCAATCTTATTGCTAATTTTCTTGTAGATGCAAGGGGAATATGGTAGCTTTTAAGCGATGGTCAAATATTTTAACGCTGGTTGCTATGCGGCGCATTCCATTCTCTTTGCAAGTCCAGGACATAAAAAAATGAATAACGAATTTGAGAAAAAGTATAAGTATTGGAAAATATGAGGGAATAACAAGCAATATCTCGAAAACGGTACACTCAACAAAAGAAATGTATATGACATTAGTTGTGTATTTTAACGAGATCTACATTTTTTGTGCAGTAAAATTTTGTCTATCTCTTATGGTTTACCAGTTATGCAAAAGTCGTTCACAATGAAGAATACTTTTGGAGACATTCCCAGAAAATTCGAGATATAAATTTCATTTCTCATGACATTATCTTAAACATATGATATTTTCATCAAAATCGTTAGAGCCATTTTTGAGAAAATTGAAATTTTCGAAAAATTTTCCATGTAAAGGGTAGTCTGGGGTGGGGGGATTTTCTTGAAAACCTTGGTGTCGCATCTCTGGAAGATACTGAACCTAAATACCAAGTTTGGTGTTTATCCGACTGTTCGTTTTTGAGTTATGCTGTTCACAGACACACACACACACACAGACACACACACGGACATGTTTCCAAAAATGTTTTTTTTGGATTCAGGAGGTCTCAAAACATGTATTTCCGGTGAAATCTCGGTATCGATTTTTTGGGTGGAATGCAATACTTCCCCTACTTACTATACGTAGTAGAGAAAGTAAAAATCTGATGTTACACTCACATGACTTTCTCTACTCTTGTACAATCTATTTTTACAAACGCCTATTCTCCATATGCTTCATATTAATCGAGATATTGAGATGTCAATCTTATTTGTAATTTTCTTGTAGATGCAAGAGGAATATGGTAGCTTTTAAGCGATAGTCAAATATTTTATCGCTGGTTGCTATGTGGCGCATTCCATTCTCTTTGCATGTCCAGCACATAAAAAAATCTGATGTGTTACACTCACATGACTTTCTCTACTCTTGTAAAAACTATTTTTACAAACGCTTATTCTCCATATGCTTCATGTTAATCGAGATATCGAGATGTCAATTTTATTGATAATTTTCTTGTAGATGCAAGGGGAATATGGTAGGTTTTAAGCGATAGTCAAATATTTTAACGCTGGTTGCTATGTGGCGCATTCCATTCTCTTTGCATGTCCAGGACATAAAAAATCTGATGTGTTACACTCACATGACTTTCTCTACTCTTGTACAATCTATTTTTACAAACGCTTATTCTCCATATGCTTCATGTTAATCGAGATATCGAGATGTCAATCTTATTGGTAATATTCTTGTAGATGCAAGGGGAATATGGTAGCTTTTAAGCGATAGTCAAATATTTTATCGCTGGTTGCTATGTGGCGCATTCCATTCTCTTTGCATGTCCAGGACATAAAAAAATGAATAACGAATTTGAGAAAAAGTATAAGTATTGGAAAATTTAAGGAAATAACAAGCAATATCTCGAAAACGGTTCACTCAACAAAAAAAATGTATATGATATAAGTTGTGTATTTTAACGCGATCTACATTTTTTGTGTAGTAAAATTTTGTCTATCTCTTATGGTTTACCAGTTATGCAAAAGTCGTTCATAATGAAGAGTACATTTGGAGACATTCCCAGAAAATTCGAGATATAAATTTCATTTCTCATGACATTATCTTAAACATATGATATTTTCATCAAAATCGTTAGAGCCATTTTTGAGAAAATTGAAATTTTCGAAAAATGTTCCATGTAAAGGGTAGTCTGGGGTGGGGGGATTTTCTTGAAAACCTTGGTGTCGCATCTCTGGAAGATACTGAACCTAAATACCAAGTTTGGTGTTTATCCGACTGTTCGTTTTTGAGTTATGCTGTTCACAGACACACACACAGACACACACACACACACACACGGACATGTTTCCAAAAATGCTTTTTTTGGATTCAGGAGGTCTCAAAACATGTATTTCCGGTGAAATCTCGGTATCGAATTTTTGGGTGGAATGCAATAATTCCCCTACTTACTATACGTAGTAGAGAAAGTAAAAATCTGATGTGTTACACTCACATGACTTTCTCTACTCTTGTACAATCTATTTTTACAAACGCCTATTCTCCATATGCTTCATATTAATCGAGATATCGAGATGTCAATCTTATTGGTAATATTCTCGTAGATGCAAGGGGAATATGGTAGCTTTTAAGCGATAGTCAAATATTTCATCGCTGGTTGCTATGTGGCGCATTCCATTCTCTTTGCATGTCCAGGACATAAAAAAATGAATAACGAATTTGAGAAAAAGTATAAGTATTGGAAAATTTAAGGAAATAACAAGCAATATCTCGAAAACGGTTCACTCAACAAAAAAAATGTATATGATATAAGTTGTGTATTTTAACGCGATCTACATTTTTTGTGTAGTAAAATTTTGTCTATCTCTTATGGTTTACCAGTTATGCAAAAGTCGTTCATAATGAAGAGTACTTTTGGAGACATTCCCAGAATTTTCGAGATATACATTTCATTTCTCATGACATTATCTTAAACATATCATATTTTCATCAAAATCGTTAGAGCCATTTTTGAGAAAATTAAAATTTTCAAAAAATGTTCCATGTAAAGGGTAGTCTGGGGTGGGGGGATTTTCCTGAAAAGCTTCGTGTCGCATCTCTGAAAGATACTGATCCTAAATACCAAGTGTGGTGTTTATCCGACTGTTAGATTTTGAGTTATGCTGTTCACAGACACACACACACAGACACACACACACACACACACACACACACACACACAGACACACACACGGACATGTTTCCAAAAATGCTTTTTTTGGATTAAGGAGGTCTTAAAACATATATTTCCGGTGAAATCTCGGTATCGAATTTTTGGGTGGAATGCAATACTTCCCCTACTTACTATACGTAGTAGAGAAAGTAAAAAATCTGATGTGTTACACTCACATGACTTTCTCTACTCTTGTACAATCTAATTTTACAAACGCCTATTCTCCATATGCTTCATGTTAAACGAGATATCGAGATGTCAAACTTATTGCTAATTTTCTTGTAGATGCAAGGGGAATATGGTAGCTTTTAAGCGATAGTCAAATATTTTAACGCTGGTTGCTATGTGGCGCATTCCATTCTCTTTGCATGTCCAGGACATAAAAAAAATGAATAACGAATTTGAGAAAAAGTATAAGTATTGGAAAATTTAAGGAAATAACAAGCAATATCTCGAAAACGGTTCACTCAACAAAAGAAATGTATATGACATAAGTTGTGTATTTTAACGCGATCTACATTTTTTGTGTAGTAAAATTTTGTCTATCTCTTATGGTTTACCAGTTATGCAAAAGTCGTTCACAATGAAGAATACTTTTGGAGACATTCCCAGAAAATTGGAGATATACATTTCATTTCTCATGACATTATCTTAAACATATGATATTCTCATCAAAATCGTTAGAGCCATTTTTGAGAAAATTAAAATTTTCGAAAAATCTTCCATGTAAAGGGTAGTCTGGGGTGGGGGGATTTTCTTGAAAACCTTCGTGTCGCATCTCTGGAAGATACTGAACCTAAATACCAAGTTTGGTGCGTCTCCGACTGTTCGTTTTTGAGTTATGCTGTTCACAGACACACACACACACAGACACACACACAGACACACACACACACAGACACACACACGGACATGTTTCCAAAAATGCTTTTTTTGGATTCAGGAGGTCTCAAAACATGTATTTCCGGTGAAATCTCGGTATCGAATTTTTGGGTGGAATGCAATACTTCCCCTACTTACTATACGTAGTAGAGAAAGTAAAAATGAATAACGAATTTGAGAAAAAGTATAAGTATTGGAAAATTTAAGGGAATAAGAAGCAATATCTCGCAAACGGTTCACTCAACAAAAGAAATGTATATGACATAAATTATGTTTTTTAACGCGATCTACATTTTTTGTGTAGTAAAATGTTGTCTATCTCTTATGGTTTACCAGTTATGTAAAAGTCGTTCATAATGAAGAATACTTTTGGAGACATTCCCAGAAAATTCGAGATATACATTTTATTTGTCATGACAATATCTTAAACATATGATATTTTAATCAAAATCGTTAGAGCCGTTTTTGAAAAAATTAAAATTTTCGAAAAATGTTCCATGTAAAGGGTAGTCCGGGGTGGGGGGATTTTCTTGAAAACCTTCGTGTGGCATCTCTGAAAGATACTGAACCTAAATACCAAGTTTGGTGTTCATCCGACTCTTCGTTTTTGAGTTATGCTGTTCACAGACACACAGACAGACACACAGACACACACACACAGACACACACAAACACAGACACACACACGGACATGTTTCCAAAAATGCTTTTTTTGGATTCAGGAGGTCTTAAAACATATATTTCCGGTGAAATCTCGGTATCGAATTTTTGGGTGGAATGCAATACTTCCCCTACTTACTATACGTAGTAGAGAAAGTAAAAAATGAATAACGAATTTGAGAAAAAGTATAAGTATTGGAAAATTTAAGGGAATAAGAAGCAATATCTCGCAAACGGTTCACTCAACAAAAGAAATGTATATGACAAAAATTGTGTATTTTAACGCGATCTACATTTTTTGTGTAGTAAATTGTTGTCTATCTCTTATGGTTTACCAGTTCTGAAAAAGTCGTTCATAATGAAGAATACTTTTGGAGACATTCCCAGAAAATTCGAGATATACATTTTATTTGTCATGACAATATCTTAAACATATGATATTTTAATCAAAATCGTTAGAGCCGTTTTTGAGAAAATTAAAATTTTCGAAAAATGTTCCATGTAAAGGGTAGTCCGGGGTGGGGGGATTTTCTTGAAAACCTTCGTGTCGCATCTCTGAAAGATACTGAACCTAAATACCAAGTTTGGTGTTCATCCGACTCTTCGTTTTTGAGTTATGCTGTTCACAGACACACAGACAGACACACAGACACAGACACACAGACAGACACACACACGGACATGTTTCCAAAAATGCTTTTTTTGGATTCAGTGAGTCTCAAAACATGTATTTCCGGTGAAATCTCGGTATCGAATTTTTGGGTGGAATGCAATACTTCCCCTACTTACTATACGTAGTAGAGAAAGTAAAAATCTGATGTGTTACACTCACATGACTTTCTCTACTGTTATACAATCTATTTTTACAAACGCCTATTCTCCATATGCTTTATGTTAATCGAGATATCGAGATGTCAATCTTATTGCTAATTTTCTTGTAGATGCAAGGGGAATATGGTAGCTTTTAAGCGATGGTCAAATATTTTAACGCTGGTTGCTATGCGGCGCATTCCATTCTCTTTGCAAGTCCAGGACATAAAAAAATGAATAACGAATTTGAGAAAAAGTATAAGTATTGGAAAATATGAGGGAATAACAAGCAATATCTCGAAAACGGTACACTCAACAAAAGAAATGTATATGACATTAGTTGTGTATTTTAACGAGATCTACATTTTTTGTGCAGTAAAATTTTGTCTATCTCTTATGGTTTACCAGTTATGCAAAAGTCGTTCACAATGAAGAATACTTTTGGAGACATTCCCAGAAAATTCGAGATATAAATTTCATTTCACATGACATTATCTTAAACATATGATATTTTCATCAAAATCGTTAGAGCCATTTTTGAGAAAATTGAAATTTTCGAAAAATGTTCCATGTAAAGGGTAGTCTGGGGTGGGGGGATTTTCTTGAAAACCTTGGTGTCGCATCTCTGGAAGATACTGAACCTAAATACCAATTTTGGTGTTTATCCGACTGTTCGTTTTTGAGTTATGCTGTTCACAGACACACACACACACACACACACACACACAGACACACACACGGACATGTTTCCAAAAATGTTTTTTTTGGATTCAGGAGGTCTCAAAACATGTATTTCCGGTGAAATCTCGGTATCGATTTTTTGGGTGGAATGCAATACTTCCCCTACTTACTATACGTAGTAGAGAAAGTAAAAATCTGATGTTACACTCACATGACTTTCTCTACTCTTGTACAATCTATTTTTACAAACGCCTATTCTCCATATGCTTCATATTAATCGAGATATTGAGATGTCAATCTTATTTGTAATTTTCTTGTAGATGCAAGAGGAATATGGTAGCTTTTAAGCGATAGTCAAATATTTTATCGCTGGTTGCTATGTGGCGCATTCCATTCTCTTTGCATGTCCAGCACATAAAAAAATCTGATGTGTTACACTCACATGACTTTCTCTACTCTTGTAAAAACTATTTTTACAAACGCTTATTCTCCATATGCTTCATGTTAATCGAGATATCGAGATGTCAATTTTATTGATAATTTTCTTGTAGATGCAAGGGGAATATGGTAGGTTTTAAGCGATAGTCAAATATTTTAACGCTGGTTGCTATGTGGCGCATTCCATTCTCTTTGCATGTCCAGGACATAAAAAATCTGATGTGTTACACTCACATGACTTTCTCTACTCTTGTACAATCTATTTTTACAAACGCTTATTCTCCATATGCTTCATGTTAATCGAGATATCGAGATGTCAATCTTATTGGTAATATTCTTGTAGATGCAAGGGGAATATGGTAGCTTTTAAGCGATAGTCAAATATTTTATCGCTGGTTGCTATGTGGCGCATTCCATTCTCTTTGCATGTCCAGGACATAAAAAAATGAATAACGAATTTGAGAAAAAGTATAAGTATTGGAAAATTTAAGGAAATAACAAGCAATATCTCGAAAACGGTTCACTCAACAAAAAAAATGTATATGATATAAGTTGTGTATTTTAACGCGATCTACATTTTTTGTGTAGTAAAATTTTGTCTATCTCTTATGGTTTACCAGTTATGCAAAAGTCGTTCATAATGAAGAGTACATTTGGAGACATTCCCAGAAAATTCGAGATATAAATTTCATTTCTCATGACATTATCTTAAACATATGATATTTTCATCAAAATCGTTAGGGCCATTTTTGAGAAAATTGAAATTTTCGAAAAATGTTCCATGTAAAGGGTAGTCTGGGGTGGGGGGATTTTCTTGAAAACCTTGGTGTCGCATCTCTGGAAGATACTGAACCTAAATACCAAGTTTGGTGTTTATCCGACTGTTCGTTTTTGAGTTATGCTGTTCACAGACACACACACAGACACACACACACACACACACGGACATGTTTCCAAAAATGCTTTTTTTGGATTCAGGAGGTCTCAAAACATGTATTTCCGGTGAAATCTCGGTATCGAATGTTTGGGTGGAATGCAATAATTCCCCTACTTACTATACGTAGTAGAGAAAGTAAAAATCTGATGTGTTACACTCACATGACTTTCTCTACTCTTGTACAATCTATTTTTACAAACGCCTATTCTCCATATGCTTCATATTAATCGAGATATCGAGATGTCAATCTTATTGGTAATATTCTCGTAGATGCAAGGGGAATATGGTAGCTTTTAAGCGATAGTCAAATATTTCATCGCTGGTTGCTATGTGGCGCATTCCATTCTCTTTGCATGTCCAGGACATAAAAAAATGAATAACGAATTTGAGAAAAAGTATAAGTATTGGAAAATTTAAGGAAATAACAAGCAATATCTCGAAAACGGTTCACTCAACAAAAAAAATGTATATGATATAAGTTGTGTATTTTAACGCGATCTACATTTTTTGTGTAGTAAAATTTTGTCTATCTCTTATGGTTTACCAGTTATGCAAAAGTCGTTCATAATGAAGAGTACTTTTGGAGACATTCCCAGAATTTTCGAGATATACGTTTCATTTCTCATGACATTATCTTAAACATATCATATTTTCATCAAAATCGTTAGAGCCATTTTTGAGAAAATTAAAATTTTCAAAAAATGTTCCATGTAAAGGGTAGTCTGGGGTGGGGGGATTTTCCTGAAAAGCTTCGTGTCGCATCTCTGAAAGATACTGATCCTAAATACCAAGTGTGGTGTTTATCCGACTGTTAGATTTTGAGTTATGCTGTTCACAGACACACACACACAGACACACACACACACACACAGACACACACACGGACATGTTTCCAAAAATGCTTTTTTTGGATTCAGGAGGTCTTAAAACATATATTTCCGGTGAAATCTCGGTATCGAATTTTTGGGTGGAATGCAATACTTCCCCTACTTACTATACGTAGTAGAGAAAGTAAAAAATCTGATGTGTTACACTCACATGACTTTCTCTACTCTTGTACAATCTAATTTTACAAACGCCTATTCTCCATATGCTTCATGTTAAACGAGATATCGAGATGTCAAACTTATTGCTAATTTTCTTGTAGATGCAAGGGGAATATGGTAGCTTTTAAGCGATAGTCAAATATTTTAACGCTGGTTGCTATGTGGCGCATTCCATTCTCTTTGCATGTCCAGGACATAAAAAAAATGAATAACGAATTTGAGAAAAAGTATAAGTATTGGAAAATTTAAGGAAATAACAAGCAATATCTCGAAAACGGTTCACTCAACAAAAGAAATGTATATGACATAAGTTGTGTATTTTAACGCGATCTACATTTTTTGTGTAGTAAAATTTTGTCTATCTCTTATGGTTTACCAGTTATGCAAAAGTCGTTCACAATGAAGAATACTTTTGGAGACATTCCCAGAAAATTGGAGATATACATTTCATTTTTCATGACATTATCTTAAACATATGATATTCTCATCAAAATCGTTAGAGCCATTTTTGAGAAAATTAAAATTTTCGAAAAATCTTCCATGTAAAGGGTAGTCTGGGGTGGGGGGATTTTCTTGAAAACCTTCGTGTCGCATCTCTGGAAGATACTGAACCTAAATACCAAGTTTGGTGCGTCTCCGACTGTTCGTTTTTGAGTTATGGTGTTCACAGACACACACACACACAGACACACACACACACAGACACACACACACACAGACACACACACGGACATGTTTCCAAAAATGCTTTTTTTGGATTCAGGAGGTCTCAAAACATGTATTTCCGGTGAAATCTCGGTATCGAATTTTTGGGTGGAATGCAATACTTCCCCTACTTACTATACGTAGTAGAGAAAGTAAAAATGAATAACGAATTTGAGAAAAAGTATAAGTATTGGAAAATTTAAGGGAATAAGAAGCAATATCTCGCAAACGGTTCACTCAACAAAAGAAATGTATATGACATAAATTATGTTTTTTAACGCGATCTACATTTTTTGTGTAGTAAAATGTTGTCTATCTCTTATGGTTTACCAGTTATGTAAAAGTCGTTCATAATGAAGAATACTTTTGGAGACATTCCCAGAAAATTCGAGATATATATTTTATTTGTCATGACAATATCTTAAACATATGATATTTTAATCAAAATCGTTAGAGCCGTTTTTGAAAAAATTAAAATTTTCGAAAAATGTTCCATGTAAAGGGTAGTCCGGGGTGGGGGGATTTTCTTGAAAACCTTCGTGTGGCATCTCTGAAAGATACTGAACCTAAATACCAAGTTTGGTGTTCATCCGACTCTTCGTTTTTGAGTTATGCTGTTCACAGACACACAGACAGACACACAGACACAGACACACAGACAGACTCACACACGGACATGTTTCCAAAAATGCTTTTTTTGGATTCAGGAGGTCTTAAAACATATATTTCCGGTGAAATCTCGGTATCGAATTTTTGGGTGGAATGCAATACTTCCCCTACTTACTATACGTAGTAGAGAAAGTAAAAAATGAATAACGAATTTGAGAAAAAGTATAAGTATTGGAAAATTTAAGGGAATAAGAAGCAATATCTCGCAAACGGTTCACTCAACAAAAGAAATGTATATGACAAAAATTGTGTATTTTAACGCGATCTACATTTTTTGTGTAGTAAATTGTTGTCTATCTCTTATGGTTTACCAGTTCTGAAAAAGTCGTTCATAATGAAGAATACTTTTGGAGACATTCCCAGAAAATTCGAGATATACATTTTATTTGTCATGACAATATCTTAAACATATGATATTTTAATCAAAATCGTTAGAGCCGTTTTTGAGAAAATTAAAATTTTCGAAAAATGTTCCATGTAAAGGGTAGTCCGGGGTGGGGGGATTTTCTTGAAAACCTTCGTGTCGCATCTCTGAAAGATACTGAACCTAAATACCAAGTTTGGTGTTCATCCGACTCTTCGTTTTTGAGTTATGCTGTTCACAGACACACAGACAGACACACAGACACAGACACACAGACAGACACACACACGGACATGTTTCCAAAAATGCTTTTTTTGGATTCAGTGAGTCTCAAAACATGTATTTCCGGTGAAATCTCGGTATCGAATTTTTGGGTGGAATGCAATACTTCCCCTACTTACTATACGTAGTAGAGAAAGTAAAAATCTGATGTGTTACACTCACATGACTTTCTCTACTGTTATACAATCTATTTTTACAAACGCCTATTCTCCATATGCTTTATGTTAATCGAGATATCGAGATGTCAATCTTATTGCTAATTTTCTTGTAGATGCAAGGGGAATATGGTAGCTTTTAAGCGATGGTCAAATATTTTAACGCTGGTTGCTATGCGGCGCATTCCATTCTCTTTGCAAGTCCAGGACATAAAAAAATGAATAACGAATTTGAGAAAAAGTATAAGTATTGGAAAATATGAGGGAATAACAAGCAATATCTCGAAAACGGTACACTCAACAAAAGAAATGTATATGACATTAGTTGTGTATTTTAACGAGATCTACATTTTTTGTGCAGTAAAATTTTGTCTATCTCTTATGGTTTACCAGTTATGCAAAAGTCGTTCACAATGAAGAATACTTTTGGAGACATTCCCAGAAAATTCGAGATATAAATTTCATTTCTCATGACATTATCTTAAACATATGATATTTTCATCAAAATCGTTAGAGCCATTTTTGAGAAAATTGAAATTTTCGAAAAATTTTCCATGTAAAGGGTAGTCTGGGGTGGGGGGATTTTCTTGAAAACCTTGGTGTCGCATCTCTGGAAGATACTGAACCTAAATACCAAGTTTGGTGTTTATCCGACTGTTCGTTTTTGAGTTATGCTGTTCACAGACACACACACACACACAGACACACACACGGACATGTTTCCAAAAATGTTTTTTTTGGATTCAGGAGGTCTCAAAACATGTATTTCCGGTGAAATCTCGGTATCGATTTTTTGGGTGGAATGCAATACTTCCCCTACTTACTATACGTAGTAGAGAAAGTAAAAATCTGATGTTACACTCACATGACTTTCTCTACTCTTGTACAATCTATTTTTACAAACGCCTATTCTCCATATGCTTCATATTAATCGAGATATTGAGATGTCAATCTTATTTGTAATTTTCTTGTAGATGCAAGAGGAATATGGTAGCTTTTAAGCGATAGTCAAATATTTTATCGCTGGTTGCTATGTGGCGCATTCCATTCTCTTTGCATGTCCAGCACATAAAAAAATCTGATGTGTTACACTCACATGACTTTCTCTACTCTTGTAAAAACTATTTTTACAAACGCTTATTCTCCATATGCTTCATGTTAATCGAGATATCGAGATGTCAATTTTATTGATAATTTTCTTGTAGATGCAAGGGGAATATGGTAGGTTTTAAGCGATAGTCAAATATTTTAACGCTGGTTGCTATGTGGCGCATTCCATTCTCTTTGCATGTCCAGGACATAAAAAATCTGATGTGTTACACTCACATGACTTTCTCTACTCTTGTACAATCTATTTTTACAAACGCTTATTCTCCATATGCTTCATGTTAATCGAGATATCGAGATGTCAATCTTATTGGTAATATTCTTGTAGATGCAAGGGGAATATGGTAGCTTTTAAGCGATAGTCAAATATTTTATCGCTGGTTGCTATGTGGCGCATTCCATTCTCTTTGCATGTCCAGGACATAAAAAAATGAATAACGAATTTGAGAAAAAGTATAAGTATTGGAAAATTTAAGGAAATAACAAGCAATATCTCGAAAACGGTTCACTCAACAAAAAAAATGTATATGATATAAGTTGTGTATTTTAACGCGATCTACATTTTTTGTGTAGTAAAATTTTGTCTATCTCTTATGGTTTACCAGTTATGCAAAAGTCGTTCATAATGAAGAGTACATTTGGAGACATTCCCAGAAAATTCGAGATATAAATTTCATTTCTCATGACATTATCTTAAACATATGATATTTTCATCAAAATCGTTAGAGCCATTTTTGAGAAAATTGAAATTTTCGAAAAATGTTCCATGTAAAGGGTAGTCTGGGGTGGGGGGATTTTCTTGAAAACCTTGGTGTCGCATCTCTGGAAGATACTGAACCTAATTACCAAGTTTGGTGTTTATCCGACTGTTCGTTTTTGAGTTATGCTGTTCACAGACACACACACAGACACACACACACACACACACACACACACAGACACACACATGGACATGTTTCCAAAAATGCTTTTTTTGGATTCAGGAGGTCTCAAAACATGTATTTCCGGTGAAATCTCGGTATCGAATTTTTGGGTGGAATGCAATAATTCCCCTACTTACTATACGTAGTAGAGAAAGTAAAAATCTGATGTGTTACACTCACATGACTTTCTCTACTCTTGTACAATCTATTTTTACAAACGCCTATTCTCCATATGCTTCATATTAATCGAGATATCGAGATGTCAATCTTATTGGTAATATTCTCGTAGATGCAAGGGGAATATGGTAGCTTTTAAGCGATAGTCAAATATTTCATCGCTGGTTGCTATGTGGCGCATTCCATTCTCTTTGCATGTCCAGGACATAAAAAAATGAATAACGAATTTGAGAAAAAGTATAAGTATTGGAAAATTTAAGGAAATAACAAGCAATATCTCGAAAACGGTTCACTCAACAAAAAAAATGTATATGATATAAGTTGTGTATTTTAACGCGATCTACATTTTTTGTGTAGTAAAATTTTGTCTATCTCTTATGGTTTACCAGTTATGCAAAAGTCGTTCATAATGAAGAGTACTTTTGGAGACATTCCCAGAATTTTCGAGATATACATTTCATTTCTCATGACATTATCTTAAACATATGATATTTTCATCAAAATCGTTAGAGCCATTTTTGAGAAAATTAAAATTTTCAAAAAATGTTCCATGTAAAGGGTAGTCTGGGGTGGGGGGATTTTCTTGAAAAGCTTCGTGTCGCATCTCTGAAAGATACTGATCCTAAATACCAAGTGTGGTGTTTATCCGACTGTTAGATTTTGAGTTATGCTGTTCACAGACACACACACACAGACACACACACACACACACACAGACACACACACGGACATGTTTCCAAAAATGCTTTTTTTGGATTCAGGAGGTCTTAAAACATATATTTCCGGTGAAATCTCGGTATCGAATTTTTGGGTGGAATGCAATACTTCCCCTACTTACTATACGTAGTAGAGAAAGTAAAAAATGAATAACGAATTTGAGAAAAAGTATAAGTATTGGAAAATTTAAGGGAATAAGAAGCAATATCTCGCAAACGGTTCACTCAACAAAAGAAATGTATATGACATAAATTATGTTTTTTAACGCGATCTACATTTTTTGTGTAGTAAAATGTTGTCTATCTCTTATGGTTTACCAGTTATGTAAAAGTCGTTCATAATGAAGAATACTTTTGGAGACATTCCCAGAAAATTCGAGATATACATTTTATTTGTCATGACAATATCTTAAACATATGATATTTTAATCAAAATCGTTAGAGCCGTTTTTGAAAAAATTAAAATTTTCGAAAAATGTTCCATGTAAAGGGTAGTCCGGGGTGGGGGGATTTTCTTGAAAACCTTCGTGTGGCATCTCTGAAAGATACTGAACCTAAATACCAAGTTTGGTGTTCATCCGACTCTTCGTTTTTGAGTTATGCTGTTCACAGACACACAGACAGACACACAGACACAGACACACAGACAGACTCACACACGGACATGTTTCCAAAAATGCTTTTTTTGGATTCAGGAGGTCTTAAAACATATATTTCCGGTGAAATCTCGGTATCGAATTTTTGGGTGGAATGCAATACTTCCCCTACTTACTATACGTAGTAGAGAAAGTAAAAATCTGATGTGTTACACTCACATGACTTTCTTTACTGTTGTACAATCTATTTTTACAAACGCCTATTCTCCATATGCTTTATGTTAATCGAGATATCGAGATGTCAATCTTATTGCTAGTTTTCTTGTAGATGCAACGGGAATATGGTAGCTTTTAAGCGATGGTCAAATATTTTAACGCTGGTTGCTATGCGGCGCATTCCATTCTCTTTGCAAGTCCAGGACATAAAAAAATGAATAACGAATTTGAGAAAAAGTATAAGTATTGGAAAATATGAGGGAATAACAAGCAATATCTCGAAAACGGTACACTCAACAAAAGAAATGTATATGACATTAGTTGTGTATTTTAACGAGATCTACATTTTTTGTGCAGTAAAATTTTGTCTATCTCTTATGGTTTACCAGTTATGCAAAAGTCGTTCACAATGAAGAATACTTTTGGAGACATTCCCAGAAAATTCGAGATATAAATTTCATTTCTCATGACATTATCTTAAACATATGATATTTTCATCAAAATCGTTAGAGCCATTTTTGAGAAAATTGAAATTTTCGAAAAATGTTCCATGTAAAGGGTAGTCTGGGGTGGGGGTATTTTCTTGAAAACCTTGGTGTCGCATCTCTGGAAGATACTGAACCTAAATACCAAGTTTGGTGTTTATCCGACTGTTCGTTTTTGAGTTATGCTGTTCACAGACACACAGACACACACACAGACACACACACACAGACACACACAAACACAGACACACACACGGACATGTTTCCAAAAATGCTTTTTTTGGATTCAGGAGGTCTTAAAACATATATTTCCGGTGAAATCTCGGTATCGAATTTTTGGGTGGAATGCAATACTTCCCCTACTTACTATACGTAGTAGAGAAAGTAAAAATGAATAACGAATTTGAGAAAAAGTATAAGTATTGGAAAATTTAAGGGAATAACAAGCAATATCTCGAAAACGGTTCACTCAACAAAAGAAATGTATATGACATAAATTGTGTATTTTAACGCGATCTACATTTTTCGTGTAGTAAAATTTTGTCTATCTCGTATGGTTTACCAGTTATGAAAAAGTCGTTCACAATGAAGAATACTTTTGGAGACATTCCCAGAAAATTCGAGATATACATTTCATTTCTCATGACATTATCTTAAACATATGATATTTTCATCAAAATCGTTAGAGCCATTTTTGAGAAAATTGAAAATTTCGAAAAATGTTCCATGTAAAGGGTAGTCTGGGGTGGGGGGATTTTCTTGAAAATCTTCGTGTCGCATCTCAGGAAGATACTGAACCTAAATACCAAGTTTGGTGTTTATCCGACTGTTCGTTTTTGAGTTATGCTGTTCACAGACACACACACACACACACAGACACACACACGGACATGTTTCCAAAAATGCTTATTTTGGATTCAGGAGGTCTCAAAACATGTATTTCCGGTGAAATCTCGGTATCGATTTTTTGGGTGGAATGCAATACTTCCCCTACTTACTATACGTAGTAGAGAAAGTAAAAATCTGATGTTACACTCACATGACTTTCTCTACTCTTGTACAATCTATTTTTACAAACGCCTATTCTCCATATGCTTCATATTAATCGAGATATTGAGATGTCAATCTTATTTGTAATTTTCTTGTAGATGCAAGAGGAATATGGTAGCTTTTAAGCGATAGTCAAATATTTTATCGCTGGTTGCTATGTGGCGCATTCCATTCTCTTTGCATGTCCAGCACATAAAAAAATCTGATGTGTTACACTCACATGACTTTCTCTACTCTTGTAAAAACTATTTTTACAAACGCTTATTCTCCATATGCTTCATGTTAATCGAGATATCGAGATGTCAATTTTATTGATAATTTTCTTGTAGATGCAAGGGGAATATGGTAGGTTTTAAGCGATAGTCAAATATTTTAACGCTGGTTGCTATGTGGCGCATTCCATTCTCTTTGCATGTCCAGGACATAAAAAATCTGATGTGTTACACTCACATGACTTTCTCTAATCTTGTACAATCTATTTTTACAAACGCTTATTCTCCATATGCTTCATGTTAATCGAGATATCGAGATGTCAATCTTATTGGTAATATTCTTGTAGATGCAAGGGGAATATGGTAGCTTTTAAGCGATAGTCAAATATTTTATCGCTGGTTGCTATGTGGCGCATTCCATTCTCTTTGCATGTCCAGGACATAAAAAAATGAATAACGAATTTGAGAAAAAGTATATGTATTGGAAAATTTAAGGAAATAACAAGCAATAGCTCGAAAACGGTTCACTCAACAAAAAAAATGTATATGATATAAGTTGTGTATTTTAACGCGATCTACATTTTTTGTGTAGTAAAATTTTGTCTATCTCTTATGGTTTACCAGTTATGCAAAAGTCGTTCATAATGAAGAGTACTTTTGGAGACATTCCCAGAAATTTCGAGATATACATTTCATTTCTCATGACATTATCTTAAACATATGATATTTTCATCAAAATCGTTAGAGCCATTTTTGAGAAAATTAAAATTTTCAAAAAATGTTCCATGTAAAGGGTAGTCTGGGGTGGGGGGATTTTCTTGAAAAGCTTCGTGTCGCATCTCTGAAAGATACTGAACCTAAATACCAAGTGTGGTGTTTAGCCGACTGTTAGTTTTTGAGTTATGCTGTTCAAAGACACACACGCACACAGACACACAGACACACACACACACACACACACACACACAGACACACACACGGACATGTTTCCAAAAATGCTTTTTTTGGATTCAGGAGGTCTTAAAACATATATTTCCGGTGAAATCTCGGTATCGAATTTTTGGGTGGAATGCAATACTTCCCCTACTTACTATACGTAGTAGAGAAAGTAAAAAATGAATATCGAATTTGAGAAAAAGTATAAGTATTGGAAAATTTAAGGGAATAAGAAGCAATATCTCGCAAACGGTTCACTCAACAAAAGAAATGTATATGACAAAAATTGTGTATTTTAACGCGGTCTACATTTTTTGTGTAGTAAATTGTTGTCTATCTCTTATGGTTTACCAGTTATGAAAAAGTCGTTCATAATGAAGAATACTTTTGGAGACATTCCCAGAAAATTCGAGATATACATTTTATTTGTCATGACAATATCTTAAACATATGATATTTTAATCAAAATCGTTAGAGCCGTTTTTGAGAAAATTAAAATTTTCGAAAAATGTTCCATGTAAAGGGTAGTCCGGGGTGGGGGGATTTTCTTGAAAACCTTCGTGTCGCATCTCTGAAAGATACTGAACCTAAATACCAAGTTTGGTGTTCATCCGACTCTTCGTTTTTGAGTTATGCTGTTCACAGACACACAGACAGACACACAGACACAGACACACAGACAGACACACACACGGACATGTTTCCAAAAATGCTTTTTTTGGATTCAGTGAGTCTCAAAACATGTATTTCCGGTGAAATCTCGGTATCGAATTTTTGGGTGGAATGCAATACTTCCCCTACTTACTATACGTAGTAGAGAAAGTAAAAATCTGATGTGTTACACTCACATGACTTTCTCTACTGTTATACAATCTATTTTTACAAACGCCTATTCTCCATATGCTTTATGTTAATCGAGATATCGAGATGTCAATCTTATTGCTAATTTTCTTGTAGATGCAAGGGGAATATGGTAGCTTTTAAGCGATGGTCAAATATTTTAACGCTGGTTGCTATGCGGCGCATTCCATTCTCTTTGCAAGTCCAGGACATAAAAAAATGAATAACGAATTTGAGAAAAAGTATAAGTATTGGAAAAGATGAGGGAATAACAAGCAATATCTCGAAAACGGTACACTCAACAAAAGAAATGTATATGACATTAGTTGTGTATTTTAACGAGATCTACATTTTTTGTGCAGTAAAATTTTGTCTATCTCTTATGGTTTACCAGTTATGCAAAAGTCGTTCACAATGAAGAATACTTTTGGAGACATTCCCAGAAAATTCGAGATATAAATTTCATTTCTCATGACATTATCTTAAACATATGATATTTTCATCAAAATCGTTAGAGCCATTTTTGAGAAAATTAAAATTTTCGAAAAATGTTCCATGTAAAGGGTAGTCTGGGGTGGGGGGATTTTCTTGAAAACCTTGGTGTCGCATCTCTGGAAGATACTGAACCTAAATACCAAGTTTGGTGTTTATCCGACTGTTCGTTTTTGAGTTATGCTGTTCACAGACACACAGACACACACACAGACACACACACACACAGACACACACACACACAGACACACACACACACAGACACACACACGGACATGTTTCCAAAAATGCTTTTTTTTGGATTCAAGAGGTCTCAAAACATGTATTTCCGGTGAAATCTCGGTATCGAATTTTTGGGTGGAATGCAATACTTCCCCTACTTACTATACGTAGTAGAGAAAGTAAAAATGAATAACGAATTTGAGAAAAAGTATAAGTATTGGAAAATTTAAGGGAATAACAAGCAATATCTCGAAAACGGTTCACTCAACAAAAGAAATGTATATGACATAAATTGTGTATTTTAACGCGATCTACATTTTTCGTGTAGTAAAATTTTGTCTATCTCGTATGGTTTACCACTTATGAAAAAGTCGTTCACAATAAAGAATACTTTTGGAGACATTCCCAGAAAATTCGAGATATACATTTTATTTGTCATGACAATATCTTAAACATATGATATTTTCATCAAAATCGTTAGAGCCATTTTTGAGAAAATTAAAATTTGCGAAAAATGTTCCATGTAAAGGGTAGTCTGGGGTGGGGGGATTTTCTTGAAAACCTTCGTGTCGCATCTCTGGAAGATACTAAACCTAAATACCAAGTTTGGTGTTTATCCTACTGTTCGTTTCTGAGTTATGCTGTTCACAGACACACAGACACACACACACACGCACACAGACACACACACGGACATGTTTCCAAAAATGCTTTTTTTGGATTCAGGGTGTCTCAAAACATATATTTCCGGTGAAATCTCGGGATCGAATTTTTGGGTGGAATACAATACTTCCCCTACTTACTATACGTAGTAGAGAAAGTAAAAATATAATTTAGCTGCTTACACCATATTATGGCATTGTGGCTCTGTTATTTGTTGTGACTTCCTACTTGTATGTTAGTTGGCATGAAGAGTCAAGTTTCCAGAAAGTTCTTTTGTGTGGTACTCATGCATACAACAGGACACTCTGACATGCCTAGTGGAAGTTAGTGCAGATTAAGTGTGGACGTTGTAACCAGCAACATGTTAATTTTGAACAAGCAACATGAGTATGCCATTGTGAGAAAGCAACATGTACTCGTAACTTTGGAGTATGTGAACACCAAGATAAGATCAGAGGCACAAGGAAAGTAACAACCTGTGGCTGGGTTAGGTTTGCAGAGAAAGATGTACAAAGGTATGATATGTTTGGTAGAATAAATGTGTTGAAATAAAATCTTGTTTGTTTCACATTTGCAGGCCAACTCAAGATTAATCCTGGGTACCTCTTCTGCTCTACTCCTGGGTTCTGCCCCCTCCCCAAGATTCTTTTCCAGGTTTTTGAGATATTTGTGGAGTCATCTTATTTATAATGAAGTTACACAATATAATGCAGTAGCCAAGAACCCTGGATAACTTCCTCAGAAACTGCAACATCTTAAGGGATTGTGACCTGCTCCAAAAGCCAGGAATAGATAAAATCCTAGAAAATTGATGTAACTTTTGTTGTTCATTGCCTATAGACACGTTTTTGCTTCATTTAATTAACTCTAGTTATTTACAGTTTCTGTTCTGATACTCTATGCTACAGCTTATTCAACTCTTTAATTTATTTTAGTATACTGACATCCATTAAAAACATTGCTCTCATATTTAATAAAATTGTATATATTGGTTTAATTAAATAATTTTAACCAATAACTATTTTACAGCCATAGCAATGGCAGAACAACAAGTTAGCCATGAAAACTGTGTTGTATGTTCCCCAGTAGTGTTATTTTTAAGACTGGGAAGTGTATAAGAAAGGAAACTCATTCTGTTTCCCTGCAATACCTACATCATTTTGGCACTAAATAACAACAATATATCCTCTATTCTACCTATTTTTACTTTCTCTACTATGTATAGTAAGTAGGGGAAGTATTGTATTCCACCCAAAAATTCGATACCGAGATTTCACCGGAAATACATGTTTTGAGACCCCCTGAATCCAAAAAAAGCATTTTTGGAAACATGTCCGTGTGTGTGTCGGTGTCTGTCTGTCTGTGAACAGCATAACTCAGAAACGAACAGTCGGATAAACACCAAACTTGGTATTTAGGTTCAGAATCTTCCAGAGATGCGACATGAAGGTTTTCAAGAAAATCCCCCCACCCCAGATTACCCTTTACATGGAAGATTTTTCGAAAATTTTAATTTTCTCAAAAATGGCTCTAATGATTTTGATTAAAATATCATATGTTTAAAATATTTTCATGACAAATAAAATGTATATCTTGAATTTTCTGGAAATGTCTCCAAAAGTATTCTTCATTGTGAACGACTTTTGCATAACTGGTAAACCATAAGAGATAGACAAAATTTAACTACAGAAAAAAATATCGTGTTAAAATACACAATTTATGTCATATACATTTTTTTTGTTGAGTGAACCATTTTCGAGATATTGCTTGTTATTCCCTTAAATTTTTCAATACTTATTTTCTCAAATGGGAATTCGTTATTCATTTTTTTGTCTTGTATATGCAAAGAGTATTAATCTGTGGCAAAGAGAATGGTGCTGCACCTAGCAACCAGCTATTAAGAGATATGTATATGCTTAAAGGCTACTGTATTTCTATATTGCCCTTGTAAATATATATTTCCCTTACATCTACAAGAAACTTAGCAATAAGATAGAGTCTGCAAATGTTTATCTCGATTAACATGAAGTAGATGGAGAATAAGCGTTTGTAAAAATAGTTTGTACAAGAGTAGAGAAAGTCATGTGAGTGTAACACATCAGATTTTTATTGAAGCACATCTAACATTTAAGAGTCATCAGTTTCAGCTTCTGCGGTTTCAATAAGCATGCTTCTGATTTCATTTTCATATTATCCATAGCAGGACCAGGAATGGGTTGAAGCCCCTCCCATAATTATAGAAAATGTAAACAATTCTCATAAGGTTACGTATTGCTTTGCTTTTGCAAAACCAAAATTAGCTTTTATTTCTATTTTGTTTAGTTAAACTGGATGAGCATCTATTTGTTCACATTCAGTGAATGAATCTTACATAAAGGTAGTCTATATCTCAAAAGATATTCTACTAATTTGAAAAGAAGAAAGAAAAAAGATAGATAAACAGAATCAAATATGCTTTACATTTACTAGGATTGTTAAACCTCTGAAGAAGAATTAAGCTCTCAACCAATGAAGATCAATAACTTATAGTAAAACTGATTAATCAAACCACTTAACTATTGCATTTAAAAGCCATCTTTATTTAATAAATAATGTTATAAGTTTTCCCAAATTTAAATCAATCTTTGCATCCAAAGGATAACTCATGGATCACTTATATGATGTCTAAAAATTTAGAAATGAAAATGCCCTATTACTGATTATATTTTGCTCATTCTTAAGGTGTATTTCAAAATATTTTTACCCTTCCCTAAAGGAATGCTGATTCTGCATATACCCTACAGCAAAGGCATCCAAAATTAGGACTCGCTGTTACATTGTGCATCGTGATTACATCCCTGTAATCGCTGGTAATTACCAGTGTCTTTCCTTCCCTTGCGCATGACCAAGTAGCTTACTTGAACACACTCTATCCAGGTCACTCTATCGATAGCCTTGAGAAATATTGAACGTTGGGTGTGCTACGAATAATAGCATTGTCATCTCCTTCATTATCAAAGAAGAGAAAGTTCCAAATGGAATGGGAATACCTGTTTTTTTGTTCTAAATATAACCAAAACATTAAGTGTCTGATATGTTCGAAAATTATACATGGCATACTACGAAGTAATATACACTGGCACTATTGCACATGTCATGTTGAATATGCAGAACTGAAACGTATGTATTATTATTATGTGCCATGTTCATCATTATTGCAATAATAGGCCTATCATTATTGCAATAATAGGACTATTATTATTATCATTATTATTAATACTATAGAACTGCAGATTATTTGTATGGCGTTTATTGATTCATTATTCCAGGATTGGAACGAGCCAAGAAATTAACCGAGCTAAAGGAGAAGCTCACTGTTCTTGCTACTAAATAACAAAATATGACAGAGAAACAACTACTGGCTAGTTACGTTGTGGCATGGAACATAGGTAAAGTCCTTAAATCTTTTTAAAAGCGGGAGTTTGTTAAATCATTTATGATGGACATGGTAAAAATTGTGTGCCCCCAAGAGCCGATTAATTTTAAAAACAACTTGCACCTTTCATGACAAAGTATCTCCTGAAGAATTGTGTTGTTGTCCACTGATACAAGTAGACAAGTGAGTGTGAAAATCCGTAAATTTGTGTACTTCTCTTACTCTTGATGAAAGCACAGATTTTATTGACACAGCTCGGTTGGCAATATTTATAAGAGGAGTTGATAAAGAATTAAATGTTGGAGAATATGTGCTAGAATTATTTGCTTTGAAAGACAGTACTAAAGTAGAAGACATATTCAATGCTTTTGTATGTGTGTAAATAAACACAATTTAGAGTGCTCCAAGATAGCATCAATTGCAATGGATGGAGCTCGCTTGATGATTGGAGATAAGAAAGGTTTAATTGGCAGGCTCAAAGCCTTTCTTAAGGAAAAGGGTGTAGTAAATTTTTGTAGCTTGCATTGCATTCTACATCAAGATGCCCTTTCTGTATTAAATAAATATTTCTATGCATACAGTGCAGTACATTAGCTGTTAGCAGATACATGACATTTGTGAAACATAACCTTGTATGTATTAATTGCAAGTTTTTTGTTCTAAATATAACCAAAACATTAAGTGTCTGATATGTTAAAAAATTATACATGGCATACTACGAAGTAATATACACCGGCACTATTGCACATGTCATGTTGAATATGCAGAACTGAAATGTATGTATGTATGTATGTATGTATGTATGTATGTATGTATGTATGTATGTATGTATGTATGTATGTATGTATGTATGTATGTATGTATGTATGTATGTATGTATGTATGTATGTATGTATGTATGTATGTATGTATGTATGTATGTATGTATGTATGTATGTATGTATGTATGTATGTATGTATGTATGTATGTATGTATGTATGTATGTATGTATGTATGTATGTATGTATGTATGTATGTATGTATGTATGTATGTATGTATGTATGTATGTATGTATGTATGTATGTATGTATGTATGTATGTATGTATGTATGTATGTATGTATGTATGTATGTATGTATGTATGTATGTATGTATGTATGTATGTATGTATGTATGTATGTATGTATGTATGTATGTATGTATGTATGTATGTATGTATGTATGTATGTATGTATGTATGTATGTATGTATGTATGTATGTATGTATGTATGTATGTATGTATGTATGTATGTATGTATGTATGTATGTATGTATGTATGTATGTATGTATGTATGTATGTATGTATGTATGTATGTATGTATGTATGTATGTATGTATGTATGTATGTATGTATGTATGTATGTATGTATGTATGTATGTATGTATGTATGTATGTATGTATGTATGTATGTATGTATGTATGTATGTATGTATGTATGTATGTATGTATGTATGTATGTATGTATGTATGTATGTATGTATGTATGTATGTATGTATGTATGTATGTATGTATGTATGTATGTATGTATGTATGTATGTATGTATGTATGTATGTATGTATGTATGTATGTATGTATGTATGTATGTATGTATGTATGTATGTATGTATGTATGTATGTATGTATGTATGTATGTATGTATGTATGTATGTATGTATGTATGTATGTATGTATGTATGTATGTATGTATGTATGTATGTATGTATGTATGTATGTATGTATGTATGTATGTATGTATGTATGTATGTATGTATGTATGTATGTATGTATGTATGTATGTATGTATGTATGTATGTATGTATGTATGTATGTATGTATGTATGTATGTATGTATGTATGTATGTATGTATGTATGTATGTATGTATGTATGTATGTATGTATGTATGTATGTATGTATGTATGTATGTATGTATGTATGTATGTATGTATGTATGTATGTATGTATGTATGTATGTATGTATGTATGTATGTATGTATGTATGTATGTATGTATGTATGTATGTATGTATGTATGTATGTATGTATGTATGTATGTATGTATGTATGTATGTATGTATGTATGTATGTATGTATGTATGTATGTATGTATGTATGTATGTATGTATGTATGTATGTATGTATGTATGTATGTATGTATGTATGTATGTATGTATGTATGTATGTATGTATGTATGTATGTATGTATGTATGTATGTATGTATGTATGTATGTATGTATGTATGTATGTATGTATGTATGTATGTATGTATGTATGTATGTATGTATGTATGTATGTATGTATGTATGTATGTATGTATGTATGTATGTATGTATGTATGTATGTATGTATTATTATTATTATTATTATTATTATTATTATTATTATTATTATTATTATTATTATTTCCCACGTTCATCTGCTACTGCTACTGTATAACTCTACAAATAATACAGTTCTCTGAATGAGTACATTCATTTTGAACAGTTAGATGCGTCCACTCTGAACTCGTAGGACACGTCCTGCTGTACGTGTTACATGCCAACAGTGTAGCCCTTGTGACTGCTTTGCGGGTTGCATTTCCAGTATGACTCGGAGCTGAAGGCTGTTTTGGCCACCCTTGTGTAAAGTAATTTATACTAATAGAAACAAAGAGAATGTATGTGAGCAACAGATTAAATAGTTTCTGCCTAGGGCTTCCCAGCTAACTATTATACTACCATAAAATGATGTTGCTGGACATTATTTTAACTGCTTCAGATAATTTTCCCCTTCAGTCCTATCCCATAACTATGTATTCCTCATTGGAAGTCAAAAACTATTCTCCCATCTCTTTCCTCTTCTATTCTTACATATACAACACCATTATCTAGGACCTGCAAAAGCAAAATCACAAAGTGCAGTAAGAAGAGAAATATTGGATATAGTAATGGTGGTTTTGATAATGCTGTAAATGAGGCATGAAGAACAACTTAAATGCTTTAATCTTCCATCTTCAGCAACTAGTTTTAAAAGACCTCTACATTTTGTAAATATCTACAAATTTTGTCCTCTAATATTAAGTAACAATGATTGTTCAAGAGTGTCAAAATTCTAATGTGAACCTGGTGTTATTAACTAAAGTATGTTCCATCAATTACTCAGCAGCTACAGCTCTATAAACAGATAAGTTCTTCCAAAGTTGTTTGCAGAGAAAAATATGACTAATGCATGATAGTATTTCAGTTTAGATTATCTAGCAAGCATAAACATTGTTTTACAGAATATTTGTATTCCCTGTCTTTATGCAGTTCACATTTATACATCAATATATATTTAATGTACATCACTTTTTACATTTAATTTTACATTTTGAGAAAACTTAACCAATTTTAGTCTTATTATTTACAATAAGATTCCATCTCCAACTCAAATGTAAGAACAGTCTTTTGTTTAATATATAGAGCTATAAGAGATTCCTTACAAGAAGATAACACAGCATTTTGTACAATTCAAACATCTTAGGCAACCAGCCAGCATAAATTTGTATCATATATCAATTATTATTTTCTAGAATAACAAACAGTAAAATTTTCCATATCTAAATAGACAGTATTACTAAGAGAGTTGGCTTATATGAAATAAATTTCAGCTTGCTAATACACAATTGTTGCTGTTGACCAATTACAGCTGAATTACCAGTGTGTTATGTATTCTTCATGCTAGCCAACTTAATTAAATCTAATTAAATTTATAGTTTCATACCTACAGTTTTAACACTATTTTGTGGCTAGTTAAATATTTTAAAAAATAAAAACTGGTTTACAAATGAACAAAACCTATATAATAAAATGTTTAATATGGTAACAATCAACAGTGTTAATTTGGTTAAATTATGTATTTATTTCATTTATTTACTATGTTTACTCATTCTAAGCTTTCAAATACGTTTTTAAGGTAACAATACTGTATATGTATAAAATTCAGTCAATTGAAGACATTTTAATAACTAGAGATATTGATTATAATTTCTTTAAGCATTGAACAAGAGTTAACAAGATGAAAACTGGTAAAGTTTAATACAAAATAAAATATATAAATCAATATATTTAATTATTCTTTAAATCATTAAATCCAAATGTGATGCTGCTTAATAATTTCTATTTGGAGTTATGGTTGATTAATTATGACCTTTACAGTTGCACATCAACAAAAAAATAAAATGAAATGATAAATCATAGAGTATCTACCTAACACAGTATCAAGGAAATATCCATGCTATATAAACTACAAATCACTTAGAAAATGGACTATATAACATCTTAATTACTTTTGCCAAACATGTATTATAATGTAGATCAAAGCAGAAAAACAATATAGCTCACTTATTACTGAGTTTCGTGAGAAATGTTGTGCAACAAAGTATATAGGATTAACTTTTTAAGGATTATGTTGCTTTTCTGTTATTATTTATCTCCACCATAAAAGTAATAACATATACGATTATCATTTCTAGTCGACTTGGAAAACAGTTTGGATGCAAGTAAAAATAGAGGTAATTTTGTTTATTTACTTATTTTTTTCCCCTTAATGCTAAATAAAAGATCTATCCCAGTACCATAAAAGTTTAAAGGTTTGAGGTGCTCTTATTTTCAAGAGAATTGGCTGCTGAATTAAAATGTTATTTATGTTCTGCATGGCATAAAGTCTTTCATGATTCTTTTTCCTGGTTTCCTTTTTTAATAGTGTTTAATGCCTAGTCTTATTTGAATGGCACTACAGGAGATGACACTGATGATCATCACCTAAACTGAAATGACAACTGGGAAAGGAAATTTTGGAAGGAAATGTTCCAGGCCTAAGTTTAGGGTACCCTCCTAAACTTTTGCATTTGCCAGTTATGAGGACTGAGGTAAACTTGGAAAAAACCATTAAACAGGGAGGGTGGTCCTCGTAGGATTTGAACCAAAGACCTCCTGTTCATGAGTCCATGCCTTAACATACTCATCCACCCATGTCAGTTTCTTGGTTTCTTCTATATGAGTATTAAATATAATATTAAACCAGTTGCATTTCTACCTTTATCTCAGAAGAAGGCATTTTGTTGCCGATTTAAAAAAATACACAACAATTCTCAGAATGAGGGGGACAGGGAATGAGACACCCATAACTCAGCAGGATAATGGCAGTCAAGCTGCAGGTTCCACAAGTATTCAGAAAGTCATATGACTCCATTCCTTTCTATAATTTCTCTGATTGTTGCTATACCTATCGTCTGAGCATCTATCATAAAATAAAGACATAAAAATGGCATTTATATACTGAAACATTCCTCTTCAGGAATGTTCATCTAGTTTTGGGTTGCTGAAAGAAGCAAATCAAATTTAGATTGAATTGTATACAAATTTTAATGAACCTTGTTTTGCTTTGCAACTTTTCCAGTTTTCATTTGAACACAAGTATTATTTTACTTCATGTATTTATAAACATATGATTTGTTATACCAGTAGTATGCATAAGTCAATAAATCCATTATTAAATATAGTTGATTGTCAGAAACATTTCCATTTTAGTGCAAGCTCTAAAATAAGATCACATATTTTCAGTGGTATTAAGATGTTAAAGGTAAGAATTGTTTTCCAAAGCAAAACAAATATGTTACCCAAAAACCAAAACATGGGAAATAAAGCACAGAAATTATGATAAGATGGAAACCACATCTAGATATGTAAAAAGAAAAAGCTCTACTCTGCAACACTTAATGGAAGCTACCAAATAGCATTTTTTGTGAAATTAGTAATAACAATAACATTTAGTAATGTGAAATACTGGACATTATTGTCATTTGAGAGCTGTACCAAAGTATGCTGAATATAGCAACAGCAACATATAAGATTGCAAATAAATGAAGCCATATAATGTGTTTCATTGTAAAACATACTCTGGCAGTAACCATTCACAATGAAAATTAACCATAATTGCATATTAATTACAGAAAATTTGATGTTTTATAAATAGCATGAAAATTCATAATGATTTATTGCTAACCTTAACTTTTAGGCTTGATCTCTTTATGGCATTGCTGTCATGAGAGCAAATATCACAGCAGTGTCACTATGGTAAAATTTTTATACAATTGTTACAATGTCATGATTTTCGCATATTCAATAACTTTATATACAATACCGTGACAGCAATACTTCTGCAACATCAATGTAAACTTCCGCAGTTGCATTGTGAGAACAGATTTGTGATGACACAGCTAAGGCAGTATGTCACTGAAAAACTCAACTACCTTCAGAAAGCACTGTTTGTATGAATTTACACTATCAAATAGTATGTATTTTATGTTACAGTCTTACTAGAAGATTACATTTTCCATGCTTGTGGAATAAATCCTTCAAGACAAGAGATCTCATCATGTTTGCATTGATGGAAGTTAATGAAATACCAGCTATAGAAGCTTTTAAGAGTGAGGTACTTAATGTCATAATGAAGTTTTGTAAAATTAAGAATAAATAACATATTTTTCTATGTAGAATCTGTTGTTTATATGCATACTTCTTTCTTTCTTTGTTTTTTCTCTGCATTCTAGTATTCTGTACTGCACACTGTATTATTTTACATAGTCAAAATTAATTTTAAATCACTCTAGCTTCAGTTCTATATCAAAATTTACTGGAACATGTTTCAAAACCTGTAATTTCCATCACCAGCCTAGACTCACTGCCATGCTCTCTCCTATGGTTTGTAGATGGCATTTTATGGCTGGATGTACTGTGTGATGAGGTTGTTTTCAAACATCTTCCAGTAAATTTTGATATAGAAATGAAGCTAGAGTGATTAAAAATTTGTTTTGAGCAGGTATTATGTTAAAAAACTTCACCTTTTTTCCCAAAAGAGAAGACTCCAAAAAGGTATCATCTGTTAGACAACATTCATAAATGCTAGTACAATGTCACTATAGTATAATGATATGCAATGAAAGTCCAAATTTGAAGCAATTTTATGAATAGGTGACTGTCTCAGCAGTGAATACCATGATGCTATATGACCTCCACATCATAACCCCAGGGTAATCATAAGAGCAAACCTTAACACATTAACACAAACTTGAATTTGAGGGCTTGCAAAGTTACTTTTAACTCTTTTGATGAGTAGTACTTGCATAGGTTAGTAATGAAATTTAAATTGCAGGACTAGCACAGCTCACAAGGGTGTACTGGCCAATAAAACTACATATGTGTGGATTTTTAACTATCAGATGGCATTCAAAGGTTCTCCATGTTTCTTCAGAAGACTAATGAACAGAATAACTAATATTATCAGAGCCATAAGAACAAATAAGGGTATGTCATCAATATATCTCACAATAAGGTGAAATGTGACAAATATGAACAATGGTCTGCAATGACTGTTAATAGTTTAAAGAAACAAAAGTGGTAAAAAACAAGAATTAAAATTGCATTTGAAACTTTCCTAGCTGATATTCTTCCAGTAGTACCCACAAAGAAGGATTTTTTATGTCTAGGTAAGCAAGCTGATCTCATTTTTCTGTGAATAGTTAGCTTTCATTGTGAATGATTATTTACATTGTATGTTATCACTTGCACCAACTGTAAAATTTTCATTTTGCATACATCTTAAGGTTGAAAGAATAATAAAATGAATATAGCTCCAAGTGTTTAAAAAAAATTTGAATTTAAATACCATACATGCAAGGCAGCAGCTATTTTGTTTTTAAACAAAATTAAGTTTATATGTGCTTCTCGTGTACAAGTTGGCTAATTAATCAGTTTGCATAGATAGTATACCTACACGTGCCAACTGACCAGCTTACTCATACATGAAAAGCACCATAGTACTACTTAAAATAATAGTTTTCTGAAGGACCAATACACAAAAATACTGATTCCCAACAATATGGCATAGTAAAAAAGTGAAATGAATTACTCAAAAAAGACCAGCTGATTATAGAGCCAACAAATTCATTCACTCTTAGCTTAGAAATGGTAATCATAAATTTTAAATTTGAGATCAAATAAATGCATAACTGATAGTCAAGAAATAATGTTTTTCTGCTGCTATTTGCAGTGATTGTACCACTTCTTAAATCTGCAACAGCAGATATTTACACTAAAATTAAGCACCAGTTTGCCCATTTTTAACATTCATCTGTACAATAACTACTTGCCCTTTTACATTTAAATTCTTTTGATATGTTCATTTTGTACACTGAAGGAAGAAGTGTTTAATCTTTGAAGAGAGTACAGCTACAAGAATTACAAAATAACTGCATGCAAAATAATAATGCATTATAATGCTTTCAAAAATAATTGGTGATCAGCATTCAAAGGAGTACAGCAATGTTACTATAAGCAACAGTGGCTGCATAATGGAGATATGCATTGCATTTATACACTGATATAGCTGGGATTTTGGTAATGGGGAGAGTTGGAACATTTTTATAGAAGCTTCTATAATTGATTTCATATTTACTCATTTATTTATACTAATGATGCAAAGACAAGGAAACCTTTTTCAATCTATTAGTAACTCAGTAATTATAATAATATAATCACAGTTACAACACTGCATCAGAATCATCATCAGGAGTGACAGTCCTAGTAGTAACGGTCTTGCATCATAACATTCCATTTATGTAATGCAAATGGTCAGTAGGAGCATGAATCAATTAAAATGTTGGGGGATGAAGCTCAATAAATGTAACTAGCATTAATTAAAGCTACCCTTAAAACAATTACAGTAGGTATTTAACATTTTGTGTTAGTTCAGACAGTTAAATACTTCAAAACAACTTATTTTTTTATGAAAAGTTCAACATTAGAATTTTAGTAAGCTTGATTTAACATTATTTTGACTGTGAAGATATAACTTTTAGGCTATTTAATTTACCCCCTGTAATTGTATAAGTCTTGAAAATTGCTGCTCGTTAGTGTTGCTATTAGCATAAAATGATGTCTTATTACAGACATTACCTGAGGCACCAAATGATGTGATTCAGCTTCAGGGCTATCTTTCTCATTAATTAGTCACTGACTTATTAAGTGCTCTTTTCGCTGTAATTAAACCTCAACCCTGATCATACACAACAACCCATATTAATTAAATGACAAAGTGACTTGATTTTCATGACAATAATATCATTTACCTGTTAAATGCTTAGGACATGTTGGTCCTGTACAACGAGTACAACTTACGAAACCTGCTGATTGCATTTTTAAAGGAAAAATTTTTACAATATAAGAAATTCAGTATCTAGTATATACCAGATTTCAGATTGCAACAGGAAAAATGAAGAAAACAAATTGGAAACAAGGACCAAAGAACATTTTCAGAACATAAAACTGAAACAAGTATAAAAAGTGGCAGTTGTCATACATTTTTTAACAAATATGAAAAATGCAGCAGTTTTTTCCATTTGGTAAAAAAAAAAAAAAAAAAAAATTATACAGTATTGTTAAAAGTCCTGCACCACCTAAATAACTTTTGAAGCATGTGACTGATTAACACGAAGCTCAATGCATGGAGATAGTCTGATTAACACGAAGCTCAATGCATGGAGATAGTCATGTCCAAGTTTTTGCTACTTCTAGTTTAGCCAGAAGTGACTGCAACTTTCTTATTTTAAATGAAACATCCTGTATCTTTTTACAGATTTGAATAGGATCTTTAATAACTTTTCAACAAGCACCCACAATAGATACTTCTGTGCAATTGCTGATAAATAAATAAAAAAAGAAAAGAAGAAACAGAAAAGTGTAGGCTTAATGGAGTAAAACATTTGTTTTTTGCTGTGATTTGTGATCCTTTGTTTATGTACATGGAAATATATTTATTGATACTAACTTAATAACTGATATACAGGTTTGAATCTGACATCTAGTGTGTTAAATAATATTCTACCTGATGTTGAGTGAAAAGAAAAGGATTCTCATTTTAATGAATGGCTATGGAGCCAGGTAAAAATCTCATCATGGTGCAGCAAATTTATTTAATAATATGCATGTAGATCATGTTCCGATTCCACATATGACAGTGACAAGGATTGTAAAGAAATTTACTGAAACTGGAAGCATAAAGGACTTACCAAGACCAGTTCACCTGAAACGTGCAACAGATGAGAATACTTCATTGGATGTTCTCCTCCATGTGCAAGAAAATCCAAAAGTATCTACAACAAATTTAGTGTTAGATTCCAATATAAGCAAAAGTTCGGTGATGAAAATTCTTAAAAGTGCCAAGTCCTTTTGTAAAGGATATAGGATGTGCCATATGTACCATTTAAAATAAGAAAATTGCAATCATTTCCACCTAAACCAGAGGTAGCAAAAACTCATTAATATTATTTTTGAGTTCCCTGTACATGGCTGTCTCCATACACTGAGTTTCAAGTTAATCAGCGACATGCTTCAAAAGTTATTTAGGTGGTGAAGGACTTTTAATTAACCCTGTATAATTAAATTTTAAGACAAATTTATATAGTTCATTATTCTCGTATTAAGCAACCTTAGCAGACTCATAACAACATAGATGCCTCATGCATGTGCAGGAAGCAACTGAAGTTGTTCCTGGCATTGATCTACAGTAAAAAATAAAAGGCAGTGGCCTTCAACAAATTTGACAAGTAAATGAAGTTAGCAGTACAAAAGTCAAAAAAGTTTGCTTCACTGCTACTAGCTTCAAAATGAAAATTGCATTATTAACTTGCATTAATTTCATCAGTGCCAACATAAGGCATCCTTTCAGCAACCTCTGGGTATTACAGCTAAAATTTGGCAGGAAGGTTGGGAAGAGAGCATTCATTTTCTTACATAATGGAAGTACTCTGAAATCAATAGATGTCATAAAAGGAAAAGTTGATTTTGTCATTCTTTGAAATTTACTTAAAAAACTAAAATGGGTTTGGATGATTGCTCTAGGTGTACTAGTATGGAAATATTTGGAAGATAGAGAAAACTATCATCACATTTTTAGAAACAAAAAGTAATAAAATCTGAAAACATATTACAATTAGACATTCATTATAACTTGCAAGCATACTGATAGCATAATATAATACTTTTAATAACACTTGCACTTTTTACCATAGCATATCTCACTTTAAATGTGTTTCATATTGTTCCAGAAATCTCATCACCAACTAGTTTTGTACATTATATGGACTATGTACTAGGCATATTTTACTCTACAGCAGAAAATAATTACTATTACTAATCATTTTAACATTGGAGAATGGGACAGGTTGGAATACAACATTGTAAGAAATATGAAAGACCAATTACCTTTTGTCCAATTACTTGCTAACTGCTATCCATTTATGTATACTTACATATATAGTTCCATCTGCATTACTAAAAGTAGTAACGCAGAAAGATCACAAATTATTTTTAATTACAGAAGGGAATTTTGAGATTCATGGATAAATACATCACAGTCATATAAACATATGCTTACAATCACATATGGTCACAAATTTAACAAATGCATTCAACAATCACTACCAACATATTCAACACTATTTCTGCAACACACATGCAAGCTCTTCCTCATACGGGAATGCTTTTATCTGAAATAGAATCCACTTTAGCAAGAAAGTGAGGATTATATATAAAAATTCCATTTGTTTTTCATCAGCATGTTAGTTCAGTGCAAACATGTTCAAGCATATTAGTTCATGATCTAAAAAAAATATTGAAACCATCATTACTATTTAACAATTCCCATCACATGATTGAAGGCATCACAGTAAATGTTTGGTTTAACAGACCAAATATACTCATAGGTGAATATAACCAAATAAATATTAGTGGAAGAGCAATATATCTACTCAGTGATTAGACCAATTGCATATCAACAGGGCAATGCAATCTTCAATTTCACTATTGCTATGTGGCATTTGTGACTGATGAAGAGAGAGTCATTTGGGCCAGTCTTTCTCAAGAAGTTTAGTTTGCTTAGTATTCATTATGATAACTAATTCATGACTAAAGGTTATGAAATCTAACATTTTTAAATTGGTAAATATATGTATATAAAAGCATAGTTACAGATGCAGTAGCTTATGCTGGAGAGACTTACTACCATAAGCATGAAGAATGAGAAAGAACAATGCTGAGGAAAAGATATGGTTTACATCTTGTAAATGTTAAGTTCTGAATTAGGAGTAATCAAGAACTGATGGCAAAGTATAAGGAACCTATAAAGTATTTGTGGTAAACAAGAAAATATGCTGATAAAGGGGTTAAAGTATGTTAAACATATGTAAGAAACAAACTTGCACAAGCAGACATTATATGGACACCCTGGTGATTCAAGAATACATGAAGTCTGTGGTGGCTTCAGAGGATGATATAGAAATGTTGAATTAAAATATGAGGATTCAAAGCATAGGATAGACAGCAACAACTAGAACTGGTTGAGAAAGCACAGAGCCTTCATGGTCTGTGCTGCCAGTAAAGAAGAATAATTGGTTATCCCACTCAAGCATACAGTATTTCAATGATTAAGTGATTAAGGCATAAGAAATAAAACAAACCATGCTATCTTCTAAGAAGGAAACTTATTCAAGAATACATGATTCAAGAATACATGAAGTCTGTGGTGGCTTCAGAGGATGATATAGAAATGTTGAATTAAAATATGAGGATTCAAAGCATAGGATAGACAGCAACAACTAGAACTGGTTGAGAAAGCACAGAGCCTTCATGGTCTGTGCTGCCAGTAAAGAAGAATAATTGGTTATCCCACTCAAGCATACAGTATTTCAATGATTAAGTGATTAAGGCATAAGAAATAAAACAAACCATGCTATCTTCTAAGAAGGAAACTTAAGTATTTCATTGACAAGTGGGATATGGAACAAACAAGCAAGTCCATAAATTTTAATTCTTTTGGAATAACAAACAATTTATATCCAGGTTAAACAGCGCCCAAACTAAATCTCAAAAAGAATATCTTTATATGCATTCCTCAAGAAGTCATAAACCATTTATAATCTTTAAATGGGAATTAACATTACTTATAAAATACAAAGCTAAATAATTTCAACAAATGACATGTTTTCTTTCTGCAGTTAATAATTCACTTGTATGAACTGCTTTGAATATCATAGAATAGATTTATTTACATTATTCTCAGTATGCTTTACTCTTATCTCCAACATATACACAAAACAGCATGCTTTTATTTTAAAGCTGAATCATTACAGAAAGGAATTAAAAGTATGAATGAGAAGGTAAAACTATGGTACCCTAAGATGAGAGCTATTTAAAATCAATCCAGTCACTGCAGTAAGACAAAGGTGTGAGATTTAAGGCATGTAGAAAAGCTCTTTTTGATAACCATGATTAAAAAGTGCAGTTCCAATATTCTTTTTAGCATTTTATAATTCTAATTACATTGCTAGAAAATCTATGAAGTAGAATACCTTAATTATTTTTTGATGAGTTAAGTGCTTTAATAATTGAGGCATTCTCACAAAAATCATGCATGTCAACGATAAATAATTTTCAATACCTATGAACAAAAAGTTATCTCAGTTGTCATGTCAATAATTCCTGTTTCAAATACCTGTATGTTCAGCAGTTACTGCAGAATTTGCTGGATGCTTTGTAGTCTAAACAACAAAGTTAAGCATATTATAAAAATTAAAGAATGTTATACAAGACCATTTGGGTTCGCACACAAAAAATAATTGGTTAACCATATCCTTTGTTTAACCCATATACCAAATTTTTGTTATTTAGTATTATGATTGTGGGGATAAATACTGTATTTTAGTTGCTAGAGACTAGAGCTACAGAAACATTGTAACATGTGTGGTTTCTTTTGGAAGATATTTGAAGAATTGAATACAACATTGGTACTTCAGAACAAATTTACAATTAAAATCTTAATGCCTGCTAAACAGAATAAAGATCTACAAGAAGAATGGGCATTTATCACAAGAACTGTAGAGAGTGCAAACAAATATGCTTCATTGAAATGAAATGAATGAAGGTCATCAGACTTAAAAGACTACTCCAGAAATGTAAATAATAAAGAAAATGATAACTCTGCAGTTGTATATCATTTTAGGAAGGAAACCACAACATTCAAGAAAACATTCCTTATCAAAAATTGTATACAAAGCAGCAGAATTATCAAAATGGAAGAATATCTTCATAAAAATTGGAGGGAAGCTAATGAACTTGCACATTATATTGGAGTACAATCAGAACTTCAAGGCCATCCAATTACCAATAGAGGTATTTCAAACATTCAACAACAGCTTCTCATCAAAATCTGATAGCCAGTTTCAGCCAGTAGCATGGGTAATAGCTCACAAAAAACAGTAAGTGTTAAGCCTATTTTTAATCCAATAATTATTTTGTTACAATTTTCTCTTCATGCTCTCCACTAAATTAAGAATTGATAAACACTAAATAATGGTTTAAACATAAGTAACTGTTATCAAAATATTAACTGAAGTAATATTAAGCACATTATTAAGGAAACTAATTCACTATGCATATGGTGCTTCGGAAGAAATAACCCTATCTAAATGAGACCAGCAAACCAAGCTTTCATTTGAGGTTCAGCTTTAGAAAAAGCATATTAGCACTTCCAATCAAAGCAGATAAATTTTGGTGTACTGTCTAGATTAAGATTGATTCCTTCAGTATATTACTACCAGTAAAAAGGCCCCATGCTTCTCAAGACATTATCTGCATATTCTGCTTTACTTTAATCAGCCATTCTTGCTTTGCTACATTAATAATTAACAAAATAAATCAACACAAGAAATTCCACTAAATATTTCTGCTATCTCTTTTATCAATCCTTATTTCATTAAATCACAACAAATAGAGAAGAAAGAGAAGAAATAAAATACATCTCCAATCTCAGTTTTATTGTTCTATTTAGGAAATCTGATGTGCTAGAATCACATGACCTTCTCTACCTACTACCATTTCACATGCATTCTTTGTGTGTTTTGCTGTTTACATAAAAGATTATTTTTCCTTCCACTTTGTTAATCATGATAAATAAATTACCTTGAAATAATTTCAAACTATGTAATTTGAACTTTATTATTAAGGTAAAATATGAGAACAAAACTCAACTGTTTATATTACAAATAGAGTTTTATTACTATGAGCCCATGAGTAAATAAAGAAAAACTGCATACTTTCTAGGATACTTTGTAGGTATCACATCACTAAGCTTAAAAATTTTATCAATGAGAACTTTGGAAATGGCTGATGCTATATGAAATGCTTTTGACACAAATTATATATTTTAACAAGTTTTACGTTTTATCTGTAGTGAAGTTTGGTCATCGCTCAGGGTTTCTCAGTTATATAAAATTCAAACACAATAAAAAGGAGTTCATTAGTTATCCACAAGAAATTCAAGACATACATTTTATTTACCATGCAAGCCATTTTTAACAGAATAAAAACAACAGTACAGAAAGCTATTTCAACTAAAAGGTTGTTTGTGACAGCAATAACCTACTCATGCAAGAAACTGTGAAATGTCACCAATGGCAGAGCCCACATCACTCTCACTCTCATTCTCTCTCTCTGACCAGCACTTCTGCCTCAATGCCAGTTTTTGAGAATTAGATATATAACTGGCATTGATTATAATGTAGATGCCAATAACAACTTTTACTCAAGGTAATGGCAACAAATCAAATTTGCTCATGCAAAAGCTGAAGTCATCTTGTAACTATCTGCATTTGTCAAACATGCCAGGTGGAAGACATTTAAAAACAAAATTAAGCGTTCAAGTAGAAGTTATACAGACAATTGCCTCACTTAAACTCAGACAACTTCGAATGATCCTTTTGTTGCAACATTTTTAGTACACATATCCAATCTTGTGACAGTAACACTCAGGAATGAATGGTATAGTCACAAGCAACAGCTGGTGAACAATTACACAAAAAATTGAAGATCTGTGGCAAGTGTATCTTACTGGACTTTCCAAAGTTGACTATAAAGTCTGTCATCAAATAAAGTAGTGAAATGCAAAAACAAGGGTCTTAGCATTAGCAAACTGTATGTGTGTCATATACTCAGCTCTATAAGAATAGTTTCCCACCTGAAACCTAAACAGCAAGAAATTAAAATAAAAGGGGGGGACAAGGCAAAAGTGAACTGTGAAGCGAAATAAGGCAGTCCATTATAAATGAACTTTATAAACTTCGTAAAGATTAATAATATTAACAACAACAATAATCATGATTGTGACAATGATGATGATGATGATGATGATAATAAAGGAAATACATCCTATAAGGGATATGTGAATGTTGCAATAGGCAAGTTTGACCTCAGTATGTATAATGGAGCCGATGGGTACTTGTGGTTTGTTTTCTTAAAAACAGGGAAGGAGATAAGCTTATGGTCTTTGGAGGAAGCTGAGCAAAGGACCATCAAAGAGGAAAGATGTAAAGTATTCTGTTAGTTATGATCCATGAGGTTTGAAGTAAGAGCCAAGTGTAAACCTAGAAACATGTACTTGATTCATGTTTTGAGGAGGGTGTACACCACTGGGAGAACAATACCAGATAAATAAAGCTCCTGAGTTTGTTTCAGAGTTCATTGCTCTTGGTAGCCAGCAACATAGCGAAACAGAATGGAGGTGCAGCAAGAGGCACCAAGATCCAGCAGCAATGGTTATAAAACCTACCAGTCTAGCTGTCATCAACCTCCTCAAACCTTCCTCCTGCATCACAAAGTCAGCTGCAACTGGAAAAATGATTACTCATGCACAGAAATCAAGCAACACAGGAAAACTCACCAACACATAGAAACCATGATAACCATACAGAAATGTCCAAAGGTACAAAAATACACACAGTTTATGACAATTTGAAACTATAGTGGCAGCATAAAACATACATACATGCCTTGAGAGAATGACATTTAGAAATGCTTCACTAATGTCAGAAAATGTATTAACAGCAACTAACGGATAATAAATGCAGTGAGTGGTTTCTCTGGATGAAGTTTATGTGTATTTGGACAAAACTAATGGACCCTATGATGTAATACTTCATACATTGAGCCAAAAGAAGCACTTCAGCTTCATCCAGGAAAACAAAGAAAAGTTGTGTTTGTAGGTTATTACACTTACTCAGAATTTATTTGCTAATATAGTAATTGCAATCTATACTTCCAGAAGAATGTCAAGGACCACAATTTAAAAGAGGAGATTCTGTGATTATACGATGACAAGATGTTAACATTTGGGTCATTCACATGTTAAAAAAAAACATTGGAAAATTCAGTAGTGTATCCTTGCTAAAGATCCACCGTTTTTTATGCCATTTTTTCTAACCTCTTGCATACAACTGTACTAACAGCTACTGTAGAGTGATACTGACACTGCCATATGAATGCATAAACATGTATGCTCAAAATACTATAGCAGATGAAACATTCAAGATAATCCAAGCTTAAGTGTGGCAATTCTAATTACTTCAAGTATTAGCCACACTAAAAAGTCCATGAGATACATGCAAACGAAAATGTTTGCCAGATACAGAAGTTACATCTTATTATTGTTAAAAGAAACATAAAACTATCTATTTTTATCAAATGAAACTTATTCTAGACATTAAAAATAAATTTTAAAAAATTATTTATAATTGGCATATTCAATAAACAGCATCAGCACAAATAACTGAAAGACTCACTATGCCTCAAATGACAGTATGTATTTAGAGTATCTACTTTTATCTATTATAATGCAATAATCTCCTATCAAAATTCTAACTATTTTGTTTCATGTATCTGGAAAAATAAAATTTGTTTCAATAAAGTTTTTCTATGTATTAACATTATAGTTTCCAAAATTAATTTTAGTGCTCTGTAATTAGTGTTTAAACTTCTTTCTTCAGTTCCAGTCAACATAGATACTGCTATTCATTGTGGAAGTATTTCAGGCTATGTGCTTTATTGTACATATATACAATATAAAATAGGATTAACAACTTATGCAAACAGGCTCACAAGTAATAAAATGCTCCTTTTTAGCCTTTAAAGAAGAACTAGCAGTAAGAAATAGCTCCAGTAGACTTGTGTTATTTTTTTATTTATTACTTATGAACTAAATACTGAATGTATGTTGTAACTGAATAAACTTATTAATAAGATGTTGGAATCATCTTCCACTACAGAATTTCAGATGAGAAAGGGTTTCCCAGCAAATATATTCTAGCTAACTACTTTTGAGCGTAATATACAGTCTTTGGGGTACAAGAATTCTGGCAGTTTAAGATAACTTTATTTTCAAACGTTTGAGCTCAGGGCAGATATATCAGTTATTAGTATTGTAGAGGTAGTAAACATATATCAAATCAAAGGAACAATATTTTAACTTTAATTATTTCATCACAAGTTTATGATTTGGCACTGGTTATTCTCCAATTTTAACACCAATAATGCTTTAACTACAAAAGAGGTATGAAGTCTTAGAATTATGTACTTAACCTGTCTATTACTTTGTCACAAATGAGATTTTTTTCCTTTCTTTCTTTCTTTCTTTCTTTCTTTCTTTCTTTCTTTCATTTTTAAGTGACTTTCCATAAAACTAAATGAATGAAAGTTCAGAAGCATCAGGGGCCATTTAGCCAAAGCATTATATAACAACACAAGTTATCAGAACTTTAGCAGTATTGTTTATTACCCATTAAGGAAAACCTTTAACTATGTGTTATTTTTATTTGCAAACTGTTAATTATGCAGCTTCTGTGTTGAACCTTAAGCAACAGATATGTTAGTTATAATCAGTAAAATAGGGGAAAAAATCAAAGTAAGTAAATGGGATAATTAATATCCAACTGAAATAATTGAACATAAGTTCCAAAATGTTAAGCACAGTGCCTACTCTAGGAATAGATCACTTGGTATCTTGTTATTCTTATCATTTTCTACTTTATCCAATTCACTAGTCTGCATGATATCCGATGACTGAAAACTAATAAGTGATTCTGACTCACTTTTTTATGCTGATTTCAGAACTACTTTTAGTTTTTTTCTATCACATAGTTTTTTTCACAATTTTACTTCAAAAATATAGAGTTGAGCCAGTAGATGGTGACTATTGTTGAAGGGAAATTATCACTTCTTGGAGGGAAATTTTCTCAATACAGACTTGTAAGTCTTTAGGTCATTACACCTATAGATGCGGGGTGCTATTTGTAATTTAGGCATTGTTGTTAATATCAGAGGCTTGCATTACCAGTGCTATATCGTGATTGAAGTTATAAGTACATTATGTCTTCATGCAAGTGTGTGAATAATCCAAATGTTTTCTGCTACATTTGTGGAAATTATACAGTGCTTCAGCAGAGAACTGATATAACAGACTTTGTGAAAAAAGTGTACCACGCTTATTTTAAAACGAAACTTGCTGACCAAGACAAGGCCTGGGCTCCAAAGACAGTTTGCCACTATTGTGTTGAGAGGTTAAGATTATGGATAAAAGGAAAGAAATCATGCATCCCATTTGCAATTCCTATGGTGTGGAGGGAGGCTAAAGACCAACTTAAAGACTGTTATTTCTGTTTAGTTAATGTTCAGGGGTGCAATTCCAAAAATAAGAAACACATTGTGTATCAAGTATTCCTTTAGCCATCAGGCCAGTTCCACATGGAGAAGATCTGCCTGCCTCTCTTCCTCCAGCTATTTTAGAGAACTTGGAAGAAGATGGTGTTGAAAGTGAACCTCATGCAATCACCGAAGATGATTTTGATATGTCTACCGCCCTGAATACGACATGACTCCACAACTGTTCTCTCAGCGTGAACCAAATGATCTAGTTGTGATTTGAATTTGTCTAAGGAATCTCCAGAGTTACTAGGCTCCCATCTTAAAAATAAGAATCTTCTGGAACCAGGAACACATTACTCATGGTACAGTCACAGAGAATAAGAGCTAGTTCCTTTTTTCTCACAGATCGAGTCCTTGGTTTACTGCAATAACATAAATGAGTTAATCCACTTTTCTGACATTGAACATGATCCTACTCAGTGGAGACTTTTTATAGATTCATCAAAGAGGAGTCTGAAAGGCGTCTTACTGCATAATGGGAATGTGTATGGGTCCATTCCTGTCACACATTTAGTTCAAATGAAAGAGACAGTTGAAAACATGAAGATACTTTTAACAAGTATCCAATACAAGGAACACAAATGGCGTATCTGCGGTGATTTCAAAGTTATTGGAATTAGGACAACAAGCTGGGTTCACAAAAATGACCTATTTTCTGTGCGAATGGGACAGTCAGGCAAAGCAAAGACATTGGAGTGTGAAAGTATGGCCACAGCGGAGAAACTTGTTGCCTGGAACTAAAAACATCCTGCACAAACCGCTTATAGAGAGACAAACGATATTGCTTCCGCCACTACACATAAAATTGAGCTTGATGAAGCAATTTGTAAGGGCTCTACCACAGGATGGACCCCGCTTCAAGTGCCTTTCCAAGAAATTTTCCTTCATTGCACAAGACAAATTAAAGGCTGGAATTTTTGTTGGTCCTCAAATAAAGAAATTGATGAAGGATGAAGATTTTGAGAAGACAATGAATGAGAGAGAAATAGAAGCATGGACTGCCTTTTGGTCAGTTACTGAAAACTTCTTAGGCAATAACAATGATCCTAATTACAAGGCCATTGTCAAAATGTTGGAAAATTTCAAGAAGTTGGGTTGTAACATGAGTGTAAAGGTGCATTTTCTGCATTCATATATCGACTACTTTCCAGAAAATCTGGGACATAATAGTGAAGAGCAGGGTGAACGTTTTCACCAAGATATTAAGGAAATGGAGAGGAGGTACCAGGGGAGATTGAATGAAACTATAATGCTGACTACTGTTGGATGTTGAGGAGGGACAGTCATCTTTAAGGATCTGCAAGGAAGTCAAAGAAGAGAAAGTTTGAAAAAAATTAAATGAAACACTTTGGCTTCTTGTTTTGTTAAAATGTAGTCATGAAATAAATTAGGGGAGTTCTTGAGAGTATTCTTAAAATGTTTCTTGAATAAAAACTTACCTTGTTTGAAATGGTATTTGAATACTTTTCTACGCTCATTAGTAAAATTGTCAATACATTACTTCTTATTTTGTGTAAAAACCTGACATGATAGAACAAACGGAAGTTATTTCTGGAATCAGCATAACAATTTGATTCAAGAACACCTACTTTTAAGAAATCATCTGACAAAAAGTTTGAAAATGCGGACTAGTGTTATCATCACTGGAGTTTGGATCAGTCTGTAAAATCTTTGCTCTTATTTCTACGCTTAACCATAAAATACATCCCCCCCTTTTTGTACATCTATAGCAGAGTATCTGAGCAACCCATCCATTACTCCAACCTACATGGTATGCGTTTAGTTTACCATTATATTTTGTATATCTCTTAATCCCATACTCTATCAGCAATAAACATAAAAATAAACAATGTATAATTCTTGTTTCATATAAATAAATCATTACTTTTTAAACACAAAGGAATATAAGGTTAAGTTTTCTGAACTTAAGTGTGCAATGGAAGAAACTAACACATAAGATAGATAAGAAGTTATCAGTGTTTGACAATGAAACACCTATAGCTTTATTAAATAGTACACATATTTAATTTCTGGTGTAGAAAATGCTGTTGGCAAGCACATATTTTGCATATAATTTGTTCAAACAATCACTTTGTGTGCAGTACAATATGAATTCTGACACATACTACAAAATTATTTATTCTTCCTGTCTTATATTGATTATAAATTTATCTGATTTTCCTTTGTGGTGCTTCAGATTCAGAGAGTCCCAAACTGCATTTAATTCCTTCTTGAAATTCTCTAGAGAAAGGGTTGCAAGACACAGCACTGCATATATATTCCAATATGAAATAGTACTGACAATATAAAATATGTATCACAAAGGAATATGATTTCAAACTCACATTTATTGCACTCAGATGCAATGTAAACTGCAAAAGGGCAATTTCCCTTTAAGCCAAGAGGCATGTTGTAAATACTGCAGTAATAGTGGTGAGGTACTAACAAGGAGCCATTGTGACACTGACATCACAAATTGAGCTGGACTTTTTATAGTGAAAATACAAAACTACCTTGTCATGGCTTTCTCTCCCATAGGGTCCCTATTCACTGTGAAAAAATTATAAAGTTTTAAGTTGCAATGGCTGATTTCAAGTCTGTTTTCTGCTCAATGATCAGCTACCTGATACTATTCCGGATGCTGCACTAAATATATGCAAGTTTGCCACAATGGAAAGGAAGATCGTATTTCTCAAGAATTGGAATATTGAATTTGGAAAAGACAAATGAAATGCATATTACATGTTAATTAAAACTATAATACTATGCATATTTAAACAGTTTTCATATGAGAACATAGCCACAATTTGAACATAGGATACTTTATTACAAATACTGTTTCTACTGTTATGAACTTTACAAAAATTTTATTTTAAATATAGTTTATACAAAAAAAAAATCTACAGCATTTTTATAATATGTCCTTATAAAGTAGTAGAGTATTATTGAATTGACATAAACATACATACACATAATATATGCATTAAAATGTTCCAGCAGTTGGATAATTTTCATAATTAATACATTTATTCCCCAATTAATGTTTAGGGAGTATTAATGTACATCACACTGCACGGACTCATAGAACTAATGTTTCAATGTACCAATACAACCACGGATGAAATGGGATAATTTACTCTGACCTGACCCACACTGAAGCTACAAGTAACTGCATACAAGACTGCACTAAAGATAACTTACAACTAAGATTTCATATAGTGAAGAGAAAATCAGCCGCAGTTATGTTTTCGTTTTTTTCTTGGGTTCTTCCAAGAAAACTCTGAAGAGATAAAAATTGCACAGTTTTGTAAGTTCTCTCATTTAATACTGTTTAAACATCAATATATGCAAGGAATTTGATATTATTAGTTATGTAATTTGTAATAATTTTTTCTTGCCAAACTTGGGATTATGGAAGAGAAAACTAAGACATAGGTATTTTTATTTCTGATCTAATTTCACTAATAAAACAAATCCCAGCTTGAACTGTAACTTCAATGTGACAATGGCCCTTTTAAGTTTTACAATTTGCAACATGGAATTTCCACAGGACTTTGATTGGCACTTACTTATCCTCTTTTTTACACAGTGTTCTCAAATATCACACAGCTTATGGGAAAGCTGTCTCATGCATAATATGGCAAAGTACTTAGGTGAAGATCCTGTACTATAACATGTCTTATTACTTTATAATGTCCAGGCAATGAATAAAATTCCAAACAAAGCCATTTATCAGTTTCGTTTACATAAAGAACACTGTTGGAGTGTTTGTTTTTCTAGGGTGAAATTTCATTTTCATTATTATTATTATTGTTGTTGTTGTTGTTATTGTTATTATTATGACGTACAAGAACTTTCAAAAGCACCAGTTTTCAAATATAATTGAAAATTTATTTGTCTACCCCTTTATTTCCTGAATTTATATTCCTTGCTGGAGTTCCGACTTGAAATTTGGAAATGTACGCCATGTAGTCTGTTTTTAGCTTTAATTATACAGGTTCGTGATTATTCATGGCTATTTTCTTCTTCATTACACTCAGACATTTCATCCTGAATAACAGATTCCATTTCTACATTTTCTGCCGCATCATTTATTTCTCACAAAATGCCACCATTGTCATTTGAATTATGTTAGCAATAATTTTGCTTAATCTAGGATTATTTGCTCTTCATCTCATCATTCTGTCACCAAAAAACCAAATAAACTAACTTTACAATTAATTTGTAAACAGCAAGAATAGGATACATAAACACATACCTAGTACACAGCAGAACACTCCATCACTGCATTATCACCAACAGTGGCAAATTTCAAAAAGTCTACTTATAGGATAAAATAAAACAACTTTCACTTAGTACAGGAAGTTTACAAATGAAGGTGCCAGGAAGCTATCAATATATTTTTAAAATACTGAGGAAGTATTTCAGGTTTAAAAGTGTGTATGCTTGCACATTACACCTTTGCAAACAATTTGAATCAGAAGCTTAGAGTGCTAATTTAGAATGCATTGTAATCTATCAATATATTTTTGAAACCCTGGGATAAGTGTTCCAGGTTTAAAAGTATGATATACTTTGAAAACACTTTGAGTGCTGTTTTATAGTGCAAAGAATTGCTTACCCTAAGGGGGAAAAATATATTTTAAATTGTTCTTTTGTGGGAAATCTTCTTATTCATAATTATTATAGATTGTTATAGTAGGTATACATGAAAAGTTGTCCTAACACATTCTTGTGTGAAGTTCATACATCTATCAGTTAAGAATAATTTAAACACTGAAAACTTTCTTTCTAAATTGCAGGATGTCACAGGTGCATGTGAAAAACAGCATAGCTGTTGTCTGATAACTCCTCTTCTGTTTCTATTTTTCAGCAGATAGAATTTTTATAATGGAATAGATTGTTGTACAAACAACACTGGTTTTATTTATTTGTTTTTACATTTTATGGTCCTTAATTTTTACATTTTGTGCATATTTGCATGCATGCTTCACTATTTGATTATGCTTACAAATTCAAGCTCATTCTCACCATAATATGTATCAATTTTAGTAAACCAAACTTCAAATAACAATATACTCTGGAAATCAAAGAGATAAGCCATCAATTGTAAGAATTAATGCTATCAGATTACAGCAGATGACCTATAAATATTGTGGCATGGAAATTGTTCCTGAAGTACATTGGCACACCATTCAGACTTTTAAGATTTTGTTAGAGAGATTCTGTGTGTGTGTGTGTGTAAAATAAAACACTTTCCTACATTATCCTTCAAAAAGCTGTGGATATAAAGCAACACATACCTAATATTTCTTGTAATATTTTTAAAATTACTTGTTATTTGAAGAGGAAACTATAAAATTATTATTTTTTCCAGTGTTTTACATACAGCTAGGTTAGTCCCAGTCAAGTAAATTTTCTCTAAACTACTCAATTGTTCTAAAGTACATTACAGAAGTTCTTTAAATGCAAACAAAACTGCCTTGTAACTTTTTAAAACTTTATTAGAAAACTAATCACTTTAATTTTATATTTTAGTATATGAATAGGTGTCATATGCTATCATTTCTAAAGTCTCTAGGCAAACTGTTTGCTCTTTGTCAAAGATGTTAGTACTTTACCCCTCTGATGACACATTTGAGAACTGTGCCACCAGAGATATTTAAATACTAATCACATGATATGGCAAAGATTCCTTGTTATTCAGTTTTCCAAACATCAGTAACTGGAAGAGAGAGCTTCCTAGGTAGTTTTAAAATGTTAAAAATAAAATGAGGCCTTTAAAACTTGCTAAAACATTTTAATTTGTGACCATTCCAATGCTTATCATTCTCATTTTATTAATAAAATAACTATTATTATTTCATCAGAAACCTACAAACTTCTACCTAATCTGTTTAGGTCACTGAAGGCAGAGAATAATCTGAAGTAATACTTTCCAGGCTTTGACTGAAACCACAAATTTACCAAATTTACACAGCATCACATAGCAAATTTGGTGTACAAAGTGTTTTATTCCATAACAAAGTCTTACCTTATAATTATTTTTATAAAATTATAGTCTATAATAAATACATTAAGATTATAGCTCATGAGCAATCATAAGTGAGAAAATTTAAAGCTCTTATAATACTGACACATATACTTATTATGACCTTGGAGGTGTCTGAGACAGTGGCAACTGCTGAATTGCTGAAGAACTAAGGCGTGAAGTCCTGGGCTCAATTTCCAAAGACATTCTGTATAGTTCATCATCATCTAAAAGCAATGAAGGATCCAATAGATAGTTTGTTACTTTGGTAATGAGATCTATTTTATATGGAGTTTGCTGATAAAGGTGAATCTCTCGGATGACATGTGCAATCTGAAAAATAAAATGATTTCTGTTAGCTGAACAAGAATGAAAGACAACTAATCTTTTTCTTTTATTTTCTCTGCCACCTAACTATGGTAGATAGAGGAAGATTTGCATTCCACTCAAAAGTTTGATTTCAAAAGTCTTAAAAAGTACATACATCTTTTGAGATCCCCTGTGTCCAAGAAAGGGTTTTTTATTATTACCAATAATGGATTCTTTGTCCAGGGAAAAGGTGGTATATTAAGGCTGTAGCATTTTGAAAACAGACTCTCTGTTTCAGTAACACAGTTTTAAAACAGCATAGCTCACTTATAACTTATATGTTTTAGTCCCCAAAAGGCTGTAATCAATTTTAAACTAAGCAGTTCAGGAGCATTCTTTAAACTTTCACTCTGATATATTGATATATTTTATTTTTATATAAATTTTTTCTTACAGGGACACATCTCAATGTAGTTATTGCAAAATAAAAATTTATATTTTGCAGTTTAATATAATTCTTTAAAAACACATATTTATTACAGTTGGAGATATTGTTAGACTGTGAACACTGTGTTCTAGCTTTTACAAAGAAACAATATACACATATGGTAATTGAGTGGAAAAATCCATTGGGTTTTTCACCATATGACATTTTGATGCCAGCAACTCTGGGTTATGTTTCAAACATTGGTATATCCTAAGTAATGAGCCAGGCAATTTGAAACTGTGGCTATTGGTTTGCTATATATAATAAAGTTTAGTGCAGAAAAACCAAAATTTGTACCTGGGATGCAATTTTCTATGAAAGCAAAAGAAAACGGTCACTCCACCTTTTATAATTGAGTAAATATAATAATTTAACAGTTCAAACTTGCCTAAAGTTTTTTTTTTTGGCGTGGGGGGGGGGGCTTTGCTTAATACATGGCCTGAGGAAGATGTCTATTTTTATGTGAACCCCTCAACGTTTCAAAACACAACAGCCATTTACAGTCAGATAAAAGTAAGCTCTGATTTTTAATCAGCATAAACATTTGTGTGGAAATATATACTTATACCAGGTGGAAGGGGTATAGTTTTCATTGTCTTAGGAGGTATAATGACCAATTAAACATGTTAATAATGCGGCATGTGAGGTGTTAATATGTTTAAGTTGGCAACACGAACCGGAATATAATGTAATAGTAGTGGGGGTTGAAAACCGGTTCTTCATTAACAGCGTCTGACGCTAACTCACTCTCTTGCAATGTAGTAATAGTGCAGTGCAGTTGGAACATGGGGACCTCTCCGCCGAAAGCAAGACAGGTAATCTGTATTTATTCTTAATATATTCAGTAATCTAAACTTTTGGCATGTAATTCCTTCCAGTAAATAGATCCTTCTATCCTTCCACATCATGATTTAGATATGCTTTTAGATAATTAGGGAACTTAGTTCAGCTCGCCCCTGGCAGACCTCGTGTAGATTAATGCTTGATCCTGTTTTTTGGTACCTTGCTCTACCCCCTTGAGCTGAATATAGTGTAGAGGTTATGACAATACCATTTTAGTCTGTAAATGCTTATTTCAGTAGAAAAATTGAAATTTTCTGCACTTTCCACTGTGTTATAGTTTACATACATAACAATTAAGATAATTTCCTTGTAAATATATGACAGAACAACAAGTAATCAAAACTTTTTGTCAACTTCACTTTCTTTCATAGGCACCTTGTTTCACTTAGTATTTTTGTTTTATATGGAATTGTAATTTACATTGGAGTTATAACATTGCAAAGCATGCTGCAATGCTTAAATAACTGATCCTACATGCAAGTCTCATAAAGGTATGGTATCAATCACATGCTTGTTTTTATATCTTTGGTATAAACATTGTTATCAACATTTTGCATAGTTTTTATTTCATATTATTGAATAAAAATAAGATAGTTTAGCTGTTAGTCTCATTTATAAAGTGTTCAAATAAAATAATTTATCCAACATTACCTATTAAAGTATACCAATAGCAACTTGTTATCAGATATATGAAATTATCTTTTATATTGGTGTCATGGTTATTAGGAGGAATGAGTGGATATAATTCCTAAAAGCTGCTTGTTCCTGCAACAACTAGTGGCTGCAAAACCCGAACAAAATTCATATGGCAAGTCAGTAATTTAGTAATACAATAAGTTATTCATGACAATTATATAAAATTATATCTATCAAATGAGCAACCTATTAACACATTAAATTATTCCTGTTAATTATTATTTGAAATATGCAGCTGAACAGCTTGTACATTACCATAGAAATGTATTCCATTGACTGGAAGCAATGCTTTTATTTACAGAATAATTGCCATCAGAATTAGGAACATTCATAACAATTGACAAATTCTTAACCTCGAAACCGCATATTCAGAACATCATTTCAAAAATTAATAAAGCACACTATATAATATCTGTATTAAAAAATACTTGTAATATACGGACACTAAAAATGATATATTTTTGTTATGTGGAATCTGCTCTTGTTTATGGAATTTTCATATGGGGTTCTGCCACAGAAATAAAACCTCTTTTTGTAGCACAAAAGAAAATAAGAAGAACGATGTTTAATATAAATAGGATGACTCACTCTAAAACTTATTTTAAGGAAAACAACTTACTAAGCTTACCCTGCTTATATAGTTTAGAAAGTTTGTTTCATAAATAATAACATTCAAAATTTCCAGATGAATAATACAGTACATGACTATAAAACAAGGAGCAGCAATAAAATATATTTACAAGGTTCCAGATGTATTAAAAGAGTTAACTCCAATTTACATAAAGGTATTCAAATGTACAAATTAATCACTGATAAAATAAAATATAAGGATAAAAAAAAACTCAGAAGAGATGCAAAAAGATTTCTAATAAATCATAGTTTCTATAGTAGGTACTCATGAATTTTTTTCAATATTTCGGATATCATTATTAGCTGTAATAAAGCAGACTTGTATTTAACCGTTGTTATTATATGAGTATTTATGTGAATAATATCTAAAGATTTCATGTTTCTTCATTATGTAATATTAGTGACCATTACGACTGTATTTTTCCTGTAATTTTCATTATTGGTTTGTATGTTTATATTTTACGTGTTATTGTATTAATCCCTAATACAGGGTTTTTTTTTATTTAGTGGAAGAACTCTAGAAATGATTTAGTTTATAAGCTTTCTTATGGAATATACTATGTTTTACAATTCCAAAATTTAGTTAAGGCGCCTACTCATGTAAGAAATTAGGATTTCTGTATTTGTGTATTACATCTAATTATACCTGTTCTTTTTGTACTAATAATTGCATTGCTAATGAAGCCAATATTTCTGTATTGAAATTAAATGGTGAATTTAAATAAAAATAAAAAAAATAAAAAATATATTCTTTTAAATTCCTATATAAAAATACCCATTTTACCTTATTTTTTTTGTCTCCCTGAATGCTTCAAAATGTACCTGAACAATTTTTACATTTGATAATTATAAAGTAGTGCATCTATTTGATTTTTACTTGGTGCACAGCTAGTAGGCATTTAAGTCAAAAGACATACTTTCTTTTAATGTTTCATTAAAATTTAAACAAACGTGTTTCAGTTTTAATTGCCCTCATTACATATTAAGCATTTCAATGAAAGTACACAAAAGAACTTCCTGGGAATTTAATACCACTAGCAATAATATTGAATGGCACACATTTTGCTTACATTTAAGGTATCTAACTTTTACACTTCAACTTGACTACTAGCAGTGCCAATATATTTCTCATAATACAGCAGGAACTTCTCAAAGGCTCACATACATAGATGACTAAGCACAAGAGGAAGTAAACAAAAGGAAAAAAAGAAAACAAACACAAAGAAGCACAGTGAGATTACTAAGCATCTAGATTAATACTGCATAAACAGATAATGTTTTCAGACTTACCATTCTCATTTTAGAGAAATTCAGCAACCCATCTTCCGTGAAATTAGGAGTGCCCTCCTCAATAAATGAAAGATCAGAAAGATACATTCCCAGATATGGAATGCATGGTGGATCACAGCGGTGCAAAGCATCACGTAAATTTCTAAAACGTCCATCAGAGGACACTATTTTTTGCAGCTTCTCAATTGTTTGTTTTGTCTGAAAAAGATAAATTAACTCCTTTGTTGATAACTACTGGTATACACTTATAAAATTCCCTTTTGTTATCCACTTATAGTTAGTGATTTCTCTTGCCTATACAGTAACTATCATAATATTTAAGATGTAACTTTTCAAACTATTGCAAACTTAAGTAATTTTTTTGAGTAATTAATTCTAAGACCAGAGAGCAACTTCAGATGCTAAGTTTTCTAATTATGTATGTCCTGAGCAGTGTTTTAGTTGGAGATAACAGGGAAGGAGGAACGACATCTCTCCAAATATTTGGAGTCAATTGTTTTAGGTCTATTTCTGTATAATTTACTATAACATATTGCCAGAACCATCTGTACATAAGTTATTTTTGTCAAATATATTTGAAAGCTCTCATTCTTATGGAAAGTCAGTATAGCTTTAACCTGTAATCAATGAATCTGGAGGAAAGAAGAGGAAATTTATATTGGTAGTAAAATTGTTGATAGCAGTGAAACAGCCAACACAACCATACCATGCCAACATATTGTTGCAATGTGCTATGCGATGTTGAGGAGATGGGATGAGGGCTGCAGTTTGATACACATACTGATGTACAATACCCTTCTTCATGGAAGCTCCTTTAAAGGTGAATCCCACCCGAAAACATTTTTTCCAACTAAAACACTGGTCCTGAGTCTTTTACCCTGAAAAGCTAAGAAAAGTAATTTAAGATGCTAATGAACCCTGGGGTCATTATTTCCAATGGTCTGACGCTCTTTAAGAGATAGCTTTATAAATAAAATTGTAATATACAGGCTGGACCATTTAAGTTGAGACTGTACAATATCTCCAAAACTAAGCATTGTAGAAACAAATGTCTTGATATTATGGGGGAAAGTAAATGCTATTAGTTGTGTTTTATTTGTAGAACATTGTGATGGCCATTTTAGGGTCAATTTAATTGTTTTAAATGGGAACATACCTTTTTTATGTTGCTTTCTCACTCCTCACAAAAAACTAAGCAACATTTGTATAAAGCACTTTGCCATTGTTCTTATACCAATGTAAATAACAATGAAAATTCTGAATGGCTGTGTACAAAGAACACAATGAATGGATGGTCATTTGAGGGTTAAGTTATGTTTAAAAATTGGGAAGCAACATTTTTTATTTTGTTTCCTTATTCCTCATCATAAAATAAACAGCTTTTTATAAACCCTTTTCTAATGAGAAAGCAACATACAAAATGAATGTTCCCATTTAAAAAAATTAAATTGGCTCCTAAATTACTATCATAAGGTTCTCCAAGCAAAACATGACTAATGGCACTTACTTTCCCCCATAATATCAAGCAACGTTTATTAGACATTTCTGTCAACAATGCTTAGTTTTGGAGATATTTTACAGTCTCAACTTAAATAGTCCACTCTGTATAGGTGCATAGTGACAGTTATCTAGAAAACTTTGCCATTTCCAAGATAAGCTAAAAACTGCAATATATATTTTAATGTTCCTTGTAAGCATTCAGTCCTCAAGATTTGCCTTCTTATTTACATATTAAGAATTAAGTACTTGAAATATTTATTAAACTTTATATGGACTAAAGTAAAATATCTGGGCAACACATACAATGTGCTACAGACCAATATCTCTTAAACAGAGCAATAAAACCAAATGCTTGCTTTTTCTGACACTCATTGCTGGAAGCAGCTTACATTATTGTTTGTGAGCAACCTTAATTGGGTACACTTATGGGGTTGTAGAATGGGGGAGGGTAATTTCAGATATTAAATCTAACAATGTTATAATTTTTAGATAGCGCACTAGGCAAGTTGCATTGTATATAAGTTATAGATATAATATACCAAACTAAGCAAATTTTCTTCATTCTATAATCTTTAAAAGATATAGTACATATATTTAAACAGCATGTAACACAATTTGTGAATGCAAAAATAAATCACTGTAAACAGAAAAAATGATAAAATTCTGGTATGGTACCAGTTTCAAAGCTACCTAATATCTTACAAAAACTTTGGCATATTTACTGTTTAGTTCTTCTAGACTCAGAAAAGTGTAACCATTTTACAAATATGTTAACATGTTAATATTAGGTGAATGCAGTAGTGCATCTGACATTTTCAGAGAGCAATATGAAATACAAATGTCACTATCAAATTAAAATGGCTGGAAACATGATTACATAAATATTGAATTATGATTAATAATAATCAAATGTAGACAAAGAAGTGAACAATGAGAATATGGTTAATATACTTGCAGCTGTAGCTATAAATTCACAAATAAGTCAATAGAGCTCACAAGAGACAATGGGATCAGCCTGCTTTCTTATGGAGAACCTATTATTTTCTACTGAGATGGCTTTTCCCAGTATGCACATTAATAAACATAGTATACATAATTGTGCATACAAAAACCCTTTGAATGAGAAGTGTGCCTTTTTAGCATCACTGGTCTTTAAATATTTAGTGTGGCATTCTTGCCTTACTTTTTTGAAGACACTGTCAAAAATGCTGTCTACTGTCATTTGATCAGTAATGTATTATTATTGCCTTCACTCTTGATTGGGGAAAAACATGTGGGAGCAGTAAGATGGACCACTACCATAATTTCCAAGAGGCATAAGTAAATTATTCACTAATAAATTCCATGATAAATAGATTAGACATGCGGGGTGTGTTGTATGGCCATCCTGCTTACCTTACCTTATACCTTTTAGATTACCTTTATGAAACTGTATTAAACAAAAAGTAATGTCTACAATACCTTCAACAAACGATAATTGAAGTATCAAATATGAGAAGCTTGTGGCACTATTGCCCATACATGTTAGCAACTGTTAGAGAAAATTTTGAAAAAGGAACTGCTATATTTAGCTTTTGGAGCTTATTCTGAACGTCTAATAGGTGGTGTGAAATTATATCTTGGTTTATTAATATGTCGTTAATATTACCTAATCTTAGAAAAACAACATGTTGTCTTAAACAAATTTACTTGGTTTGTTAAGGAGAATCTATATGTTGTGATGCAGCCTCTGTGGGTTGGGTTTGTCACATGGATGGAGGTGTCCTTTAGTGCTGACATTCTAGTTGGTTGGAGAGATAAAGAGGGTGATGCTCTGGCCCAACATAAATTCCAGAAGCACTATCAAGATATAGTGAGATATTTGTGGATGTTTCTTTCCCCGCCTCCTGCAAACTTTCTCAAAGCTCCTGTGACTATCTATCAGCGAGTATGCCTGCGACAGTTAGCAAGTTGGCTGTTATTGTTGTTATGATATACAGCAAGTGCTGTTCTGCGAGCAATAGAAAAATGCTGATATGTTACATTCACATGACTTTCTCTACCCTCTATTGCTTATTAGTGAATATGCAAATTATTCTTATGAAAGTTTATTTTCCTATCTACTTCCTTTTAATCAAGATAAACATTTCTAGAAATAGCTGCATACACATTTTGTTATAGATATAAAGAGAATAACATAGCAAATATTTTAGAACTGGATGCTGCATGCTGGCCTTAAAATGTTATACCCTTTCTATGACATCGCGAGAAACAACTGAAAATTAACACGACTTAAAAGAATGGTTAATCATTGAACAATTTGAATGATTAATAACAGAAATGGTTAATGCCATGAAAAAGTTATTTGATATAAATTGGTGCTTTAAAGAGGTCTACATTTTTGTGTAGTATGTTTTCATCTATAGCTTAACGTTTACCAGTTATATAAGTTTACAAAAAAATCCTTCTGAATGAAGATGACTTCACAGACTATTCCCAGAAAATTCAAGATATGCATTTTATTTTTCATGTAAATATCTTTAATATATGGTACTTTAATCAAAATCATTGAAGCTATTTTTTAGAAAATCAAAAATTTTGAAAAATCTTCCATGTAAATGGTAGTTGGGAGTGGGAGGATTTTCTTGAAAATTTTCATGCTGCATCTTTGTGAAATACTGAAATCACACATGCACACGCACAGAGGCACACGTGCACATGCACACACACAGACGCACACACTTTTTCCTAAAAATGCTTTTTTTTTCAATTATGGGGCCTCAAAACATGTATTTCTGGTGAAATCTTGATATCAAATTTTTGCGTGGAATGCAATACCTTCTCTATCTATATGTATGTGGTAGAGAAAGTAAAAAAGTTCTATGTTTGACAGTTAGGGAAGCTTCCAGAATGGGAAAGAAGAGTTCTGTGTTCAATACTCAAGTGGGTGAAGTGAAAGAAGAAGAGGCTGCTTTGCAGCATGAGATTCATTACACTGCTACACACAAAGAAAAGAAAAGCCAAGTGACAGTGAAAACTGAACTAAGTCACAATATTCAGAGATATTTCATAATTTCATTTAAAATTCTGACTAGAATGCCTCTTCCCATGGAGCTCTTTAAAGCGGCCCATTTCAGTTTTATCCATGACAATAATTTTGGAAACAGTCACCATTTATTTTTATTAATTGAGGTTGTAATATTTGTCCAGCAAATATCAATTAAAGGGAAAGCAATAATGAAAATATTATAAAGAATGAAAAGGAAAGCAAAACACTGAGAAAGAAACAAAGAAAATATAAAAAGTATAACTAAAATGGGAATTTGTTAATTAAAGAGAAGAAATATTAAATTATATAAGCAGCATGTATTGCAAAGAAGGAAAATGAAATGTATTAAATTGAAGCAACACTCAGTTGTGGACTGCAAATGTCCAACAAGGGAATTAAAGGTAATCAGACAAAACAGTGAATGCAAGGAAAGGTTGGACCATCCAGGTTACATGAACAAAGACGTGTAAAACCAAACATGTAAAAATCAGCCACGCATACAGAAAATTTAATCAGGCAAAAATAATGCAGTAATGGCAGATGCTAGAAACAAGTACTTTCTAAAATATAACAACTAATAAACATGTGTTAAAATTTATCAGATGAGCCAATAAAATAAATCAAAAACCATGTGACTAGAAAAGAAACCTGAAAAAATTAGAAAATGGGTGTTAAATAGAAATTTGTCTAGGCTGTGAGCTGATTTTTAACATTTATAATGTCAATAGTTTGTGTCTTATCATGGCCATGACAGGTCATAGCTCCGTTTAGCAGTGTCTTCATATTAATTTGTTTAAAAAAAAAATAAGTGGCAGATTTCATTGCTTATTAAAGTTAAACATAGGGGAAAATGGTTAGTATATGGGGATCAAAAGTAAACGGGTTTGAAGTGAAGAAATAGAAATAGCATACCAAGTTGCATTTGATAATGGGATAAAGTCAAATCTTGTGTGATGGGAATGAGAAATTGCTTCATTTTCAGTGCAGAACAACACACAAAGAGGACAGTAATGGGCAGTTCACATTTAGCTCCTTTTCCACACATCCTGATAAAAGAGTCTCCCCTTCCTTAAGATCACTGCTCCTTCAGAGCTAGCTGACAAATATCACCTTTTCCTGTTATTATCCTCACATACATAAAAAGAACAAACAAGAAATGCCACAGCATAGTGCATTTAAGAGACGTTGACATGTAACATTTTATATGGGATGTGCTGTGTATGTAATAAAATACTAAAAATTATTATAGAATCAACTATTTAAAATATGAACCTTTCAACTAACTCACCGTTTTTGAGACTTTTTCCCATGTTTTCTTAAGTCGAAACACAGAACTATTTGTAAAAGCTGCACAGACTTGCAAAACACCATTGAAGTTATGCAAGCACCGTGATATATCTGCTACTGCAGCCCATTTTTCAATAGCAGCAACACGAGAATTCATGTTGGATCGACGTATAATTTCAGATACTACCAACTGGGAAACCTAAGAAGAAAAGGAAAGCATAGTTTAAATATTTTTGAAAATAAAGCACATATAATTTTCTAAAAAAAGAAAAGACATCATTCTCCAGCAAGGTATCTCAGTGTAAACATATGTGAATTTAATTCACCAAAATTCATAATACCACATTGTGTACCTTAAAATACTCTTTGCTGAAGTTGTCTGTTAATTTACAGTTATGTAAATCTCATTTTTAGAAAAATAAGCTTAGTAGTATCACAAATAACAATCTGTTTAACCATATAAAAAGTATGTAGGATTTTGTCAATATCCTACTAGCATTTTTAAGGGAATTACATACTTGGTCATTATGAAAACTGAGCAGAATACCAAAAAGAATCAGTGTAGTTTGCTTTAGATGTGCCCAGTATTGTAACTAATGCAACTAACTTTAGCATTCTCTAAGAAATAATACAATCCATTGATTTTTTGAACAACAGATATGTCCATGTAGTAACTCAGCAGAGGCAAATGTAAACTGAATTGGAGAATCACTACCCTACTTGGAGCAAGAATGTAAATTTATTATTCAAGGAATATAAAGATACCAAAATTATTTGTACAAAAGTTTATCATGTTGTTATCAATGGGGTGCCACACTGTTGGTAGAAACTCATCCCAGCAAGTGATGACTAAACTTATTTATTACCTGGAGGCACCCAATGGGTGGCGTCTCTTACTTCCTATGGAAGGGTGACAGTGAGGATGGCGTAAATTGAGCAAATCAACAGCATTTACTGTGGGCTCTAAACCACACTAGGCCAAGTATATACTTCATATGTGCTAATTAAAAGTGAGGTCTGTATAAGAGTGACTTAAAATGAACTTGTCATAGCTGGGGCTCAAAACAGACACCCTCAGTACCAGAGCCATGAAAGAAATCACTGAGCTACTCTGGCATCCTTGAATGTTTATCATGTCTATTTCTAAAAGTATAAGATGATACTTTTTAATAACTCTATGTAAGGTTGGTCCACTATTTACGGATTCTCTCATAGATATCTACATGACATTTAAACCATTGATGTCCAAAATTGGTACTGATGTGGGTTAATTTTAATTATTTAAGATTTTAGTCCTATTGTTTAGTTTCATTTGTATTATCCCTGTCAATGCGTTTTGTCTTCCATTTTTACTTCCTCTACTACGTATAGTAAGTAGGGGAAGTATTGCATTCCACCCAAGAATTCAATACCGAGATTTCACCGGAAATACATGGTTTTGAGGTGCACTGAATGCATATAAAGCATTTTTGGAAACATGTCCGTGTGTGTATCTAGGTGTGTGTCTGTCTGTGTGTCTGCAAATAGTATAACTCAGAAACGAACAGTAAGATAAACACCAAACTTGGTATTTAGGTTCAGTATCTTCCAGAGTTGCAACACGAAGATTTTCAAGATAATTTCCCACCCCAGATTACCCTTTACATGGAACATTTTTCGAAAATTTTAATTTTCTCAAAACTGGCTCTAACGATTTTGATTAAAATATCATATATTTAAAATACTTTCATGACAAATAAAATGTATAGCTTGAATTTTCTGGGAATGTCTCCAAAAGCATTCTTCATTGTGAACGACTTTTGCATAACTGGTAAACCATAAGAGATAGACAAAATACAAAAAAAATCTAGATCATGTTAAAATACACAATTTATATCATATACATTGTTTTTGTTGAGTGAACCATTTTCGAGATATTGCTAGTAATTCCCTTAACATTTCCAATACTTATACTTTTTCTCAAATGGGAATTCATTATTCTTTTTTTATTTTTATTTATTTTTTTTTTTTTGTCCTGGTAATGCAAAGAGAATGGAATACTGCACACAGCAACCAGCTCTTAAAATATTTGACTATCGCTTAAAGCCTACCAATTCCCCGAGCATCTACAAGAAAATTAGCAATAAGATTAACATCTCGATTAACATGAAGCATATGGAGAATAAGTGTTTGTAAAAAGAGTAGAGAAAGTCATGTGTGTGTAACACATCAGATTTTTAATACTAAGGCCTAATAACCACTGCATGTCCTTAACAACAATCTCTATCACACAAATTGGCAACCATAATAATACACCATTTTAAATAATTATACACAATATAAACCATTTAATTAATCCTGCAGGCTGAAATTTTACGAATAATTATATAATGTCACCTACCTATCGTTTCTCATTTGCAGGGGCAAACAATATACCAACAACCAGAATATTTAGTACATATTTGGATTGGATTCAATTAGCTTATTGAGCTTAAAAGATAAACAAGCATGTGTGACCAAATAGAGGCATACTTACTATCTTTTGAAAGGGATAGGGAGACCTGGGCTTAGCAATTGATTTCATCCTTGGTGTACGCAAGAAGAAACACTTTCTCGAGTGTAAATTGTAAAACTGTATAAGTTCCATGAAGAGACATGAAATAAATTCTTAAATTCATTCACTGTGCAAGACTGAGTCTGTATTATAATAAAAACTGAGACAGCATTAAGGAACAGGTCAAAGTAATACATCCATACCTCATTAAATCTTTTGGTCATCAGAATGATATTCGGAGCCTTGGTAGCTTTGTCAGTTTTCATCCATGCCTGACCAAGAAATTCCCTGAAATATACATGAATAACAAATAATATAGAATTCAGTATCATTAAAAGAAAATCATTGAATTTCATTTTAATTTTATTACTTACTCGCTTGAAATAGAAACAAATATCTGATGATCAACATATGTCATTTGCTCTGCAATCTCCAAAGCAGACAGTGTTTCAATGTTCTCCTTACTTGGAGTCTAAAAAATAAACAAATGGTTTACAAAGTATTCCATTAAATAGTATAACAAGTTAATAATAACAAATCCAGTATTTTTCCAGCAATTTAGTTAATAGTGGTTTAGCAAATAAATTGAGTGCTAAGCCTCAATTAAGAGCTTAGATATATGCTGGGATTATTCTTTAAATGAAATCACTTAGAAATGCACTTCTTGTGTAAATGCCTAAAGATATGACCAGACAATATCCTTCTTATTCAACTTTTGTTCATGCTGATTCAAATTATTAATTGTATTCTGTATTTTTCTAGTAGCTCAATAAATATTTTATTCATTTATTTATTAATAACAACCTTATATTGTGCACATAATGATTATCCACATGCTGAATCTTTCTCAGTTAGGAGGTTGTCTGCTGATCTTTAGTCTTCTCACGTGTTTTCCAAAACTATGCTCTTATGTTTTTATTTTTCTTTAGCATTGCTTGCATAAATTCTTTACCTTGAATCTAGTTACTGAGGTGCATTTGCCTACATTTGCCTTATCTGTCAAAACTGGTCACCATATGGCAGCACACATGAACAAGAGTTATAGCAAGTAGCCAAAGACATAGTAGAAATCTATTGTTCCTCTCTTTAAATAATTATCTAGAGTAAATAATGACAAGTATGTATCACTGATTTCCTTGTGGAAAAATGGAAATATAAGGCTCTTAAGAATTCTATTTTATGACAAAAATGAATAATTGTTAAAGATCAGACTAAAATTAAGACGTGTTTGCTCATGTCAGTTGACACAATAACTTTCAGTTTTAAAGCCAACTGATACTTTAAATTGCCATATATTTCTGCCTTATGTAAGCAGTAATATCAAATAACTATATATTTATATGAATAAATGTTTTATTGATTTTGACTTTCTCATTGTTCCCTTCATGCAAATAAATAAGGGGTAATAAATTTTGTAGTAAATAAAATTAAACTAAACTTTAAAATAAACTGAAGTAGTTGTATTTCATAGAAAGCATTGAAATAATATATTCCCTAGATTATTCAGACTATGCAGTCATTTTTTAGATCCTGTTATCTTCTAAACTGGTTACAATTGCTTTGCTTCTTACTTATATTAAGATAGATTGATAATTCAATACTTTTTGAGTGCAAATCCAATGTTATCATTAACTACAACCTTTAGTGGCAAAGCTGTAAACTGCTCTCTCAAAGCCTCAATTGGCTTTTAAAATAGCTTTTCATAACTTTACCTAAGAACCTTGTACTTTCTGTAACCTTCAGTAAAATGTATCATAGTTTACTTTGGAGGTTCAAATTGTGAATAAACACTTTGTGGTTTGTTCACTCATTTTCATGCAGTTGATATGATACAGGAACAGTAATAAGCAATGGTAATTACATGGTGATGATGCTAAGTTTTTTAGAGAACATGTTATTAATGCAATAATAATCAGGTAAAAAACTTCAATAAGGTGCCCACTATACTCAGGGAGACTTGTGATGCCACGTTTACTAAATAATTGTGGGACACCTGCATTAGCTGCAAGCATAGAGTCAAATAGAAACACAAGGTGCAGCAGGACCGAAACTTCTGACAGTTTTATATATTTAAATTCATAGCCAACCAATATGGGAAAATTTCATTAGATAACAGTAGGTCTATTCCTAGTAGCACATTTGCAAGAAAAAGGGTAACTGAATATCATCGCCTTACATAGGTAAGGTGACCATACATTCCGGTTTTTGAAGCAGTCTCTGTGTTTTGTGCTGTAAGGTGGAATATCCTCATTCTGGTGGGTTTTACTTGTCTATATAATGTCTCCAAGCATTTTCTTATCCAATTAATGTCTATATACTACGGAGTAGGTACATGGTAACTGTATGGAGCACTGTTATGTTTAGATCTACTTGTGGAAAACCTTCCCCAAATTTTTTTCTGGTTACGGGCATGATGTGCAGATGCACTATAAATTTTATTAGTACAGGCTAATAAATTATGTGTGGCTACCTTTGTAATTTTGAATGCGTATTAAAATAAAAATATTTAGTATATCAACTTATCATCATTTATGGGAGATAAGGTTTAAAAAGAAATTAAAAGAAAATATGAGACAAATACACTAGATTTTTAGGAAAAACATGAATTTTAGAAATGTCTGAAATGTAAAAGTGGATAGCTTCATGTTCCTGTACCTTCCAATCTCAGCCTAAACACAGCCAGCGTGAAAGTACAAATATAAATTTACACTATAGTGTGGTTAACTAGAAGTCCAGAATTAAAAGTACTTGCCCCATTGCAAGTCAGCTATAAGTTATATCTCAGAATAACTGAGATTGCATTGTAAGTTACATATATTAGAGGAGAAAGATTTAATGTGCATTCAGGCACTTAACTTTTTTTGTTAGCACACAAAAGAAAGTAAAAAATCTGTGCTTTGGGTTCCTGAATTTTTCAAATCATTTTCAATCTTGTAATCTTAGCTTACACACAACCAATGTAAATGAACAGTTAACATGTATAAGTTAACCTTCACTGAGGTTAAATAGAAGTCTGGGTTTTAGTCTTGACCATGCTCTTGAAATTTTAAATCTAATTCAACTTTTCATCCATTCTACATATCTATCATTTACCTTCTTTATTATTCATTTAACCCTCACTGGAGTGAAAGCAGTCATCTCATACTGGTTGAACTGTAAATTTCATGTAAATAAGACAGAGGTGAACATTTTTTATAGAATATGAGTGAGTGGCACTAAACTCTTATAAAAGTTATTTGCTGTTGAAGGCTCCTTTAAATCTTCTCACATGCCAATGTCTTATGTAGCAGTGTTTGGTAATTAACTATGACAACGCAATTAGCAGGAAAGTCCAAAAATAAATAAGCACCATGTATAACACCGCATATGCTTAATGAATATTTACATACCATTGGTGGAGCCAGTAGGCAATCAAGATCCACCTTATTACTCTCTGGCTCTTCTTTGGTAAGCATGCGAAGTAACTGTGAAGCTGCCTTATGCTCTGCTGGTAATAAATTTGGACTGTAGATTATATCATCAAGAAACTCAATAGTTAGGTTTTTTAATCTCTGGTCCTTCTCAAAATCCTGCAATTAGAAAAAATATATAAAATATTACGCATGTTCAGGAGTCCAGCCTTAAAAGTAGACCAAAGTAACATCTTATGCAACATTTATAAGATAGGATAAGAACATTTATTCATCTTTAAGTTGTTTTACAGGCAGTTGATTCCATCCACATTATCTGCCATAAACATAAACAATGGAATTATTCACAGTCAGAATATAATATAATAAAAATACACTACTTTTTTTCCTTAATTTTACAACTACTAGTATAATCTTTCTACAGAAAATACAGAAATGCTGATTAGAAAGGGTGTATAAAATTGTAGTAGAAGCAAAGATGGTCTATGGAAGATTTGGGGAGGTGATGAAGGATGGGCATTGCAGATAAAATATCTAGATAATTTTGCAGACAGATATTGAGATATAGCATTGCCAAAGGGAGCAGCAATATTAGAAATGGTAAAAGTGGGTTTCAGAATATGACAGTGGAAAGAATACTGAAATACTGACAAAGAGTAAGATCATTAGATGATCAAAATATCCTGAGGCAATGTCCAAACAAGCAGAAGAAATTCTGTGCTGGAATGATTTAGACACAGGGTTTGAGAGGAATTTTACAAGAAATTGGTATGGATTACATATAGGAAGAGAGGGAAGGGCAAGTTGGAAGTTTCTGGAAAGAGATAAGGAATAGAGAGGAAGGTATAGAAAAATAAGAATTATTCCATTCTTAGAGATAAAAAAAAGTTTAATATTATTTAGACAACTGAAAATTGTTGGACCAGAGAGAAGTATGTAGATGTATATAGTAGATTAGGGAGGGAGGGTTGGGCATAGATGAGATTAAACATACATAGGCTAAGACGAGACAGAAACGAAGTGTACTTAGAAAAGTGACCTTTATGTGGGCATGCAGATAATTTCTTACATTATATGGTAGAATTGAGGTTATGGAGAGAGCAGTTTATACCTAAAAAGTGGGAGAATTTGAAAAAAATTTTAAAGATATTTTCCCTATTCCTTTAAACATGTGTCCACTGCCTAAGGGCTATTTTAAAGGCTTTGGCTGGTTCACTCTGCAGAATGAACTCACAGTCCGGCTATTCAGCTAGGTATTCCAACGCACTTGAGAAGCTATAGCTCCTCTATGCTCTACCCCACAAAAGCTGAAAAACTAGCAGCATCTCCCTGATTATACTCTTAGCAATATACTAATAGAGGAAATCTGTGATATGTGAGCAACAGGGAATGAGAAGTTGTGTCTGCTCCCATTATCAGCTAAGGATTGACTGGAGTTCTGATGTGGAATCTTCTTGGTGTGGAAGATGAGGCAAATCTGCAACTGTCTAGTAGTTTCTTAATTAACTTGTCTTAAGTTATCTCTTGGCAGAATTTCAAGTTCATTGCTCAATCACTTGTATGGTAATGTGTACTCTTTCTCATGTCATCAGTACTGTAGGGTCGTTGCTGTGTTTGAGGATTTTAACATTTGGGTTATGTTGTGTTTGGTACAAAAATTATGTGCTGTTTGTTGGTACTGGATACACCAGAAATGTTCTTTCCTTTTGATTTCTATGTCCTGTTTGTTTCACCTACATATATTGGTTGAACGCTCCGGTTGATCCTCAGCTGATGATGGTTGTGACAGTTCTTGAAATTACTCCAAGTAATAAAGAAGTAAGAACAACTGAGAGTGTGTACCGTCTCATTAAATACCATAATTAAACTTCACTGTATCTAGCTTCTGTACTTCAATCTAATTGTTTTATTGATGCTTATGTTACTAGTTATTTGACATGATATGGTGGTACATTACATCTATAGAGTCTGCAATAAACAGCTTCATCTTTGTAAACATAAGTTATAACTTTATATGAAACTCTGTATCCCTGTTTTATTCTTTTCACACACCTGTGCATGTTTGGAAATCCAATGTCTCAACACGCTAAGGACTCTCATTGTAGCTGCAGTTGACATAACAGATTCTTTTCTCCGATTTCTATCTCGACAGCTGCCCATTCTACTGGCATCTCCTATGCTGCATCTCCCTGAAGGAGGTTGTGGTTTAACTGGAGGAGTATGATCTCTTGGGTTACTGGAAGCTGAAGTTGCAATTGCAAATGCTGCAGCAGCTGTGGAAGTGCTACTCCTGAAAATAGCAATGTGAGCCAAGCACTTCACTATATAAGATATTTTCTGTTGTGTCATGTGTTCTAGTCCTCTCTTATATGAAGGAAAACATAATATAAATATATTGATGCTATGCATCGTTATTAAGTTACATTTTATTTAGAATAATTGCTGTATTTCAGTAATCTCAACTAGTAGCAATGAATTGTTTTTGAAAGATAATAGTTTTAAACATTGTAGAGAAAACCAATGTTCACAATCAATGTTTGGTCATCCACTTATCTTAAGTACAACATTCTAATTGCTTGTTGATTTAAACATGAAACTAAACTTTTCTAAGAATTGAAGTAGAAGCACAAAAATTACTGCATTTCAGCAGCTAAATTAATTTGCTTTCTCATATTGCTCATTAAAAGAGAGTAAACAATGGATTTTCAAAGAAATTATAATAAATATGATGTGTATTTATACAGCATGTTAATGAACAATGTATCTGTACACCACAGAGAGGGGCTTTTAGATAGGTAAGTTGAGATAATATCAAGCACTTCAAACTGACATGTCAGGGCCTAATGTTAAAAAAAACATGTATTACTTTGACTTTTGCCAACTCTAAAGATTCAATCATGAACAAAGGCAGTTGTACAGTAGCTAAATTTCTGTAAAGAGACAAGTCATAGTCACATGCTTCCTAAACCTCAGCTGTCTGTTTAAGAATGTGTGATAATAATTCCAAACTATAAATGGAGTCCACCGTATGGTCATTTTTAGGATTTGGACTCTCAAGGATTATCCAATCACAAAGAATTAGGTAGGATATGTGATACGTAGTGCATTAACGTTTAATAATAAAATAATGTGATGCTCTAGCTCTCACCAAACCAACTCCTCTTCCCCCTCCTTGCAACTTGTCTGCCTAGCAACTGTTACCTGCTATCTTTCTTCATGATGAAGCATTTAGGGGGAAAAAGTAGGACTACAACTTTTTTTCTAACAAATTAGTTGCTGTTAGCATATGTAATTATGTGCAATATTATATTTAACCTGAAATTTGCATATTATTTTAATGCTAAATTATGTTCATGGTTATTTATCAACCAGATTGTATACTACTGTTTTGTCATTGCTATTATTATCATTATTGTTGTAGAAGTGGTGGTGGTGGTGGTGGTGGTGGTGGTGGTGGTGGTGGTGGTGGTGGTGGTGGTGGTGGTGGTGGTGGTGGTGGTGGTGGTGGTGGTGGTGGTGGTGGTGGTGGTGGTGGTGGTGGTGGTGGTGGTGGTGGTGGTGGTGGTGGTGGTGGTGGTGGTGGTGGTGGTGGTGGTGGTGGTGGTGGTGGTGGTGGTGGTGGTGGTGGTGGTGGTGGTGGTGGTGGTGGTGGTGGTGGTGGTGGTGGTGGTGGTGGTGGTGGTGGCGGCGGCGGCAGCAGCAGTGGCAACGGCGATGGTGGTGTCATATGAAGACACGCTAATATAAATTTTAAGGCTATTTAGTTTCAATATATGTTCCTGAATACTTACCACATTATAATTACTTAAGTAGTCCATAATTTTGATAAATTATAGATCTCCTATCTCAAATCATTTATCTAGGACTCCTCAGTATATAATTGAAATATTTAGATAGTATTCATTAACATCTGAGAGAACATAATAGTACCCCTCATACAGTGCTGTAAATCATGCTCAAAGATAAACTTCTCACGGGGTGAAAAAGTGTTTATATTTCATGTTGTACTGAATCCTTATATTTAAGGGGAACCTAAGGGTTACCATTTTTCTCTCTCTCTCTTTCTTTCTTGGTGCATATTATGTGAGGAATATCCAAAACAAAATTTAAGTGAACTGTCCTAGTATGCTGTTGAATGAGGTGTAATTTTCTGTGCCAAAGTATTAACCTTTTTATCAGTTTACTGAAACATATAATATAGTTAATTCAACAGAATGTGACTTCTGTGCTTATCTAGAAGTTGATATGAAATTGTCTGAAGCCTGCAAGAAGCAGCAGTCATCAGTTCTTAAGATGCCTGGCAGAGTGATGGGCCAATTTCACACTTCTAGGCCACAACCCACAAACCTAGAAGCCACATTTTATTGCATGAAAGCCTAAGCATGCAATATGGTCAATGATATCTAAATTTTTACTAAAACTGCTCATCAAATTCTCAGTCTTTTAGTTCACAAAAAGCTCCATTATCATATCATTTCACCTTGGCCTGAAAAACCTATAGTGCTATTCTCTATATTAAAAGTTGTGTACTTCATCATATAAATGCACAACAACATATAATTATTAACTCATCATACTGGTAATGATAATTTAACAACGTTTTTATGAATTAAATAAATTTAATTCCTTTGATTTAAAAAGGATGTCAAGATTTTTCTTGTTTTCATTTCAGGAATTTTCATTTCATGAATTTCAGTATAATATTGTCTTAATAAATAATCTGACACAAGGATGTGAATATGATAATGATCTTGCAACTGCAAGTACATATAATAGTACAGTACCTCAGTTATTTAATACAACATTACAAATAACATAACATGATATGATATAACACAACTTCAATATAAGAAATAAACATTATGAGCAAAATAGTGTGAAAATTATTTTATATGTCCATAAATAGTACTGCAATACAGTCATGTGTAGCAGTTGATTTTTTAATTGCTTAAGATTACAGCAGTTTTTAACTGTGTTTTGTGTAAACTCATGCTTTAGTTCTAGACCATTATCTGTATTACTCTCATACAATTGTGATAATCTCCAGAATTTAACATGAGGTAATTTCTTCATTGGTAGCTCAACTGTTATAGCACTCATATGACTAGTACAAATGTATATTTGAAATTTCTTCTGCTATAATAATGACAAGTGTTCGTGATTGATTATTTATTCAATATGCAGCAGGCTCAAAAATATGAAATGCCTATAGCTATTCTCAAGATTGATGTCGCCATCATCATCAACATGATTATTATCATTAAGATGATGATGATGATGATGATGATGATGATGATGATGAAAAGAATCTACCTTCACTGCAATGCATATTGATAGTAAGTAGTGAATGTTCATTGAAGAAAATGATTACATGCAAATAATGAAATGAAAAACATCTCATAAACTGTTCAAGTCATCTTCACAAATTTAGCACACCCTGGTAATTTGCATTCAGGGTGTACCTAACTGGAATAGGTTTCTGCTTTCCTCTAATGATAGAAGACCTAATTTTAATCCAAAGATAATGGGAGAGCCAAGAAACTACAAACCAGCTGCACTGTGTTTTTCCACTGGGCGTGTGGAAACATGATAACACACTGCTGCTATAAACAAGATCACGCTGTTGACATGGTTTTACTCTGCAGTGTGAAGTGCAGTACTGAGTTGACAGTGATGAGATGTAGTTCAGTTATTATGAGTTATTTATTATTTTGTCCTGTACTTAGTCACAAAGTATATTCTGGATCAGTATAAGTTTTCTACTGCACAGTGTGTATATATTATTGATTTGTATGTGTTAACTCAGTCAGCTTGCCAAGTGCAAGTATCATTTGCAGAAAGATTTCTAGGTGTAAAAGTTCCCGGCCATACAACTATCCATGAACTTTATAATAAATGTCAGGCAACAGGAAGTGTTCAGGCTAAGAAATCTAAAAGAGGCATACATTAGACAACATCAGTCATTGTTTGAAGAATTCCCCCCAAAAATCACTTAGGTGTCTTTCACAACAGGCAACCATTTCTTATGGCTCTGTGTGAAGAGCAACCAAATCGCTGAAGTTAAAACATACAAAATAACTGTGGCACATGCTCTTCAACCAGGTGATTCTTTAATTAGGTGCACATGTTGAGTGGAGTCTCAATAATGTACACAATGGTGAAATAGACCCATATTTAATATTTAACACAAACGAGGCTTGGTTCCACCTTTATGGATATGTGTGTACACAATATAATGTTTACTGGGCTCTGAAAGACAAACCTAATGTTGTTCATGAAGTACCCCTTCATGACAAAAAAATTGGTATATGGTGCACCATGAGCTGAGAAGGAGTTATATGGCCAATTTTTTTTCGAGTCAACATTTAACGCCCATACATAATTGAATATAATTTCACTCCCCCTATTTGTTTAGAGAATTAACAGACAGGGAGTGTGATTTTGGCTTTTTTCAACAAGACTCTGCAACAGCTCATACCAAATATTTCGATGAGAACAATTAAAAGTGTGTTTGAGGACAGAATTATTAGTAGAGATTTGTAGCCCCCTCGGTCCCCCAAACGTAACCTCCTGTGATTTCTATCTCTGGGGTAAGTTAAAATATAAAGTGTACAAGACAAACCCACACACCCTGGAAGAATTAAAACAAAATAAATTGCTAGTATTTCCCAACGTGAACAACGGAAGTGATGGATAGTTTCCTAAAGAGGTGCCAAAAATGTATGGACAACGTTGGTGGCCAGTTTCAGCATCTCCTTCCATAAAGTTGGTAAGTAAAGCCTATAAAAGTAGTTTTTTAAAAATGTTATATGGTTTTGTCCGCACCTTTCTATGGTAGTGGCAGACGGCAATGAGTGCCATGGACATGGACAGGAAAAACACTGCACAGCTGATTTGTAGTTTATTTGGCTCTCTCTGTATTTTATTTTTTTAAGAGCATGAACAAAGCATATCCTTTTGGCATTTTGAAATGTTGTTTATAGTATAGCAGTATGTCAGCCAGCGGTGAGTGATACAAATGCATCTAATTTGTGCTGGGACTGTGAGGCATTTGATGTCATTGTCATGTTCCCTTAAATGGGGTGAAACCAAGGCAGTAGGTCAAAGAAGTTTGTTCACTGTGGAACAACTTATACAGCCCTTTTAACTGATCTAAACACATGCAGTTTTATGCATGTAATATTATATTTAAAAAAAAGACATTAACAAAATATTTAGAATAGTGTCCTGATCCACCAACATAAAGGGAGACCCTTTATAAATTACAACATGGAGATTAATTGATTTATGCAAATAATACGAGGAATTAAGGTAAATAGAGTATCACTGTACCTCTGTCATGTTCAAAAAGCAAAAACTAGGTAGACCATCCATTAAAACCACTGCTCTTATGACACTGATCATCAGCACAAATATACATATTTTATTTTTTAATAATGAATACAGCAAGCATACTGTAAGCATGATACAATACTTTGCTGGATATATTGGTCTTCATTACAATTATTGTGTAGAACTCAAGACACTAATTCAGATCTTATTTCATAGTATGGTAAACATAATGACCCAAAAATAGCTTTTGATTCACCCTGTTGGAGAATTCTAAGTTCGTTCTTCATTGTATTTCCAACTTTAACTTCCTTCCTCTAGCCTTTCTGAAGATAACATTTTCAAGGCTTTTAATAAGTAATTTGTTGGGTTTGAGAAGTGTACCTAGTTTCTGAAATCTATTCTTGGATGCATCATCCAGTAACTCTGCTCAATCCATTCACTCATTTTGAATGTCTAGGGCCAATAGTATTGCTTGGTAAATCATATTTCCTAATTAACGTTTGCACCAGATGTTCATTTACTTTAGGCTTATGCAGTAGATGATGTCCTCTCTTCAAAGAGCATTTCCAAATCCTGGCATTTCAGAAGTATTGCTAACAGTACCACAAGAGCTAGAACTAAAATGACATGCAAAACTTGTATTCAAGTCCCTGTGGGCACAAATAGTCAGCATTTTAACCATAAACTACAAGAAATTGCCATTGGTTTATGGTATTAAAGCCTTGAAGTGCTTAGCTTAAGAGTAATAGAATGAAAAAGGACAATAGGAAGTTTTTATAAATGCCTTGGTTAAACTGTTTCTTGTAATTATGAATATGTTTTCTAAAATGAGAATGTTTAAAATTAACCAATCATAAATTAGATTTACAAAATTTAAATTCTTTCAAGCAGTTTCTATTAGTGTAATCACATGATTATAAGTGCGTTCCAAGTTCATTGAAAGGAGGTACATGCTCATAGGAGCAAAATGCATATTCCTTGTACATATGAGCAAACTGGGCCCTCATCAATAAACTTATGCATTAAGTGTTTCTTCAGAGCATCTTCACTCAATAATCCTATGGCAATGTTTGCAAACTTGTTGACTGGTTGTCATGTAATTACATTCAGATCTTTGCCTGAGAAAGTCCGAAAATAAATCAGCATTTGATTGATAAAACACAGCTCTACTTCTTAAGTATGCACTTACTTAAATTTGGAAAGTTGTAAAAAGATTTGCCCGTTTCTGAACATTAACTTTAAAAGAGGAACATTTTCTTTAAAATATTCTATGAATTATAAATTTAGTTTTTCAAACACTGAATGATAATTTTATTATCTTTCTAAATGTAAATAAAGAGGTAAATTTTTCATAATACTCATTCAGCAAAGGCATTGCTATAGTTATGTCACTCCTCTTGCTAATGCATTTTCTATCTTAATTTATAATTTATGAAGTACTATATTTTTTTCTGCTTTTTACTTTGTCTACCTTGTCCATAGTAGGTAGATAGGGTATGCATTCCCCCTCCAAAATTTGATACCGAGATTTCACAGAAATACATGTTTTGATGTCCCTGAATCCAAAAAGAGTATTTTTAAAAAAATCTGATGTGTTACACTCACCTGACTTTCCCTAATCCTTACTAGCTATTTTTACAAACGCTTATTCTCCATATGCTTCATGTTAATCAAGATATCGAGATGCTAATCTTATTGCTAATTTTCTTGTAGATGCAAGGGGAATTGGTAGGTTTTAAGCGATAGTCAAATATTTTAAGAGTTGGTTGCTATGTGGAATATTCCATTCTCTTAGCATTACCAGGACAAAAAAAAATGAATAACTAATTCCCATTTGAGAAAAAGTATTAAAAATTGGAAAATTTAAGGGAATAACAAGCAATAACTTGAAAATGGTTCACTCAACAAAAAAAATGTATATGACATAAATTGTGTATTTTAACGGAATCTACATCTTTTGTGTAGTAAAATTTTGTCTATATCTTATGGTTTACCAGTTATGCAAATGTTGTTCACAATGAAGAACACTTTTGGAGACATTCCCAGAAAATTCAAGATATACATTTTATTTTCATGAAAGTATCTTAAATATATGATATTTTAATCAAAATCTTTAGAGCATTTTTGAGAAAATAAAAAAGTTCGAAAAATGTTCCATGTAAAGGGTAACCTGGGGTGGGGGATTTTCTTGAAAACATCTCTGAAAGATACTGAACCTAAATACCAAGTTTGGTGTTTATCCGACAGTTCGTTTCTGAGTTATGCTGTTCACAGACAGACACACAGGCAGATAGACAGACACACAGACACACACAAGGACATGTTTCCAAAAATACTTCTTTTGGATTCAGGAGGCCTCAAAACATGTATTTCCGGTGAAATCTCGGTATCGAATTTTTGGGTGGAATGCAATACTTCCCCTACTTACTATACGTAGTAGAGAAAGTAAAAAGATCCAGCTATGTGTGTCCAGCATAACTCAAAAATGAAAAGTTGAATGAACATCAAGCTTATATTATTTTAACTTCAGTATCTCCCAAAGAAACGACACAAAGATTTTCAAACAATGTCCACATCAAACTACCCTTTACATGGAACAATTTTCAAAATTTTTGATTTTCTCAAAAATGACTGTAATGATTTTGATTAAAATACCATGTATTAAAGATATTTATATGAAAAATGTAAAGTATTTCTTAAAAATTCTAGGAATAGCTTTTGAAGTCTCCTTTATTTGGGAGGAATTTTATATAATTTTAATTGGTATACATTCAGCAATGAACAAAAATGTACTGCAAAAAATATGCAGATCTCTTTAAAACTGATGCAGTAATTTGTATCACAAATTATTTAAATGTAAAGAGTGATTATAGTATGAATATGCATTATTATGTGACATTGATTTGAGATGTTTGTTGACTGTAATTATTGTTGGGAAGTAAGTTTATACTGCCTTACTGAAACTGACAATAATAGCGTGCAATAATGCAGCGAGGGGGTGAGCTGTTTATCATTATTGGAAATGAGGAAGTTACGTAATGTTGGCGCGTTTTCCTTTAGAATCTTCTGGAACATTTCCCTAGAGCATATGTATTCATAATTTTCATTGGATATAAAAATAGACGCTAATGTTGGCGCGTTTTATTAGCCAATTGCAGCTCAGTTATAATCTTTAGGCATATCGGGGTGTATGAGTATAAAAGGGCGAGGTTAGAGATAGACCCCGTCAGTTCGTCGAAAATATTTGTATGCTACACGTCGCCTTCAGTCCAGCAGAAATATTACACTTCGGCTATCGGTTCGCAAGTTACGCGTATCAGAGTTATGAAAAATCTCAAGTATTGTAAAGTTAATGATACAAAAAGTTGAAGTACGTGAATTAAGAATGATCAGTAAATAAGTTATTACAACAGTTTCAGTTTGGCGAGTGTCAAGATCAATGTGTAAATGTGATAGTGAATGTGTTCGACAGTAAAAGTGTAAAACAAATTCCTTCATCAGTGTTATCTTTGGATAAAAGACTCCTTTCCGTTTACACAACCTGTATAAAAAGAAGTGCTCGACCAAAAAGATCATAGCTAGCCGGAGGACAGTAAACCAAAATTAAATAAAATAACAGCAGCATTCTTTCAAACAAACATTAATACTACCGCAAATTGGTAACACCAGATGGAGCTACAAACCTAACAAAGAATCACGTCACAAAATGGCTTCACCACGTGAAGTAAACACACATACACAAATAACATTATAAATTTACCATCGCAAATTGGCTCCCAAACGTGGGCTCAATAAATAAATAAATATAACATAAATACCGCCGCAAAACACACAATTTATTTCAAATAACTTTTTTTGTGGTATAAGCCATTTCAAAGATATACATTATTAACGGTTTGAATTGGTCAATACTTTGCTATTCTTTTAAAGTACTGTTGATTTGCAGTTTTTTACTTGTGATTTCATGGAAAGAGCGTGGAATTTTAAGACCAGCATATAGCGACCAGTTGTTAAACAGTTGACTATCACTGCTCTGTTAGTATCTATAACTAAATTGTAATGTAGTTATAAACCTGCAAGAGTTCATCTTGATTAAAATGATGTAGATAAAACATAAGCTTTTGTAAGAATAATTTGTAAGCCCATTAATAAATGATAGGGGTATAGAAACTCACGTGAATGTAACAGATAGATTCTTCAACATTTCTTTTCTTTCCAGGATTTGTAAATTATATGGTTATTGAAATACTCATTTTTTCCCTGTTTTTTCAAAAAGCAGTTGGTTTATGTGAAATTGCACAGGTTATTGTACAATGACACAGAAAATGTTTATGGTGAATTATCCGCTTTAAGCTTTATAAGTCCAACAGTACATCAAGTTCTAAAAGTGTTGTATAGCCTGGAAGTACTTTCTAACTATGAAAAAAATCACTGGAATGCAAAATGAATGAATATGAAGATTTCTCAACCCATGCCATCTAGCATTTTGGAAATGGTATGTATTTGTAATCACTGAGAAAAATTATCTTCCCAATTGATAATAATAAAATAATGGTCAACTAATAACATTCCTAATGTTATGCTAGATACAATTTTCTCTCATTTGTCTATAATGAACTTGATTACAACATATAGAAGCAATACAGAAAAGCTTTCTTAAATAAGTACTGAAAACATACTGTAATAGTATAAGAAGACACACTTGTCTTGTTTATAAATTTGCTAAATTGAGACCATCTATGTAAAGATTTAGGAGGGAGAGACCTTGAGGCTGTTGCTTGAGATCCACTTTCCAGAAACCTGCATAATAGATCAGGAACCAACCTTGGTTAGGGAATGCAGGCCTTTACAAGAAGACTGGTTAGTGACCACCAAGATTGTTACTTTTAAAAAAGTTAAATGCGTCATTTTTTCTTTAGAACCCAATAAAAGTGTACATAAGGATGTTGTCTTCCTGGCTCTTCTGCAGAAGGGCGGGGAAATTGCTTCTTCCTACCTGGTGGAGATATTTAGGGCCTGACTTGCTATCGGGCATGTTTTTCACCTCTGAAGGCAGACCGAAGTGTTGTTTATGCATAAGCCAGCAAGACAATCCTACTGCAGGTCTAGGGATTTTCACTCTATCAGTCTAACATATTTTTGCTGAAGGTTCTAGAAAGACTGGTAGATAGATATTTGAGGGTGGGGTATTGGTTGGCAGATCCATACACCCTCATCAGTATGCCTATTGGTCTGGTAAATCCATGAAAATGACACTCCATTAGCTCTTGGTGAGATTGGAGAGGGTGCTAGACTGTGGAGGGCAGGCCATGACAGTTTTCCTGGACATTGAAGGTGACTTCAATCATATGACTTTAGGCACCATTAGGAAGTGTCTGGAGAATAGGGGAGTCAGACTGGATTATGGCCTTCTTGGAAGGCCATCAGGCAGTGGTGACCCTGGGTAATGAGTTCTTAAGAGCAACAGTTCCCCAGGGCTGCCCACAAGGGGGAGTTTTGACACCTAACCTGTGGTGTCTGGTGGTGGATGATCTGCCTAACAGACTCAACAGGGAAGAAATTCATACTCAAGGCTATACTGATGATATATGTCCTTTAGGAAGTAGAAAATTCTCAAGTACTGTTTCAGAGCTTATACAGGGCTCCTGACATGCTCTAGAGGAATGGTGTAAGGAAAGGGACATGCCTGTTAATTTGGACAAGATTGAAATAATAACCTTCAAAAGGGAGAGGAGACTGCCAGGTTTGGCACAGCCCCATCTGTTTATGAAGAAGTTGAAGCTTTCTGGTGAGGTTAGTATCTAGAAGTTATTCCTGCAGATCTATAGGACTGAGGAGGGCTGAGATCTAATGTAGTCAAGTGCCATACACCTCAGTTATAAGACCTTCAATATATTATGCAGCACGGATTTGGTGGCCTGCCTCTCTTGTGAAGGCAGTTGCTGCCAAGTTGGATTTGCTGCAAAGATTGATATGCATGATGGATGATAACAGGGGTGGTGGTGACTACCCACAGTCCACCTTAGATATCTGGACTGCCTCTGGACTGTAGGGGAGTGATGCTTTAAGCTACCTCATAAAGGGCACTCACTGATCCTCACGGACGTCAGCTGATGTGTCCTATTACCCTGATGATAGGAGATATAATGGACACTAGATATAACCTAAATCCATCTTACACAGTGGTAATATCTTCCAGGGAGGAGTGGAACCCAAGACGGGGTCTCTCCCAAAGGCAGTGGCCAGGGTGTGTTTACAGATGGTTCCTGCTTCAGAGGCAGGATAGAGACAGGGGCCGGGGGACCTAGAACCAGGCTTATCATTCCTCTGGTTGTGTTGCCATGTTTTTTCAACTGATATATATGCAATCTTAGCCTGTGTTATGTATATTCTTACTATGCCATGCAGATAAGCAGATGTGCACATGATGTGCAAGAACAATAGCACAGCTAAGATTACATATATCAACATATCAACTGAAAAACCATGGCAACACCACCAAGAGGAATGCATGCATCCTGGACATGCTGGTATTAGAGATTGCTGAGATTGCAGACACTTTTGCTAAGAGGGGATTGGGGCTTGATTTTATTGGGCCTGAACCCTTCTGCAGTGTGTCATCTAGAACTGACAAGTATGAGATAGCCTAGTTTACAGTGAGGGCTCATCTTGAAATCTGGAGTAAGCAAACTCTGCCAGGCAAGCTCATGCCTGTATATTGGGATCTGATGGGAAAGAAGCAAGTTGCTCCTGAATTTGACTAGGTCTATGCTCAGAGGAGCTGTGGCCGCAACACTTTATGCAGACATTTATACCAAACCGAGCTTACACAAGACGTCTATGTTGGAAATGTGTGAGGGCTTTTGAGACCTCACAGCATATATTATGTGAATGCAAAGGCTTTATTATGCATAGATATGTCTCCCTAAGATCCTTTTTCTTTGGAACCTGAGGAGATAAGAAGGGCAGGTATTAAGGATGTGGTGCATTTTATTTGGACCATTGGACTTGAGTAATGCCCAGAATAAAGGATAAAGAGCTCCAAAACTCTATGTGCAGGTCTCTTAAAGGAGATCATTCAGGGTTCGTCGTCATCATCATCATCATCATTATCATCACCATTGTTCAAGGAGCTCTTATGGCCAACCTCAGCAAATTACTATGTTAGTAATTCTTTATGAACAGAGATCTGCAAAGCACTATGATGCTGATGGATTATTATTATTATTTATTATTATTGGCTTTGGTTTAGTTTTTTTTTCGTATGATGTAATAATCTGTTACTGTTTGACTTATCAATTTGGTAAGCACAATGATTTATAGCAGGTAATTATTAATAGCATGCTGGAACATTCAAAGCAAGTTAGTGTTCATCATTAGAGTTTCAAGAAAGCAATATTATAGTTTCTTATAATAAGTCTTATTCTCCTTAATTAGCATGGGCTATATATAGGCATAATATTCTTTTGTAAGTCCCTAGGTATCTATGAGAAACTAAGTATATGAAACAGGTATTTCACAACAAAAATATTACACATTAATAGATCTTCCATAGTGAAGATTTGAAAATAAGCTACAAAGGAACAATTCATGAATTTTTATATGGGTATTTATGTTACTGTAACATATCAAAACCAATCAACCTGCTGGAAAACATTTTAATAAATAAATTTGTGATGATATATAATTTAAGGATAAAACATCCCAGGTTCAGCATGCTTTTTCAGATGTCACTCCAATTGTAAGAATTAATGCACATAAAATAATTCATTTATGAAAATTTGCATTCTTTTTTCATTGTAAATGCAGCTCTCAGATTGGATATTTCCATCTATTTGAAAATTGCAGAAATAATAATATTTATACATCAAAACACCCTCCTTGTAACTATAGACCTATAAGTTTATTGCCCATACTGTCAAAATTTTTTCAGAAAGCTATCGATTATTGACTTTTCTAAACATATTTACTACTATCTAAGTATCCCACCTATTCAATTTGGATTCTGCTCAAATCATTCTACTACTCATGAGCTCTTAAGCCTTATCAATCCATGATTCTAGTCTTTGAAAATCGTCACTATACAGCAGCAGTGGTTTTTGACATCACCCAGGCATTTGATAAAATGTGACATAACGGATTGGTTTTAAAACTTTATTGCATTAGGCTTCCTCACTATTTGATGTATATAATTGGTAGCTTCCTCATAGATTAGCATTTCACCATCTGATTGGTAACTAAATCAAGCCAATGACCTATTACAATCAGAAGTTCCTCAAGGATCACTATTAATTCCATAATTATTTAATTAGTATTTTACTCATGATACTCTGAACTTGGAACTTACCTGCATGGAGTTATATGCTGATGATACAGTGCTGTTTTGATCTCATTCATATCTTAACTCAGCAATAGCTGACATTCAAATTTCTCTTAATCATTTTAGGCAATGGCAAGCTACACAGTGTATAAATTTAAATATTCATAAGACTACGGCAAAACTCTTTGTGTTACATCCATTTCATAATGTTCCTCCATTACAAATCAACAAGGAGCTTATTTCTTGATGCCAGCTAATACCCCAGTAAAATATCTTGATGTGTTACTCGACACATACCTCACCTGGCATTCTCATACCAACTGTATGGTTACTGAGGTTTCTGCTAAACTTTCCAAACTAATCTCTTCATAACCAACATACTTCAATTACCTTAAAATGTACCTTACTGCTTTACCATTCACTGACAAGACCACTAATGGTTTATGCCACTCCTGTAAAGGGATCTACAACTGCCTCTCACATCCATCATCTCCAAGTACCACAAAACAAAATCCTATGGATAGCCATTCCCCATGGTTTTTACAGCAACCACCAAATGCATTGTGAACTTGGAATTCTTCCTATTCATCAGTACATCTGTTAACTTGCCTGTCAGTTCTTCTCACATCTACAAGAACTTGCAGGAGCTGTATGATATACTATCAGTGTTTGAACATACCATCCAAATATCTCAAAATAAGACTTCCTCAAGAGCTACTACTCAGTGTCACTCTGCCTCAGAAGAGGAATCTTGCTCCAAAAGCAACATTAGCTAGTTACATCTATTGTACAAATACTTATATTTTATGCTTTAAAGAGTTAAATATCATTAGTTTGTTCTATTAATTTTGCTTAGGTTTCATTCAAGGAACCCTTATGGTCAACCTCAGTAAATTACTTATCAATTCTTTATGAATAGAGATCTGTCTGGCACTATAATGCTGATCATAAATGAAAATTATAAAAAGAAAGTAATGAAGGAATAAAACAATTGCACTTTTCTTTTAATATTCAATATTATGCTACTAGGGAAGTATTACTTTTAAAACTTTACAGATACTTTATATGTACCTCACTATCTTTCAAGTTCTCATAGTTTTGATTAACTCTTTTTTCTAAGTCTGTTTCTAATTACTGCATATGCTTACACATGCGACTATGGTTGTGATTTGTAACTTCATAAAAGCAAAGGGCTTGAATCCTTAGCAGTAATCAGACGAAGTTAGAGGTAGTTAGCAAAAGAATCACAAGTTAAAGGTAGCATTAATAAAGTGTCACACATACTGTAACCATTTCTGTACTTGTGTAAATGGCTGTCCTGTCACCTTGGTGAGAAATCAGAACACAATTGGTATAGCTTATGCTTACACTTACTCTTATGAAGGCTGGATCATAAAGATAATATATGGGGTGGCTATAAGGAGGAATAAAATGAACTTACTTGGGTTTTAATTGAAAGTAAACAATAAAAACCACAATAAAGCAATTAGAAAGGAACAAGGAGCAATTAAAAGTTGTAAACATTTAAAGCTTCTTAAAATGTGAAATGATGCAAAAAGGTAACAGAGCTTGATTGCAGGTTGTAAAACTCCTTGGGGCATGAAGGTTAAGGCTATCAATTCACAAACTATACAACATGGCAAAGAGGACATAGGTCAGCATATTACTCTTAACAGCATTGAGTGAGCACGAGCTGCTCACTACCAGTTTTCAAATAAAGGAATCTAAGCCCACATAGCTTTAGATGATTACTCTAAATAAGATTTCTCATCAAATAACCAGAAACTTTGTTAAACAATTTAAAACATTATTGTAAAGAAGTAGAAAAAAATAATTTCTGAAATCTCTTATTAAGCTTTAAACTGAAGCAATCTATCTAGTATTTTTTGTATAAATTACGCTTTTAAAACAGAGATATATTACTATTGCAGCAATCATTTTTATATATTGTTATTAACACATTGAGGACATATGATGTAAATTTGCTTATTCTAGCTTCAAGTGTGGGAAATGGATGATGCAAACATGGATTTTGGCACTTGTTTTATTTTTGTTATATGTAAGCTCCTCGTATGTTTAGATGATATGATTTAATTGTGTAAGACTGAAACCAAATATGTTCTAGAGAGAACCTGTCTCTTATTTATATCTTGATAATAAACAGTAAGGATTTAAGAATGGAAAGTTGAACCAGATTTGAAAATTACAATGTTATGATTGGGTTCAAACCGCAAATTTCAACTTTCAATACCAATGGCCTTCCACTGAACTACTATGGATCTTGTTCACAGCTGCATAATGAATATAAACAATTTCCATAATTAATATATAAGAACTCACCCTACGAAGACAATTGTTCTCTGTGATCTTGGGCTACCATGCTAGCCTATAGTTCCTGAGGTCTGGAGTGCGATGGATTGTTTTGGGTGTAAAAATCTTTAGCATGGCTTCCTTCAGAAGGGAAGTAAAGCTGGTGGTACTATGTCATAGATTTATGGCATGTAAAAGAACCTCAAGCCTGATAAAGAGGCCTCCAAACAAAATTTGTGGTCTTTCACACCCAGTATAGAATGGGGCACTAAGAACCATAGTAGTTAAAAGATTTTCCATAAATAAATTTAAAAAAGAAGCCATACTAAGACTATTTTTCTTTACTACTACACATTTAAATTTTAATTCCTTCAGCTTGAGACAGTCATATGGAAATTTTAAAGTAAACAAGCTTCTCAGTGAAGAAAAATTCTGCAGATTTATTTTCCCAGAATATTTATCAGATCTGATGATGGTGGTGACAATACTATGTACTCAGAAAATTCAAACATGGGTCAATAAATACAAAAAAAATTTATGAGACTTTGCTGGTAAACAAGGGTTGTTCCAATTAAAACGTTGGAAATCTTACAAATCTTTTTGAAGCAGCTGCTTGATATTGACATTTTGTAGGTGTAGTATGATTATTCTTATATATTTCCATATATAAATAAGTTAGTAGCTTATATTCGATCAGCATATCTGCTTAATTGAAATATATAACTAAATCTTTTTGAGAAACAGGTTGTTTTAAATGCATGGGATAAACAGTTTTAGATAGAGATTCATTGTATCTTATTAGACTCCTTCTCAAGCAATATGTGAAAACATGCTCTTAAAAAAATTGTGAAAAGTGAACAATATAAAAGAAAATACCCAATTAGAGCGTGCCATATCTCTGCTTCTCAGGAAACAAGAGAAATAAATATAGCTGCAAATTCTGGTTAGAATCAATCTCCAAAAGGAAAGATTTCAGATATACTAAACTTTCAAAGATTTTTAGAATCTTTAATAAGCACAATCTCAAAATTTTAGCTCAGAAAAATATTACAGATTTTATAAATATAAGTTTTTGAGCCAAACAATTACAAATGCACTTAATCTAAAAAACTGGGCATTTAAAAGCTTTAATTAAATATCATGTCCTCAATGTGTTAATAGTATGAATCCCATTATTTGTGCATTTATTTCAAATCTATATCTTTCCAAGTATTTTCTCTAATATATAGGTATGAGTTAATTCTTAGAACAAGAAAGCCTTTATTAAATACTTAGATAACATAGCTGAAAGTAGCAGTATAAACACATGTTCTAATTACAGTCTATGCTCCTTTATGAATAGTACATTTTCTTAAGAATTTAAGTCAAGGCAAGTTTAATTTTTGGTAGAACAATTGCATAATGGTCTTAGGATTATCTTACTAATACTGTTTTAGTAATGTTAGCAGAATCACTTCCAAGCAAAGAGTGGGGTAGTTAACTGCAGTGTTAATCTAAACTTGCATAGAAAGCTAAATAAAACTGAAAGAGAATGGCAAGGAAATCATGCACTGCCTTACTGAAGAAGGAAATAACTATGATGACAATGAAAACAAAAATGCAAAGTAATAGCATTTTATAAAAAGCAGAAAAAATGCAATGATGGCATATTATAAATTAACTAAATCAATCAAAGCTCTATGAAGCTACCTTTTATGAGGTTCTTTATGTATGAAAACATTCCATTCTCTTCCACTCCTATCCCATAACAGCAAGAACTTCAACAATACTGCTATATTGTTGTACGGTCTGAGAATTTACAATGAAGTTTAATGGCAAAAATCCTTTTATAATAGAGTGCATAAAAAAGTATGATTGCACATTACACGGTAATGCCTAACATTGCCATTTATAGAATAAATGAAATGGAAGGTGGGAATATATTTGCTAGGTTTATAACTAATTTAGACAGATTGTTTTTATTTTCTATGAGAGCAAAGTGTACAAACAGTAAAATGTTCTTAACTTTTATAAAATGAATTGCTTCAGGAAAACTGAAGTGAAGCTCTGTGCTGCATATTCTTAATATGAATTAAAGATACAAAATATTAATGTTTATCTTACAGATAGCACTACAGCAGATAAAGGTACAAATTCACTTTCAATTACTTTTCACATAAGGAATATTAAGGGATACTACAGCCTACTAAGGGGAGACTTTGCTCTAGGATCAAATGCATAAATGCGTTCAGTGCTCAATACATAGAAAGTGTCTAATTTGGTGAAGGAACAAAATAAGCAGAGAGTTGCATTCCCTTTCTACTTTTTTGTTTTTACTCACCAAAGAGGTTCATGTCCAATGCTGAAGTAAGGAGAAAAATAAATTATGCTATAGCAATCACAAGTGAAAAAGACTAGAACAATAATTTACATATTAACAGAGCTGCTAGTTCTTCAGTTTTAGTCAGAATATTTTCTTCTTTTCCTTTTTCTTCTTTGTTTATTTTTATTTTAATGTTCCAGAACATTTAACTGTTGTAGTCATCATCTTTTAGCTGTAAAATTTTATTCCAGTTGTTAGTGTATTAGTTCTTCAGGAAATTATAATGAAAAAATTTAATTAAAGTGACATTGTATTTCATTCAGGTTCATTTTATTTATTTGTATGTTTATTTTATATTTTGTGAGCAACTAACATTTAACACTTGAAGTATAACCCTTTGTTACACATAAATTCATGAAAAGTTTTATACAAGCTCAGTTGCTCCCCTTTCCACACTATATTTGCATAGAAACTGAGACCTTAAAACCAAGTACCTGATAATGCTGTAGATGAAGTAATAGTATTGCTACAGCTGGAGTGTCAGCTGCCAAATTGGCATTGAGTTGTCAATAACTTCACAGTCTATATAAAAACTTTGCAAGTAGAAAGTAGTTTTATCTTTAGAATGAAATAGGGATAACATCTCTTTGAAAGCTAAAATATTAAATTTTCTGCTTATGAATTATGGAAAGCTTAATTTTTTTTAAAGTATGCTGTAAAGCTAAATTATGTGTAATAAGAGATCATATAAGCTTTTAGTGAAGCAAACATGTCCCAAATTTGACTCCTAATGCCTAAGTACTAAGAGATAATATCCTTAAAAGCCCATTCATATCAATACTGCATGTTTATCCAAACCTTCCCACTTGTTTAAGCCAAGAATTATTTGTCTTGTAGGTAGATATTTATAATCTTATAGCCAACAAGTATTGTAACATTTCGTTCTTTGCTGAAAATATCTGAAAGTCAAAAGAAGCAAATTTTACTTTTTATCAGTGATGACTATGACATACTTATTTCTTATAGAAGGAAGAAAGATATGGATTTATGGAGTATTTCAAAAGTCACTTCAAAATTTAAGTATTATAAATATTATAGTGTTTAAGATCAGAAAAATATAAAAACATTATTGTTTTGGACAAACAATGAGATTTAGCTGTTACAAAACATTGAATATATGTTCACCAATCTCTTGTTTGACATACACTGTTCATTTTGTGACATCATGTATTGCATTTAGCAGATTGTGTCTTGGGTCTTAAAAATAGCACCTCTCAGTTGCAGTGGGATTGTTGGATATGCTACATAACTCATTCTTTAAGGAATCCCACAACCAAAAGTCAATCAGATTGAGATCCGGATATCATGGAAACCATATTTTTGACATGATTGCAAAAGAACTGTTTCTGAAACTTCCTGATTAAATCCCTTAATTATACTTTGAACATGGGGCCTGTTAGTAAATTTTTAACTTCCAAATTATCTCATACCATGAGATACACTCCTGTTGAATTCCTAATAACATTGCACCAGCTACATTGTCACATTAGTGAAACAGGCATGGCTTGCAACTTATTGTTTGCCTAACACAGTGACATTTTCATTTTTTTTTTAAATTTTAAGTTCTTTTTCCAATATGAATACTATAATACCTATTTATAATACTTTAAAGTTTGAAGTGACTTTTGAAAGATGCTATTCCATGGAATTCAAGGTTTGAACCTTCTTCTTGTTCTTCTTCTAAATACGTGTATTTATAATGAAAAAACAAAAAAGCAATAACAGAATTAAATGGTACTACAAGACAATTGGAAAAAGACATGTCCTTGGTACTTATAATATCTACTTGCTGCATGTTGCTGGCAGACATGTTTTAGTGGAGACATAGTTAAAGACAACCCAATGTGACAATAACACTTGCATAATGACACAAAGCATAAGTACTAACTCAATGTTTACTTTTACGAGGTGCACTAAGAGAGACTAAAAGATTTAGCTGCTTGTCCAAGGTTGGTTTATAAAATTACATCATAGTAACAGAATCTGAGGCATCAACAGTAGAAAAATTCAATATCTGTTAATGTTGGCCATAATTTTATTAAAATTAAATTGGATGAATAGAAGATAATTGAATGTAAGCCAAGCAGTAAAGCAAGTTGTTTTATGCTCTTTTTACTTTCTCTGCCATCTACCAATAGTAGGTAGGAGGAAGTATTGTGTTCCATCTGAAAATTCATGAAGGTTGCACCAGAAATAGATGTTTTGAAGCCTCCTGAATGCAAGTAAAAAAAATTTCTAGAAAAAGATCTCTTTGTATGTATATGTATATATGTATGTGCATGTTTGTGTGCACGTACACATGTGCATGAACAGCATAACTCTAAAACAATTTTTAATAGATACCAAACTTGGTATTTAAATTCAATATCTTTTAAGGATATAATATGAAGATCTTTAGAAGGTTCCTCCACTCTAAACTACCTTAACAGGGAAAATGTTTGTATATCTTTGATTTGCACAAAAATGGCTCTAACAATTTTTATTAAAGTACTGTATACTGTATACTTAAGATATTGAGACATCAAAATAAAATGTATGTCTTGAATTTTCTTAGAATAATCTGTGAAGTCCTCTTCATTTCAAAGAAATTTTGTGTAATTATATAATGGTAAACCATAAGATATAGACAAAAACATACCACACAAAAATGTAGATCACTTTAAAACACACAATTTATTTCAAATACTTTTATGTGGCATCAGAAATTTCCAAGATATCCATTACTATTGGTTTGAATTTTTCACTACTTTGGCTTTTATCGCAATCACTATTCAGCTGTTTCTCATGGTGTCATGGAAACACTATAGGATTTTAAGATCAGCATATAGCAGCCCACCCTTAAACATTTAACTGTGAGTTTAATTTCCTCTATCCCCCTTGCACCTACAATGAAATGCTTAATGAAATTATTTCTGCAAAGATTCATAAGAATAATTTGTAGGAGCTATATAAAAATAAATGATAGTGGGTAGAGAAGTCATGTGAATGTAACACTTAGAGAGAGATATACCAGGTGTTAAAAAAAATTATTCCATATTTTGAGAAGTGATAATATGGAGATCCAAAAAGAAAAAAAAATGTCCAGTAAACATGGGCTGTAAAATGCATACCTTAAAAGCTATGACCACTTATTCTCTTTGCTATTACCTATGTACGACCTACAGCAGACAGAAACAAATGAGGACACATCACTCTGTTATTGTCCATGGATACAGCATGCAGTAAACATCTGTTAGTATTGTTGCGGTAAACTGTATTCACAGTTCTGGGTAAGTGCAACACACATTCTTATTAGTTCTAATGGAATCAGTTTGTGTTTTGATAAGCTTGTGAAATGCTTTTACATTGCAGTTTTATCTTTAAATCTTTGGTCTATGCAACCCTCATTAATGATCTACAAATACTACAGAAGGCATCATCAATTCCTGCCAGAGCATCTATGACCAACCTGGAGTGGTGAGTGTGCGTAATTCCCTAAGATGTCAGACAGAAGCATGCCATACTCTGAATGGCCACCATATAGATGGTTCACAAGTGCAGGGCATATGTAATTGTAAGCAGATTACATTAGAAGCTATGCTGTTTCACAGTAACAGAGTAATGTCTTCTCATTTTTTATTGCATTCTGTAGGTTGTAAGTACTAACAAAGAGCTTGCAGTAGAAGAGATGTTGTTTTGCAGTAGTGAAGATAAACAAGTGCTCATAGCTCTTGAGGTATGCATTTTAAAGCCCATGTTTACTTGGCACTTTTTTCTTGTTTTGACCCATACTACCACCTCTCAAAATATGGAATACTTTTTCTTTAACATTGTGCATGCGTGCATGCATGTGTGTGTGTGTGTGTGTGTGTGTGTGTGTGTGTGTGTGTGTGTATACATATATTTTTTTATTCTGGAAGATAATTGTTGGCCTATAAAGTAAGCAATGGAACCCTCATGTATGTCTTTATTAAGAAACCAGAAGAAGATGAAAAATGCTTTAATATTTACAGATGCAACTCTCCAAGATTTTCATATTTGGCTAGATCTAGCATAGTCTTTTCAGGAGTGGGAGTTTTATTTCCATATTGTTATCACAAAACAAGCTGATTTTAACCTTCCATTAGGTGCATGCTTTGGTAGAACACTGTTGGTCACACAGGGTCTAATAGACTCGCATGATATTTTGTGGTCATATCCTCATTTTGTTTTCTTTATTTTATTTTTTTATTTTCTTCTATGTTTAGCTTTATTTAGGTTAAAAATACATGGCTTTTATTAGTAATATCTTACTATATAGAAATACCATCAGGTATATATATATATATATATATATATATTTATTTTTCTTATTTATTGTGCTAAGAGATTTACAATTTGATTGTCTACTGAACTTTGACCCTGGCCACTCATTCTGTAGACAATCACTACAGTTTATCTACATTTTGCAATTTCCCACCAATAAATTATCTTGCTTCAGTTTTTCACATCCCATTTCCACTTGTTTTTCACTTGTCACTTATTGATTACTTTACCATCACACATTCACCATAGTTTTTCATTCAAAGTAAGATGAACTACCTCTTACTTTCCTCTATCCACTGTCCAAAGCCATTTATTTTTGACTTTACACAAAAACTGTCCAATGCTCCTAGCATTCTTGCACAACATTTCGATTATAAGTGTATTTCTATCCCCCTTCAACCGCTTTTTATCAGGTGTATACTATTGTATCCTAAAGCGACATGCAAACCTCAGCCTGTCATTCTTATTGTATACCCTTGCATTTTATTGTCCTTATGTGCTGCATTGCCAATGTGAATATGAAAGGAATATTTAGAACTGAAACACACCATAAATAAGGAATGGCAAAGTATTTTCTTTACATTGTTATAATACAAATTATAATGTATACTGTATTCATATGCATAATAAAATTAAATTAATAATTATTGTCAGTTTCTGAATCTAAATATCGCATTTTGAGTTTATTTTTGGAATCAGAATCATCTGATTCATACAAGTGGTCATCCATGGATAAGGCATCATTATTATCATCATCATCATCATCATCATCATCATCACAAACATAGAGGATTTACTTCCAAATCTTTGGGATTTAGTAGATTGTACCATTTACTTGCGTTCGTGATGAAGCAGCAACATCTCCTTGCAGTGGCAAAGCAATATTGCATAACTGACGAGGAAAAACAACTGATAGCAACATGTAACAAGAGTATGCACGCGGGATCTGGTGGACCTGTTCAATACCTAACTGCTGATTAGTCATTCTTGTAGCCAAAAAGTAAATAAATAAGGTTGTCGCTGCAGCATACAATTGAGTAAGGTGTAATACTAGATGTCCCAGTCAGGCAATTGCGTAGGTGTGTTCGTTTGAAAATTATAATATTTAAATAATGCTAGGGTCTTTCAGGCCTCGGGCAACCAATGGAAGATTAATGTGAGTTTGGGAATTGACATGCAGTTAGCAGCCTTTCATTCTATATACAGTACCATAGTTCCCTCTAACATCTGAAGTATAAACTACAAAACCACTCTAACTCTGAAGCACATCAAAATGTATTGTCACATGTAATACAAAGCTATACATTCAAAACAATACCTAGAAGTATTATGCTTTTCTGAAGTAGTATTACAATCTGAGTTTGAAACCTTTATAAACTTTTCCAACAGCTACTGCTGGAATCATCCACAAAAGGGTATGCATCTAACACTGTTGAGATGAGCTCTTTTTGTTCATGGAAAATGAAATTCAAATGCATAAAAATAAATCATATATCACATTTGCAAGTCAAAGCTTCCTATCCCATGCCTACTCAGTGGAAGGAAAACTCCACTTTTAGTTATGTGTATGCTTATGGTTGAGAATTATTGAAACCACATGTTCTACATAAAATTTTAAATACTCAAAACTATTTCTCAGAATCAAAGAAAGCATTCATGTTATTTATAAAGCTGGAATTGAAACTTCTTATGAGAAGTTTTATAATAGTTCAGTGGTACTGAGGGGAACCAAACAAGATTTATATTTTAAAGCTCCTAACATATTCACAAACTGTCTGTTCTTCAGAAGCATTGATGAATCCTGGTATGTAATCCAGAAGATAAAATTACTTCAAATCCCTCCACCCAGGAGAAAAAGTCTATAATTGATGCTAAATTTGACACTCTTCTGAAATATTCTGAAAACCCCTTACACAATGTGTTTCCATTCATTGGGACACAAATTTTGTTCAACCACAAGTGAGTATCCTACAATGAACAGTTTTTATTTTTTTTTCCCCTTCCTTTACTTTTCAATGGCCACTTTGTCACATTGACAATAAATGTTGAAATTCTTAACTGTTTTAATTTAAATTAATGAATATTAATTTTATAATTTTTTCTTTATTGAAGCATGCGCAAGCTTATTCTTACATCTGTACCTTCCATATTCTATGGAGGGTAGAAAATAATATTAATTAAGAAAGCATTCTCACTCTCAGGTCTGAGAATGGACACTAGAACTTCTGGGTTTGGAAGCCAGTGCTTTTACCAGAGATTGGAAATGTAGTATATCACAGGTAGTATTTTAGCTTTACTGAAAAAAAATTCCATAGTTTAAAAAGATGTTGATACTGCATTCAACTAATTATTGTACAAGTATTGGAAGTAGAAAAATACATTTATGGTTTCTTTTCTAAGTTAATCAAACCCTTGCACAAGAATATTAACTTATTTGTATTTTACAAAATAATGTTCAGTTTTCAAACATTGCTAAGGGACTGGATGGATGAAATCAAATGGATATCTATTAAAAATTGTGTAGTAAGACAGTAAAAGACAGAGGGAGATGTTCGGTTCCTTTATGTCTTTACATTACTCTTCGGTCATTTGAATTTAAAATGAAATGGCTAAACCAAAAGTGATGAAAACTGTCTCTAGTTTTGACTAAATATTTTTGTGTGAATAAAGAAATGTCAAAAATTATGAGTCATAAGTTGTGATACATTTTAGGAATTGAGGGTTTGAAACCATAATTTTGGGGAATTTAAGTCTGCAGATCATAAAAAATGAAACAAAGTTTAGCCATGTAGATCAACAACAACAACAATTAACTTCAGTGTGCTTTTTACTTAATGTGACTGAAAGCAATAGGATCTTATCTAAACTTGTTCAAACTTTTCCTTTATTACTGCACAGTAGAAGAAGAAGGCTTAGCCATCATGGTGGTGTAGGAATATCATTCTTACATTCATGTTAAGTGCTCAGTCTCTAATCTTGCTTCGAGGAAGCTACCTGTCTGATGTTTTATTTAGTTTCTTTTTTTTTTTTTTTTTTTAATTACTTAGGATGAAGATCAGGTAACTTCAGCATTTTAGATCTATTAGCTCAATTGCACAGTAATCTCATATTTTTATTCATGCTCTGATACATTTTGTCAGGTTACAAGTATTAAAAGAAACAGAGAGAGAGACAGAAATAAAGAAAGAGAAATGGTAGCCAATTAAAATAACAAAGAACTGCTTTCTTGCTACCTAGATAAATTAGCCAACTGCAATAGTATACATAAGCATTTTCAGGTTTCCAGCAAAATCATGAAATTGAGGCTGATGAAGGAATGAAATAAATTAAGATACACTTCTGCAAGCTCCATTACTAGCATACATTTTTGCTAGTCTTATAATATGGGTGTTTCTTTTGCTATTTTTCCTTTATATATGTGCATTTCCCAACATGAAGTGAGATATAAATCTATTTTTAATTGTCAGTAGGAGGGAGGCAGATAAGAGGAAGGAAGAAGTACGTTAAGTAAGTAAGTTAAGAATGAATGAAAGAGGAGGAGGAAAAGGAGAGAGCATAATTAATGGGTACAAACAAAAGAAGAAACAAAATGACATGAACAAGAAATGGAGAAAGAAAATGAACAGGAAATAAGATTAAAATTCTAGGCTTTCAGCAACAAATTTCCTCGACTAGGACTCATCTAGGTAAGTGATAAATCCTAGATTTTCAAGCTTCTGCATGCAAACTGTTCATTCTTTCAATTTATCTGTTTATTATCAACTACTTTTTAGGTGCTATAATTTTAAAATGTTCACAAAAGTATTAAGAGAATATAACGAAAAATCTAAGAATTGCTTCTGAAGCTTTGTTAATTAATATTTAATGTTCTTTGCATAGTATGTAATTTTTAAAATTTAAAGCATTAGATGAAAACGTTTCAAAAGGTTACTTTTATGCTTTCCCTCTTTTTCCCCATGCATCAGCATAAGCTTAAGATGAAATATCCTTGTGAGCCTACTTAAGCTTACAAGGCAAATACTGAACCTTTCATGCTGGAGCTTGCCTTGAGCTTGGTTACAGAAGTGATTTTTTATAATAAAGATGTCATTCAAATAACTATTTACCACAGTAGAACACTAAATACCCATTTAAGCCATAGGGAAATGCTACCTATGTTAATTTATTTGAATAGATGGCCTTGAAAATCACACTGGGAACAAGGGAGGGGAGTGATTTACTTTAGGAAAAAATGTTCCATATTTGAAGATCCTGCAGTAAAACCTGACAACCAATTCTTTGGATATAGTGTACTTATCCCTCATAGCCTCCTCAAAAAAATTTCAAAGTGGGTTTCAGCATAAAGAGTGTGTTAACAAAATTAATTGGTGAAGCAGATGCATTTTCTGTTTGTGAGTAAAATACTGCAAAGGTTAATGTCAAGCTCAAGAAAAAATGTTATGCAAAGTTATAATCATATTTGAATATAAAAAAGGTTAAGCTCTGACAGAATATAAATTGGTTATTTATTTAGCAATTATCTCGTATAATAATTATGAATTTTCTAGAAATGAACGGTGGTATAACTTATAATAGAAAATCTCCCAGCGGAAATTGAACCATAAAAATAAGTTAAAAACAGCAAAAAAACAGAAGACAAGGAAGGAAAGAGATGAAGGTAAAGAAACAATGTACATTAAGTAGTGATAATTTCAATAGAGTAAGCATTTCTTTCAGAATCAGTGTATGCATGCAACCAGAGTCCAGAGAAGTGTGTGTTCTAGAATTGGAAACTAGCATGTAACGTAGAGACCATTCAAACACTCTAAGTCAAATAAAATATAAAGAATTGGTAAAAGAGGATATCACTGTGATATGGCAGTGAATGATATGGGTTTAATTTAGGCTGTGCAAAAATTGGGCTCTTCAGAAATATTTTACCCTACCCAAACATGAATTATGAGTAATGGCTACTGTTATTGCTATGGCTTCCAGAAAGTTTGTTGAGTTTGCCAATGCTTAAAGGTTTGACTTAATACAGGGAAGCAGTTATATTATAGCAGTCATAACGTTTACATAAAAAAAATTTGCCTGAGGAAATCCTGAAGTTTTGCTTGAGAAGACAAGTATTAATCAACCTCCATGTAAGAACAACTCAAAATAAGAGTGAATAAATTTCAATAGTTGTTCATTTCCAGATTGAAATATATGTTCGACTCAACCTGTAACATGTAATTTAAAATTTTTACAATTGCTACTAATTTCTAATTTAATAAATGATTCTTCCTAGGTGATTGCCACATAAAATTAGCCAAAGCATGTGCAAATTGCAAGGCAATTCCATTTAATTAGTTTAAGCATGTTAGTTCAGTGCACTGTTATAAATAATGAGAAGCACAATTCCCAAATAACTGTTCTTCAGCAGTGGCATAAATCAGTAACTAAATTACAACAAGAATGATATTCATAATAAGAGATGATATGCAAATGTAATGGACAGATGAATCTTAGCATTTAATAATTATGTAATACATGATGGAGAACAATAAGAACAATATTAGAAACTGTGCATGAACAAGAAAACTTCATGATATATTAAATAAAAGACACAGTCATTAAATGAATATCTTTTGAACCATTCTTCTCCTGTAGGGGAGAGTGGGCCACAGTGAGACAGGGGCCACAGTAAGACATTTATATTTTATCAGTTTTTTACATCAGGGAAATTTGTTTCTCAATGTATAATGTTGGCACACTCTATGAAGACCTTTTTTGCTGTTAATACTCTTTGGAAGAAGTTTGCTGTTTACAGAATATGTAAAAGTTCAGATTTTAGGGTAAAGAAAGTAAATTTTTCTTATTGTGTTGTTAATTTTTTTATAAGTATATCTACTTAAATATATTTATAATAAACAAATATTTAAAATGGCTATATATTGTGGAATTAATGTGAGAAATACCAACACAGTGTGCAATGTGGGTTCGTTTTTAAAAGTGAAAATTTTTTATTGAAACATGTGGGCCGCAATGAGACATAGCAGGTTGGGCTACAGTGAGACAAGTCTCTCTGTGCCCCTTGCATGTAAATTTCTTTCTATTTTGTGTTGAATTTAATTACTAAAGGGTAATGTTTACTGTTAAACATGTTCCTAATTACTTTTTAGCTATGACACGCAACAGAGAGAGGAAAACCACAATTGGAATGTTTAAGGAAGAAGACATGAGGGCAGCTGTAAAGCTTGTTCAGGAGGGTATATCAGTGTGCAAGGCTGCCAAAGCTAAGGGTTTAGCTTTTCAAACACTTCACAGGTGTGTGCAAAGATTTCAGAAAGCAGGAATATTTCCATTTGACAGACATGTCTTTTCTGATCAGGATTTTCTTTTAAGTGCTGTAACTGACAGAGAAATGAGTGCTGAAGGTGCTAACAAAGTCTGCAATGAACCTGTCCCAGATAATAGCTCAAGACAGACAACTAGTGATGGAGAATTGATAGGAAAGAAGAAAAAACCAAGTCACATTAGCCCTAAGGACATCCGCAACTACCCCAAAGCTGCAGAGAGGATGGAGTCCACTTCCAGAAGGAGAAAGGGGAGATACTTCATTCCAACAGACACTCCAGAGAAAAACTTGCTTGCGCTTTACATAAAAAAATCAAACAAAGTATAAGAAAAGTTTGTTCAAGCAAACAGAAGTTAAGTCAAAAAGAGTTCAGTCTACCAGCTATGATAACAAATCTAATTCAAATGGTTCAGATGATGAAGAGACAGTTCTCCAAACATACAAGAAGCTGATCACTGATCCAAAAGGAGACTTTGTCCTGGTAGAGTTTTCAGGAAAACACTCCAAATTCTATGTTGGAGAGGTGCTGCAAGGTAGAGATATGGATGGTGATTATGAAGTGAAATTTTTTAGGAAAAGTGAAAACGGACAGACAGGTTTTACTATCCAGCTCTTCCAGATATTGCATCAGTTTCTACTAAGAATATAAGATCCCTGTTGGCAACTTCTTCTGCACATGGCAAAACGAAAAGGCAGAAATCATACCTAAACATTTGTGTAGATTTTGGAGACCTGAGTGTTCTATAGAGTTTTTGGCATAATTTCAGTAATTATTGTGCTGTGATAGGGTTTTAGTGTTCCCATAGATTATGTCTCATTGTGGACCACCTTGTGTCTCACTGTGGAACACCGATGGGCCACAGAGAGACAGTTGTTATGTAACTATAACTTGCGGTTTTTTAAAGCAAACTTGATAGCTTCAAAAATGTTAGATATGTCAACTTGAAGAGCAACATTAATATAATATTATAACCAATAAAGAGTTTTGTAAAAGTAAAAATTTGAAGCAGAATGACAAAAAATATTTTTTCTGTCTCACCTTCCCCTAAGGCTATAATTTGAAAGTGAAAGAATTTAGTTTCCATTGAGCTGCTTCTGAAGGTGAGATCACAGCCTAAACCTTATCAGTTTACAGGATTTTCTACACTTGCCACTTGTATCAGATTTATGATGCATAGCATAGTTTTTCCTCCAAAGAATCTTAAAACACACATTATTTATCTCAGTGGATAGGGTTTATTTTTCTCCTACTCTCAACTCGCTCTAGTTCCCACCAGAGTGCAGTACTTACTATTTACACAAGGCCTATAGGCCATTACAGCATATAATGTTAATTCTTCTGTTGATGTTGATATTGATAGAGAATACCAAAGTAATTAAGTAATTGATTAAAGAAGTGCCATATTATTAACTAGTTGCATTTCTTTTAAATTATGAATTTATCTAATTAGTATTATAAATATAAAGTAATATTTTTTTACTTTTAAATCATAAAAGTTTAATTAAATATTCAGTTTATCAGAATTCTGCTTATGTTGTTAGTAGCCTTCAAAGCTTATTGAAAAACACACACATATATAAAAAATTACTGACAGAGCTAAAATAATCATAACGAGCTATAATTTAACATAGTGTCCCTGCACCTTAATTGCAAAATGCAATTCAATTTCAGCCAAGAGGCACTTCCACTCTCAATGGTAAACCAGCTAACATGTTTTTATTTTTTTCTCATCATTATCTCCTGCCTTGTATATGATAAGATCTCTGCCACAGGCAAAGGATATAAAGCAGGGGAAAAAAAAGATGTATAATGTATACAACAAATATATGAGTTAGTTCTTTCATATCTACTTAAGAAAGAAAGGCTAAATACTATTTTGCCCATGAAATTATAGGTTACCCACTATATCATATTGAATTTAAGTTATCAAAGAGATAACTTATAATAAGATATAACTCTTATAAAAGAGTTCATAAAATAAACCACATTCAGTGATTGACTCAACTAAAAATTTGGCATTTCATAAACCATCCTTTTGCATAACTTCAGTTTTTAATTTACCTTCTCTGTGATTGGCGAAATGAAGTGATGACTACCCCAGCCTTGCTCGAGTTTTGTGGTGAATCATGCTGAAAACTTGCACGTTGTGATATGCTACCTCCACCATAATCTGATTCCTGGATTGATCTTCGGCTTGCATAGTAGCTCTGAAAACATCCCATATACATAGGTCAATTTAAGATTGTTCAACTGTTACATTTTATTGAAACAGGCTTCCGACTGGTAAAGTTTATGTTTTATATGGTCTTCATATACACAAAGTTATGTGTAAGTTAATAACCCTTCAGTTATGTTATTAAATAAATTCACATGCAAGGCATGTTTTACAATTATACAATTGCATCATCAGCTGAAGGTTATACCTATTTAGTAATTGGAAAGCATTTCCTGCATGTGGATTTATTTTAAAAAGTATGCGATATGTTAATCACTGACATGTACAAAACTCTTTCAGAATATAAATATTATGTATTTGCTTCAATTTCACTAGCTGCATTTGCTACTTATTACTTGTATGATCCTACCCAGCGCTGAGCAGATAGAAAGCAAATATTCTAATTTTTCATTTTTTCTAAACATGTTCACTTAGCTTAATAGAAGTCCTGAACTTTTTGCCTATCAGTTTATGCAAGTAAAACACTTGGAAAGAGTATACGGTTTAATAGTAGAGAGCAGAATGAGGTGTAGAGTAGAAATTTGGGGGCCAGATAAGGGTTGGAAAATAATAAATATGATAAATAGATAATTTTGTAGACTTTTACTAGGCATTGCCTAGAACTTTGCCTAATGAGGCTGCTATAATAGAATTAGGAAGACTAGGCTATGAAAGTAAGGTAGTGGAAAGAGTACTGAAGTACTGGTATAGAATATGGAAGTTTGATGATGCAAGCAAAAATTAAGCAAAAAGAAATATGGATATACACAATCCAAAATATCGTACAGGAAATTGGCTTGGGAGTAATGTGGTTTGATAGGGAAAGAATGGAAATCAGTTTTAGGAAAGAGGTAAAAGCAAGAATAGAATACATTTAAAAACAAGAATTATGAGCTAATCTTATCAATAAAAGATCTTTGAAACTACACAGATCATTGAAAAATGATTGGAGAATGGATGCATGAAAGGAAAGTGTCCAATGTGTGAAGAAGCAGATAACATATTATGACATTGCATTCTGGAACCAAAATGTGAAGGGATGAGTTCCTTTTACAAAAGTGGGAAAACTTACCAAACGAAATAAAAGGGAGAAGAATTTTAAATCTAAGATCAGAGGAAAACATAAAAAAAGACTGGGAAAGTACACAGGTAAGGTGAGACAAAAATGTCTATAGAAGGTGGACGACATTAACAGAAAGGACAATGAAGATAATCTTGTTTGAGGAATACAAGGAAGTTTTAAATTTAGATGACAGATTCAATATATAATATATATAATCTGTTGTTAATTATAATGGGGGAACGGAAGTAATGCAACTCTATAAATTAAAGAATTTTAAATTACAAAATATAATTGTAATGATAGTAACAAGTCTATAGTAATGTTATACTAATGAAAAACCAATTTACATATGAAGAGTTTGTGAATAAACTCACTCACTCACTCTCACACTCTCTCTCTCACTCTCACTCACTCTCTCTCTCACTCTCTCTCACACTCTCTCTCACACTCTCTCTCTCACTCTCTCACTCTCTCACTCTCTCACTCTCTCACTCTCTCACTCTCTCACTCTCTCACTCTCTCACTCTCTCACTCTCTCACTCTCTCACTCTCTCACTCTCTCTCACTCTCACTCTCACTCTCACTCTCACTCACTCACTCACTCACGCACGCACTCACTCACTCACTCACTCACTCATTCATTCGTTCATACTTTCATATCTATTCAGTTTCACTGTTTCATTCACTATCTCTATGACATACACTTTCATGATTGCTTCTCTGAAGACTATCTTTATATGCACTTTTAAAAGAAAACCTGAATGTACACACAATATTCATGAACCTTGGATTGTTTACCAAGTTGTTTAATTACAAAATAATTACATGGAGAACATGGAGTTGCTGTTTTTGAAATATTTGTATTATACTTCTTATCACATATAAACAGTAGTGCTCACATATATGCAGTTAATTTATGAGTTTACAGAAGATAAATTATAGCGGCTTAAGTAATAATTATAAAATTCATTTTAAACATACTTCTCAACTAGGGATATTAAGGGTAGACAAAAAGGAAAAATCATCACATAACACAACTATTTTTATTCATTTATTTATTAAAGTATAATTTCAAGAAAATTTCCTTAAAATTGTAGGAGCAAATATGGTCTGCAAGTAACCTTAAAACTTAAATACCCAGCGAGTGCACTATGTGTTAAGGAGCTAAAGGTTTAATTTTGCCCTCTAGTTAACATAACTTACTTTAAGTGTAAAAGAGACTTCCACTTTAGCAGCACTGTGTCTAATTGAAGTGGGGCAACATTTTTGCCAATAGATGGTGCAATATGATTCCCAGTTTGCACTTGTAGTCAAAAGCGTCACCTGTGGTTTCTTCAAATAAGGAATATTGTTTAGCATGGTCAGTGCATTACGGATTCCTATAGAGCAGTGCAACAATTTCTTTATGTGGAAGACATGCATGCTTCAGAAATTTATTGCAGAATGCAGGCAATCTATGAAAAACACTGTGTCATGCTGTACTCCATATTTGGTTGAAGTCAGCATTATGAGGTGAGATGCAAAAGCATCAAGGAACTGCCACAGCCTAGGCAGACCCATATTGTCAACAACTCTTGTGGATGATCTCATTCATCAGAACCACATGTGATATTGTCACATTGTGAAATGTCTATAAGAAAGGAAACTGTGTAGACCATAATCCACAAGCACCTTCACTGTACAATGGGTACTAAGTATCTGTAAAAGAATTAGAGGACGGAGAGTATGGGTGTCTGCTTGACTCGTAAGTTGCAATATTTGGAGAGCTAGGTATGGCATTTGTAGAGACATAGTGTCACCACATTGACCCTGTCTCCAAACAGATGGGCATGGAGTGGCGCAATCCCACTCCCCATGTTCAAAAAGTTCACTCTGTGGGGAATGCCAGAAAAGTAGTGATCAGTTTTGTTTTCAACAATAATGGATCTCTATTCATTGACTGGTTGGAATGGGGTGAAACAATTAACACTGAATGATACTGTAATACATTGCAGAGGCTTAAACAGGCCTCCAAAAACAACTGCAGAGGAAAACTCCCAAATGGGATACTGCTGCTCCAGGACAACACTAGGCCACATGTGACCGAGATAGCCCTCAGCTGGGTCATCTTGTTCTTGATGGGAAGTTCTCAAACATCCTCTGTACAGCCCTATACCTCCCCATGTGGCTCCTATATCTTTGGTCGCTTGAAAAGGTCACTGAAAAGCCAATGGTTCATCCATGACAATGAAGTACAGAACAACACAGAAAATTGGATCCATCAGCAGCCCAGGTGCTTCTACACGAAGCCATCCACTCCTTCCTACACACTGGGATCAGTGCATCAACAGCAATGGTAATAAAATTATTTATAATTGTCAAGTTACATGATAACTGTACCTCACATATTCTGTAAATAACATTTTTTGTAATAAACAATTGTTTAGATATAACCATAGCCTCCTTTTCATTTAGGTATACATTATACCCAAAAATTTGTATGCTTAGATTTAGTGAATATATGCACTATAATTATATTCCAAGAGAATTGTGATACATACTTTATTTCATTAGGGAAAGTTTTGATTTTTGAATCAGAAATTAAGTGCTGAAATTCAAAACTTTATGTAAAGATAGAAGAGAAATAAGGAAAAATTCGAGTATGGTTTGTATGGAAATGTTTAGGTTCATATGTTCATTAATAAAAATTTTAGAGTGATTAAAATTTGTTTCATAAAAAGGTAGATAAGCATGCTTTATTGGAAAAATCCAAAAGTTTCAGGCCATCTATATAACAATTTTAAAAAAATTCACAAGTCATTAGGTATCAAAACAGTTAGTATGTAACATTTTATTCATCTAGCCAAAATAACTCAAAAAGTACTGTAAGGAAAATGTGGTGAATAAATCAAGATAAAAAAGAAGTACCTCAGTAGACATTAATACATTTCTGAAATCTTAAATGTTAACCTATGTTTACCCATTTTTAGTCCTATCAAAAGTTTCTGGAAAATCCAAGGGTTTTAAGCAACTGAACCCTTTTTCAATGAAAGTTACACTGTATAATAAGTATTTCTATGGTTTATGCATTCACATAATTATGCAGAACATAGTAAAATTTAGCTTCATAAATGACAGAAGGTTTCATATTCAGACCAATTGACAGCAAGTAGCAACACTGCATACATTAAGATTTTTAACAGCCACACAATGTTCTCTCCTTATTTCTAAAAGATGTTCCTTGTACTGTATTAGATGTTTCTTCTATTCACTTTATTTTAATAATTAAAAAATGTTGGTATAAAAACTATTTTTATATTTTAAATGTATCTATAAAACAAAATAATGATGTACATGTTTTTTAGACATTCTATAAGGCAATTTTCCCAAACATGATCAGGGTATCTAAAACTTATTAAAATCATTCACAAAGAATATCCAGATATTTGCTCACCCGCTATACAGAGTGCACTGGAAACTATTACCATACCTGAAGAACTGTAGTTGTGATAGAAGCTGAACGAGAGCTTGGGGCTGGCTTCTGCTCACATTGTAACTGCTGTTGCTGTTGATGTTGTTGCTGTGTCTCATTGTCCTCTAAAACTTCTTTCTGTTCATCCTCCCTTTGTTCTGGTTTTACTTCTTCAGAACTTAACTGTTGCATCCCAGATCTGCCTTTCTCAGCAGACAGATTCTCCTGTTTATCTTCTGTGATTGACTGGGGTTCCTCTGTTGAAGTTGGAGACTTAATGCTTTGCTCAGATGAATCTGAAAGCATGCTATCTGGAGGCCTCTGTTCAGTGGGAGTAATATCATCCATTTTAGATTCAGTCTCTGTCTCCTGAGGGCTTGGATCTGAATTATTTGATCCAACAAGAGTAACAGTACTTAGATTGCTAGGAGAAGAAGGTGCACTGATCACAGTTGCATCTGAAAGTAATTATTATTTACATCAGTTATTTGCATAAGAGGCAAAGAAATTAAGAAGAAGGGGAAGAAATAAAACCAAGGATGAGTAGAAAGAGGAAGGAGGAAGAAGTGAACCCAATCTCTGGGCTTTATGTGTGGATACCTAAAAAACACAAAACTAGCCGCATTTTGTTGTGCTAGTTGAGGCAAATGAGAGAGGTCATGCTTTTACTCATTGCTTATATATATGCTAATAAAGTAAGACACAAATAATAGATACATATTTACATATACAATTCACAAATGTGTTGTATAGAAAAGAAGTGTATAAAACCGTTTTTTCATCAATATCTCAAGGAACTAACTTGCTTCCAAAAGCTACAGAATGACTTGAGACATCATGGCTCTATATTATTTGGTAATAAGAGGGTCATGCACTGAGCACTGAAACCAAGGGTAATCATGACACATTATTAACGGCACATTTTTTAGCAGCAAGGGACGATCATCAAAATGAGGGATTATGTTTAAAAGCACGGAGAGGGAGAGAGATTGTGCAGTGTGCTTCTTTTTTTAAATACAGAACTGTAATTAAAATCTTGTTTTAAGTCATTGCTTTCTATTAACAGCATGTTAACATTTATCATTAATTTCAAGAGCAGGGATCAGACATCGCACTTACCAGTAAGTGTTTCTGAACTTGAGGATACAGCTATTGTTTTTGGAATAGTAAGGTGACGACCATCATCTTCTGGTTCCACATGAATGCTTACACTCTTGCGTGGTGTGTTGGAAGGCGACTGCTGACCTGTTGGACTCTGCCTAATTATTGGAGGACCTTCTTTTATAAGGCTTAGCTCCCGTTGCTCTTCTTCAACTGTTAAGAGACACAATTGAATTTATTTAACAACTAGAACATAATAACAAACAATGGGCATGTAATGCTGCTTTGTTATTCGGAATCTTTAAAATTAGGGGCATAATTTTATATCCTACAACGTTTCTTCTTTCTTTATTGATCACTTTCACATGCAACAGCCAAGCAGACTATTTAAACTACCAATAAATAAGATTACTATTGATAAATTATTGCTGTATGCTCTAAGCTAGGATTAGGCAGCTCTGTGGCACGGAAATGCAGCAGCATAACAGCGTTTTAACTGAGCCATGCCATGTTTCTGCTAGTCATTCTCTTTAAAATGTCTTCATTTTTAACCCTGTCTGAACACATGACTGCTGCATCTTAGAGTATGCCATCTGTTGATGTCCATGGTATCTGACATGACCTTCATCCTATATAGAAAGAACTGTTACCAAACATTGTCCTTCAATCTTTGAGAAACTGCTTTTAAATTGCATTATACATACATGATTATTGTAACAAGTTAAACAGTATTGATTAAGGTGTGTGATTTTGTGCACAGATATCTATTATTTTCTGTGTATGTGTAATCTTTAAAGATTTAAAGCTTTCACATCACTGACTATTGATGAGTTTCTCAGGAAGATAGCCTGATTAATTTGAATCTTAGACCCAGCTTTTGGTGAATGCAAAATCTTCTGTCATTACCAGCAGCAGATACTTGCTGTTCAGTTTATGTAAACAGAGTTTGTGTTTATCAAAAACTTGGACTGCAATCAAAATTTAACCTGTCTACCCAAGAAAGCATCATTAATGGATAATCTGTACACCTGATTGAGATATTTTAGCAAATTAGATTTCATTTAGTATTAGTTTTATACTTTAATTTTATTATGTGGCTTTTATAGCAATTCAAGCTCCAACTAACTCCATATTCTAAATAAATAAAAATTTAATTCCAATATTAAATACATATAGATTAGGTAGTTAAAAAATTAACATAATTTATCTTGTTTCTTCTTTATCTTGTATAACTACATTAGAATCAGCAAAATTAAAAAAGACTTACATGCATATAAGAAAAGGCACAAACAGGAGCCTCATTGCAAACTCTAGGTATTATGTCCATGTGTGGATAAAATTGGATTTTGCAAAATGTAGCATAGTTTATTACTTGAACTTTTATACTTTAAATTCAACTCCTATCTTGCCTTGGTATAGTAAGTGAAGCCTTAAATATGGCTATCAATTCGTATCATATTATATCTGCATTGTTGTTCAGTGCAAGCTGTTAGATAAAGTATTACAATGTGTTTTTAAGCTGCATAGCATGGAATTTTAAATATTTTCTGTTGAACAGAAAGATGACAGCTGCTATTGCTATGCTAATTAGCACATAAGTAACAATAGTTCAAAACCATGCCCTACTTAATGCTAAATCCAGTTATATGCTTTGAAATAGATGAAGATATTACATGCAATTTTGGGTATTATAAATTTCTTTATTTTCTGTAAAAACTATGTTAACTTTATATTTTATCACAGTCATATTATATCCACAGCAGCGCTTTAAACTTATTAGAATGAAAATTTGGGGCAATTTAATTTTGTACAGTTCCTGATTTAAGATAATTATGTATTTTGAGCAATCTGTTTTCAGGAAGTTTTAATAGAAAAGGAATATCACTTTTTTTATCTTTTATCTTTCAGTTTTGGAAATGGTTTGTAACAGTGCTACTAACAGGTGGAAAGGTAGAGAAAAATAAATGTTTACAATACACTTGACTACATAATCAAGAACTTCAGAAGTACCCTATATCCAACAAGACACAGGAAATGAACTTACTAGTCATTAAGAGCTAGTTGCTCTATGGATGCCTTAAATGAAATCAAGTAACTCTTTACTGAATTCTGAGTTTATAAACTTTAACAGATATTTTTAAATCAGTTGTTTGGAGAAAGCAGAGTAATTCTTGCACTGAGATACTTACAAAGAAAATGTGTTTTTGTTTTCAGAAAATATAACAAAATTACAGAAATACAAATTTCAAGAGTAACTGTATAGAACTTTAAGAGATTTGTAAATGTGTTAACATGAATAAAGTGTAAGCGGTTTAAAGAAGAATCTATTATACTGAAAGTAATAAAAGGAACATAATAGTATCACAGGAATGTTGCTTTTCAAGTGTCATTGTATAAATGCTAGTTTTGTAATTGTGTTAACATGACTGAAATATGTGCAGCTTAAAAAGTGATATATTGAAAATATGTGCATGCAAAATTAATTCACAGCAAATGACTTACACTTTCGAAAGCTGCATCTCCAATGCCCTTTTGAGAAAGATTGTGAGTCATAACTATGGCTTCTATCTCGATCACTCATCTCTGAGCCATAACCTGAAATAATGCATTGGAGTAAGCAAGATAATGACAGAAAATTTAGTAAATGAAAGGCTTAAGCATAAAACACTTAGAAAGTGCTGATTAGGAAGAAAAAAAGTTCTTTTTTTCATTGCATACACCAATTATGAATTAATTTGCATATTACATTTACAGGAATGATTTCCATGCCTATCAAACATATCACTTTAACCAGATGATTAAGGGAAAGGCATTATTATTGTATTACAAAGTATTATAAAGTATGCAATTATTGTTACTTCCCTCTCCATTCATTTGCAATTTAATGGTACATATGCAACAAATGATAGTTACTTAATGCTCTTTCAAGAATACATTTGAACTGGAATTATTGGAGGTATATATTTCAAATTTAGAATTTAGAATTAATTTTGCACAAGAAAGCTTATAATAGACTGCTTTGTAGCTTATCTATTAATAAACAGTCATGTTTACAATGTTATGTCTTTGTGTGTGGAATTAGTTTCTACTTTTATTGTGTCCAGTTGGTAAGTTAAACTATTAAAACAAGAAGAGAAAACAAAGGTTCTTTGTAAAAAATTGCTAGAGAGAGCTTAATACTAAAGAAAACACAAGAATTTAGAATATTTATGAAAATAAGCTTCATAGATAATCATGCAAAAGATGCTATCTACATGAAATATTAAAATACAGTAGAACTCAAACTATCCAAAGCCAAATATTCCAGAGCACCAATTATTAGTGGTTTTCAGAACATTTAAGGTTAATTATTCAGTGGCAAAAAATAATTATCCACTTGTTTAATATGGGGGTAAAATGACTGTCTTGCCTACAAGAAGTTTCAAGTTCAAATTTTAATTGGGGCGAGTTTCCCTTTACCTCAGAGGATTAAAGTTGGATAAGTTTAGCTCTATGGATCCCAGATCCTTTTAGCCCTATTTCACATATTGAGAAGTTTACCATTCAATATGGCTAACTAGTTGAAGAAAGTTAAATTTAAAAATGAACGACCAAAATAAAATCTTTTCTTTATTCCAAAAGACTGTACAACATCTTACCAAATGTACTTCTTTCTGCTGAATGAATTAACAAACAGTATGCCCTGTACAGTATGTCAAAAAGTATCAGCCTCAAAGGAATTTTGTGGTATTTAATTAAACAAAAATGTTTTTTGAAATGTGTATACTACTGTACACCCTTATCATCCTCCCGAATGTACACTCAGGTAGTTCTAGAAAAATATAAATACCTATTCTTCGCATCTCAACTAAAAAACCCAAATAAACAAAAGGTCATAAAGCCAGCTTGTACATGATCCAGAAAAGGGCCCAACAAAGAAAGACCATGAGTTTCTGGCTTTTGAAAACAACTGGTAAGGATACACTTCAAACCAGAGGAAGGGGGTGAGGGATGAACAGCTTTACAGTAAAAGTTGCAACAACTGGAATGTTTACCCAAAAGGTCCCTGCCACTCTGTGGTTAGCAGGAAGACGTAATTCTAGGGCAAGGTTTCCTAGTGTTTGAAAGAAGCAAAAACTAAGATGTTTATCTGCCTTTTTCTAGTGGAGTTGAAGCAAATCTGGGAAAATAAAGGCTGACCAAGGTACAAATATTATGGGAAGGAACATGAACACGTTTGCTGCAATTGAGTACAAATAAGGAGATTGGGACTGACCAAGTTGTATTAATTTGTAGAGATGGGTGAAAGATATGTTACTTTAGTTGCTAAAATGTGCTATGCCAGTTTAATAGATAGTTTTAAATGCAGGAGGGAGAAGGATGGTAGTAGAAGAGGGAAGAATGGTTCAATATCAGCTGCAACTGCCACACTCCTAAGTCAGCAAGTTTGCTTCAGTTGGATTTAAATAAGGAGATTGGGATTGACCCAGTTGCATGACCTTGTATATGTGGGTGAAACATATACCTATTACTTTTGCTGCTAAAACAGGCTGTGCCTGTTTGGCATGTAGTTCAAGATGCAGGAGGGAGAAGCCTGGTAGCAGAAGAGCAAGGGACTGTTCAATATCAGCTGAAACTACCACTCCTATGTTAGCAAGACTTGTTGTGTTATGTTGCACAATACTCTGACAGCTCTGACTGTATGTTTCATTTAAAAATGTTCTGTTATTTTTATTCCTTTATACATTCAACAGTAACTTGTGTGATTCATTCTCCCTTCTAAACCAGTTGCACCAATTTGTGCTTTAAAACTATATCATATAATTCTTCAATTAGCCCAGAAATTAGAGTTCTACTGTAAGTGCAATTTTATCAATGAAATCTTTGGTCATAAGGAAATAGGTCAGCAACTGATAATAACTCTAAGTAAAAAAATAATTTTATAATCTTAATGGGATCATGTTTAGCCTTATAAATCACAAAAAGAGGTTAACCATCTTTCCTCTTACACAATTTGGGATAATGCAGCACCATAAGGAAAATATTTTGAAGAAAACATCAGTTCAAACTTTTCCTTAAGACCAATTAAATGTAAGTAAGAGTTCTCCAAAATAATTTGTGTAACTACTAACAAAACCCAGTAAGAGAATATCTATTATATTTAATGGTGTACATACAGGAAAGTTCCACCACCCAAAGAATGAGGTAGTGAATAAAGAAGAGATATCCTTCAATAACTTACATAGAAAAAAAACACTGATTACATTATACATTTATTTTAAAACTTTAGAATGCAGAATGTTTTACCTTTCTCAAAGGTTAAGTTTTATTTTTAACAATATAGATTACTTTTTTATACTTTTTTATTTAATTTTTTTATTTGTTCTTACTTTAATATGAGAAACTATGAAAAATTCAGCATATTCTATTTAAATTGAATTTAGCACTGAAGTATGTATGAAACATGATCTTTATCATTTTATGGAACTAACAGACAATACATGGAATTACTTCACCTTTGTCTACCACTAATAAAAATCTTTCTTTGGAAAGGACAGCTATGAACTATTCACTTCTTCATATAAAGCATATATTTACAACAGATGCCTCTTCATTTTCAACAATATCAATGCAGTAGTACAGGAAGGCATTTGCCTCTTCTCTGTGAAATTAAGAAAAAAAGGCTACACTCATTGGTTCTTTGGCTGACTTCTACATCTCTTCAAAACACAATTACCAAATATCTCTATATCATCAGTAGTGCTAGGATAGTTATGAAATAACAACTTTTTTTATTTGGTTAAAACATATGAATAATGTTAAATGTGCAGGAAACAATGTTTCCTGAGTCCGAAAGTGTAAATGTTATTGTACATTTTTTGCATATTTTTTATTTTTTCATAATTGCCTAATATTTAGAGAATGTCGATTTTTCACAGGAAAATGTTTAAAAAATGTAATTGATTACATATTTCAAAACAAATTAATAAAAGAAAAGAAAAGAAAGCCCGAGACAATAAACGGCAAGCGGTAGGTATAGCATTTTCAAAGAGTTTCCGATTGTTAACGCGGCGAGTATTAATTATATCAAAGAACTGCCGATGTAAACTTATTCAGTGAGACGATAATACAGATGCAGTTTGGTTTTGTTTGTGCATGTGGAGTGATTGCGTTAATCTCCAGCGTTCTCTAGTTATAGCAGATAAAATGTCACCAGTGAAATCGAGTTTATCTATTCAACTAAAACGAAGGTGTGCTTACTACAAATGGACTAGTTTTATTTCGTGTTGCGTGTGAAAGGCGTATAAGTGCAGACACTCGTTTCCAAGTGACGCAACATTTAAAAACAGCAAAACATTTTAAAAATGTTTCACTAAAAAACAGTGCTAAACAGTCAAAGCTAAATGTCAATACGGGTATCCCAAATGAAGCAAGTTATTCAACTTCAGGCCCGCAGTTGTCAACCTTTAATAAGCGCTTGTGTGAAGCTTTCGCTTGTGCTGACATTACGCACTATAGATTAGAACGTGCATTCTTAGAAACGTATATAAAACAGGCTATACCACATCAGGCTACTCTTCGCAAACATTATGTTCCATTACTTTATGAAAAAACAATACAAGAAATTCGTGATTCTATTAAGCATAATCTAATCTGGGTTTGTATGGATGAAACTCCAAATGCGTGTAAACGATCTGTAATGTAATTGTCGGTACGCTCGGTGAAAATGGACTGTCAAAGGCTTATCTTCTAACAGTGGAAGAAATAGCAACGACAAATCATTCAACAATTGCGAAAATATTCAATAATGCTATAATGGTCAGAGGGAATTACATATGAAAATCTAGTTTTGTTTTTATCTGACGCAGCCCCACATATGGTCAAGGCAGGAGGGGGTTAAAACTGCTTTGTAATAGTCTGATTCATGCTTGGCGCATGCAATGCATCGCCTGAGTGAAACTATGCGCTTAAATTTTCCTACCTTTAATAGTTTAATACCAAGCGTAAAAAAGGTTTTCCTTAAATCTCCGAGTAGAATCAGTTTGTTTAAGCAGTTGGCTCCAGGAATTCCACTTCCTCCCGAACCGATCATTACGAGATGGAGGAGCTGGTTACAGGCTGCCATATATTATTGTAACAATTTTGACATTATCGAGAACATACTTCAAGAACTAAGTGAAAACGTAGCAGAAAGCATTGTTGAAGCGAAGGGTGCTATATGTAGGGATGGGCTAAAGGAGGAATTAATTTACATTGAGTCACATTTCAAATTTCTACAGCTATCACAACGCTCGAACGAAATGAAGTATCACTTGTCACAAACTTAACTTATATCATTTCTGGTAAAACGGAGAGCAAATTGTTGGACACTGAAGAAACATTGTGGCTGGAAGAATCATATCGCAATTTTCCTATAGAAGTAAAACACCTAAAACGGCAGTTTAGGAGGGCACCAGGTATTGGCGAGATCACATCTACTTCTAGATTCGCTCCTAAAGTAATTTATTCCATTATTTCTCGCTTCCTTCCGCATTTTCTATGTGGGCCCTCTAAAGTCAACTACTTCTACATTCGCTCCTAAGGTAATTTATTCCATTATTTCTCGCTTCCTTCCGCATTTTCTATGTGGACCATCTAAAGTCAACTACTTCTACATTCGCTCCTAAGGTAATTTATTCCATTATTTCTCGCTTCCTTCCGCATTTTCTATGTGGACCATCTAAAGACAGCTACTTCTACATTCGCTCCTAAGGTAATTTATTCCATTATTTCTCGCTTCCTTTCGCATTTTCTATGTGGGCCATCTAAAGACAACTACTTCTACATTCGCTCCTAAGGTAATTTATTCCATTATTTCTCGCTTCCTTCCACATTTTCTATGTGGGCCATCTAAAGACAACTACTTCTACATTCGCTCCTAAGGTAATTTATTCCATTATTTCTCGCTTCCTTCCGCATTTTCTATGTGGACCATCTAAAGACAGCTACTTCTACATTCGCTCCTAAGGTAATTTATTCCATTATTTCTCGCTTCCTTCCGCATTTTCTATGTGGGCCCTCTAAAGACAACTACTTCTACATTCGCTCCTAAGGTAATTTATTCCATTATTTCTTGCTTCCTTCCGCATTTTCTATGTGGGCCCTCTAAAGACAACTACTTCTACATTCGCTCTTAAGGTAATTTATTCCATTATTTCTTGGTTCCTTCCACATTTTCTATGTGGGCCATCTAAAGACAGCTACTTCTACATTCGCTCCTAAGGTAATTTATTCCATTATTTCTCGCTTCCTTCCGCATTTTCTATGTGGGCACTCTAAAGACAACTACTTCTACATTCGCTTCTAAGGTAATTTATTCCATTATTTCTTGGTTCCTTCCGCATTTTCTATGTGGGCACTCTAAAGACAACTACTTCTACATTCGCTTCTAAGGTAATTTATTCCATTATTTCTTGGTTCCTTCCGCATTTTCTATGTGGGCCATCTAAAGACAACTACTTCTACATTCGCTTCTAAGGTAATTTATTCCATTATTTCTTGGTTCCTTCCGCATTTTCTATGTGGGCCATCTAAAGACTACTTCTACATTCGCTTCTAAGGTAATTTATTCCATTATTTCTCGCTTCCTTCCGCATTTTCTATGTGGACCATCTAAAGACAGCTACTTCTACATTCGCTCCTAAGGTAATTTATTCCATTATTTCTTGCTTCCTTCCGCATTTTCTATGTGGACCATCTAAAGACAGCTACTTCTACATTCGCTCCTAAGGTAATTTATTCCATTATTTCTTGCTTCCTTCCGCATTTTCTATGTGGACCATCTAAAGACAGCTACTTCTACATTCGCTCCTAAGGTAATTTATTCCATTATTTCTTGCTTCCTTCCGCATTTTCTATGTGGGCCATCCAAAGACAAAATAGCCGAAATTGTAAAGTTTAAGTATGCACCTATAACGTTTGTTGTTGCCGAACGTTTTTTTTATAAGTACAAATCAATTCTCAGAAGCAACAGAGAATCGTTTCTATTTTCAAACCTTAAAATGGTTACTGTTATACAATGCAATGGGAAGAATTAAGTTCACTTCAGCAGCAGCTGTTCCAGTCCACAAAATCGGTGACTTTTACATTAATTTATTATTTTGGTGGTTTATAATGTTAACTTGTATTTTTTTCAATATAAGAAATATTAAATGAACTCACAATGTTGATTTTTAAAAATTATTATTTCACCATTTTTGTGGTAGTTTGGATAGCACATATTTTCTAGGTTGTTAATGCATATATCGCTGATTTAAACGCCATAATTACATACATATTTTACGTTTTTTAATGCATAACTATCCGAGCCCTATTCATCATTATTGACTATTGTTCCTCATTCATGAAAATTAGCTTCTCCTCCCCATGACTTGATTGGAACACAAATGTTCATACTGCTTTTTAAATCTATGTTTCACTTACTTAGATATCTTTAAGACACAAAGAAAATATCTTCAGCTACAATTTTTTACATAACTTTCTTGGTTTTAATTTTTCTTTTTGGAAAATGCAATGAAGTTGTGTAACATATTAACTATAGTAAAATCTTGATTATCCGTCACTTGATTAACCATTCGGCTCATTAACTGTCAACATCATCATCATCTTTTTTTTAAATTAGTGTTCTTCTGGAATGAAAACTTCCTGTATGCCGCAAAAATTGACTTGTTTGGAAATGAATGCAGCCTGTAAATGCAACAACAACATGCACACGCCATGCCTTAACATAAGCTGTAATTGGAGGTACGAGGGCTGTCCCAGAAGTACCCGACCTAACAAAGAAAACACAAAAAATTTGGGAAAAAACATATTTATTTATTTCTTTACATAGTCTTCTTTCAACTCGATACACTTTTCCCAGCGGTGTTCAATAGCTTCGATATCCTGTTTATACTGAGAACCATCAAGTTGTGCAAAATAGCCATCAACTGCAGACTCCGGCTCTTCATTGTTGGCAAATCTTTTAGTACCAAGCTATTTCTTCAACTTTGGAAATAGAAAATAATCAGAGGGGGCTAAATCTGGCGAATAGGGTACATGAGGAAACAACTCAAACCTTAACTCATTGGTTTTGGCCATAATGGATGTGTGAACTGGTGCATTGTCTTGATTAAACAAAAATTTCTTTTCCACTAAATGCGGCCGTTTTTGCTTGATTGCTTCATTCAAATGCTGCAATAAGTTTGCATAATACTCGCCATTGATTGCTTTTCCTTTTTGAAGATAATCAGTGAAAATTATTCTACACACATTCCAAAAAACTGATGCCATGACCTTACTTGCAAATGGAACCGTTTCACCTTCTTTGGAGCCGATTCTTCCTTTTCAATCCACTGACTTGATTGTTCCTTCGTCTCAGGTGTGAACTAATGGACACATGTTTCATCCACGGTTATGAATTGGCACAAAAACTCGGCTTTATTGTAGCAAAACATTGCCAAACACTCGACTGAAGCATCTTCACGATGCTGCTTTTGTTCCATTGTGAGTAAACACGGCACCCATCTTGTGCATAGCTTCCTCATGTCTAAATTTTCAGTCAGTATGCAATGTACAGCACTTTTTGAAATGCCTACGATGTCTGCTAGCTCGCGCGCTCAGTCGATGGTCATTCAATACCATTTTGTGGATTTTCCTCACAATTTCTGCGGTCAGCTATTTGGTCGACCACTGCGATGTTTGTCTTGGCAGCTCGTACGGCCTCACTTAAACTCTGCCACCCAATATTTTACTGTTGTAAATGAAGGAGCAAACTCCCCCGGAGTAGAATCTAACTCAACTTTAATATTAGTTGGGCCAAGACCTTTCAAATGAAAGTATTGCATCACATAACAATGATCAGTTTTATCCATGTTTACAAATTTGCTGAGAGCGTTCAATATTGATGGCTGCCAAACAATTACTGAATGACATAGCATCATCAAAATTCATACTTAAGCTGTATAAGGTTGGTACTTTCTACCACAGTCATTTATTTGAAACGACAACCACTATCTATACCTCAGATGGGTACTTCTGGAACTGCCCTCTTATGTCATATGTATGCACATATGTACGTCTATGTTGCCTTTTGTGAAGGCTGAGTTATTCACGAAACAAACATCTATGATTTGTCCTGGATATGTATTTGAAGTTAGTTTGAGCATATTGTATATCAACAGTAGCTTCATTATGCTAAAACTTCTCAAGCAAAGTACACTTTAAAAATAATAGAGCAAAAGTCTATGTTATGTTAGTAGGTTATTTAGAAGAGAGCTGGGCCACTTTTTTGCGTTTATATAGGAAAGGATAGGGAAAACGAGGGTGGATGCGGCGGGCCAAGGAAGAAAATGCGTTTATATGGGCGAGATAGGGAATACGAGGACTGACACTAGGCTAGACAGCGGCAGAAGGAGGGGGATGCGCTTTATATGAGACAGATAGATAATACGTGGAGAGGTGCTAGGCTAGACAGAGGCTGCGAGTAGAGTATGCGTTTATATGTATGAGAGGTATAGGAGCAGGAGGAGCGGTGCTAGGCTAGACAGAGGTTGAGTAGAGTATGGGTTATATGAGAGAGGTAGGGAACAGGAGGAGAGGTGTTAGGCTAGCCAGAGGTTGAGGAGTAGAGTATGGTTTATATGAGAGATATAGGAAAACGAGGAGGGGTGTTAGGCTAGACAGAGGTTGAGGAGTGGAGTATGGTTTATATGAGAAGTATAGGAAAATGAGGAGAGGTATTAGGTTAGGTGAATTGAATATGTGTTTATAAGAAGATACGAGAAAACCGAGAGATCCTATTATAGGATAGACAGGTGTTAAAGGTGGAATGTGTTTTATATGAGCGGTATAGGAAACCAAAGAGAGATGCTCAGCTAGACAGGGAACAGGAGAGGAATGCGCTTTATGAGAGGTAGGGGATACGGGGAGTGGTGTTAGGCTAGACAGAGGTTGAGAGTAGAGTATGCGTTTATGTGTATGAGAAGTATAGGAACAGGAAGAGGGGTGTTAGGCTAGACAGAGGTTGAGGAGTAGAGTATAGTTTATATGAGAGGTATAGGAAAACGAGGAGAGGAGTTAGACTAGTCAGAGGTCGAGGAGCAGAGTATGGTTTATATGAGAGTCATAGGAAAACGAGAGAGGCGTTAGGCTAGACAGAGCTAGAGGAGTAGAGTATGGTTTATATGAGAGGTCTAGGAACAGGAGGAGAGGTGTTAGGCTAGACAGATACTAAAGGAGTAGCAATATGGGTTTATATACAGGAGAGATAGGGAATAGGAGGTGCTAGACCTTGAAAGCGAATTTAGACGTAAACTTCATGGAAAACTGTTTCATGTCAATGTTCTAGACATGTCCATCACGTAACCCATTCAGGGAAAAGGTGACCATCAAAGGGAAAACGTGACCAGCAAAGGGAAAAAGGTGACCAGCAAAGGGAAAAACGTGACCAGCAAAGGGAAAAACGTGACCAGCAAAGGGAAATAGGTGGCCAGCAAAGGGAAAAAGGTGACCAGCAAAGGGAAAAATGTGACCAGCAAAGGGAAAAAGGTGACCAGCAAAGGGAAAAAGGTGACCAGCAAAGGGAAAAACGTGACCAGCAAAGGGAAAAATGTGACCAGTAAAGGGAAAAATGTGACCAGCAAAGGGAAAAATGTGACCAGCAAAGGGAAAAACGTGACCAGGAAAGGGAAAAACAAGACAGCAAAGGGAAATAGGCGAGCAGCGAAGGGAAAAAGGTGACCAGCAAAGGGAAAAAGGTGGCCAGTAAAGGGAAAATGTGACCAGCAACGGGAAAAAGGTGACCAGCAAAGGGAAAAACGTGACCAGCAAAGGGAAAAATGTGAACAGTAAAGGGAAACATCTGACCAGCAAAGGGAAAAGGTGATCAGCAAAGGGAAAAATCTGACCAGCAAAAAGAAAAATGTGACCAGCAAAGGGAAAAACGTGACCAGCAAAGGGAAAAAGGTGATCCACAAAGTGAAAAGGGTAGGGGAAAGGTGACCCTCTCACGGGAAAAGCTAATCCACTCACACTAACAGGTAAGTAATTCAGTTGGTATCACAGGGTAGGAGAGATCCCGGGAAGCGGATATAGCATAATTCCGTATGATGTTACAGATAATTCAGAGAGTATCGTAGGTATTTAGGATAATTCAAGTAACATAGGTGTTTAGAGTCACTCAGCTAGTATCACAGGAGGCTAGTTTCCTGGGGCAGGACATATCATAGCTGCATATTTTTCACAGGCAATTCAGCTAGTATCGGGGGGGCATTTAAGCTAATTCAGCTAGTATCACAGGAGGTCAGATTCCAGAAGCTAACTGCATCATAGCTGTGCATGATTTCACAGGTAATTCAGTTAGTATCGTAGGTATTTAGGCTAATTCAGCTAGTATCACAGGAGGATAGATTCCAGGGTTGGGTATAGCATAGTTTCGTATTTCACAGGTAATTCAGAGAGTATCGTAGGTATTTAGCATAATTCAAGTATCATAGGTGTTTAGAGTAATTAAGCTAGCATTACAGGAGGGCAGGTTCCAGGGGTCGGTTATAATGTAGTTTCGTATTTCACAGATAGTTGAGGTAATATCGTAAGTATTTGGGTAATCAGTATAGTTTCACAGATACTCGTGATAATTTCGATCAGAGACTTGTATTACAGCTATTTAAGGTTATTGCAGGTGATTCAGGTTGTATCAATGGTATTTGAGTCATTTTAACAGGTAATTCAACTAGTATCACAGGTACTCATGGTAATATAGAGAGTAATTAGATTATAAACATTTCTCATCCTACGTTACAACAATTTATATACTTTTTTCTAAATCTTAAAAACTTATTATATGTTAAACAGCTATTGCACGATGCGGAGAGGGATAAACTGCATATTGGTTCACAAATTGAAAAGCTTTGCGTCAACATACCTTTATTTAAGTTCGTTGTAGATGTCTCTCCCCTTTTATCTAGGCTTGAGACTAGCACTAGGATTGCTCCTAATGGCAGGGTTACCACCTTCCCTTCCATCTTCTTCTTTCTTCATCAGGCGTCTGGTAGTTGCATACACAGCACACGGATAAACTTCATTTTTAAGATTGTAGACTCACGAGAAAAATCTTCATATTCAACTTACATTCTCTTATGCACTACTTGTAATGCTGTAATGTCCATAGGCGTATGTCGTTATACCGTCCTCAGCAATAATTCTTTTATCATCAAAGGGATTCAATGCAATTTTATTCACTTGCACCGTGGTAACAGCATGCTTTCGTGATAGGATTAGATTCATGGGCGTTCTGATGATTTCACAGGTTTTAAGACAGTCTGTATAGCTGTCAAACGAAATGTACTGCTTAATAGCGCTACGTTTTATACCTTTAATCTTTTTTATCATTGAGCCCTGAATATCTAAGGCATACATCTTAGGTCGTATTCCAACAAAGCGTAGGATGATTTTGCTATTAGCCTCATCTTTAAATTTTCCCAATACCTTCTTGTTCTGAGTAGAGTGGCATATATGATTGACAGGGTAATCAGCTGTATCCAGATGCTCAAGAAAACGTAGCTTGTCCTTGTACACGTCTTCAGTTGTTACACGATGAATGAATGAATCAGTGTCCATATACATAAGCTTCAGGTTTCCAGCTCCATTATAAGGCAACAACACGTCGTAATGGTAGTTATACATTATTGTCTTGGAGATGTCCAACACACTCATTCCAATGTATATGGGCTTGTTGAACACAATCTGACGAGAGGCCATATATATAGCAGCTAGATTAGCAGCATATATCGTCCTGTCGATAAACGTAGGCTTGGCGATCAACTTATCTAGAGTCTTCTCATTGGTCACCAGTCGTATATCCACACGGCTACGCAGGTTCTCCATAGTTTGTCCAAACATGGCGTTGTTAAAGAGCTTGTAGACATCCTTCTCGAAGTCATTTGCAGCTTGTTGTAGCCTGTTGTTAAATTCCACATAAGGTTTCAACGACCGAAACTGTAGGAATTGTAGCACACGATGGATTTTTGTTAGTCGTAGTCCATGACGAAGAGCCTGCTTCAAAGCCATGTAATGCACTACATACTTCTTTCGAGGTCCAAGATGAGGTATCAGTTTCTTTGTAGATGCTTCCAATGGTTTCATACACTCAGGCAGGAAAGGTAGATCGTTGTGTAGATCGTGAAGTTCTGCAGGATATTCGATATCAACTTCTAATATGTACCCATGACGATCATCTTCTTGTGGTGTTTCTAAGTTGAAGGCTTCAGGCGAAACCTACTGAAATCCACCAAAAGGAAGGGCGTGACACATTGCCCACCCATATTGGTTATTGACGTCCTCATATGTGATAAATTGGGTCGGTCTCGACGGATCAAACTTCTCCATATACGTGTTATTAGCCTCAGCATACCGATGGGAAACTTGACATAAACCTCCTCTTATACCTGATTCCACCATGAGTAGTTGATCATAATCTTGTAACAGCTCCAGCTTAATTCCTGTATACAACAACATGGCGTCCCATGTAAGTCCTGGAGAGGTAAAATAATGGGAAGGATCGACTTTGTGTGTTTTAAGGGTTTGCTCTCTGAACGTCTCAAAAACATCGGCTAGGAGTAGTACATCTGAGGTTAAGTAGAGATCGCTGTACTCTCCCAGGTTTCTTACATTAAACAGCTCCCATACATTTATAGCATGATCGTAGTCAGCATCACTAATTTCTTCTTCATTTAATCTATTGTAGAAGGAGTCCTTTGGAGGCAAACAGGTCTCGTTCAAAACATCCCACGAAGTGACGTAATCATAGGGAAATACGCCCTTACGGGTCATCAACTTCAATTTGTCTTCTCCAAAGTACTTTAGTGTTTCAGGATATGAGGTTAGATTTTTTACCAACTTATCCAAGCTTGTACTGAGGAAACGGAAGCTGTCCACAAATCTAAGCTTTATATCTTCTACATACTTGGTGAATGAGATATAGCTTTCTTCAGAGTTAGGAATTACCTCCACACGTTCACTTGTACAACCCAGCTCCTTAACAATGAAATGAGAGTCATATCCGCTAAGGTTATGCATGAAGACTGGTATATATTTAGGTGTTTTACAGGCTAAATTACATTCATTATGAGGACTTCTACGATATTCACCGCTGATGTGATCATGATCGCGTACTTTATAGTTCTCTTCTGTAAAGGGTTTTCCACACAAGTAACATGTCGTAGAAGACTCAAAATCCTTTTGCTGTTGATCCGTGAGTTTCAGAGGCTTAGCAGATTTGTATATGTCATCAATCATTTTTGCAAGAGATGTCAGGTACAACATAAACTTCTGAGCAGCATCAGCACCACGATACACGTAGGGTTGCTTAGGAAGACCAGTTTCAATATGTTCAACACTGGATGTAGGCTTCACGTGAACACAGAAGCTCATTGGTGTGTGCTCTTGATAAGGGGTTGTATAGGAAGTTTCAGGATTGGGTATACACGTATGGCATGGAGTGAGAATACTCTCAAAATCCGCATAGATGACATAAGGTACTTTCAGCATCCTCTCAACATTTTTAAACTGTACAATTGCTTTCTCCTTGGTAGGCATAACTACCCTTGCAACACCATGTTGAATACAGACGGTTGCATGTTCTTGTAGTTTTTCCAGTCCACTTCGTCCATATCGATCATCAAAATGTGTAAAGCAGCGCTTACAAGTATAAACCCGTCCATTACATTTAGTTTTCTGGCATCGAATGAGTTTCTCAAAATTCTTTATATATACGTAGTGATGTTTTCCACTACTATCACTCAATAGTAGCAGGTCGCAGTGTTCAGGTAGTTCAATATCAGCAACCTTTATCGGATACACTTCATGCTTCTCATCTAGTCCGAAAACGTTAATAGATATCTTGTTAAACTTCTCAAATTTAGGTATTTGAGAAAGTGGAGTAGGATAGGAAACACAGTTGAAGTCGTACTTATCTTGAAGCTGCTTGTATTTGCCGACGCGTTGAGGCTTGGTGCTCACGAATTTATCTAATACGGAGTACATGAAACATTTCTCGTCGCTAAAGTTCTGAATGTTTATACATGCTTTCTTTGCTTCAACAGATGACGGTAGTGGTATGTAGCTACTTCCTCGCAACGGATTGTACTTGTTGATACGAAGTCGAAGTCCTTCCACTGCAAGCAAAGCCCAGTTGCTACCCTTAAGCTGAGACTCCTCCATTTCAGTCACCAATTTCTTGAATTTCGCTTCCAGTGTCGAGTCCAGATCTGTTTCTAGGAAAACAGGATGATTCCTTGTTTTAAATGTTTTGTCACAGTTTTCTCCAATACTGTTAACAAATCGACACTCAGCCAGCAGATTAATTTTAACACTCTTGTGAACACCAAGCTCTTTATGCACAGCCTGGATTATGCGTTGTTTTGCCTCTTGCAGATACATATTCAGGTCCTTAGGTGATTCGCATCGTATAAAATACGATTTTAATCGTCCTTCGAATGAAGTTTCGTATTCTTTCATATCACAATCCTCCATTGCTGATATTAGCTGATGTTTAGTTGGCTCCAATCTTCCTTTCTTCTGAGGGCTGCTCATTTCACATATATCTTCGTGTCGCTGCCCCTTATAACCATCATTGAAGGTCAAGCTACAATGTTTACATTTAAAGAGCTTCTTACAAGTCATCTCGTGTCTTCTCTTGTCATAACCTTGGAGGAACTTCTTCCCACATTTTCCGCATGCATATCCAGTAGCACTTGGAATAATATCCTTATACGCTGAGTTATTCATCTTTATTCTTGATGTAATAACGTATTAATCCTTCTTCAAGGGAAATGTAGACCTCTTCACCTTGATATCACTTAGAAAGCTGATTATTCTTGGAGAGAACACAATGTTAACACCTCAAGACTAATTAGCGCAATGAAGTCCAATGCCCTAGATCACCATATTTATAGAGGGAGCACGAACCTTTTAGATCAATCATAAGCTCGCTCCATAACTAGCTGTATATGTTTGCTCCACACGTATTAACCTCACGCCCAGAGTCAGGATGTCTATGATGTCACACCCAGAGACAGGATATCTGACAGTATCAAACACGTTTAAACTCGTCTCGTAACTACATGTATATGCTGTCACACCAACAAGAGAAATATTCCCACACGCTCATTCAGTCAGATGTTCCATTCAAAGCCTACCATCACCCATTACACCAAAGCTAGTACAATCTCTATTATCAAAATACTTAAAAGTAAAGGCTTAAAAGGTAACGTAGATTTTCCCCCTTATTTACTTAAATGTGTGCATATACTACATTATGTCATGTTTTCATTCCCTTTTCAATTCTTCCTTTCCATCTTCTTCTAGAAAGACCATTACATTTCACTACAATCACGAGAAAAGCAATTTTTCCAGAGTTACAGAGATTCTAAGCTTTTAGAATCGAACCCCCTAATACTTTTAATAAATGTATTTTAGTAATTTAGCTCCCCCGCATCAGCATCAAGCTTTTAATCTTTACTCGAACCTAATAGGATTCATAGGCTTGAAGATATATGAAATCACCCCTTAGGGATTCGATCCGAGTACCTTAAAGTACTTTTTGTCATGATAACGTTATTTAGGGACTAGGTACTCTGTTTACGGTTTACTTGACGCATCTATCTAAACTAAATTACGAGTTATTAAATTTGCAAGTAAATTCCATTAAATCAGTATTCGAACCCAGAACACCAGGAACAAAATAATCTATAATATTAGCTTGACATGTTAAACAAAGCTGTATGCAGTTACGCTATCAATCTAAGTGATATATTCTAGTGTACAGAGGAAAATTAAGGAACTCATTAAAAGATGGGGGAATCGAACCAAGCACAACTGATTGACAATTATATACAGCATTAATTACCTATTATAAGGGCTATGAAACATGCTTTGGTTCATCCCTCTATCTCGCTTAGTTTCCGAGATAATGAAGATTTAAAATTAAGAATCGAACTCAGGATACGAGATCCCCAAATATAGATTGGCAAGAAACTACCTATTTATATAAATGTAATAAAGTTTATTTGACGTCTTTATCTTAAGTAGTTTAGGAGTTATTAAATTTATAATTAAATTACATTTTATCGGTATTCGAACCCAGAACACCAGAAACAAAATTATTTATAAAATTAGTTTGCTATGTTAAAAAAAGTTGTATACAGTTACGCAATCAATCTAAGTGATATATTCTAGTGTAGAGAGAAAAATTAAGGAAATCATTTAAAAATCGGGATTCGAACTAGGGACAACTGATAGAAAATTATATACAGTATTAATTACGCATTATAACAGCTATCAATAATGCTTTGGTTCACCCCTCTACCTCTCTTAGTTTCCGAGATAATGGCGATTTAAAAATTAAGGATCGAACCCAGGACACCAGGTACCCAAATATAAATCCAAAAGAAACTACCTAATTACGCAAATGTAATAGCGTTTGTTTGGCGTCTTTATCGTAATCAGTTCCTGAGTTATTAGAATATAAACTTCTAAACACTCCTAGGATTCGAACCCAGGCATCCCGGCCAACTCGGATTAATATCTCAAGGACGCGGCGCATTCGAAAGAATTGATTAGTTTTTATTCCATTGTTCTATCTCTATTCATTCAGGAGATATAAGCGATTAATCAGTAGTAGAGATTTGGGGGAGGGGACTAATTAGTGGGAGGGGGGTTAATTAGCATATTAATTGCATTCCATGCATATTAAGTGCGCCAGAAACCCCAAATCCCTACTACTGATTAATCGCTTATATCTCCTGAATGAAAAGAGATAGAACAATTAGATAAAAACTAATCAATTCTTTGGAATGCGCCGCGTCCTTGAGATATTAATCCGAATTGGCCGGGATGCCTGGGCTCGAATCCTAGGAGTGATTTAAAGTTTATATTCTAATAACTCAGGAACTAAATACGATAAAGACGCCAAATAAACGTTATTACATTTGCATAATTAGGTAGTTTCTTTTGGATTTATATTTGGGTACCTGGTGTCCTGGGTTCGATCCTTAATTTTTAAATCGCCATTATCTCGGAAACTAAGAGAGGTAGAGGGGTGAACCAAAGCATTATTGATAGCTGTTATAATGCGTAATTAATACTGTATATAATTTTCAATCCGTTGTCCCTAGTTCGAATCCCGATTTTTAAATGATTTCCTTAATTTTTCTCTGTACACTAGAATATATCACTTAGATTGATTGCGTAACTGTATACAACTCTATTTAACATAGCAAACTAATTTTATAAATAATTTTGTTTCTGGTGTTCTGGGTTCGAATACCGATAAAATGTAATTTAATTATAAATTTGATAACTCCTAAACTGCTTAAGATAAAGACGTCAAATAAACATTATTACATTTATATAAATAGGTAGTTTCTTGCCGATCTACATTTGGGGATCTGGTTTCCTAAATTCGATTCTTAATTTTAAATCTTCATTATCTCGGAAACTAAGAGAGATAGAGGGATGAACCAAAGCATGATTGATAGCTCTTATAATAGGTAATTATTGCTGTATATAAATGTCAATCAGTTGTGCTTGGTTCGATTCCCCCATCTTTTAATGTGTTCCTTAATTTTCCTCTGTACACTAGACTATATCACTTAGATTGATAGCGTAATCGCACACAGCTTTGTTTAACATGTCAAGCTAACATTATAGATTATTTTGTTCCTGGTGTTCTGGGTTCGAATACTGATTTAATGGAATTTACTTGCAAATTTAATAACTCGTAATTTAGTTTAGATAGATGCGTCAAGTAAACCGTAAACAGAGTAACTAGTCCCTAAATATCTTTATCATGACAAAAAGTACTTTAAAGTACTCGGATCGAATCCCTAAGGGGTGATTTCATATATCTACAAGCCTATGAATCCTATCAGGTTCGAGTAAAGATTAAATGCTTGATGCTGATGCGGGGGAGCTAAATTACTAAAATAAATTTATTAAAAGTATTAGCGAATTCGAATCTAGAAGCTAAGAATCTCTGTAACTCTGGAAAAATTGCTTTTCTCGTGATTGTAGTGAAATGTAATGGTCTTTCTAGAAGAAGATGGAAAGGAAGAATTGAAAAGGGAATGAAAACATGAAATAATGTAGTATATACACACATTTAAGTAAATAAGGGGGAAAATCTTCTACGTTACCTTTTTAAGCCTTTACTTTTAAGTATTTTGATAATAGAGATTGTACTAGCTTTGGTGTAATGGGTGATGGTAGGCTTTGAATGGAACATCTGACTAAATGAGCGTGTGGGAATACTTCTCTTGTTGGTGTGACAGCATATACATGTAGTTACGAGACGAGTTTAAACGCGTTTGATACTGTCAGACATCCTGTCTCTGGGTGTGACATCATAGACATCCTGACTCTGGGCGTGATGTTAATACGTGTGGAGCAAACATACAGCTAGTTATGGAGCGAGTTTATGATTGATCTAAAAGGTTCGTGCTCCCTCTATAAATATGGTGATCTAGGGCATTGGACTTCATTGCGCTAATTAGTCTTGAGGTGTTAACATTGTGTTCTCTCCAAGAATAATCAGCTTTCTAAGTGATATCAAGGTGAAGAGGTCTACATTTCCCTTGAAGAAGGATTAATACGTTATTACATCAAGAATAAAGATGAATAACTCAGCGTATAAGGATATTATTCCAAGTGCTACTGGATATGCATGCGGAAAATGTGGGAAGAAGTTCCTCCAAGGTTATGACAAGAGAAGACACGAGATGACTTGTAAGAAGCTCTTTAAATGTAAACATTGTAGCTTGACCTTCAATGATGGTTATAAGGGGCAGCGACACGAAGATATATGTGAAATGAGCAGCCCTCAGAAGAAAGGAAGATTGGAGCCAACTAAACATCAGCTAATATCAGCAATGGAGGATTGTGATATGAAAGAATACGAAACTTCATTCGAAGGACGATTAAAATCGTATTTTATACGATGCGAATCACCTAAGGACCTGAATATGTATCTGCAAGAGGCAAAACAACGCATAATCCAGGCTGTGCATAAAGAGCTTGGTGTTCACAAGAGTGTTAAAATTAATCTGCTGGCTGAGTGTCGATTTGTTAACAGTATTGGAGAAAACTGTGACAAAACATTTAAAACAAGGAATCATCCTGTTTTCCTAGAAACAGATCTGGACTCGACACTGGAAGCGAAATTCAAGAAATTGGTGACTGAAATGGAGGAGTCTCAGCTTAAGGGTAGCAACTGGGCTTTGCTTGCAGTGGAAGGACTTCGACTTCGTATCAACAAGTACAATCCGTTGCGAGGAAGTAGCTACATACCACTACCGTCATCTGTTGAAGCAAAGAAAGCATGTATAAACATTCAGAACTTTAGCGACGAGAAATGTTTCATGTACTCCGTATTAGATAAATTCGTGAGCACCAAGCCTCAACGCGTCGGCAAATACAAGCAGCTTCAAGATAAGTACGACTTCAACTGTGTTTCCTATCCTACTCCACTTTCTCAAATACCTAAATTTGAGAAGTTTAACAAGATATCTATTAACGTTTTCGGACTAGATGAGAAGCATGAAGTGTATCCGATAAAGGTTGCTGATATTGAACTACCTGAACACTGCGACCTGCTACTATTGAGTGATAGTAGTGGAAAACATCACTACGTATATATAAAGAATTTTGAGAAACTCATTCGATGCCAGAAAACTAAATGTAATGGACGGGTTTATACTTGTAAGCGCTGCTTTACACATTTTGATGATCGATATGGACGAAGTGGACTGGAAAAACTACAAGAACATGCAACCGTCTGTATTCAACATGGTGTTGCAAGGGTAGTTATGCCTACCAAGGAGAAAGCAATTGTACAGTTTAAGAATATTGAGGATGCTGAAAGTACCTTATGTCATCTATGCGGATTTTGAAAGTATTCTCACTCCATGCCATACGTGTATACCCAATCCTGAAACTTCCTATACGACCCCTTATCAAGAGCACACACCAATGAGCTTCTGTGTTTACGTGAAGCCTACATCCAGTGTTGAACATATTGAAACTGGTCTTCCTAAGCAACCCTACGTGTATCGTGGTGCTGATGCTGCTCAGAAGTTTATGTTGTACCTGACATCTCTTGCAAAAATGATTGATGACATATACAAATCTGCTAAGCCTCTGAAACTCACGGATCAACAGCAAAAGGATTTTGAGTCTTCTACGACATGTTACTTGTGTGGAAAACCCTTTACAGAAGAGAACTATAAAGTACGCGATCATGATCACATCAGCGGTGAATATCGTGGAAGTCTTCATAATGAATGTAATTTAGCCTGTAAAACACCTAAATATATACCAGTCTTCATGCATAACCTTAGCGGATATGACTCTCATTTCATTGTTAAGGAGCTGGGTTGTACAAGTGAACGTGTGGAGGTAATTCCTAACTCTGAAGAAAGCTATATCTCATTCACCAAGTATGTAGAAGATATAAAGCTTAGATTTGTGGACAGCTTCCGTTTCCTCAGTACAAGCTTGGATAAGTTGGTAAAAAATCTAACCTCATATCCTGAAACACTAATGTACTTTGGAGAAGACAAATTGAAGTTAGTGACCCGTAAGGGCGTATTTCCCTATGATTACGTCACTTCCTGGGATGTTTTGAACGAGACCTATTTGCCTCCAAAGGACTCCTACAATAGATTAAATGAAGAAGAAATTAGTGATGCTGACTACGATCATGCTATAAATGTATGGGAGCTGTTTAATGTAAGAAACCTGGGAGAGTACAGCGATCTCTACTTAACCTCAGATGTACTACTCCCAGCCGATGTCTTTGAGACGTTCAGAGAGCAAACCCTTAAAACACACAAAGTCGATCCTTCCCATTATTTTACCTCTCCAGGACTTACATGGGACGCCATGTTGTTGTATACAGGAATTAAGCTGGAGCTGTTACAAGATTATGATCAACTACTCATGGTGGAATCAGGTATAAGAGGAGGTTTATGTCAAGTTTCCCATCGGTATGCTGAGGCTAATAACACGTATATGGAGAAGTTTGATCCGTCGAGACCGACCCAATTTATCACATATGAGGACGCCAATAATCAATATGGGTGGGCAATGTGTCACGCCCTTCCTTTTGGTGGATTTCAGTGGGTTTCGCCTGAAGCCTTCAACTTAGAAACACCATAAGAAGATGATCCTCATGGGTACATATTAGAAGTTGATATCGAATATCCTGCAGAACTTCACGATCTACACAACGATCTACCTTTCCTGCCTGAGTGTATGAAACCATTGGAAGCATCTACAAAGAAACTGATACCTCATCTTGGACCTCGAAAGAAGTATGTAGTGCATTACATGGCTTTGAAGCAGGCTCTTCGTCATGGACTACGACTAACAAAGATCCATCGTGTGCTACAATTCCTACAGTTTCGGTCGTTGAAACCTTATGTGGAATTTAACAACAGGCTACAACAAGCTGCAAATGACTTCGAGAAGGATGTCTACAAGCTCTTTAACAACGCCATGTTTGGACAAACTATGGAGAACCTGCGTAGCCGTGTGGATATACGACTGGTGACCAATGAGAAGACTCTAGATAAGTTGATCGCCAAGCCTACGTTTATCGACAGGACGATATATGCTGCTAATCTAGCTGCTGTATATATGGCCTCTCGTCAGATTGTGTTCAACAAGCCCATATACATTGGAATGAGTGTGTTGGACATCTGCAAGACATTAATGTATAACTACCATTACGACGTGTTGTTGCCTTATTATGGAGCTGGAAACCTGAAGCTTATGTATATGGACACTGATTCATTCATTCATCGTGTAACAACTGAAGACGTGTACAAGGACAAGCTACGTTTTCTTGAGCATCTGGATACAGCTGATTACCCTGTCAATCATATATGCCACTCTACTCAGAACAAGAAGATATTGGGAAAATTTAAAGATGAGGCTAATAGCAAAATCATCCTACGCTTTGTTGGACTACGACCTAAGATGTATGCCTTAGATATTCAAGGCTCAATGATAAAAAAGATTAAAGGTATAAAACGTAGCGCTATAAAGCAGTACATTTCGTTTGACAGCTATACAGACTGTCTTAAAACCTGTGAAATCATCAGAACGCCCATGAATCTAATCCTATCACGAAAGCATGCTGTTACCTCGGTGCAAGTGAATAAAATTGCATTGAATCCCTTTGATGATAAAAGAATTATTGCTGAGGACGGTATAACGACATACGCCTATGGACATTACAGCATTACAAGTAGTGCATAAGAGAATGTAAGTTGAATATGAAGATTTTTCTCGTGAGTCTACAATCTTAAAAATGAAGTTTATCCGTGTGCTGTGTATGCAACTACCAGACGCATGATGAAGAAAGAAGAAGATGGAAGGGAAGGTGGTAACCCTGCCATTAGGAGCAATCCTAGTGCTAGTCTCAAGCCTAGATAAAAAGGGAGAGACATCTACAACGAACTTAAATAAAGGTATGTTGACGCAAAGCTTTTCAATTTGTGTACCAATATGCAGTTTATCCCTCTCCGCATCGTGCAATAACTGTTTAACATATAATAAGTTTGTAAGATTTAGAAAAAAGTATATAAATTGTAACGTAGGATGAGAAATGTTTATAATCTAATTACTCTCTATATTACCATGAGTACCTGTGATACTAGTTGAATTACCTGTTAAAATGACTTAAATACCTGTGATACTAGTCGAATCATGTGAAATTACCTTAACTAGCTCTGATACGAATTCCTGCTCTAAATTAGCACCAGCACCTGTGATACTATCTGGTTTGCTCTAAATATCAATGATACTAGTTGAATTACCTGTTAAAATGACTCAAATACCATTGATACAACCTGAATCACCTGCAATTACCTTAAATAGCTGTAATACAAATCTCTGATCGAAATTATCACGAGTATCTGTGAAACTATACTGATTACCCAAATACTTACGATATTACCTCAACTATCTGTGAAATACGAAACTACATTATAACCGACCCCTGGAACCTGCCCTCCTGTAATGCTAGCTTAATTACTCTAAACACCTATGATACTTGAATTATGCTAAATACCTACGATACTCTCTGAATTACCTGTGAAATACGAAACTATGCTATACCCAACCCTGGAATCTATCCTCCTGTGATACTAGCTGAATTAACCTAAATACCTACGATACTAACTGAATTACCTGTGAAATCATGCACAGCTATGATGCAGTTAGCTTCTGGAATCTGACCTCCTGTGATACTAGCTGAATTAGCTTAAATGCCCCCCCCCCCGATACTAGCTGAATTGCCTGTGAAAAATATGCAGCTATGATATGTCCTACCCCAGGAAACTAGCCTCCTGTGATACTAGCTGAGTGACTCTAAACACCTATGTTACTTGAATTATCCTAAATACCTACGATACTCTCTGAATTATCTGTAACATCATACGGAATTATGCTATATCCGCTTCCCGGGATCTCTCCTACCCTGTGATACTAACTGAATTACTTACCTGTTAGTGTGAGTGGGTTAGCTTTTCCCGTGAGAGGGTCACCTTTCCCCTACCCTTTTCACTTTGTGGATCACCTTTTTCCCTTTGCTGGTCACGTTTTTCCCTTTGCTGATCATCTTTTTCCCTTTGCTGGTCAGATTTTTCCCTTTACTGGTCACATTTTTCCCTTTGCTGGTTACGTTTTTCCCTTTGCTGATCACCTTTTTCCCGTTGCTGGTCACATTTTCCCTTTACTGGCCACCTTTTTCCCTTTGCTGGTCACCTTTTTCCCTTCGCTGCTCGCCTATTTCCCTTCGCTGGTCACGTTTTTCCCTTTGCTGGTCACGTTTTTCCCTTTGCTGGTCACGTTTTTCCCTTTGCTGGTCACATTTTTCCCTTTGCTGGTCACATTTTTCCCTTTACTGGTCACATTTTTCCCTTTGCTGGTCACGTTTTTCCCTTTGCTGGTCACCTTTTTCCCTTTGCTGGTCACATTTTTCCCTTTGCTGGTCACCTTTTTCCCTTTGCTGTTCACCTATTTCCCTTTGCTGGTCACGTTTTCCCTTTGCTGGTCACCTTTTCCCTGAATGGGTTACGTGATGGACATGTCTAGAACATTGACATGAAACAGTTTTCCATGAAGTTCACGTCTAAAGTCGCTTTCAAGGTCTACCACCTCCTATTCCCTATCTCTCCTGTATATAAACCCATATTGCTACTCCTTTAGTATCTGTCTAGCCTAACACCTCTCCTCCTGTTCCTATACCTCTCATATAAACCATACTCTACTCCTCTAGCTCTGTCTAGCCTAACACCTCTCTCGTTTTCCTATGACTCTCATATAAACCATACTCTGCTCCTCGACCTCTGACTAGTCTAACTCCTCTCCTCGTTTTCCTATACCTCTCATATAAACCATACTCTATTTTATACCTCTGTCTTGCCTAACACCTCTCCTCGTTTTCCTATACCTCTCAAATAAACTATACTCTACTCCTCAACCTGTGTCTAGCCTAACACCCCTCTTCCTGTTCCTATACTTCTCATACATATAAACGCATACTCTACTCTCAACCTCTGTCTAGCCTAACACCACTCCCCATATCCCCTACCGTTCATAAAGCGCATTCCTCTCCTGTTCCCTGTCTAGCTGAGCATCTCTCTTTGGTTTCCTATACCGCTCATATAAAACACATTCCACCTTTAACACCTGTCTATCCTATAATAGGATCTCTCCGTTTTCTCGTATCTTCTTATAAACACATACTCAATTCTCCTAACCTAATACCTCTCCTCGTTTTCCTATACTTCTCATATAAACCATACTCCACTCCTCAACCTCTGTCTAGCCTAGCACCCCTCCTCGTTTTCCTATATCTCTCATATAAACCATACTCTACTCCTCAACCTCTGGCTAGCCTAACACCTCTCCTCCTGTTCCCTACCTCTCTCATATAACCCATACTCTACTCAACCTCTGTCTAGCCTAGCACTGCTCCTCCTGCTCCTATACCTCTCATACATATAAACGCATACTCTACTCTCAGCCTCTGTCTAGCCTAGCACCTCTCCACGTATTCTCTATCTGTCTCATATAAAGCGCATCCCCCTCCTTCTGCCGCTGTCTAGCCTAGTGTCAGTCCTCGTATTCCCTATCTCGCCCATATAAACGCATTTTCCTCCTTGGCCCGCCGCATCCACCCTCGTTTTCCCTATCCTTTCCCATATAAACGCAAAAAAGTGGCCCAGCTCTCTTCTAAATAACCTACTTATGTTATTTCTCATGTGAGTGCAGCAAAAATGTTACAAATTTAATATAGAGTCAACATGTACTCTAGCCAAGAGGTTGTTCTGATTCCTTCAGTTGTGTATTACTTAAGTTTTAGTTTCAAATAAAAAAATGGTCATGCAATCAGACAATAATAGTGATCATAATATATTGTTGTCGCCTAGTGCTGTACCTAACAAAATTGATGAAAAAAGGATGCGAATGAGTAAGTGTGTGCACTTGCATAGATTTTGTGGAATAAAAGTGTATTACCTTTGACTTAACAGCCCTGTCCCGCAGACATTTATCTGTATTGCCAGTTTTGTAAATATACAAGAAATGTAACATAGGACTCTTGTATTTAGTGAATTTTTTGTGTAATTACTTATTAAATATACTGCTTATATGAATTAAGATGGATTATCCACTATTTTCAGTTAACCATAAACCCTCATCCCAAAAAATTGAAATTGAGTTTTATTTATGGATGCTCTTTAACTGCTGTGGTCCTTAACATCCCATTCTACATTGGGCAGGAAATACCAGTCATTTTGCTCAGAGGCCTCTTTATCAGGCTTGAGGTCCTTTTACATGCCATAAATAAATGACACAGGACCACTGGCTTTACTTCCCTTCTGAAGGAAGCCTTCCATTATAATGGTTAATTGGGGTTCTATTGTATTTCAAACTCAATTTGATTGCTACACTTTTGCTGTTATATGAAATTTATGGAATATGTTTCAGAGACTTTTGTTTCCATTCTCAGCCTAGACTTGCTGCCTCATTGAGGTTGGAGTAATAAACTTTCTTGTTGCTGGATGTTACTTATAGTGACTTTAAAAATATGCTACTGTCAACAGTATTGTTGCTCTGATATAAAATGTTTATGCAGGGTAGGATTACCAAGTATGCTATAGCTAGTTGCAATTTATAGGGCACACTTAAACATTCCATAGTTTATAACCTAATGGAGAAATTACCATAATTTATATAGAAACTTAATATATGAATCATAATGGAAATTTTCTGTGAATTCAGACTATATCTTGGTTTTCATTATAATATCATTCTCCTTTCTTTGTTAAAGAAAGGACTTATTTTTTCCTAAAGCTGGCTTATTCTTTTCCTAAAGCTGGGCTTTTTGCAAACAGTGGCAGCTTATAAATGGATAGATAGATGAACATCATTTAAGAATGATAATTCATCTGTACTAAAATGTAAATTCTAAAACAAACTGTGATATAGGTTTTAATTATGATAGTGAAATTGAAATAACATTAAACAGATTTCAAAGAATTTGTGGCACATTCAAAAATAAAACAAGAAAAGACTATATAGTGTGAAGTGGCTACATCGCTATATGGCAGTGGATACCTATAAAAAGGTATTTAATTTAATAAAATATTGAACGTTGGTGTGCTTTAATTTTATTTTGTAATTGTGACCTAGGTGCTTGTTGCTTTTATTATTTATAATTTTGTCCTAGTGTAACCAAATCATTAATGACTATTAGAAGCAAAAGTGATTTATTTATAAATTAAACAATTTAAGAAGTTAAAAGTTCAAGATGTCACTGTTGTTCTTACTTTAATATCAAAGCATCAGAGAATGATACGTATGGAGATTACTAAATGCAGCATTTCACCTGAACAATATTCAGCACTGAAGTTTAAAAGAGTTGCTAAATGAGCACCAAAAACTTTCAAGTCTATTAAAGTGTGTCCTGTACTTTGGCAGGTACCTGATTTCCACTAATAGTCATGCACAAAAAATTAAACAGAGTATTCACAGTTCTGAAGAACTGAGCATACACTACCTAATGTTCAATGTTAAGCAACTCTAAATTACTATAAAATGAACATTTATGTAAATTTAATGCAATGAATGAGAAGATAATTTTGAGTGAAAACACAGAATAAGAAAATAAACTAATTATATAAACATTGTCAAAGAATGTATAAAATGTAAATGCTTGGGAAAGCCTTATGGCCTTAAACATTAAGACGATAACACTTTTTAAATTAAAAAATGATCGTTCCTTTTACTGCTGAGTGCAAAATGCAGTTGAGTTAATACTGCATGTGATCATAATAATGATGGTAATGAGCAATATGCAAACAATTATGGTGGTGATGATATGGAAGAAAATAGCAATAAATAAATTGAGCTTTACGAGGCATATTCCAAAACTAAGGTCCATTTTGTCATAATAACATCGCTCATGAGACAAGGTGTTTATTAACAGTAATATGTGCCTACGTATATACTTTACTTCTCCACATAATCGCCATTCACTTCTATACACTTACTGTAACACTGCACCAGCTTCTTTAACCCCTCGACATAGAAGTCTTCTGCCTGGGACTTGAGCCAGTTGGTAACGCTCGTCTTGAGTTCATTTTCTATTTAAGATCGTTGTCCACCCAGCCACGGTTTCAAATGCAAGAAGAGGAAATAGTCGCTTGGTGCCAGGTCTGGACTGTACGGAGGGTGGACAGAGAGTTCCCAACGAAACTCTTGAATCTTCTCTTTGGTTTTGGCAGCGGTGTGCGGGCGTGCCAGACGACAAGATGATGCCAGACGACAGTTTCCTGCGGCGTCGATTTTGGATCGCACGTCTCAATTTGGTAAGCATTGCACAGTACACGTCAGCTGTAATTGTTGACCAACGGTGCATGAAATCAATCAAAAGGACGCCCTTTTCGTTCCATAACACGGTAGCCATCATTTTGTGCCTACACTTTTTTGGTTTGGGTGAACCGGAAAACGGCGCCACTGCATTGACTGTTTCGATTCTGCCTTGGCGTATGCTATCCATGTTTCGTAGCCCGTAACAATGTGGGAAAACAAACCATCTCCATCTTGTTTATAGTGCTCCAAAAAACTGTCGTGCACTACGCATTCGTTGCTCTCTGTGCTGACCAATGAGCAGTTTTGGCACCCACCTCGCACAAAGTTTCCGATATTGAAGCTGTTCAGTTACAATCCTGTAAAGTAAGGTTTGAGCAACATTTGGAAATTCACCAGCCAGATCACTAATCTTCAAACGCGGATCACTTCTAAGTTTTTGGTTCACTTGCTCAACGATGTCGTCGGTCCGAATACTGGGCCTACCACTCCGCTGTTCATCGTCACATTGTGCGACCATTTCGAAATTCTCGACACCAGTGTCGAACTTGTTTGTCACTCATTATATCCGGTCCATACACGAGGCATAACTTACGATGGATGTTCACATCTGACGATCCTTTTGCCAGCAAAAATCTAATCACACCACGCACTTCACAACTGGCGGGATCTACGATTGTCGCAGCCATTGCGATCTGCCCTCAGCGACTGGCAAACGCCTACTGCGTCAAACACCAACACTGCGGTAGGTTTCTAGGAGTCGGTAGACAGCAGTGCAGGCGTTAAACGTCATTTAGGTCTACCATCTGTTAAATATTGTTTTCACCGGACCTTAGTTTTGGAATACGCCTCTTATTTATGTATGCTCTTTAACTATGTACTATGATTCTTAGCATCCCATTCTATATTGGGCATGAAAGACCACAAGTTTTGCTCAGAGGCGCTTACGGTTCTTTCACATGTCATAAATATATGACATGGGACCACCGGCTTTATTTCCCTTTCAAAGGAAGTCATGCTAAGGATTTTACGCCCGAAAAAATCCATCGCCTTCAGCCAGGTTTGAACACGTGACCTCGGGAACTAGAGGCTAGCATGATACCCCTAGATCATGGAGGACGACAAAAAATAGCAATAGCAATGGCAATAGCTGCTGCTTCTAATAAGCATTAGCTGTAATGATCATGATTAAAAAGATCAGTGTGATAATGATGGTTGTGGGTAGCAATGTTGGTAGCATGATAATAGTGATGGTATTTACTGCAATGCTCATAATCAGTAATGTTTTCCTGCACACCTTTTTGTTTACTGTTAGTCCATATCAAACCAAAGCAAATAGAGCATGGCAGAATAAATGCAAAATACATTAAAAAACTGTATCAGTAACGTTCATATCATCGGGTATACATGGTTTAAAATGTGTATTTATATGTTGCATAAACTCATTTTACCTGAAACTGAGCTGGCACCACTGGTTCTTCTGGGAGAAACGCTACTGCGCCGACGTTCATCATAGAAGTGTGAACCATGCTCATCTCGATTTCCCAATACATCAAGTGACCTGCAGTATAAGGTTCATTATTATCTGAAAGCCAGGTTTGCATTTTGTGGGCAAATGAGAAAAGAAAAATACATAAAGTAAAACCACATTTTAATGTTCCTACAACATGTTCTCAAGATTTATATTATTTTCCAATGGTAATAACTTTTTTTATATATCCACAATACATTGTTTGTCATTCCATTATCAATTTTCAAACTGAAATTTTCTGATGATTTGAATTTATTCTTGATTGGCTGTATTGATTTTCAAGAGAATTTTCTCTGTTTCAAATTTACTTTTGCAGGAGTCATTCAGAATTTTTACTTCCATAAGACATTTATTTTTCCATTATAGTTAACATTTCTGCTGTCCTGTGAGGCACTATGCTCTGCATAACATCTAATATTAAATAAATGATAAAATAAAGGAATAATAATAACATTAATATGTATATACATAAACATTATGGAGCACATATTGAGAAACATGTTTAATATAAAGTTACAATACCTTAACCATATGAAACTACACTGAAAGGGAAAGAAAGGTTCAAAGGAATGTAGTACAATGAATGTACTAGTTTTTGTTATTGAAGTCTCACTATAGGATGTTTCTGATTACCATTGTAGTTCAAGATTTGGAAACAAGAAAGTTGTTTACCTGCTAAGTAAGACTGGATGGTTGTAAAAATGAAAATTCAATGCTGCTTTACAACTATGAAGCTGACATTAGAAATATATATTAAAGAATTAACCAACAGGAAATAAGCCAACTTTAATGTCCAATTAAATGGAATTTATAGGTGACATGTTACGACAGTGAGCACATTCAAAATGTTAGTTTTGTAGAAAAAATAATTTTGGAGGTTCAGTAAGAGGTATTATTATGATAGCTGTTTCTGCTTCATGAGAGTAATCAGCTACCTACTTCATCAGACACTCCATAAGCATTGTGATAAACCAAATATGCAGTGAAAATGTTTAGCCAAATTGGAGGCTGTGAGTTGGGAATGCACAGTATGATGATGCAAGTTAGATGACAAAAAGACAGAAGAATGGTGACGGTGAAAGGCAACAATTGACTTCTTCCTCACCATCTGAGAAAAATTTATGTTCACATATATATAAAACCAAAGCATCCTATCAAAGACCTGAACCCTATATCCACTCCACATTTCCTGAAACTGAGCTAGTCCACTCATCTTAAGAAAAGGGAAGAGAGAGAAGCAAAAGTGATCAGTCAAGATAATGATCAGCACCCTACTATACCAATTAACAAAGAAGTAATGGAAGTCATCACTGTTTTCAGATGCTATATCACATTAGGAGAGAATGAAATATTCAGTGCTGTGTATACTGTGAAGAGTTAAGTGGAATTGATAAAAATAGCACATAATAAAGAGAGACAAAAATTGCAAAATGTTTTAAATGGGTAAATGTCATTACAAAGTTTTACACTGATAGATCCCGTTTGTCAAGTAGTTCAGGAGGTGCGATTGTGTACAATGATGATGTAATCAAATACAAGCTAAGTCACATATACTTGGTCTTCTTTTATGAGGTCTTCACAATTAGAAAGCTTTTGAAATAATTGAAAATTCTAAAGAATCAAAATTTCTAATTTGTACAGATTCATAAATGTAACTGAAAACATTCTAGGTAATAAAAACCAGGAACCAATAATTGAAGAAATCAAGCAGCTGTACAATGAAATGCATGTCAACAAATGACTTATCATCATGTGGACACCATCTCATTTTGGAATTGCTGGAAATAAAGAAGCAACAACACTCGCTGGTCACAATGAAAAATTATTACTCATACGGATCTCAAAACACATCTCATTAGTTTAAACAAGAAATTGCAGAATACTGAGTGGATGAAAAACTGCCCCAATAAACTTTCGGAAATCAGGAACTCACTATTCAGCACAATAAAATCCACCTAAACAACAGAAAAGACCAGATAATTTACACCCGGTTATGAATTGGTCATTCGCAATTCACACATGAGCACCTCCACTCTGTGTAACCACTGCAAAGTAACCTTTACAATAAAACATATATTTGATTAGAAGCATTTAAATCCTTATAGACTAAAATACAAAGTTCCTCCAGACAAAAGGAAGCACTGAATGACCCTACAGCTGTTTTCAACACTATTAAATTTACCCATGCAATTAAACTACCAATGTCATTGTGATTTTTGTCCCAATGTATTATTGTTTGTTTTTCAATATTAAGATATATTTTTCCACTGCCTTTATGTAATCTATTTTTTGTAAAACCATTGTTTAAAATAGTCAAGATTTAACATTATAACATACTTAACTTTTGCTATATATCTACTATGTTCAATTGTTTTTATATTTTAAAGCACTGTTTTAATGCTACTGTATTGTAATATCACTACTACTTAAAATATAATTTTACATTTGTTATTTTAAACTTTTTGCGGAAAGACAATGTAATGTTATATGTGTTTTACACGGTCGCTCATAACCTAGTTGTTAATATAAAGTATTTATATGCAAATAATCAGTGGTATGTGAAAACAGCCAAGGGAAGAATTACTGAAGAGTACGTAAGTAATTTAGGACTTAGACAAGGGTGCCACTTAGTCCAGTGCTATTTAACCTATTTATAGATGATATTATAGAAGAGATAAAAAATTGAATAAACATTCATTCATTATCTGTTTACCCTCCTCTTATGTAGGACTTACACCCCCCAGAACTTACAAGCGGGTGCCTGGGGTCAGAGGCCCGTCGAGGAGCAGACCCTAATGGATCAGACAGAGCATCCAGGATGGGTGATCAGCCCGATGCCTGGTATGGGATGAAGGAAGTAGATGAAACGAAATGTTGGTGAAATGGATGAAAGGAAGGGTGATGATGGAGCAGTTGGTGGAATGAATGGCGGGGGAAACCGGAGAACCCGGAGAAAACCCGCCCAGACGCCGCTTCGTCCACCACAAATCCCACATGCAGGCCCCTGGGATCGAACCCGGGCCGCCGCGGTGGGAGTCTAACCACTCGGCCACGGCGCCGCTGAATAAACATTCACCAGTTATTAATAATAAGGAAATACCAGGATTATTGTTTGCAGATGATCTAGTGGCAGGTTCCATCTCAGTTGTGGGGCTAAGTAAAGCTATTGAAGCAATTGGCAAATGCTGTAAAGATTAGGGGTTGAGAATAAACAAAAAGAAATAAAAATCATGTTCTTTAAGGAAGGATATAAACTAAGAAAGACTGAAAAGTGCTATTGGGAAGGAATGGAGCTGGAAGTAATGAGAACAATTGACTATCTAGGAGTAAGGCTCAATAGTGCAGGGGATTGGGGAGAAAAGAAGAAAAAAGTACTAGCAATGGGGAAACAAGCAATACAAGCAATCAGAGCATGTGTGAATAAAATACCATAAATGCAAATTGTGTGGCTAGAAAGGATATATAGCACAGTGGTGGAAGCAAGGGTGTTATATGCAGCAGAGATATGTGGGCTGAAGAAGAATGTGAAAATATAGATGCTATACATAGGAATTTTTGCAAAATAAGCCTGGGATTACCAAGAAGTTCACTGAATGGAGTAGCACAAGCAGAACTAGGGAGGGTGGGAGCTAAAGACAAAATGGTAGAAAAGGCAATCAAATACTGGTTCAGAATAGAGCTACTGGAAGAAAATGAGATACTAAAGCAATGCTTGGCTATACAGGAGAAAATGGGAAAAAAGAAACTTAGATGCACAATATATAGAAAACATTGGAAGAAGTAGGATTGGCAGAAATATGGGCAGAAAGAAACAATAAAAGAAAGAAATTAGAACAAGAGTGGAGGATATTGAAGAGCAAGAAATTATGAATAGTTTCAAGGAAAAAAGTTATTAATAGATTATAGATATTTAAAAACAGAATGGGGAAAAGAAAGATACATCAAAGTATGCCACAAAGAGGCCAGAATGGGGTGTGCATGGGTGAGGACAGATGTAATGAATTTAAGTGTCTAACAGGGAGAAGAAGAGGTAGAGATGTACTAAATGTAATGGATTATATAACAATTGGCATTATATTCTGGAATGCGAGGACATGAATAAAGAAAGAAAGAATTTAATACTACAGAAATGAAAAAGTTTACCAATAGAGCTAAAAGTTAGGAAGATTTTTAATACAAGATCAAATGAATATATGGAGAAAGCAGGAAAATATTTAGGAAAAATTAGGTTAAAGTGGTTAAAAGAGATGTGAAGCAAATTGGAGAAACTACAGAAAAAGTGTAACAAGGCAAAATAGTAAATAGGGGAAAATTATATTTCCCTGTTATATATACAACAAAATGTTAAATATAAGGGAAAGAGAAATAATAAACAAATGCATTGTATTGTAAACATTGCATAAATTGCATGTAAGTACAAAGTAGATGATAAAATAAATAAATTAAAAAAAATTCACTATGCAATTTCTTGTACATATTAAATTTCCAAAGGATCTAATATAAGTTATGGCATATTAGCAAAAGTAAATTCATGTTATAGCATTTTTAAACATCTTTCATATTTTTTGTTACTTACGCTTTTACATCAGTCCCATGTAAAGTTTAAAAATTGTTCAATATACACTGTCTAACATTTACCATGATAAATGAATAGAAACCAGAGGACCACTCCCATGGCCTCCACATTCACCTGACTTCATCCTTTAAATTTTTATTTGTGGCGCTCATAAAAAGTTATTTTATGAAATGGAAATTCCAAATGGGAAGACAGATTATCAGTGTCTCATGAACCTGTGAAACCGTTTGACAATGTTTAGGGTCTTGCATGTCATTTTAAGATTTTCTTTCAATAACAGTTAAAAAATGAAGCATTTATGTCTCTTCCTTGTTTTGGTGTAAGGAATCACCATCTGTTCAAATATCATAACATACATCCTGCATTAAGCACAGCTAGATATATGCAACATTTTAAATTATCAAGTTGAAGCAGTCTTTCATATAAAAATATCATTTAGATTCTGAGCAAGGCTAACTGTGGATTTCTGTGAAGTCAGAAGGGGGTCTTTTGGACACCCTAGAGACATGGTCACACCTGATACACAAAAGAGAAGCCGTACACTGCATAATATCTTAATAGCTGGGTTCAAGTGTAAATATAAATCCAGTAGCTCATGGGTCAAAACTGATATAAACTGATGAGAAAAGTGAAGTCTGCTATCTATTATAAAGATATTTTAATTCTAGGAGCATTTAAATAACTGAATTGCGTGTATAATTTTGAGTGAGTTTTGGTTTTTATTTAGTGAAGGGGGAAATAACTTTATGCCACTGTCTCCTAGAGCTCACAGTTAGACTTTGCTCTGAGAACTCATTCTTGCCTGTAAAGTTTAATATAAAAGGAAGTAACCAAAACATGTGAATCAATGCAACTGTATTCTTCATTCCAATGTGGTAATCCTAGTTACCCTCATTGGGCATTTGTGCAAGACAGTCTCAAAATATAGAAACTTCTTAACACTATGAACTTATTAACTCAATCCTTAAATTCAAAGAGATAATTCACATCTCTTTGTTGTAAATATTCAATAAAGCTAATACTGCTGATGCAAGGTTTTAAGTATATTTCCAGTATATACTTCAAATATTGAACTAAAAGTCTACAATGATTGAACAGTTACATGATTTTAGAAACCTTATTTTAAACTGGTAATCTGTGAACAACAACTACACCTACCATGATGATGATAATGATGATGGAAGAGGGGAATGAGGAGGAGTTTTAGACACAATTACTTTTAAATCTGCAGAGGGATTCTCTTTAGAACTGTATTGAGTTCAGCAGTAGTTATCTATTTAAACTGGTTATGAAATAGTTATGAAATAATTGATTTTCTCATGGAAAAAGTACATTGATCTCTATAATCAGCTTTGAGACAAAAATGTATTTAATTTAACCTATTACTGTGGTATGATGATATTGGTGGTGTAATAGATAAGTAACCATTTTCAAGGTGGAAGCCTGCAGCTCAAATCAAGTGCAGATTTTTCAGATAGAATCACACCTTTACTTGAAGAATTCCCTCCAGCTTAGTATTTATGTTTATTATTACATTTTTTATTTTACTATTGTTATTAGTTTTGTCTCACTATTTTATTTGTAAGCACAATTTACAATGTTTCAGTATTTCACTTATTGTGATGAATGCTTAAATTATCTCAATTAAATTAACATATTCTTCTTGTTGTAAGAAATTGTCTCTGAAGATGCAAGGTCATTCAATTTTCATCAGAGAGGTAAAAGTAAGTATGTACTGCATTTCTGGCAATGGTCCTTTGCCACATTACAAACATTTTAAAACATAATTAATATATTGAAATCTATAAGAAACAGAAAAAAAAGTTTATAGCCTTTTTTTGCTTCTTGAACTAATCCCTACATACTCTTAAAAGGAGCACATACTAACTGCTTCCACTCCATATATTTAAAATCTTCAATTATGCCACAGAATCTTACTGCACTCATAAATTTATTTCCTGTGCTGTGTTTTGAAATCAGTGGTTTGCATGAAAACAATGTTTGAGAAATATTTAACATTACAAATATAGTCTTCGCTTCCTGGCTATAGTAGTTCACGCACATCATATGGTCATTGGGACTAAAGTAATATGAAAATCTGTTATAATAACATCATAATTATTCTATCTTATCTCATGTAACTACTTACATTGTTGATCCAGCAGTACTAGTCTGAGCCTCTGGAGGATCAGAATTATAGAAAACCTTTTTGAGAGCTTCCAACACTGTAACACCATCTGTGAATACTCTATATGTCAATAGGAACGTGTTGAGAAAATCAATTGAAAGAAATCTTAAATCAGTCAGCCGTTCCAGAAGACGTTCAGGAGTTGCATAACGTATTTGTGGCACCTGTCAACAAAGATTTTTGCTTTACATATGTCATACATTTTATCCAGTTTCCAATAATACTTCTAATACCTAACATTTTCTTTCTAGAACTTCCATGAATTCTGAATCTGATGCAAAGTAGTTTCAGACACATAGATCTCATTTGCACGTTCTTTAATTCCTTTCAGTATTTTATCATCAAACAGATATAAAACAGCTATTATGAGAACAAAAGTTATTATATTCTCAGCCATGACCTTGATTCACAAAGTTTCATGCAATTTACACCACAAAATGTAAACCTTTCTAAACTGAATAAAACAACTCCCATGTGGGTTTATTCCACAACAGACAAGTTTTACTAATTGATAGAATATATTTTCCATCAGATACAGTCTTTAACAAAGTATTGATGTAATGATTTCTCTTTAACAATAATGGGAAATAAAAAATGTAAGTTTAAGTAAAGGACCTACATTTGAGGAAACAAAATTATGACTAGTTATTTCATTCATTCATAGCTATGGTGTTTCTGTGCTGACAAAATTAAAGCACGCCAAACCATTTTATATAGACATATACCTAATAAGAATATTTATCTGATTGGAATGTTATAAGCAATAAAACTTATAAAAACATTAAGCAAAATTTTCTCAAAAGCTCATTATCTAATAACATTTTGTGTTGTGCCTCTTTGTTCAAAATTATATTCCTCCTTTGAGAAACTGATCAGAATGACCAGGTCCATTTTTACTTTCTCTACCATGTACATAGTAGGTACAGAAGGTATTGCATTCCACCCAAAAATTTGATACAGAGATTTCACTGAAAATATATGTTTTAGACTCCCTGAATCCAGAAAAGCATTTTTAAAAAAAAGGTCTGTGTGTGTCTGTGAACAGCATAACTCAAAAACAAAAAGTTAGATAAGTACCAAACTTGGTATTTAAATTCAGTATCTTCCAAAGATGTGACACAAAAATTTTCAACAAAATCCCCACCCTAAATACTCAGTATTACATAGAATATATTTAAAATTTTTATTTTCTAAAAAATGGCTCTAACGATTTTGATTAAAATACCATATATTAAAGATATTTTCATGTCAAAATGTATATCTTGAATTTTCTAGGAATAGTCTTTGAAATCCTCTTCGTTTGGAAGACATTTGTATATTCCTGTATAGCTGGTAAATGTTAAGTGATAGACTAAAACGTACTACACTAAAAGAGTAGATCTCTTTAAAAAACAATTTATTTCAAATAAGCTTTTTGTGGCATAAATCATTTCTTAGATATCAATTATTACTAGTTTGAATTGTTCATTCCTTGGTCAGTCTTTAAAGTCCTTTCAGCATTCAGTTGTTTCTCATGATTGCATGGAAACAGTATGGAATTTTAAGGCTAGCATATAGTGTCCAGTTCTTGAACAGTTGACTATCGTTGTTGTCTTTGTATCTATAAGGAAAAGTGCAATATTGTTTTCAGTTTATTATAGTTGTCATTATTATCCTCTGTTTCATATGTCACAAAAATGTTGATATCCATTGTCAATGTAGTAATAGTAAACTTTTATAAGAATAGTTTGTATACTCACTAATAAGTGATAGAAGATACAGAAAGCCATATAAATGTATCACATCAGATTTTTATGCATGTAAGAAACATGTATATGTTCACACATAATTAACTAGCATCATAATCGATGACAGCATTGAGTTTTAAAGCAAAGGATTCAGTCATTATTGAATTATTAATTAAAAAAATATATATATCACATACAAGTTGTTATTATTATTATCATTTGAGATATTACAATAATATATTTGAATAATATACCCTTTGATGATGAAAACTCCCTTATTTAAAATGCTTCAGCACCAGTTTTGATTTAGAATAATACTTTATGCTAATTTTCTAAACTGCATAAGCATGATGCTAGTCAACTAAAATATATTGAGTTTATAATAGTACATACCTTACAGGAATTGAGTGTCCGACTGAATCTGATATCCACATCATCCTTGAAGAGTTTGGGATCATTTTTAATTGACTGTGGCATTGTGACTGATGATGTATCAGACATGGAGCTGTGCAGGAGGTCATTGAAATGTACATTGTCCATACACTGCAAATTTGGTCACATGTGTTATCATTCAAGTCAGAAACTTATTATAAAATATTACTTCACTTTTTTTTAAACAAAATATGTGGCATATGTTCCTTTACAGACATAAGCTCTTATCTAGATACATGTTAGAGAGTTCAAATTAATTAATAAAATGAATCTTATTGTTATTAAATAAATCAGTCGTACCATACTTTTCAAGATATGAAATTTAAAGGATGTGACAAATTCGACACATTACTTGCTTTACCTGACTGATATCACTAATCCAGGCTGCTTTTTCTTGCAAGGTAGGAGCTACTAAGTGCACAGCCACTTGAGGTTGTCCCCCAGTTTTCACATCTAGAATGATCTTGAAATCTCTATTGTGAAAATGATAACTTCCACTGGAAGTTTCACTTATTCCACTTGACTGGCTTGACATTGAACAAACTGATGACTCTAGGGAAAACAGTTCAAAATAAAAATGCAGAATCCAGTGAATATTATTTATGTGATCTTAAAAATTGCTATTAAAAATGAGGTATTTTTGTATAATACTAGCTTAATTCTACAATTACAATAGAAATTTATTTCTATGGATTTTCTTTTTAATTGTTTCATTTGTATAGTACTGTAATTTTTGTGGTCATATCAGAGGCATTGATTTGAGAAATAGCTGATGAGCTGATCAACAAACTACTGAATGAACTGTAGGTTTTTTTTAACACTGGATCCTCAGATTTTTATTATTAAACACACTCAGATTAACTCCTATGTTCATGCTTTAAGACTCTATGTGAATAGAGAATGATTTTGGTTAAAGAAGTGTTCCTCATCTCAGCCAAGATTCAAATCCAGGACCTCTAGGTTGAGCAACCAGAGTGCTTAGCACTTGATCATAGAGGCAGCTCTTTCTCTGCATTGTCTGAGATTGGAAGTCATACAGATTGACTTCCCATCTCAGACAACAAACAGACAGAATTTGGAGCATCAAGTAGAATATGAATACCTAGTATATTACTGCAAATTATATGTAGGCAAATCTATTTTTTCTCATTTTTGTGTGAGTGTTTACAAAAAACATAATCATTCAAGTATTTTACTATCATCCATTTTGTGGAAGTTGTTTCTGTGTGGCATTATAAACAAGACATCATTTCATACAACTTCAAGACATCTACTTTCCTCATCCCATGCAATATTGTTTTCAGTTTATTATAGTTGTCATTATTATCCTCTGTTTCATATGTCACAAAAATGTTGATATCCATTGTCATACCAAAGCAATCATTTTATTTATATGACTGAGCACTAGCAGGTGCACTAAAGGTATTTAATATTTCTTTCCAAATTTAACTTGGAAATCCATATGGCACCTCCAATTTGTATGCCATAGAAGCTTTTCTAAGTTTCAAACAAAAAGTAACACATTTTTCATCAGAAAAGCTTTGTAAAAAACAGATTTATTACAGAGATATGGCAAATGCAAAATCTAAAAATATTTGTAGAGGACTAAAGGTTGTACCTATAACACATCTACAATTTGTCATTATATGAGCTAAAAGCTAGCTAAAGCAGTGAAGGATAAGTTTTCTGCCCATCTACAACTACCTGTAAGGTATTGTGCTCTAAAATAAAAACAAATGAAAAGAATCTAACACCTCCTATGTATTTGTAACTAACAGCCGCAAACAAGGAATATTATTTAAAAACTTATACGGTTACAAATTGTAATCTGTAGCCAGTAGCAGCTAATGTGTATACATTTTGGGTGTTCCAAAATTTTAGCATCAGAAGGCCCTCAAAATGAGAAATAGGATCTGCTGCATAATTGCTATGATTATGAACTAATGGATATTACTGCAGCTGCTCCCAACAACAACAACAACAACAACAACAACAACAACAATAATAATAATAATAATAATAATAATAATATGAAGAATAAGAAGAAGAAGAAGAAGAAGAAGAAGAAGAAGAAGAAGAAGAAGAATGGTGATGATGATGATAATAGTGCATAAGTTGTCTGACAAAACAAAGGGTTGTTTTTTGTAGGATGTTTGTTGTTGTGTATATAATTAAGTACAGCATTTTAGGGCAAGAACAAAGTGATGTGTAAATTAAATTATAGTTGAGAGCATGAATGGTCTGAAATAACCCGGAGAAGTCTCCATACTGTTCACATTACCTATTTCTGCCATAGTGCTACCTATATATTTAACCCATAAGATAATTATGTCATACCGGATGCACATGATTAAAAGCTCCTTAAAAGATGCACAAGTCAAGATGTCCTAACAACCCTGTTACCACATTGCATTGACAGAGTGCAGTAGATTTAAATCCCATAGGTTTTAAATTACTACATATACATTACGTTTAATAGTATTGAAAGAAAAAATAACTAGTAAATCTATAAGATTTCCAAAGTTAAGGTGTTCACATGCTCTTGTGCTCTTATACACCAGCTGTCATTATCTGTAGCTCTTACTGTTCAATGAAAGTGAATGAATTATGCAGTGTCTACTTACCATCATCATCATTTGCAACATGCTCACTAGGATCTTCAATGAGCATAGCATCAGCAAGTGGAATCTTTCCAATGTCAGGAACAAGATGGAGTTTTCCACCAGTAGTTCTGCAAAATATCAGGTTTAAATTAAAAAATATTCAACTTTATATTTCTTTCTTGTTTAGATACCATTAAAAAGGTTTTCAAATATCTTGTTTGTATAACATGTTTTTACAATTAAAGTGGTGCTTGAGATTCATTCATCCTAGATTCTTAGATTTATCAAAATTTAAAATATATTTTACTCTTAAATTACAATAAATTCAGGAAAAGCACTTGCCTAATAGTCTACTTTTACAAAATCAATAGTTTTCCCATAAATTTCAATATTTTCAAAATAACAGATTTTCAGAATAAATATCCTTTCCTAGAGAAAATCCACTATACAAATATCTGTTTATGCAGAGAAATGAAACTTTATAATTTATACAAAGAGAATATGTAATTTTAATAAAATATGTGTGCTAGCTTCTCAAGAGTTCCTTTGTTAAATTTCAGCATTTGTGGGGTCTATTAGCAAACTTACATTTTCCACTTTATATGTAAATTGAGCATATAGGACGGAACAAAAAGTGAACATGCTTATAAATTTTATATAGCAAAACTGGTTTATCTGCTTATAAAAGTAAATTATTTAAATAAACATAAACGGTAAACATGGCAAATTTGCAATATGTGTATTTATTTACCTGCAAAAATAATTGATTGCTTTTAGAAACAAGAAGAAATATATTTTAGCCTACAATTATGAAACGAAGAAAAATGACATTACAGAATTCTGTACTTGCTACTTTAAATGAGACCAGTAGTTAGAACACCACATCTGTATCTTCTATAGTAATTTGGTTTGCTTTTTCTTAATTATAAGGCTGCTTGTACAAACCTGGTGGCTATGATAAGATGGTTAGAAAACAGAAAACACTGCCTGAGGGCTTCCTTTTCACTCTTAAAATTTGTTAATCTACTCCTGGTACTGCGAGGTTTTTCTGATGGAATCTGTATTAAACTGCCTGTAAGAAAAACATAACGCATTATAATTTTTAAAACCATCTTAATCATTTACAATATTTTAAGTTTCCCTAGCAGTTAAGAGTTTAAAATCCGAAATGTTCATATTTTCTGGAGAACAGATAAACACTGACATAATATCCATGTACTTTTTGAACAATAACAACAAAAATGGAGCAGGTAGGAGTTCTTTCATCCACTTTTGCTCCTGCTGCACACGTGGATCCTCTTATGCACTTTGTACCATCTCTAGTATTTCATTAACTTGGGTAACCATGCCATCCTATGTTTAGTTTTCTTCACATTATAGTATGAAGTCCTCACTCATTTGATTTCCATTATAAGTGATTCATTTGAATAGTAGAACTAGGGCAGCCAGATGATTTTATTTAACTCATGAGTAATTATGACATAGATTCATAATATAAAATAATATAAATTATGATTTTCTCTCTCTCCCCTCTCTCTCTTCAGGTCAGCATTTTTTTTACTCATGTGTATGTCATATAATGTTGACAGAGATTTCTTTAATATATTTATATCAGCATCTATTAAAATATTTCTTTTTAATTGAAGACATATCCAAAAAAGCAATCTATCACATAAAAAAAAAAATTCTGTTCTCTGAATGAAATTAACTTTAGAAAACTTTGTGATTAATAGGTAAATATCTGTTTCAGTTACAACGGAGGCTAGCAGAAATGAGATTAAAAAAGACTTACTGCATAGAACAATAACACGTTTAAAGCAACCATCCATAATCCTTAAAGATATAGTGAATGCACAGCTTCAAATTGCATAGTGGAGATGCTTATTAGGAACACAGAGATTATGTTACAGAGTATGATGCATCCATTCCATAATGTGCTATGTACTACTTAGATGTTTACTACCTTTTGGAGTGTACTTGGTATGAGAATCAGCAGTGTTTGTACTACTTTCTTGTCAAAACACATAACCATGCACTTATATAAGGTATGCACTGTATGTAACCTGTTATAGTATCAGTATAGTATAGTTATATTTGCATACTTGAGAAGTTTTTGTGTGCTTTGAAAAAAAACCATACCACATTATACGGTTTATATTACCCATATATTCTCTGCAGTATGAATATGAAACAGACATGTATTGCACAGATTTTTTATGTACATACTACGTAACTCAAGTCACTACAAAACAGGTTGCTATTGTAAAATGATCTCCCTCAATTTTCAGTTAGCTGCACAAATTAGGTGTAGTCTCTACTTCAGGTTCCAAACCCTGGGTCAGGAGCCATGGGCAGTTTTAAAACATAGTCCTTACATATATTGTTTTGGACCATTGTTATGGTATGCTGAAATTCCTATGCTGTAAAAGTTCTGTTACCATTCTCATCACATCACTGTAAACTTCTCTTGTTAGAAAACCTCACAAGCTAGCTTAACCATTGTACCCTGTTTCTTCCAGAACTACATATATTCTGCTTGAGAGAATAAAAATGAACTCAACGTACTTTTCCTTTTAAAAGTGGATATGATATATTAAAAATTAGTAAATGAAAATATTTCAGTTGTTATTACTTTACTGTTATAAAACACAATTCATAAGAAGAAACCAAAGAAATAAAATTGCAAACAATTAACAAAAACTCAGAAGTTTAAAAATACTACTGGTGTCATGAATTTTTTTTTTGTCATTGCAGTGTTCATCATTTCTTTAAACACAGAAATAGAACTAGCTTATCCCATAGAATGATCAATTACATTTGTGGCACTGTTTTTTGTTATGTGTTCTCTGCATACAAAATTGCCACAGTCATCACAGATTTTATTTGTTTTTCTACCTTTTCATGGCACATCTAGTTCTCTTCATTCCTTTTGATGTCACAATTCCTTCCACAGTTCCCATTAGATGCTGAAATCCACTTGCATTTACTGCATCCTTTATGGCTTTGGTTCTTTTCTGAGAGTTTGAAGTCTTCTTCTTATTTCATGTTTTATCATTTTTTTGGCAAGGTCTATTAGGAACTATCTCCTTGCTCTGTTCTTTTTTTCTTGTGAAGGAGCCATGTTCCTATGCAGAACCTGTACATTCATTGCTGCAATGTCTATCATGTCATAAAAATACAACAAGAGGCCATCTCCTTGTAGCATGTTTAATTGAATATTGCCTTGTTAGCATGTCAACTATATCTAATCCAGGCTTTATGCTGTTGTAGAATAAAATCATCTCTGGTTTTCTCTTCTCATCATGACTGATGTCGAATGTTTCATGAAGTGTGGATAGTAGAATGGTGGATTTAATTTTCCTTGGAACATATAACACCAGTAACATATTTTTGGTGATTCTGAACAGGTTGGAAAGCTCATCTCTATTCTTGGATGGCAGAATTTTCTTTGGAATTTCACCATGGTTAGAGCAGAGGGACCAACAAGGGTGAGATTCTGTCTTTCCAGCTCTTGGGCAAGCTCAAAGCTGGTGAAAGAGTTCTCAGCCACGATATTTTTTCCACTACCACTCAAGTGATCTAACATGTTGTAAACAAATCTCTTGCCTTGCTACAGCTCTCTGATATTGTCTACTCAACCTGTATATATTTTTGCATTTACCAGGTACTGTGCCTCACAGTCCACAGCAGCCCACACTTTGATACTGTATTTTCCTGGATTTGATGGTATGTAGACTTTGGAGCCACACCTTCCTCTAAATGTGCACGAATGCTTATTTGTGGTAATATTGGTACCTGGTATGTACGATAGCATACAAGCTTCGGTGAACATGTCAAAGAGTGCTCCTATAGCTTTGGCTTTATTGTGAGAAATTTCATTTCTTGCTTCTTGTGTTGTTCTATCATTGAATCTAAAGAAACATAGTATATCTTCAAACCTGGTCCTACTCATGGTTGCATAAAACAATTGGATTCCAAATTCTGGAGATCAGAGCTCATGAAGATGCTTAACATTGTGTCTCTGATCACCGTACATAATCAGAAGACCGAGGAAAGTTGCTAATTTAGTATCATCTATTTCTCGCCACCTTTTGAAAATAAGAATTTTTTTTCAGTTCTTCTGCATGGCTATTTGTTTGATCACATATAATTCTTCCCATATCCCCAGTAATGAAACAAAAAAATACATATATTCTTGATATCACTTTTCCTCACACCCTTGGGGGTACTGAAACATTCTGTCTCAAAATACTTCTGGAACCCCACTTCCTAACTTTTGGTTGAATAGTACTGCAAATTATATTACCATTTCTGAATTTAATTGGTGTGTCTGTAGCTGCAATATCATTGCAGTTATTTTAAGTCACTGATATCAGAGACTACTTCCTCACTTTCAACATTATTACTTTCTGCATCACTTGCATTACTCTCAGTAAATTCTTCTTCTGTTTTCTAAATCTTTCAGCATTTGTTGCTCACTATAATCTTTGGCATATCTAACATCATATCGAAGAGCCATATTTCTGAGCAGAATATTGTACAAACTGAATATCACCAACAATGTACAACATCGCCAACTAGGTCTGGTGAATGCGCAATAGTCTCCAATGTTCAAATATGAAAGTAGCAGTGTTACCACCTGGATAACATAACATCTCAATCTGTAGACCCTGTAGTAGCTAGACCAGCTTAAAGAAAGCTAGTCTACTCTAGGATGTAGATTACATCATAAATACATAATTTCATTGCGTACTTGCAATATAAATAAATTGTAGTTCTTATGTAGAGTACGTTACAGCTAAAAAATTTTGAAACAATATTATTTATACTTAAATGTATTTATAAAATTTGGTAACATTTTATAGTCAGTTGTTTTTTGAATGAAAGAAATCCTCCTCTGTATAGAAGGTGTGAGTGATGAGATATCTTTTTAATGCTAACTTGAATCTATTTTTATTAGTTTTCAGTTCCTTAATATATGATGAAAGTGAATTAAATAATACTATACCATTGTAGTAAGCCCCTTTTTGGAATACTTGTAGGTTATTGCTTGGCCTGTGTAAGTCCTGCCCATTTCTGGTTTGTTTGCTGTGCATGTCTGAATTTTTTATGAACACTGGGTGGTCAACCACGGTTAAAAGTACAGCTAAAATATACTCACAGGCTAATGGTAAAATTCCAAATGTTTTGAATGGTGGTTTACAATGAGTTGATTTCTTTACACCTGCCATTATTCTTATTACCTTTTTTGCAAAAGAAATATTTTTTTGCATCTACTGAATTTCCCCAAAATGTTATTCCATAAGTCATAATTGAATGAAAATAAGCATAATATACTGTTTTTAGGATGCTTCTATTTGTAAAATGAATTAATGATCTAATTGCAAAACATGCAGAGCTTAGTTTTGGTTGGATGTAGTCAACATGGTCTTTCCAATTCATATTATGATCTATAATAAGACCAAGAAATTTTATGCTACAGGTTCCAGTAATTTCATTGCCTTCATGTTCAATTCTCATGTCTGCAATACTTTTATTTTTTATGTGAAAATTGATATACTTAGTTTTTTCAAAGTTTATATGAATTGTGTAACTATCGAACCAATTATTTAACACACTGAAAATACTGTTGGATAACTCTGAGAGGCGACTGATGTAGTGTTCTTTAATTTCAGCAAAGAGAACTGGGTGAGCATGTTCATTTATTACTCTGAGGAACAGCAAAACACCTGCACAAAAGAGACTTAAGAATTAAAAAATATCATAAATCCTTTAAGGGGTATTTTATGACCCCATATCAATAATTGCTTGTTTATTATAAAGAATAACATTGTTTAAAATGTGATTATTTATTTAAAGGGCATAAAGGATTTAAAAAAGCATATCTATATGTGAAGATTCTACAAATAAAATGTGCATGTTAATTAATTTTATAGTATCGACAGGGTTAGGAATGATCCCAAATAGGGTACAACGGTTAAATGCTTTTTGGAAGGCTATATTCAGATTCTCTATGATTTTAATGTTGAAGCTTACCATTTTTACACACACGTTCAGTTATAGATCTTCGCAATAAATGCATGTGATTTTTAGTCCATCAAGAGTACTAATTACTAAAACAAAAATACATTAATCTTGAACAGTAATTTAGGATATAATACCATACGTTTCATTTATAGCCGGCCATAGATCGCGTAATATGCGTAGCTCACTAGTACTGCACTAGTACTAGTACTAGTACTGGCACTTCTGAGAGAATTATTTCATTTAAAGCGGAGTCATTTGCGATGTATCGAACTATGTTCACTGCTGCGCTACATTTACCCTTACCACTTCGCGACTTCTATAAGAATAAATGGCTCTTTACCCTCAAAGCCAAACACTTAGTTCATTTACTGTATAGTATGTATATAACCAGATAATTTGAGGAATAATTTTGGTTTTACCGCGAGGACGCTCTCGTCCATTTGGAACTAGGAATTAGGAGCAGACAGACTGGAGCACAGCACCGCAAGCAGGCCGCAGTGGGCCCTTTTAGCTTCCAGCATGGCCCCTGGAAGAAAGGGATGAGGGGGAGACCCGAAGGGCGACCAGATCCAGATAGCAATGCCACTGCAAGGACGGAGTCCCTAACGATTCCATCTGGAGCCCATTCTGATGCCAGCTAGCATGCCTAATCCCCGTGCCCCCCGAGCGTCCTATAGCAATGGAGACAGTTCCCAGGAAGGGAGCCCCAACAGGCTCACTAAAAGCCAGCGAGAAATGTTTTCCAAAGCGCAAATTCCATCGTCCTGCCGCAACAAAGCGAACTCCGTCGCCTGGTTCTTCAACCCTAAAACAGATGAAAGTTAATGATGGGGACAGGAATTTCGTAATAGAAGGGGGACCACTCAAGCATTCGCCTACCGACCCGAAAATCCACGAAAAATCCATGTTCAGAGTGGCCGGCCTGACGGGAATCGAGCCCGGGGCTTCCCGAAAGCGAAGCTCACACGTTCTCGGTGTAACTGGGATTAGTTTTGCAGCATAAAACCATTATTTTGGTTTATAATTTAAGGATTGTTAAAGTAATCAGAATCCACACTTACCCTGTCGTACAAACACCTGATTAACATCTAGAAGGATATCGCATCCTTCCACTATCATGCGTTCAACCGCCAAGTTCTTCCTCAGATTTTCTGTCTCGCTTACCTGCGAATAAAAACCATACATTACATTATAATACAAAATGCTATAGAAGGTATTCAAAAGTATGCATGTGTAAACAGGACATGTATAGTACATTGCTTTTTTCCCAGACTTTACCCACTACTAAAAGCTGCTAGGTGTTAGTATTTATAAGAGAAATGTGCCTGCTTTTCTGAGAATTTTGGAAGATGGATTACAATGATCTCCTAAGATTAATTTCTAGCAGAATCTAATAAAGTAAGTATTTCAGTCAACTGTTATTAAAAATGTGTGCACACATTGGCTTACCTTATATTGTAATGTATCCATTATTCAGCAATTACAAATACAATAGACTACGTCAAATAAATACAAGGGTATATACAATACCCCACAAAAAATATATCAAGTATTCACTCTAATAAAACAAAATACCTCACATACAGAAAAAGGTAATTTAAGCGGAAACTCCTTATCTAGTATGCCCTTTAGATAGAGAGGCAGCATACTAACTACAGGGCTTCACCCAATACCAACAACAACAATAATAGTAGTTTTATTTCTTCTTAATTAGGCGTGTCTGCAAGTTCAATAAAAGCCTCATAATTGATATATGATATGGTTTGTAATGATCACTCCATTGAGAACCGGTTCTTCTCGCCATAGAATGATGCCAAAATCAATATTCTTTGAACAAAAGAAAAGTAAGCACGGCAAAACCTACAAGTTACATGATTCCTTAGTGCTGACAAAGGCTGCGAATTCATTTCACTCTTTAGATAGAGACCATTTACTGTTTTCACAGATAATGGAATTTAATGTAGTTGTATAGTTACTAACACCAGAGAACCACTGGTTTAAAAGATTCATTGATCGAATTATGGGAAAATTTTGTTGCTGTGGTAGGGAAGTTCTCATTTTTGTTTACTTACTTATACCACCCCTGGGGTAATCCATCAACCATCCACGAGAGTCAGTTTTTAAAGTGATCAAGAAAGGATTGTGGAAATAGGAGACAAAAAAAACATGACAACAACCTTCAAATCACGTTTAATAGGCCAGGTACCAATTTTATTGTAGGTAACGTGAATGATAGCTAACAGTTGTGTATCCGAAGACAGATATTTTGAATAACTGTAGCAAAACGTAATATAAAGTGAGAATTTATATATTCGTTAAAATTAATAATCAATTTAACTGAACAATTTGCCTAGGTAATTAATTGTTCTTTCACAGAAGCCGTGTGTACGACAAGGTTGGAAAGGTATAATTAGACTGAAAAATCCAATACAATAGCCGGGAATTCAACTGCGGGTCTTCCGGTTTCCGTCCGGTTGCTCTAACTGAGCTACCATGGCAACATGCCGGCATGGCATTAAATTCTCCAACTGACTCACAATATTGCCAGTAAACTATAAGGAGGTCTCAAATTATTTTGAGATGATACACTCCAGTCGCGATGTATAATGTCGTAAGTACTTTAAGTTCGGGCTTCATAGTTTAACCAACTATTAGGTCAATCAATGGTAATTAATTAACCAGTAGGAGTGTCTAATGCCTTCATTCCTACGACACGTCCATGTGTCACTTCAGACACATAAGATAGGTATATCTTGTACTTATCTTCTATAGTTACGTTAATAAATGAGATCATGATATCGCCGTATTAAATTTTGTTTCGCTTAAAACATGATGATGATGATGATTATTATTATTATTATTATTATTATTATTATTATTATTATTATTATTATTATTATTATTATTATTATTATTATTATTTATGAACTAACATGCAGTAGTATTCCCACAACTCATTCATAATTTTATTTCTCCATAAATGCTATCCTCTGCATCTTCATCTGTTAGACATCTAGACGCAATGTTTCTTCGGTCACCATCCATCCATTATCCTCTTGGACTTTCCCGTCCTGTTTCCTTCGGCTTACCAGTCTAGCACCATTCTTATTATTCTATCATTTCCCATTCTTTTCACATGGCCGAACCATTTTTATCTTCTCCCTTCCGCTGTTTCTAATACGTTTTCTTTTTACATTCATTATTCTCCGAGTTTTTGTATTTCTAATTTTATCCCTTGTTGAGATTCGAGAAGCCCTCTTCCAAAAATCCAACTCTGTTGTTAATAATATTCTTTCCTGTTGCCTATTCATTGTCCACGTTTCTGCTTCATAGAGTAGCATACTTTGTACTGGCGGATTATAAATTAAGTTTTTAGTTTTATTTAAAATGTTTCAATTATTACAAGGTGAAAAACACATTACTGTGTTGATCAGATATATTTCTGCATATAAAACTGCAATATTTACAAGAAATGTTATAAGTTTCAAAAGGAATTTCATCAACTGGTAGTGTTAGAACGCTAAACCCACTTGTCAATAAAGTTCCTCTAGTATATAGTGAGCCAAACGTATTTAATATTTCACTGCATTTATGCTTTATTGTGAAGTCGAAGAGCCTTCATTATGTAAGTGTACAGCAATGGAGCGATTCTGAGAATCATTGGCAAGAGATGGAGGGAGAGGGAAGGAAACGTCAAGCTTCTGAATTGTGTTTTATAATTATGAAAAAGAACAACTCCCTTGCCCCTCTAGCACTTTTGTAAGGAGTAACTTAGCCTAACTGCTTACAATTTTTAACGAGTTCCTCTCTCTCTCTCTCTCTCTCTCTCTCTCTCTCTATGCCCTGAATAAGAGAGGTTTCTTTGACGTCATAGAGCTATTAGTTGGCTGACGAATCTAGATCTTTCATGCAAATCCCTTAGATTCTTCCACCCCGTCTCACTGTTTCCAAAATTTTTTCAATATATTGTTTCTAGATTTTGAACCTTGGTAGTAAACGTTTGAATACCTCTTTCACCAACTTGAATATGTTTAATATTACAGCCATTCTAAAGAATCACTATGTTATATTCTGTAATACCGCGCTGATAGCATAACACTGTGTGTTTCGCACAGTTTCTAATTTAAAAGCTTTTATTATACGAAACTTCTAGTGCCAAAAATTCCCTGCGTGGAATCAACAGCTAATGCTTCAGTACTCACAGTCAATATAATTCTTGGAATAGTTGCAGAATAATTCGCCGCAAATTTCAGATACACGAGTACCAAACAACAGTTGCTTTGTAACAATAACCGACGAAATCATTGAGTATTCCGTTTTTCTTTATCAAAGCTACTAGGACATGAGAGTGACAGACGAAAGAACCCAACATTTTAAATGGTCAAAATTAAGCTACAGGTAAACGTTCCTCTCAGTGGCCAATAAAAAATTCAAGCGTATGAACTCTTCTGCCTGCTTGGCTACGATTATTTGCTTAAAAAACCGCGGGGGCACCTTCATTTTAAGAATTGATAAAACACGCACCTCCAGAAGCTTATATCTTACCCTACTCGTTTGTGTGTTAACTGACGTTACAAATCTCTCAGATTTACCTATAATCTAGCTCGTACAATTTGTTATTCTATATCTGTCCTTGGGTTATTAAACATAAAAGATGATAGAATATTATTTATTGCATATAGTTAATTTAAATTAATTATATTTTAGAGACAAAGCCTGGTCTATGACATTTTTTTAAATATAGGATCAACTGCAAAATTCAGAGCCATAGCCAGGATTTGAACACGGTTCTCCTACTCTGCGTACGTTGCTCTAAACATTGAGCTACTGCGACAACATGCCGGTGAATTCCCCAACTGACTCAAGTTGTTTCCCACACAGACCACCAAGGCATCTCACTAGAGGTGACAATCTCCTTGCCATTGCACTAACCACACGACCTCTCTCACTGTTACAGGTAATTCCAGCCCAAACAGCAACCTTCGAAGATCCTGTGCCACCCAGCCAAGGTGGCCCCGTGTGGTACACTCGTGCAGCTGCGTCGACATGGGTTGGCTGCTTATCTGTGTGGTCACAATGACGAACAGCAAGACAAAGGACTAAGAACTGACGACCAAGGAACTTATGAAGCACCTAGAATATAGACGATCCGGGAGCATCCAGTCCTGGAGAAGAAATATTTGACGTCCTTCTTGTTAGGGAATAAGCAACTGACCAAGCTGACGATTGGATCCGCCAAGAAACTAGCATACATCCTGTATAAATAACGCATTCAATTAGAGTAGTCACTATTGTACTGGACTAAGGCATGCTAACGTAGCAAACTAGCATTTTCATGCACGAATAGTACTCTTAGAAACACTAATGGTAGACATTTGCACTAATTGCAAGCACATTAAACGACTAACCACCCGGGCAGCTGCCATGTGCAATTCCTGGTAACATAGGAAGCTATTTATCTTTTACTGACTAACCGGGGTGCTATGCGGGACCCGACTAGGCTGCGTGGATACAAATATAGTAACGCGTATTAACACGTGGAGGGTTTTTTAGTGAGTATTTCGCGGCGAGCCCCACATATCCTCGCAGCCATTGCACAACGCTGAGGGTCGAATGCAGTAATGCATTTTTCCCATCCAAGGGCAAAAAAGAACAGTAGTTCAATGGTTAGAGCAACCGCACGGAGAACGGGAGAACCTGTTCAAATCCCGGCTGTGGCACTGAATTTTTCAGTTGACTCTATATTAAAAAATTAAAGATGGGATTTATTATATAATAGGGCAAGATAACCTCGAAGAAAATTAGGCCAATGAACTTATTAGTTATCCTTAATTACTCATAGTATAAAAGAATTACAATTATTATACCTTTGTTTGATGTTCTATGGCAAAAGTAGAAATATATGCTAACAAGATCAGCATTAAACCCTTCATGCTGAAATCTACTTTGGAATTCCTACGACAGAAGTCATATGAAATAAGAATTCCGTATTAAAAAATCTGATGTGTTACACTCACATGACTTTCTCTACTCTTGTACAAACTATTTTTACAAACGCTTATTTTCCATATGCTTCATGTTAATCGAGATGTTAATCTTATTGCTAATTTTCTTATAGATGCAAGGGAATATGATAGGTTTTAAGCGATAGTCAAATCTTTTAAGCGGTGGTTGCTATGTGGCGCATTGTATTATTCTCTTTGCATGTCCAGGACATAAAAAAATATGTGTTACACTCACATGACTTTCTCTATTCTTGTACAAATTATTTTTACAAACGCTTATTCTCCATCTACTTCATGTTAATGGAGATAAACATTTGCAGACTATCTTATTGCTAATTTTCTTGTAGATGTAAGGGGAATATATACTTACAAGGGTAATATAGAAATACAGTAGCCTTTAAGCACATACATATCTCTTAATAGCTGGTTGCTAGGTGCAGCACCATTCCCTTTGCCACAGATTAATACTCTTTGCATATCCAAGACAAAAAAATGAATAACGAATTCCCATTTGAGAAAATAAGTATTGAAAAATTTAAGGGAATAACAAGCAATATCTCGAAAATGGTTGTCAACAAAAAAAATGTATATGACATAAATTGTGTATTTTAAGACGATCTACATTTTTTGTGTAGTAAAATTTTGTCTATCTCTTATGGTTTGCCAGTTATGCAAAAGTCGTTCACAATGAAGAATACTTTTTGAGATATTCCCAGAAAATTCAAGATATACTTTTTATTTGTCATGAAAATATCTTAAACATATGATATTTTAATCAAAATTGTTAGAGCCATTTTTGAGAAAATTAAAATGTTCGAAAAATCTTCCATGTAAAGGGTAATCTGAAGTGGGGGATTTTCTTGAAAACCTTCGTGTCGCATATCTGGAAGATACTGAACCTAAATACCAAGTTTGGTGTTTATCCGACTGTTCGTTTCTGAGTTATGCTGTTCACAGACAGACACACAGACACACACACAGACATGTTTCCAAAAATGCTTTTTACTTTCTCTACTACGTATAGTAAGTAGGGGAAGTATTGCATTCCACCCAAAAATTCGATACCGAGATTTCACCGGAAATACATGTTTTGAGACCTCCTGAATCCAAAAAAGCATTTTTGGAAACATGTCCGTGTGTGTGTTTGTGTGTGTGTGTGTCTGTGTGTCTGTGAACAGCATAACTCAAAAACGAACAGTCGGATAAGCACCAAACTTGGTATTTAGGTTCAGTATCTTCCAGAGATGCGACACGAAGGTTTTCAAGAAAATACCCCCACCCCAGACTACCCTTTACATGGAACATTTTTCGAAAATTTCAATTTTCTCAAAAATGGCTCTAACGATTTTGATTAAAATATCATATGTTTAAGATAATGTCATGAGAAATGAAATGTATATCTCGAATTTTCTGGGAATGTCTCCAAAAGTATTCTTCATTGTGAACGACTTTTGTATAACTGGTAAACCGTAAGAGATAGACAGAATTTTAGTACACAAAAAATGTAGAGTGTACATTTATGTCATATACATTTCTTTTGTTGAGTGAACCGTTTTCGAGATATTGCTTGTTATTTCCTTAAATTTTCCAATACTTATACTTTTTCTCAAATTCGTTATTCATTTTTTTTATGTCCTGGACATGCAAAGAGAATGAAATGCGCCACATAGCAACCAGCGTTAAAATATTTGACTATCGCTTAAAAGCTACCATATTCCCCTTGCATCTACAAGAAAATTACCAATAAGATTGACATCTCGATATCTCGATTAACATGAAGCATATGGAGAATAGGCGTTTGTGAAAATAGATTGTACAGGAGTAGAGAAAGTCATGTGAGTGTAACACATCAGATTTTTTTGGATTCAGGGGGTCTCAAAACATGTATTTCCGGTGAAATCTCGGTATCGAATTTTTGGGTGGAATACAATACTTCCCCTACTTACTATACGTAGTAGAGAAAGTAAAAGTATAGCTGCCAGTTTCAAATACTAGGTACCGAAATCAAACGGCAATTCGTTGTACAACGCAAGCAACACCCTTCTTAAGTGGAATGATACTGAGCTTTGCACTAATCGTATCTTTCTCTTCCTTCCAAAGGACTTCAAGCAGGCAGTCAGGATCATCCAACCCAGCTAGTTACGGTAAATATTGCTTCCTTGTAGTGCAATGGGTGACTTGGCGCTCAGTTTTGAAGGTGGCAGTTAAAACTCGCAATTAATTCTTTAGCAGGTGGCCTTTCAAACCACTTCTATAACCAAAATTTCGAGGTAGCTTGCGGCATGAAGGGTGTAATGGATATACTCTAAGTTTCTATTGATTTCATTAATAAAAATAAAATTTGATACAAACAAGTAAAAACAATTAACATTATATAAAGGTTGAAATGAACTGTAATATTACGTTTAATAAACAAGTAAAATCACATTTGCAACTATATTATTAATGTAATGATACTATTCCACAAGTATGAAAACAAGTTACGTATTTCCATAATCAATAAGTCCACCTATCATCCCCACCTTTTTAGAATGATTGTCTGGGAAGAAGAAAGTTTTAGTTGCTTTCTTCTGCATAAAAATGCCAGTATTTCACAGCAATTACACGAATCACTAAATCGTAAAGTTTGTTTAAGCTATAACGGTTAGTGGTGGTTAATAAGTTCTTTGTAGTTTGCTTAATTCTTTTCTTATTTTTGTGTTAATGGACTTGATGACTTTGCAAATAGTAACTGTTGCAAAACTATACAATATGCCATTGTATAGGCGAGTCTGGTCAGACAACTGGTCTTTAGACCCTCTTGGCCTCCAAAATAAAATGCTCACACAAGTAACCAGCACAGGTATAAATGTAATCCACAGTGTTCACTCGACTGACCCAGTATCGTGGCTACAACTTTGGCCTCTATATATAAGGTCAAATATTATGTCTAAATTTGAGTTTTAGCTTTATTCTGTTAATGTAGAAAAATCTACAGATCATTGTGGAGAGTGTCTGCATGCCGCCTATTTCCGTGCGTTTTATGTATTTCCTATTACTTCCTATGTTCTACATCACCTGATAACTATCCCAAAAGAATGTTACGATGCTTACCCAACAGTACTTTACTCGTATTCCCTCTGATGTACGAGACTGCCTTTCTTAATATTTCCTTCTACTTACCATTCATTTGGCATCCATTAACACCCGGAAGAGGCTGGGTAGCAATGCAAAAAGTAACCACAACTAAGCGAGGTTATTAGTGTTCACCAACACCAATTAGCTCAGCATTTTCCGTATGCATTAACTATACATCGATGAAGTGTTTTGAGAGTTTCAGCTCTATTGATCTTTGGTAATTTCTTGAACTCTTAAAGTACTATTTAACGCCTTCTCAAAATGCCAGTGAAAAGCAAACTGAAGCTCAATGCTACTTGGGTGAAGAATGTAAAAGAAAGATTGGTTTCTAATCTTTTCGAGCCACTTGTCAGTCGCAAAGAACATTTCTGTCTAATTTTGAACGCAATTTCACCCGGATACCCAAAGTAATCATTTTTATCTTCTTCTGAAAAATTTTATGCCCTATTCACTTCTATTAAGGGCTGTGTTTCCAGTTTCTCTCTTTGACTTTTTTCAGATGCAGGTTTACCTTGCATTATATTATAGTTTAGGCATCATATTTCGTGCCGAACTTGGAAAATAAGTTGCTGTCCAATGAAATTCCTCACTGCAAAATGTACCTAGTAGTATATACTATAACAAAAATTTTAGTAACTAACGCTTTCACTTTAAAGGACCTTACAGTTTATTGAAGACTTTCCAGATCACAATACAAAGAAACAGCAGCACTGGGCTAGACTATATATGAGTCTCTATATTCTAAAATGCAGAATAACCAACGAGGGTGCTTCGTATATGTCAGTATTGTTCTTCAGCATTTAGGACTAGATAATCCGGTTTTACTGTTTTCCTCTTTCTTTATTTTCACACTCCTCACAGTTCCCAAGCAGATATAAGAGGGTCGTTCTAGAAGTACTCGATGTGACCAATAAAACACAAGTTTTAAGAGAAATGTTCTTCTGTTTCAATAATCACCTTGTAAATTAAATCATTTATGTAGTCCAAAGACTATCTAAATTTTTAATATCCTCAGTAAAATAACGATTTGTCCAGTTGTGCAAAATAAGCGTGTCTTACAGGTTTCAACTTCATAATTTGATTTGAATCTTCGTCCACTCAGCCATTTCTTCAGGTTTGGGAACAAACAGCAATCGCAGGGAGCCAAATCCGGCGAATATAGTGGATATGGAAGCACTTTTAGAAACGAAAGTCGTTATACAACAACAATCCGAAACATGTTTAAAGGCGCACTGTCGTGTTGAAAGAGAACTTTCTTTTTCCCAATGTTTCGACATTTATCCTGAATAGCATCCTTCAATTGGTTCAGTACATGAACCGTGCATTTTCACTGTTGCTACCCACTATTTGGACTGATCCTTCGTCTCTGACGTGTAGTGATGAATCTATGTTTCATATATTCTTATGAAACTTCGGAGAAACTCACTGGAATTATCTTTATACAAGTATAAGCACTTTTGAGAAATGTTCATTCGAATGCATTTTTGGCCCATCATAACAAATTCATCACCCATCTAGAGGCAAGCTTTCTCATACCATAAGCTTCGTCCAAAATGCAGTGGACACGGCCTATCGAGGATATGAGCCACCTTCGCATACCTTCATCCGGCGGTCACAAAGTACGCATTGTGAATCTTTATCACACTCTCATTGGCAGTAGTGGTTTTAGGACAACCTGAGGCCTCATCATTTTGAATGGATGTGCGATTACGCTTAAATTCAGCAGCCCACTTTTTAATCATTGAAGGGGAAGGATACTTTAATGTCGAATCTAACTCCTTTTGTATTTCTGTTAGGGATAAACCCTTCCAAATGAAGCACTTTATCACAACTCGTATTTCAGTTTTTATCAATTTTGTAGAAAATGTTAACACTACTTTGTGCACACGATCGTTACAACAAATGACTACAGTTACGCACCTGAACCTACACAACGCGCCATTTAATGGATGACACTTGGCAACTCTCATAGTAATTTGGTCATCTTCACATCTGTGAGTCAGTGCGAGAACTTTTAAAATATCTCATTTTATGCATCTCATGAATAAATGTGTTCATTGATTTGAAAATAAGTAACTTCTAGCAAAGCCGGGTTGCTTTATGTAAAGGACAGAGAAGAGAGGGAATTACTTATAATTGAAATAATTAAATTTAGATTCCACAGTTGCAGCTGAAAAGGTGAAATCACAATCCTTGTAGCGATCTGCTTTGCCCCACCAGTTGGAACAGAAGCTAAGATTATAAGCAGTCTGGCTAATATTCGTTAAATATAAGTAAGTGGACCAAGTAGAGTTTTAGTCTGAGAGCGTCACACAGGTAGTACCTACATATTGCACTAACAAGAAAGGGACCAGAAGAAAGGAGATGTGGTTCTTCACAAATAAGATAAAGTTCATTTCAGCAAATTCGTCTAGTTTTAGAAACTGGTCAGGGTTAGGACGAAATAACTGAGAATATTCACCGACTAGAAGCGTATTGTAATAGCTATTTATGTTGGATTAGCGTTTTATTTGTTAGGTTTTTTTATATAGACAGATAATAAACAGAATTGGCTCACGAACATTACTTCCTTCTCAGGTACAAACATAAATCCAGTCTTGGATTTCAGGCTGGACGACGAAGAAACTTTGTTTATTTACGAGTGAATATGGTCGCACAGAAGGCATCTTAGTTCAGATTGAATTCCAATGCCATAAAAAATCTGATCTATTGCATCCATGCGACTTACTCTACTCAGTGTGCTACAAACTACTCTCACAAAACTTTATTCTTCTATCAACTTCTTGTTTATCGAGATAAACTTTAGCTACACATTTCACATTTCATAGCAGGTAGGTTTAAGAAAGATATTGTAGACCAAAGCGATAGTCAGATTTTTATGTTAGGTATGTGATGAATTTGAAATTCCGTGCCTCTTGTAAGAGGACGAGAAAAAGCAAATAACGACTTACCATTTGGAAAAGTATAAAGTATTTGAAAATTCAAATCAATAACAAGGAATGTGTTGATAATGGTTAACGCTAGAACAATGTATATGACATACACGGTGTGTTTTAACGACATCTGAATTTTTTGCGTAGTAAAATTTTTTGTATATCTTACTGTTTACCAGTTACACATAATGAAGGGGACTTCACTGACGCAGACAATTCAAAATATACATTCTATTTGTTATGCAAAATATTATCTTAACATGTAGTATTTTCATCAAAATCATTGGAGCCTCTTTTAAAAAAATCTAAAATAACGAAAATTTTCCATGTAAAGGGAAGTCTGGGGTAAGGAATTTTAATGAGGAGTTATTTCAGCCCCTACACACACACACACATATACATACGAAACTTTTTCTAAAATGTCTTTTTGGATTTAAGAGGCCTCAAAGCATATATTTTCTGTGAAATCTCGTGTAATTTTTGAATGGAATACAAATACCTTCTCTACTTGGTACGTGGTAGAGAAAGTATAAATGTTTTGAGCCGTTATGCTATTCACTATTGTTCTAAAAATACTTTTTTTTATTCAATAGGTCTCCAGACATGTATTTCCAGTGAAATCCCTACCTACTTGGTGCGTGAAAAAGTAAACAAGTTTTACGACGCGGCCATGTTCAGTTATCGCTAGCGCTCTGTGAAGCTATTCTCTTACGAGTGCTCTAGATACACCACTTCCTTTAGAATTTTTGTTGCACTGCTCAATTTTCCCAATTATTCTGGCTTCTCACTGCAACGAATTGGACATACACTGGAGCCTATACAAAAACTATCCACAGTTTTGAGAAGGGGTATAAATCATTCGTGTTCATTTACATCATATCTTTATTATGCCTAGATATCGTTCGTAATTTCAGCCACCCCCTTTGCTCATTGTGGAGGTATCCGAGGATTAGTAGATGACTTGCATCATCACACAGAATTGAAGGCGGCCTCTTTAAAGATCTCTAGATACGCATCTTCTACACATGAAATGTGGAACAAGTTCTTATGTGTTCTAAAATAATATTTCCTCACTTCTCATCAGCGTTTTCCAATACGAGTTTTCATTTTCTTCAATAAGGTAACACAAAAATGAACTTCTAAAAAAGCAAAAATTAGAGTAACTATATTACTATATTATTTTTTAAATTAATTCTTATAGTGAAGCTAAGACTCAAGGATTTACTCTGGGGGAGGATTCATATGACAGCGATAGTAATTTCGTTCTGAGAGGATCATTATATTCCAACAGCAGTTAGTAAAACTAAGGAGAGAACTCGCATAAAAAAACGTAGCGTGTGTTTCTCCAGTACTATGTCTTTAACTGTTATATGACTTTCGGCAGGGAAAACATTAAAAATATATTAATACGTACATAAATATATACGCTAAAACAGCTCTTTACTCCAACCATAGCAGTTACTGTGCAGAATTTTATGGTTGTGAAAAGTTTTTTTCGGATATTTTGATGCGAAATTATATTTGCTTTGATATAATAATAACTTACAGCAGCTCAACATTAGAACGCAGGGAGGGGTTAATTTGACCCATAAGTAGAATCTAATCTTTACTTTTATTAGAAAGAACTAATTCAACGCAATTTCCTCTTAGGACCTTTAGTCATTGTGTGTACTCGCTACACTTACCAAGAATGAATTGTTTCCTAACATTCAGTTATGACCTACGACGTCATTTACTTTAAACGCCTGGAAGAGGTCATGTTGACCTCTTTATGTAAAACTGCACTGTTTTCATACATGATAAACTAAATGCGTTTCATTTTATATCGATGACAAGTGTAATAAGTTATACATGTGTTTAGAAATTAATTATAGCAACAATGCCCTTTCAGCAGGCATGTAACTTATTGTAAAGGGGAAGTCGTATTGAAAAAAACAAACACTTTTAAGATGAAAAATTATAATAATATGCGTCTTTTATAAGAAGATGAAACACTAGCAGAACTAAATAATCTTTCTGATGATAACGCGCTTGTAATAAAGTAATTATAATATTCACACACTTTATTTTATTGCTAGGGTCAAATTGATCCCCTTCAGGCATTCTAGCATGTAAGAAAAATCAGGCGTCCTAGTGTTATAGCTTGTCTCAACCTTAAAAGACAGTATGGAGCTAAATGAGATATCTCTGTCTCTATCTAACGCATACATGTTGCCCTTAGGTTCGTCCTTTTCTACTCTCCCCCTGTCGTCAAGTCGCTAAAAACATGATGTAAATATCCAACTGTTATAATTTTCAGCGTTGAATACATTATACTATGCAGATTTTTATCTCTATCAGATTATATCATTTTTAGAACAGTTATAGATTTGTATGTGCACAAATTTCTAAAGAAAGCTAGTTTTTCAGAAAGTCTTATATTTGATGTTTCTATACTTGTTATGCAGTAGCTATTAAACAAAAGGCTAGAACGCAAGAATATTTTCCCCTTAGCTAGAGTAAACTAGAGTGCTTATACCTGCCAAGTTTTAATGCTCCATCTTTAACAAGATGGGCATTATATGTTTTTAAATTAAATATTTTCATAAAATTCTATACCTATATAGTAGAAAAGTTAACCAGAGAGAAACTATTTTATTATGGGTTTATAACGAAGACCAAGCAGGAGAAAATATTGAGGAGGCTTAGAGACAGTTTTTAAAAGAAGTCGGTATCCTGTAACTTGTTGCATTCATTGTATATTGTATACAAACAAAAGTCATCCATCTATTCAACTAGCAGGCATGAGGCAGAATACAGTATAGGTTAACATCACTTGTAAAGAAGTGCATACGTTTATACACTGTGAAGTGTTATGTGAGTTATTTTACATTCTACATAAATATTTATAGTTACGAAGGGAAAAGCTAAGAAGAGACGAAATGTTTGTAAAATAGAAACGAAAATTAATAATGAATGCATTAGATTACTCATGTAAAATGAGTTTTAGTAAGGCAGTAATAGAAACAGCTAAGGCTAACAGATGTTCAGAAACAATAGTGATAGGCAAAAAAGGAACGAATGAAATGATCCCTAAGGACGCCATTAAGAAAAGAAAACAAAAGGGTTGGGGAAACAAAAACTTGCTGTATTAACGCAATACCGTGGAATAAAGCATAGCAGAGTGAGGCGTATAGTTATTCTTTGCTGTTTGGAAATATTCCACCCACGCTGATTGTAACTTTGTCGAGGAGAAAAAAGTGATGATACCCTACCAAATTGTAGCTTTTATTATTTTATATATTCATATTTCTATGATAATGTGTATTTTATGCCTGTAAAATCGCATTTCGAAGAAACTAAAAAACAAAGAGGAGAGATAGAGTGCAGGTGAAAATTAAATGTTTTACAATAGCCTTTTGCAGGCGTGCTTATAATACACGTGGCAACAATGCACCCCATTTAACTTGTACTGTCTTTTAAGCGTGAGACGCACTATAGTACTGCGAGATTGTCTTGTTTTGGTTGGCATTCATACCAGCACTGTAATATCACAACAGTTTATTATAAATAACACAGCTGACCACTCACACATATCTAACACGCAACAGCTACTCTTTTTCGTCGACAACTAATATTTGGTGAGAAACGCTGCTTGTTTTTTTCCTCAACTTTTTGAAGTACTTTTACTTTTAATCTGTGCTTTTACAATTTTCAAATTTTAAAATCTAAAAATAGGTTTTATTTTCCTGGAAATGCTACAATGCGAATTTAGAACAATGGCGAGAGAATACATCCGTTTTAATGTTTCATAATCCTTTACGGAAGCTCATGAATGCTGTCTTTTCTGAAAATATATTCTAAAGCAAAGGCATCTAAATAGATATTCATCGGTTCACTGTCCTTGAAGATCACTCACAGGGTCTTGACGGATGGGCCCCACGCCCCCCCCCCCAGTATGTCTATAGAGACCATTCCCGTTAAACATTTAATTTATCGTGTTATGCTGATACGGTAGAATCTTGTTTATCCGAACTTTGTTCATCCGACATTCTGTATTATCCGTTATTACAACCGCAAAAAAAATAACGTATTTATTACCAAATCATGGAAGAAGTGCTAGGCGGCGATTAAAGTATGGAAACGGAAAGCATAGTTGAAACCGAAGAAACCCATCATTCATCATGGGGTTGTGGTAAACACTGCTTAGCTGCGCTCCTCGAATCTTCTACGGAAGATATGACATGCATTATGGGCTGATATAGGGATGGGCACATTCACTCTACAAGTATGAATAGACCTTCTTAACCTCCCTGTCCAACTCGTAAACAGTCGAGGTCTTGTGAAATCTCCACAAGGGGTCTATTGCGGTCTAGCGTAACGTATCTCTGGATGTGAGGTTGCATGTTTGCAAGAAATCGCAAGTTGGATGAAGGATTATCAGCATGAAATATGAAGAAATTGTCACTCTTGTCAATTGCGATGACAACGAAATTGAAGATCAGGACTAGCTGTTGAGCCTCGCATTTTACACAACGGTGGAGTTAAAACTATGGAAAATGCAATTAAATACATTGAGAAGAAGCAGCTACACGAATCGATATAATGATGCTGCGATGATCGCGAGACTTGGAAGCAAAGAAACGGCATTGCCAGGAAAGTAGATTGCGTTCAAAATATTCTTTAAATCATCACAGGACTGAACTTTTAAGGTATGTGCATATTTAGCTTTAGACATTTCCGTAATTAGGTTCATATTTTCTGTTAAGTTTTTCCGTTGTTTTGCTGTTGATTATAGGTTCGTCAAGTGACTCCACAATTTTGACGTTTTATAAGTTTTTTTCCAAAACACCTTTCTATTACGCAACATTTTTGCTTATCCGACGTTCTGCCGGCCCGTTTGTCGGATAGTGAGACACTGTGTATGGTGTAGCCATCGCTGTTCTGCATCGTTATAACTGCAACCCGTATGTTAGGCAAAATGCCTTTCTTAACTGGGGGTTAATAAATTAAAGTGACGTAAATATAATCGTGTTTGAGATATTTGGAAGTAACAGCTCAATTTTTACTTTGCCGATTTTGTGTTATTAAAATCTAGCTGCTTATTTGAACTATAAATGCCAATTTTGACTTTTTTAAATCAACTTAAACGTTTTGAATTTATTTTTAATTTAGATGATGGATACTCCTATGTCTTGAAACTTTGACATCCTTTACTTTGAAATATGACCATCCTTCGTATTGTAATGTTTGCTAGCTGCTAGGAACTCAGAATTTTTCTTTTAAAGGAGTTTCCCAGTATCAGGAAGTATTCTAGGGGAAATAATTTGAGGAATAGTGATGGTTGGTTACTGTCGTGTGAAAGCAGGCATAACATCACTTAATAACGATGCCAAAATTCAGTCAGCCATTGAAAAGTGAACTTCACGGTTAGAATATGTTAGTGAAATTGGTGCCCATGTGGAACAGTTTTATTATCCAGTAGGGGTTTGTGGAAAAAAAGTTAATAGATAAGTTACTTTACCAATCAAATGTGCATAAACTATTATTCAATTTACTTCACTTAATTTAAAACATAGATATTAAATTAAAATCCCCTGCAATGTTAATAACAAATCACAAATCTGCTATAGCATCAAAGAACGGTGGTAAGAAATAAGGCTACTAGCAACAGCCATTGTCATGACTAGCAGACAGTCACAGTTTTGATTAGAGTTAAATCATTAGTTGATGCCGGCAGATTCTAATGCAAGAACATTTATAGCAATATCTTGTGTTAATGTTCAACAATAAAAATGTATAATTTGTATGATCTATAAACCAAATATTGGTTATTAATTGTGCTATGATTATAAATTTGTAACGTGTATAATTCTTTTTCAAATTTACAGTGCGTTTTGTGTTCCTTTTACCTACTTCTTTTCTTTTTTAAACTTTACTGGCTGTTTTGCCTGCCTATGTTGATTGTTATAAATACCTGTACATCCGGGCTCTAGTTATAATGAACGGCTGCGCCATCAGTTGAATTGTGACAGTTAACTTCTCTTCCACAGAAGTTTCACGAAATTAACTCATTGATGAGGTCGGCAAACAAAATACTTAAGCTATCGGTAATACTGGTTTTTCAGGTTAAAAGAATCCTCGGATGAAAAAATGTACTTAAGCAATCAAAAATGACCTAGCAGTGTTTAAACCGAGGTTTCCTGATTTGGAATTAGCGTCGACCGCACGGCAGCGACTTGTAATGTATAATTTGTACAAACAAGACGAAACAGCGTACTGCGTCCATACGTTGTAAGTTGCGCTAACCTCGGTGTGAAGTAGGTCATCGAAAGAGGAGGTTTTCGAGATGAAAACCATGTGGCTCGAAGATTTAATTTCGTTGTAATCATTTCTGCACTTTATTAGTGAAAAGAAAGGGTACTAAACACTCCGATCGAAATGGGTAAAAAAAGTGGCTTCTGAGAAGAAAGGTACACCGGATATAAATTTAATAAAAAAAAAAAGAGAATATCTAGATGACTAATTACTTGAGAATAGAGAAGATGCATAATATAAAGAACTACTGCGTTTGGCGACTCCTGTAACTGAACGGCAGAACACTATTAAATTGAGTTTTATTTATGGACGCTCTTTACCTACTGTAGTCCTTAGCGTCCCATGCTATATTGGCCGTGAAAGACTGGTAATTTTGCTCAGAAGCCCCTTGAAGTTCTTGTACGTGCCGTAAATCTACAACACTTGTTTTCCGAAGGAAGCCATGCTAAGCATTTTTACGCCCGAAAAAAAATCCATCGTCCTCCGCCGGGTTTGAACCCGCGACCTCGGGAACTAGAGGCTAGCACGGTTACCACTACACCACGGAGGACGACTACAGAACACTATGATGCACGAATCTATACCTCCTCATGAAACAATGAGTTGTACGCTAGGAGATCATACACAAATTTAATTTCTGTATCATCATCTTTTGGTAAGAGACATTCTTCTTATTGGAAAGGTAGAATCAGACGACTGAAAAATTCAATGTCAGAGCCGGGATTTGAACCACGGATCTCCCGGTCTCCACCCGGTTGCTCTAGGCACTGAGCTACCATGGCAACATACCGACATGCCATTAAATTCTCCACTGATTCGTATTTTTCCCGGTAAACCACAAGGAGATCTCAAATTTTATTGAGATGACATACTCCAATGGCGACTCACAATGTTGTATCTACTTTAAGTCCCGGGCTTCATAGTTTCAACAACTATCAGGTCAATTAATGGGATTAATTGTTCTTCCACACAAGCCGTGCGTTGGACACGGTTGGAAAGCTAGAATCAGTAGAAGTAATGGCGTGTCGGCATGTTGCCATGGTAGCTCAGTGGTTAGAACAACCGGACGGAGACCGGGAGATCCGTGGTTCAAATCCCGGCTATGGCATTGAATTTTTCAGTCGTCTGATTCTACCTTTCCAACCCTGTCCAACACACTGCTTGTGTGGAAGAACAATTAATTCCATTCTTCTTATTCCTATCCTTAGACTTTATCTTTCAAAGGCATGGCAATGATTTATACAAGTCGATAAACTCGCCGATAATGCTTGGAATGGGTGTATACATAACATATCCTGCACAAAACTTCCCTTCCGCCTGAAGGCTTGGCTTAGACGTTGCTTATACACTGTCCACACGCACACGCTTAAGAGTTTGCGCAAATCAAATCTTCGGCACTGCAAAGTTTACGCAGGCTGAGCTTTTTGGTTTGTTCCCGATACAAACTGATTTACCCAAGTAAGCGCCTGCACATAAGAGCTCATCACAATATCATGAAGGTGGTCTAGATAAGCTTTGTGTACTTCGATTATTATCCTAGACAACTATTTCTTGGGCATTAGCAGTGTGCAAGCAATATGACGCGAGATAATCGCTACCATATCCCTCAGCTGTACCTGCGTGCATGGACAAGCTTCCCCTGACTCAGCTTTTCAATCTTACAAGACCTCAAAGCCCATATGACGTGATACCAATGTACAGAGAAAGTCTGTATTCAGAATGCACGACTTCTAGAGATGCACAAATATGGATAAATCTAGCGTGTATTAGATCTGAACAGCAATTAAAAGTAATGGCTAATGTCGAAGGTTTGCAAGCTGCGATTTTCTTTGTTTTCAATAAGAAAATAAGTTATCGCAGCTTAAACGGATATGCCATTCAAATACGTATGTATGTATCTTTTAAGTTCGCTTTAGGTAGACAGTGCTTTATTTACGCTGTCCTAAAAGTAAAATCTAAATCCTTCCTGCTGTCAAACGTGCAACTATCACCTGAGGAAGCGGAGAAGGTATGGCCCGAGCTAATTATTACGATATATTCCCCTCTCATTTCTCAGAGCTGCACATCAAGCATTATGTTTGATTAAAACTTAATCTCTAACGTTTTTATTAAACAGCAATATCCGCATCAAGCTACATATCACGCACACTCAAAATGTGAACTCGGAGTGTGGTTGAGAAGTATCGCAACTTCAGTCTTAGGGGTCCTTTCCGAAAGCATGTCTGCTAGCATCGTATCTATTTCGGTTCAAGACCTGGATTATGCAGGCCAGAAAGCTCTACAATTCTACATGCTTGATGAGACAGGAGTTCGGAATTTTGCGTTGTAATTACGGTCTCAGAACTCAGCGCTGATCAGTAGCCTAGCCAGAAAGTTATTAAGGGGCGGTTTATGTATAGGGCTACATTTTTTAAACAATTTGTGTCAATTCAAATTATAAATACGAATTAATTGTGAGTTGAAATACTTAAATAACTCGATTTTATATTCACAGATTAAGGCGCAGCAATTGGAATTAAAATTAGGATAGGATGTTTTGTGTATTCTAAACGACAAATATGTTGTAAAATAAAAAGTAATGACCAGTGAAGTATTTTATTTCACTACAAAATAGGGTTTCTAGTTATTTTCTAAACTGGAAGATATTACACTAATTTAGAAACCACTCAAATTTAGCACCGGAGCGAAAACATTCCCCTGATGTCTTAGCATGGTTGTACCAGCTCCATCTTAAATAGATACAACTTCTGTCGCTGTCACAGTTGGTCATATTGTCCAAGAGATATGGTCTAAATATAGCGCTACCAGTGATACGATTAGGAAGCATCTCGTTCCTGCCAAATTAGAAATGTATAGTTATTATTCTTTTAACGGAGCTATTTTTGCTATTAATTTCTACACTTTCTTTAGCAAAGGGGGGGGGGGGGTTCCAACCCCCAAAACTCTACCCTAGCTATGCCTCTGACGCCCCTATGCCGTGTTTTTATTATTGAGTTAACTTTATGAAAAGTTAAGTAAATACAAAATACATGTTGTTTCGGTATAGAAACACGACCTAAAAAATTTTCATTAATGCTATTACTCAAGAACGAACTTTTACACTTGCATTTAATGCAGCCTGATAAGTATCTTAGGATACCCATGTTAAAGCAACATATAAAGGTGTATGTAATTAATAATCCCATGGCGCTACAGCCTCCAAGCCGACTGCCGGTCTCATGCCCACGTACGCCGGCAGAGGTGGGCGATCATCAAACCAATGGAGGTGATGTGGCCAGCATTACGCACCCCCAGACAGAACATTGGCTCCGTGACCGGGATCGCTGCTATCCTCACTTTCATCACGATGCTGATTGGGCACCTGTTCTACACCCGGGACTTAAAATACGCACCCCCATGGGTGGGAGCACATTCCGTGGCCGAGACCAGAGTTCTACGCTCTGCCACGACGCAGGATAGAGGCTTCATAGCACTATTAATTAGTCTACCAAGATTTTGATGAACGTAAAACATACATCCTGCTTACATGTTTCAGCAATGTGATTGTAGTAGGTATCTTAATTCTTCAATCTGTCTGTGTATACAACCCTTTGAGTTGATAACTATCACTGTTGAAAACTGGTGCAAGTACTTAGGCAATAATTTATGGCAAGCTAATATTCCTTTCCCAAGTTACTGAGAAATTATCAACCTTTACTGATGCATATGTCTCTTGATAATGTCGCAGAAAAAATGTCTAAGGACCCATTAGGTTACTGGTCGATGGCAATCGACCCATTATCTTGAAAAGTAGTCCCAGCATATCTTCATAAGCGAAGGAGCAAATAAGGTGGCTCTCTATCCCTAAGGCACTTATTCTCTGGACTTCATCTGCTCAAAAAAGCACTTGTGTTATGGATATTGTAATCTTCAATGATTCCTGGACAGTCTCGTATTGTACAAGGTTACAGTTGGGTTGGAAAGGCAATCAGCTTGAACACGACTTCATGATGTCTCAATTCTACAGGTTGTGGCGACACACCTGTTTTCTTATTTTATTACAACCTTGATAGCTCTGGGAATGGCATGTCATCAGATAGTCTGACATGCGAGAAGATCTCAGAAATTGCACATGTACTCTTGCCTCTATGTATATGCATAATTATTATCTATTGTGTTGTTAATGAAAGTTATATTGAATAATTATCAGCAGATTTCGTTCAATTGCTTAAAGGCTTCTTTGTCTAGAAGCTATTGAAATGGATGATGCAATTTAAGTTCACTTGGTGTCTTACATCAAAGATTTTTCATAAAAAAGAGAAACTTTATGAGGGTGTATGCGGGCAGAAATTTATGAATAGTTTTGAGAAGTAAACTGTAGCACCATCAGTGCCCTAAAAGCACTGGACGCACCACAATGGCTGTCTGTCAGTCGCCGACGCAAAGGGAAAATGATATGCGCGCAAACACAATCAGACACGGATGTATATAGAAACTGGAACACCACGAGACAGAGCTAAACGCAGGGACAACAAACGCGTGCCATTAAGAAACAGATATGGCTCAGCCATGAGGTAAATGGGACAACTTGGTACTACTACACGTGCGGTGGCGTATCCGGTAGCATTACTAGATCGGGCTCACGATAAATTCGCGTCAGTGGACTCCCTAGCTCTTTGCAACACAGGGAATAATAATAATACACGCCAGCTAACTAAAATCAACAAACATTAACAAACGCCAGTAACAGAGCATATGGCAGACAGGTAGACATTGTAGGTTCAACACAGGTGACAATATGCATAAGAGGCGAAGTACACTGGTGTGCAAAACCTAAGGATGAAAGTAATATTCGCATGCTGTGACACCGCCAAGTAACATAGCTCGATGAAACACGAATCATACATAGACGGAACTGCTACGGTATGCTACAGTAGGCAATTAAACGAATTATGCAAGGAGACGAACAGAAATTCCACTTTTATTCATAGACCATAAGCTACACTAAAGTCAATACGACATATGATGGCTCTCTAGATTTACAGAAACAGATTCATAGTGTTTAAAAGGGTGTATGATCACCACGGACAATAATGTATGCTCTGCATCATGCTCCCATGCTGGCCACAAGATTGGTAAGCAGTTCTTGTGGTAGGGCGTTCCATTCCTCCACTGTTGGATGGCGCTGTTGACAACTGTTGGATGGTCGTTGGTGCATGTAGATGTGCTGCAATGCGTCTCCCCAAAGCATCCCACACGTGTTCGATGGGATTTAAATCGGGGGAACGGGCCGGCCAATCCATTCGCCGAATATCCTCTCGTTCCAAGAGATCCTCCACCTGCGCTGTTCGATGCGGTCGCGCATTGTCATCCATAAAAATTAAGTCAGGGCCGAATGCATCCGTGAAAGACATACATGGGGAAGGAGTACAGTATCACAATAACGTTGACCAGTGAGCGTACCGTGTTCAAAGGTTTGAAGGTCGGTGCGCCCATGCAACATGCCTCCACAAACCATAACACCCGGACCAACAAAACGATCATGTTCAAGGATGTTCCTGGGTTCATTACGTGTTCCCACCTCTCGCCAGATGAGAGTACGTCGAGAATCACTACTTACCTGAATTGAATCTGTTCTCATCCCTTTCCTAGTTGGTCCAATTTTGATGCTCTTGGGACCATCGCAAACAGTGCCGCCGATGTGCGGATCTCAATGGAACACAACGTACTGGCCGTCGAGCAAAGAGACCACCTCTGTGTAGTCGCCGTGCCACTGTGTATCGTGAGATTGCGTGCCTAGCTGTCCTGTTAAATGTGGTTGCAATTGCACCAACTGTTTGGCATGGATCCCTGCTTGCCTGTTGCACAATGTAGCGGTCATCTGCTGCTGTAGTTGAGCGTGGTCGGCCACCGCCTCTCCTTGGGACAGCAGTGCCTGTGGTTTGGAAGGTTCCCCATGCAGTGAAACAATGCTGTGAGCAATTCCAAACTCCTGAGCAACATTCGTCACACTTCGCACTTCTTCCCCGTATGAAGTCATCCAAATGGTATCTACGGGCCATGTTGCAATGAAGAACACCACTACAGTGTACTGTAACAGCTCGCTAATTGCCACACACACCCCCTTGTCCTGTTTCGTCAACTGCTCCATGTTGCGGGACCAGACCCATTTGACACTATAGGATTGCTACACTCACGCTATGTGACGTCCAGCTTTCTGTGTACGTGTGAGAGACCTCTGGCAACATGCTCCCGCACCTTCATCTACTTCCACCAAGTAGTTCATTTGTTATGTTACTTTACCCATCTCGTTCTTAGGTGTTGCACAACAGTGTAGTTTCAGGCAATCATAGATTCAGAAGTCACGGCCTCCCTATATAGCCTTGAGTTCTACAAATAATATATTATCAAGGGGAACAAGATTATAGTTGCTCCCAGACAAATATTTTTATGTCATTTTAGTCATTGACCGGAAGAAGAACCGCAATCAGCAACAAGTATTGATACGTTTTAGCATCAACATATACAGCTGGAAATTACATTTTCCTAGTCGTGCCGCATTTAGTTACACGAATACAATTAGTTTGTGACTTACTATCAATTTAGAACAACATTAATTATGGCGTAAGAGAGTTAATATTGACAAACGCTGACAATACAGCAGACACAACACATTTCATTCAACCGGCAGGTAACACGCTGCAGTCAACAGTGGGTGAAGCAGATCTTCACAAAAAACTGTTTTTCGTGCAGGTAGTTAGATTGGGTGATATTTACCTAGCGTAAGTGGAGGTAGACAAATTTAATGAGAATGGGGAATTAGATTATCTCACCGAAAGTAGGGACTTTTTAACTGAGTTTTATTTATGGACACTCTTTAACTACTATGGCCCTTAGCACCATTCTATATAGGGCGTGAAATACCAAAACGTTTGCTCAGATGCCTGTATCAGGCTTGAGGTTCTTTTACGTGCCGTAAATCTACGACACGGGACCACCGGCTTTACTTCCCTTTCGAAGGAAGCCATGCTAAGGATTTCTACGCCCGAAAAAAATCCATCGCCCTCCGCCGGGTTTGAACCCGCGACCTCGGGAACTAGAGGTAACCACTACACTACGGAAAGTAGGGACGAGTAATATAATGAAAATGAAGAAGTCGAATACAATAATTTCAAGAATGTGAGAGGCAAAGACACAATCACGCACGCTGATTCACCGAATAGCAATTTAGAGAAACACGCGTACGGAGATCCGGAAATGCATCACATTAAGAAAAGGATAGAGGTCAAGGTCAACTACATCTCAACTCTTGGTCATGAACACAAACAAACATTAACAAAAATCCTGCGGGAGAATAGAATAGCATTTGCAGAAAAAAACAGGGTGCTGCAACACTTTTGAGAACTCATTCAAAATTAAAGCAACTTACCCATGGAAATACAAGGGCATGTAATGATTGAAGAGAATGAATACAACCATCAAATTCGCCACATATAAAAACCCCTTGAGTACTGTTGCAAAGAACTTTGGAAATCGACGACAGACACAGCAAAGTGAAAAGAGCTACGGAAACCGAAGAAAGACAAATCAAAGTGATATAAAAATAAGGGAAACATGCCGGACACAGCAAGGTGACATCGAAGGAAAGAGAAAATAAACGGTCCGGCGAGAATATGCAAACAATTGAGTGACCGGTCCTTTGAACTTAAAAAGAAAACAACGTACATTAAAGATTATTGGCAGCTACAATTTAGCTTTATTGAAATCTTACTGATCACTTACAAAATGACGCGGTGAACGACCCATAATGCACCATAGGCAATGCCTCTGAATGCACACAGGTGATTCGTAAATATTTGAATTTGGGGGATAAATTTAATTAATATATTTGTGTATAGCTTAAGAGCAGAACAAAACAACGAAAGACAACTCAAATGAGTTAAAAGTCCGAGAAAGACATGGCATTCGTTAACAATGTCTCATAGGGGAAGCAGGTCACATATTGTCATATATTATAAAAGTGTTATCATAATCGAGATTGCCAATTTGTAAAATATATTATAAATATTTTAAGGTCACCTTATACGTAACCAACACTGCCACAAAGGCATAAAGCTTCATCATGAAATTGAAAGCAGCAATTAAAGACATTGAACTAACAAAGAAGTTGTTAGAAAAATCAAAACCAAAGACATGTTAAATGTCAAAATATATTAGAAGCCAATAATTTGTGTGTACGTATTTTTTCCCTTTGCTTTGTATTACATTGAAAAACATATTTTTACTTAGTTTTTCAATATATGTATGTATAGAGAGTTTTAATTAAGCGCGTTACCATTTTATTTGTGTGTAACTGTAGGGTATACACTCATGAGCTAACACAGTGCCTTAATATTACAATCCAGGAAGGTAATATTTAATATGTCTAGATCGGACATGGATGTTTGCATAATGTAAGGTTAGACAGACGGATCCCATAGATTCTCAGAAGCAGCCGCAAACGAACAAAGTGCGCGACAGCAAAGTGAATACGTGTGTAAGTGAAGCAGTGCGTGTAAGAATCACCAGTAAATATCCGTCCGTCCGTCAGGTTGGCAGGCTGAGGGCAGCCCGAAGAAGTGTTATGTAGTGTACCCACCCTTGCTAGGGTTTAACCACTGGTGGGTAGGAAAGGGTTTTGCAGGATGGCGGTTGAGACTGAGGTTGTGGGACCAGTAAAAGCAAAGCACCATCAGTGTTATATACTAAGCTGCTAAATAAGCGCAGCCAATCAAAATGTTATCCACCCTAACAATGGCAACACGAACTATAAACAGGTTCGCTCATGCAGCGATGTCAAATACAGAAACTGTGCCATAATGTATATGGTAAAATGGCTATCCAAATGTGTACAAAAAGTGTTATTCATATTTATAATTCCATGTTGTGTTTTAACACCAATGAGCCGCAGAGGCACAAGTATGTTAATAATGCAAGTTTCTGGAGACATTTTATATTTTCTTTTCCAGGTACACCATGTAAAACAAAATTATATCTATGTATTTTAGTGTATGTATCAACACTTCATATGAACTAGTACTCGAAATCCCGACACACAAAACGGGAGAAAAGTAAAGAAAAACAAAATAGGAAAAGACCATAGGATTATTCAAAATATATTAAATAAAGCTGATTAAGCCATTAACTTTCCGCTGAAGTGAAAAATGAAAAAATAAATATCTTACCTGAAGCAATAAATATTCGCCAAAAAGAAATAGTAATAATAATAATAATAATAAAGATAATAATAATGAGAATATTAATAATACTAACAAGAATAGGAAAAGAAATATTGAAAATAAAAGCAGCAAATTAAATAAGGATAAAAAAGATGAAATAAAGAGATAATGGCGGAGATTAAGAAAAGCAACCGAATGTAATAAATAAGCGAATTTAAATATAAATTATAATGAATAAATGTAAAGGGAAAGAAAGTAGCTAACATCGTGAATGTTTGCGAGATTTCTGATGCAACCAGGACAGAAGTCATTAAGAAGCACTTAACAGCTATCGAAATCACGGGCCCGGGAAAGACCAGTCTGGCTCAGAACATAAAAGATGGGGAAAACCTGAGGTTCACTCAAACGAAAATAACGACCTAATGTTGGAGGTGGAGAAGGCGAAATTTCTAATTCTTTCTAACCAATGAAAACATAAAAATTTAGAAAAATAACCAATAGGACGCGTGTCACATCGGCACCAGGTCCAGCTTTAATAGGGGAAAATTGCGCTTCTCGATGTCACAATGTGTGCGCGGAAAATGGTGTTAATTTCAATAGATAACGAATAGTTTATCGTCATAACTATTTTTGTAAGGCTGAAACAGTTAAGGGGAAGTATGGTTATTAATCTAGAGTTGTAGACGGGATCGCATTATTCAAACTTATATAACGGGAATTTCGAGAAGAGAAAACCTGTATTGTCTTGTCTTCACATAAACTGAGTGACAGTGAGGGAGAACATTCAGGTGTTTTCAGTCTAATAGCCATACAATCCCGAGAGAGAAGAGTCTCATATTCACCAAATCACCCATCCTCTACCCTGAGCGCCTAGAAAACCTTACCCTTCTCAGTACCCATTACCTCGACTGCAGGTCATCAGACAACCCGTCCTGCTACAACACTCTTAAAGAGATTACTTTGCATGCCATTGATGTAACGACCTTGAAAAGAAAACTTAATGAAATTAATTCTGCGTTATTACTACCATCACCCTCATAGTTACTTGTGGTGAGATTCGAACTTGAAAATAATAATCCAGCACCATTACTTGAAAGTAATACCATATGCACATGATAATGTACATGTGATATTTAGCCAGTAATAAGACACCTGTGAACATTCCTCAAAGTACTACAGATGTGAGTCACATACTCTCTCATTGGATAGTCATAAATAGAACAATTACTTGGATTTCAGTCACTGGAAAATGTTTCTGATTAGAACATTCTTACCATCTCATGAGTGACCTCTGCAGAAATAATTTTTGTTACACATGGCTTGCTTGTGAGACCCTTGCTGTTTAGCAATATTATAGTAGAGAATCAAGTTCTGCATTGAATTTGTCTTAGTATTAGTTCTTACAACTGGTCACAGTAAAAAATATTATAGACTGCTCTCTACCATAATTACTCAAGAAAATATACAAAGGGCGACAAAAATATCAGCATATTGCTACTGGTGATCAAACATCATACTATTTTCCAGTGAGTACGGGGTATTAAATGCTAAATTGACAGAGCCTACTAGTAAAACAGAGCATTGAAGATAACTGTCATTTGGTGTGATTTTATACATTTCATACTGTTGTTAAAATGCAGTATGCTAGATAATAACACACATGATGAATTGAAACAACACATATTCTGCTTTTGAAGCATTTTGCAGCTTTAAATAAATCCAATTGACTTCAGGGGTTACTACCAGGTGAAAACATTGAAGGTGACTTTCTTTAAAAGTTTACTACAGGTAAATGCGTACTAATATAGTATAACATTTAAGCTTTTATCCTCATTAAAGCTTTTACATAAGCTCTCTCTCTTGCAGTACTATCATGAGTCATGGTTTATCAAGTAAAGAAAGAAGGGTACAGACTGGCATTATACCTGGACAGTACAACATGAAGAGAAGTACCGTCATCTATATGACAGTCATCTATATATAGATCATATATATATATATTTATATACACCCGAACATGCTCTTTAAAATTAGTTTCATATTCAATAATGCCCCTACACCATGAGCTATTAAAATTTTACTTTTTGGTGTTATCCTTGAATACATTATCACAACATGGCTCATCCAGGTGTAAAATCTTTAGTGAAACTCACATATTCAAAATTGTCTGGCCAAACTCAGAAAGGATGTGCAACAATGGCTTATGGCTTGTACAGCTTACCAGAGGATTAAATCACCTGTTGGGAAACCTATTGATTTTTTACTCATAGTAATACTATTAGATATGTAACAAAGAGTATTAATATAAAATTGTATTGATAATATGTAGGTAATAAAGTATACTCCTTCTTCATAACCTAAATATAAAAGGAGTTCTAAAACAATAAGCAATAGGTCCTGCATCATCATAGTTAGTATAAGTTTCTCTACAAAATTGCCAGTCAAAAGTATATTGTACGAGAACATGTCATTCACTTTACATTTTAAATTCACTTTGCTATTGTTGCCATGTTTCCCTTTACTGTCAAACGAGAGGCTCAGTGAAAGCTAGCTGTCCTAATTGCATGTGGTAACACAGTAGATGATAGATTACTCATTAATGACATATTCTTGGAATTAAGATTGTGCTTGTTTCCTTTACTATATTTGTCATATTTTACAAAAGTGTAAAGATTCTGATTATTTATTTACTAAATGCAAGTCTTACATCTGTATCAGAAGTTGAAAGAATTGTGTTATATATTAAATCAAAGATTTCTGTTCAAAATTTATATTACAAGACAATGAGTCAGAGTATAGCTCACAGAAAACGGTCAGCAGCTTCTAATTTCTTTGATATTTGCAGGTTGGCTCACTCACTTACTGGAGCCTCTCAGTTGTTTAAGTTATGGTCAGTGATTTATTAATGACTATATTTATTTACTTTTTCTCTAAGATAAAAGCAATCTAATGTCCTATCAACTCATAGCAAAACTCAATTTAGAATAGCACTGTATCACTTTTTATACTACTTACCTATTTTGTTACAATAACAAGTCCAGTTCTAGATATCAGAAGAGCTTAGCATATCTATACAAATTAAACACACATCTCAAATACCACATACTGAACCTTATCACACAAATTAGGTTGGCAGACTGCACAAAGACAACGGAACGTAACTTCAGAGGACAAAGGATACAAAATTTTCTCCACTGATTCTAAACAGAAAAATAGAACTATCAAAACCAGTGCAAGTTAATAGCACCAATTTTGTATGGATTCTATCAAGTCTACTCAGTATTGATATCAGTAAGAGCCAAAAAGAGAGCACAATCAATCCTGTTTATTGCTTTGTAGTACTATCCCCAACTTCTGGTATCAGCAAAGGTTCGATAAAGACTGAAAGAAACATCATCTTTGATGATGCAAAAAAATTAATTACGAGTTCTGTCATCACAAGTTTGCTGCTGGATATCAACCCCATCACAAGCACCTTATTTGGAGCAAACTCCTAACACCATAGTTAGAATTTATGATAGTGTTTCTTGCACTGAGCAGCAGGAGTTTAAATATATTAGTGAATGTATTCCTTATGATTTACTTTGCTGTTATGTTAGTTCATTTTTAGTTCCTTGTGCTTTGTTTAATGCTGTCAGTTTTGTAAAGCTTATAATTAGGAAAATGTCTAAATGTACATAAGTATACATGTTATGTGATCTTTCTGTGAGATGTAAAGTCAACTCCCATAATTGTTTACTTTATTATGAGCATTTTTCTAAACAACTTTTCTTAATTCAGACATAACATTTGTCTTCCACAGGACTGTTAAATAGCCACCTTTAAAAAAAAAAGGATAAAACGTAATACATGCAGTTAATTTTTGAAACATTTTCAAAATTCAATACCTATCTCCATTTGCAGTTGGAAAGAAGGATTTCATATGCCCTAAACTGCAGGAGTACAATAAAGCCTTGTTAAATCAAACCTCCTAATAAGGTATCTTATCCTTTGCAATCCTTAAATATAGTTCCTGGTTGTTTTGTATGCTACCCTGGATCATTTTTACTTATTTTAATGGTTCCAAATTCTACTTTTAGCATTTTTGGATCAGAAATTAATAAAAATTCCATGTAGGTCATGAAAAGTGCAATGGCTTAAAAGCATGATAAAGTATTTTGATACAAATGATTAGTGGATATTCTATTTATTTATTTATTTGTTTATTTATTTACTTATTATTTACTTTTTATAGGTATTAATATCCCTTTCGGCAACTCAGATCTGCATTGATGGTAAATGAAATGGTTGAAATTATATGTACTCAGATGAGCCTGGAGTTCACTGGGTTGACAGTTAACTTCTTCAGCCACAGGCCTACTAATATATATCTAAAATTTAAATAAAATACTGAGAGTTACAAAACTGTATTATTTCAGTTTTAGGACTGATGATTTATTACTCTAAGTACATTTTGTTATTTCTGTACAATTGTGTACTTCTTTCTCATCTTTTACTGAAAAAAATTTTTATTTTCAAGTGCCTCTCAATTATATCCTTTCTTAAGACTAGGGTTACCATATGCTATGAACTTTACAGACTGTCTACGATTTTATGGTAAATGAAAACATCCAGGCTGAAAAGACAAAAGTCTGCAATTTATACTGTATTTGAGCGCAACTTCAACAAATTTAATGTTTTTTTTGGAGGAGACCAAGAATGATAGCATTGAAAATTTGTTGTCATATAAAAATTGGTTTGCCTTCATTCATAATTGGATTTCTAGTAAGCAGTATTTAGAGTTGCTGAAAATTGTAGGATATTACTTCTCCATTCCTAAACATAACACTAATGTAGAGAGATTTATGCTCTCAAGAGTGCTCAGTGGACAGAAGAAAGGAATACGTTAACAGTAAAATCAGTTAATGTAATGCTGCATACACAATACAAGAGAAAAATATAAATTGTAGTGAGTAATATAAACTTATTGTGAACAATGCCAAGTTTCTTTCTTGTGTTGCATGTTCTGAAAAATACGATTGGTATAAAAAACTTAAATTTTGATACTTTAAACATTCTAGTTGTACTGAATACATTTAATACACTTTTGATAATATATGCCTACTTAAGGTAAAATACAATAAAGTAGTCCTTACAAAACTCGGATTATTAATTAAATGCACACTTTTTATACATTGGGGCTCCTTATTCCTCAAAATTTCATTTCTTTAAATCAATTAAACCAACGGTAAAAAAAGTCCTGGTTTTGGATTAACAGATTATAGCAACTCCACTTATGATGATGTCTTTTATTTTAAATGTATCTTGAAACATTGTTTTCACCTTCTGCATCACAAAACTTCAATTTGAACAAACGCAATTAACACAAACCAAAAGTGGAAGGAGAGACAGATGCAATAATTCAAGTCAGTAATTTGCCAGTATTTCTTTGACATAAACTCAAATGGTAAATGCTTAGCCTAGATGACAGCATAATTATCAGGATACTGTCAGTTTGCAAATGCATTTAAGACCTGATCTAAGAAATAGAAATAATGGTATTAAAAGGGAAAAACACGAGTATTTGCAAAAAAGAAAAAATTTAGTCCTGTGCAGAACAATGTAACTAACCTATCTCAAAATTCAGAACTGTTCTGAATAATGTGGGACCGGTGGTCACCATATATCATGCTCTCCATGTTCAGCTCCAGTGACAAAACGCACTTTCTACTACAGAGGTGTAATGATGTTATCAAGTACAAAAGGTGTTATCACCTCCCCTCAGCAGAGGTGTGTAGTTGTCAAGCAATTCCTCTCTCCAAAGGGTTTTCTTTTCTCAGAAATGTATGAAAGAAAGAAGAAAACTGCTAAAATTTTTTCACTGTACCCACCAAGATCTCTCTTGTTTAAAGAATGGCATCTACAGTACATCTTCCAAAAATTATAATTGTTTCAATAGAGGAAATAAAATGTGTAGTGTTGCATTCAAATGATTTTCTGTACTCACTCTTCTACAAACTATTCTTGTTATTCCAGCTACTCTTGTTAATCCAGATAAACTTTCAATTGATATTTATACATTTCATTGTATGATACAGTAGGTAAAGCGAGAGTCAGATTTTTAAAGGCCATGTCATCATGTGATGACTTTTAAATTCCATGTTCTTTGCATGACCACAAGAAAAAAAGAGTAACAACCTATCATTTGAAAACAGTATTTGAAAATTCAAACAATAACAGGGAATATCTTGGAAATGGTTAAGTCTACAAAAAAAGGGATTTGACATTAATTGTGTGCTTTAAAGAGATCTGCATTTTGTCCATAGTAAGGCTTTGTCTATCTATTATGGTTTACTAATTATACAAAAGTCATTCAGAATGAAGAGGACTTCAGAAGCTATTCCCAAAAAATTCAAGATTTCTATTTCATATGTCATGCAAATATCATAAGCTTATGGTACTTTAATAAAAATATTAAGAGCCATTTTTGAGAAAATAAAAAATAATGAACATTTTTCCATGGAAAGGGTAGTGTGTGGTGGGGGGATTTTCTTGAAAATCTTTGTATCACATCCTTGGAAGATGCTGAACCTCAAATACCAAGTTTGGTTTTAATAGACGTTTTGTTTTCTAGTTATGCTGTTTATAGAAAGATACACAGAGTCACATGGATCTTTTTCTAAAAATGCTTCTTTTTGGATTCAGCAAGTCTTAAAACGTATATTTCTCATGAAATCTTGGTATCAAATTTGTGGATAGAATGCAGCACTTCCTCTGCTTACTATAGGCAAGAAGTAGAGAAAGTAAAAATTATAAGAAACATTTTGCTATTTTAATGTTAGGTACTACTTCTATAAGTTTTACTTGGGTTGTACTCAACCATCACAATTGGAACCAGTTACTTGATAGAAAGTTGCAGTTGTGGCCTCACAAACTGTATTTAAATGGTCAGGGGGACGCAGAATGTTGATAAATGTAAATTCCATTACTGCAATGCCCATGATATCCTTTTTGAATAGAGGCAGAGGATGCAACAGCCGTACAGCCTGCTCAGACTGTTGTACCATGAGTTTACAAGTTTTTTAGGTTCTCATTTTTGTAGTTAATGGAGGGTTGCTCAATCAGGCAACTTCATATGTGGGCTGATGGACTTCTATCCTCTGTCAACATTCTACAAATGTGCATTTAAAACACAATAAACTTGATATGCAACATACTTCCATAGATGTTAATACTATGAATACTCTAAGTTGATTTTATTACCCCAAGTTAAAAAAAAGAAGCTTCTGCTATCAAGAATAGGCTAATATCTTATTTACACTTGAAATACTTGTCATAAATCTCTAAGCAGTTTTTTTTCCTTAGTTCAAATAATTCTAATGTATTTTTTATTATGCACAAAAAAAATAATCCAATTATTGTGAAGTTGTAGTGCCATTAATGGAAAGAACAGTTTTATACCTTAGAAGGAATGGATTGACATAATTTTCTCTTAGGAAAACAGTAAATTTTTGTTTCAGGAAGAAAACAGTTTATGTTAAGGAATATAGCAGCTCTTGCTTAATCTGGAAATGAAGAATGTTCTAAAATAATTATGTGCATGTTCTGATTGCCTTTGTATAAGTGTGGCTGCTTGCTGTAATTTCTGATATAACTGCCTCCAGAGCCATAATTATAATAGTTAAATAATTTGTGGCTGAGTATGGTGTTTGCTTGTGTTTCTTACAGAACTTAACCAGAGCCATAGGATTCCAATTTAAGAATATAGAAGGAATTCACTTGATGCCTTTTGTTGGCAAGCAATATAAGGTTTTACTATTATTATAACTAGGGTGGTTGGTATTAGCCCAGATTTTCTAGGACCATATCGGAATTGAGATTTCTCTCTTAAATCTCAAAGGAATTTCTTGTGAGACACAAATATCCTGGGTTTCAGTGAACAATAAAGAAAATGCATTTCCATTTTTATCCCACAATTTTTAGTTATACAGAAACAAAAATTACTTGAAGTCCAATTCTTGGTAGGTTGGAAACAAGGCAACTTATATTTTGAATATGGCTCCTGTTCTTGGAATTTTGTTTCAGGTTCTAAAGTTCACTTTGCACTAAATTTCTTGGCAATTTTACAAGGTGAGAAAGTGACATTAGTTATATCGCAGTTTTTTTTTCAAAAGTTGAGGTTATTGCATGATTGGGTCCTATAAAGCTGTATCTACCTATTTCAATTTATAACACATAAGCAACAAAATATTAAGTTTTAAATTATTAACAAAACAGAAAATTATGAGGCAGGAAGTATGTACTAAAAGTGTGTTAACTTTGTCTTTTTTGCGAACACCACTATCATTCTTACAGAACCAATACCTCTGTGCAGAATATGTTTTCAGCCATGAACTCATTAAGGACCAGTGAAAAGAATAAATTTGATATGATACCAACGAAACATGAATGACATGTATGTATGACATCAAACATATATTTTACTAATATGCAAAACATGCGTGTAATTTCATCTGAGAGTTTTAAAATGAAAATATTACTTTAGCATATTCTGTTTTAAGGAAATGTTTTCATTTATAAGCCTAAATTAATGAAAATACAGTGGGAACCTTCTACTAATTTAAATCTTATTAACAGTTTTGTTCTAAGTTATTGTATAGTATGAATTTGCTATACTATCTAATGCAAAAGAATTTAGTCTTGATTAATGTATTTTTTAGTTAGTCGTATGTAGTGTTTTCTTTAAAAGATTACTCCAAAGCCTCGTAGCTTTTCACCTTTAAAACATAACAATTCTAATAATAGCCCAGCTATAAACAGTCATTATTGCTGATTACTGATAATGGCATTTTAACTGTTCATATATGGATGTTCCAAATGCATACAATTGTAAAAAAAAAAAAAAAAAATTACAGGTATATATTTTATTGGAAATTAGCCACAAAGACTTAAACTGCCTAAAGACTAAAAGATTGTAACTAAGAGCAACTATAAGAGATAAATTTCTGAAAGAAACAACAACTAAATAACAGAGATGAAGAGGAATTTTTTATAATCAATCCAAAAGCAACAGCTAACATCACATATATGCACATTCAAATTTGCCATTTAGTTAACAAAAAAACACAATACAAAAAAGTATGGAACAGAGAGCACATCAGGCTAGAGGAACTAAGATGTCTACAGAATATGTCTAAGGTAAATAAAAGAAAATTTTAGTTTCCAAATGGAATATCATTACAGCAGTACTGGGTTTCTAGGTTTTATTCCTGTCACAGAAAATTCATACATCCTTTGTTAGTGTAAATGCCATATTCTAAAGCACAATGATGACAAAGGTCTTTTTGAATCACACTAATATTATTGCTTGTAGCATTTAGTGTACAATAAATGTAACAAATCATTACATGGTTATTTTATTGCATTAGAGAGACTTATATTAATATACTTACACCATATAATATACACCTGAAAATCTGTAAAATCTCTCATATACATTTGAGAAGGTTTTTCAGATAGAAGGGTGTGTAATCTTTCATGAAAGCTTTTAAAAAATATTCATAAAAATGAAAGCTCAGTAGAACAACAATGGGCAAAAATTATTACCTGCTTCTAAGACTACATGCCAATTACTTTATATTTTATGTAACATATTATGCTTAACTGTAGCTTGACTTGAAAGTCTTACATTTCCTAAATAATGTCTGTAAAATGTTGTACAATTTTATTGCTTTATTTGAAAAGGTTTAGATATTACCAGTATATTTAAAGTAATAAAGAAGGGTATAACAGTAAGTGCAAGAAAACATGTACATTTTTGTTTTGGCATGCATTCATTCTGTGAATTCTTTTGAAGTAAAAGTCAAAGACAAATATTGAGCATAATAAAGTTATGATTGTAAATGGTCATATATGTATATATATTCAAAATTTAATTAGCTACTAAATCAAGCAACTCTTGTTGAAAATTTCATTCTTACCAATGAGATGAAAGGCTAATATAAGTAATGGTGCATTTTCTTGAGGTGGTTGTAATTAATTATTCATTCTTCTGAAGAGGCACTTCACACTGAAGTTGAACAGCCAGCATGCCACATTTATTGCGAGTAAATATATGCTTAACATACAGAGGGTTGAATTGTAGAGTGCAGTGTAAACCATTAATTTAATGGACCATTATTATTTTAATTTTCATTTTGAGACTCTAGATTGATGACAATAAGAGTGATGATAGGTAATGATAGTGTGATGATAATGAGTACAACTATGACAATGATAAAGTGTGCTTCACATATACTTTATCATTGTTTACTTGCATCAAGGTACTGCTTCTGGATTTACAAAATGTGACTTTATTCATTGAGCAAGACAGATGGTGTATTTACTAACATTTTGAGAAATTATGTTGAGAGCACTGGATATTTACAGTAGCTAACTTCTGTATTTTCATTTGAACATAACTAATGTGCATTCATCTAATGATTTAAGTTCTTCAAAGCTTACTTCAATTGTAATTAGTTTGCAAATCTGGATACTATAGTTTTTCAATATTCAGTATTACATGCATCAGGAGATTTAAATCTCTGGCAGTGCATTAGATCAGGGAAGCACATGCATTTGTTGTTTGCATGCCACTTTTGAGCATGTTTCTTGGAAAGCTGTTAATCCCAGCCTTCCTATCTGATGATGTATTGTTTACCATCTAAGAAGATGTCATTATGGTTGGTTCACCTGCTGTGAAAAATTTGAGTAATGTAACATTGCTTTTATATGCATGCTGGAGTTTGTTATCTCTTTTATCTAACCAATTCTTGAAATTTGGAATAACTTCCAATTTATAATATGGTTACATCTTTAAGTAATAAGGATAACTATGTGATCTAAATTTTTAGAAAAAATAAATTGGTAATACAGATGCAGATGACTTCCAACTAATTGGTTGCACTGCATCCAGAAAGTGCAATTACATTTTCTCATACAACTCTTTAGAACTGGTTTGCATGACATTCACAACCAGTAGTTTCCTGCCTGACTTCCTGCCAGTTGAGACTTTGTCATTTTTATTGTTTTAGGTATAAGCAAATTCCATATTTGTTACAGAAAATCTGTGACAATGTGTATATGTCATGTGTCATCTCTTATGGAGATGAGAGTAAGACAAACAGTAACTATTATTTAAAGAAGCATCTTTTTTGTTTCCAAAATACAAATGCATGAATACTTATTTGTAGGGTACTTTAAATTTTTTTCACTTGAAAAGCGAAGACCTTTGTTTGTTTAACTTTCTTAACTGTCACATTAAAGAGACTTCTAATATACAGAAAGGAGAAGCAGCCATATTTTATATTTGCTGAGGACTTATCAGAGGATTCTATTGGTGGCAATTAAATAAATTTTGAAAATGATAATGAATGAGAGAAATCAACAAAACAAGTGATGGACTGTTGATGTACAGAAACGGAATTCTGATTATTAGTTTATATATTCATGGATGTATATATTCTGAGGATTAGCATTCTTTAACTAACTTTAGACGAGACTAATTTATGCAGTATAACTAAAACCTATCCAGAGCCCATTAGATTTGAGAGAGGCCTTCATAAATATGGATGTGATATACAAAACTGTTCAATATCTGATTCCTACTTTGGATAATGTTAATATATAAATGTCTATGCTGCTGCTACTACTACTACTACTACTACTACTACGGGTGGGTGGGTGAGTGGGTGGGCAGGTGGTGGTGGTGGTGGTGGCTGTGGCGTTGGCGGTGGTGGTGGTGGCGGTGGTGGTGGCGGTGGTGGTACTCCTCTTGGAAGTACACAGCCTTAATGAAAAGCACACCACTGGTTTCTAGTTTTTGCCAAGTTTTTTGTGTCTTTCCAACTCTTCCCTTGTTCAATTTTTTTCCTCTCGGTTTGGCCATGTAATTTTGGTCTTCCTCTTTTTCTTGGTAGTCCATGAGGATTCCATTCCAGGGCTCTCTTTGAAATATATTGATGTGTCCTCTTCTGAGAACATGTTCTATCAACTTCCACTTCTGATATTTAATCTCCTGAATAATTTCATGCTGAGATGTTTTCTTCTATAATTCTTTATTAGATATGGTCACTGGCCACAGATTACCAGAATAAATCTCAAGCATTTATTTATATGGTCCTGAAGTTTCTTTATATATTTCTATGCTGTTAACTGAACTATTACTATTTATTAATAAAAGCTAATATCCTATACACACCAATAATGCCTTCTCATATTTTTCATTATTAGCTTCAGGTTGTAGTTACATTGAAAATCCAAAATATTCCACAGCAGTAATGCAGTCTATATTAATTAAATGCCTTTTTTAACTATTGCAGCAATCTTGCAATTTGCTTAACTGTTGAAACAATCTTGTCTGCCTAACCCTCTGGTTTGGTGATCAGCACTCTCTAGGGCCCTGGATTTAGTTCCCAGGTCTACCATGGGAATCTATTTATTACTTGAATCTCATCATTAGTCTGCATCATTTAAATTCCTTTAAGCTCTCCCCTGGAACTTCATTCCCTTATTTATCTTCACTCTCATCTGCACTGCATTCACTGCTGTAGCTTTGAATTATTTGCAGCTCACTTTGAAAAGCTGGAATTCTGACACACCAGAGGAGAACTCCTAAAGGCTAGACCATGGGAGGCATTCGATTAAACCAAGAATTATAGAGACCAAACATTGACTTAGATTTCACGCCAAGGAATAGCCAATTGAAAAATTAGCATATGGTTGGGAAGTTTAAATCTTAATTGATAGTCCATAAACAAAAGCAAAAGTTTAAAATAATTTTGTCATGATTTCTACAATGGAGAGTAGTGAACCTAAGGGTGCTGCTGGAGATAATGCTTTAAGGAAGCTTCTAAAACCCAAAAAGATATTTGTATTTAATTTTGGCACTTTCTTTTCTTTTGGTCCATTAAATCAAAGGATTACTTTATAAATGTAAATTACTGCTGCAACAAATGCATACAAATATTTTACTACTAAAACAGGAATGAAAAGTAACTGACACCTTATAATTATTTAAATATTATATAAGAAACTCACAGACTCAATTTTAACTTTGTTTCCATGCATTTAAAAGCTGTTGCTTTCATCATGAACAGCGAGCAAAAAGAATCTCCTATTTTTAGCATTAATCTGATTTAACGCTGCACATCTTTAATGCAAGCTTTAAGACAATTTTTACTTATAGTATTTTAGAACTTATGATGTTATCTCAAGTTAAAATTTGTTTTCAGAGCATTGTTTTCTTAATTTATACGTTCATACCAAATGCAGAAATTTTATGCAATTTAGATGTTGTAAATTATAGTAAATCTGGTACTAGATGTAAAGAAAGTGAAAGAGGCATTAATGTAAGAAAATTAATAAATTAAGAATAAATTTCTACTCAGAACATCTATAGGTTATTAAAATTCCAAGTAAGCAATACTGTAACATCTTTTCTGTCATGGTCAATGCATTCTTTATGATACTTCCTAAAAGCTAATGTTATCTTTTGTTCTAATTAACTGAATTTTAGATTTGTTGTAGTTGGAACTTAATAATTTGTTTGCTCCAGTTATGAAATTTTCTTTCTTTACTAATCTCTGAATCAATGTAATTACTATGCTGGGCATTTTATAGCCTCTAAAGCTTCCACAGCTAAAGTCTGTTATAATGAAAAGGTTTCTAGATTCTGCTGCATCCAAGTACAGTAGACTCATGATTAACAAAGCTCTGGGATAACCCAGGTAGTTGTTGAAAAATAAACATACATATTTTTTGTATCCGTGCAGAGACATTTCCAGTTTTGGCATTTCCACTGGTAGCTCATCAGTTCATTAATTACTACCAATCAGATTTGTTGACACATGCCACAAGATCAAAAAATGGAGCTAAATAATGATGTTGTTGATGAGATCATCAATACTGAAATGGAGCATAAAACTGATGAGATCACCCCAAAAATATTGAATTCTGAGAAAATGAAGTTGATTGATGCTGCTATAGCCTGTACTGTAAAGCAAGAAGAGTCTATACTGCTTGATCTACTGTCCCTACAGTGTTGGTGCTACATTGCATTGTCCAAGAGAAGCAAGAGGTTAGCTTAAAACACTATGAAGGACTTTTCAAAAAGTAATACTGTCATTTAATATTTTAATCTATTTATCTTTTATTTAAACTTTAAAAGTACCAAACGTACATTTTAAGGAATTAACATATTTTGTAATAATCAACTACAGAGCTTTAAGCACTTTTTTAACCCATAAACACATTACCTTCATATTATCTAAAGTAGTCTCAGTCCCAATTTGGATAATCACGAATCTACTGTAATGAAACTGGCTGACATTCTGCCACATCCAGAAACCTTTAAATCATATGCAGCATTACACTTGGAGTAGCCTGGAATGCGGAGAAAACTAAAGATGTGATTACTCACCATTGCAATCCTATTCCACTGCTAAATTTTGAATCAAACTCAAGAATAGCTGGATTAAAAAGAAGGCTAACTTCTAGTATAATTTACTGTCAACTTTAAGATAAGAAATACAGTAGAGGCTTCCAATTTGGTAGTTGAAAGTTGTACTTTGTCTTAGTATCTACAGTAATGTCAACACTGCTCTGGCAGGTTATGTTTTTTCTATATCACTGTATGGTCCCATGACAGCACTGTTGGCATTCCTCAAAATGTTCCTCCTCCTAGGTTTGAGCTGCTAGTTTTGGACACTTTGCTGATTTCCATTTTTTAAAGCAACACTTGATGGCAGACGTTAAGTAATGCGGGTTAACATGCTCAATGTTAAATAGTGGTGGTACTTGTTAGAGCATCAGAAGATGTATACAAATAGATACATGCACAGTGTGCAAAACAACTAACAACCATTGCGCATGAATAAGAGAGAGATTAGTGACACGTTTGCCACCAGGCAGTTGTTCATGTGACTATTCCTTCCAGGAACAAAATAAAAGCGCATTCTTTGAGTAGTTATAAATAACAACCATTACTAAAGCACTAAAGAGATGCTTATAACTCGAAATAAATAAAAATAAACCATAATTATAAATAGGAAGTATTCTCCAGAAATATGATATAAAATCATTTTAAAATATTCAAAGAAAATCAGAGTTGTAAAATATTGGTAAAAGACACTATGTAGAGGAAACCAGCAGATTAACTTAAACCAGGGTCAGAGAACTTCATACATTTAAAATTTTTAGGTAGAAATTACAACCATACTTCATTTGTAGCGCATCAGATATATCATAGAGCTGAGTAAAATATTGCCATTATCTTAAAATTATTACAATGGAAAATTTTAGAAGCAAAATAAATGAGTCAATGCAAAAATATCTTTAATAAAAACCAACAGATCTATACTCAGAAACCCATTTTAAGTACTACTGCACAGCAGACTTAAAAGGGAAGTACTAGGGCAAAATGAATGAAAAGCAAAAGTGGAAATGAATAACTAGTTCACTAAGGGGATAGAAATAATTTCATCTATATAAACATGATACTGGCTAACACCACTTAAAGTCTGATACCATCATGTTGCTTTGAAAACAGAGATCTATAAAGAGTTTGAAGCACTCACAGTTCAGATGGTTACTTTGTTTAATCCAGAAAATCAAGACCAAAAAATCCTTTGTTTCAAGAATATGTTAGCATTTAAGAAATAGCTCATTGATGAATAAATGATATCTGTAATTATAGAAAACATTTATAATTATAACTTCTCATATCTATCAGTAGAGGATTCTGTTGTCATCAATGTGTGTTCTCAGCTTTTGTATCTTGTGATAATAATTTAACCCTTAACTGGTATCATGGTGTCTCACAGACAACTATCATTATTTGTTGTTCACCTATCTTTTACAATTGATATAGACACTTCTGCTTCTATGTACTGCTCATTGTTGTTTGGGCTTTGTAGTGATAAGGTCACACCGTGTTAGCTTCAGTAGTTAGTGACATGCACATCCATTTGTTTTTGTTGTGCTGTCCGAACAACATATGATAGGTAGTTGCATTTTGCTATTATTGGATATGTGTTATTTTATCACTCTGCATGCATTTCTGTAGACATTCAACAAATTTATAAAGTTTAATAACATGTTACTATAAGAATTAAATTATATTTATTAATTTAAAATAGTGACAATAAAATTGTATAATATATATAGGTAATATGTGTATGTAAAAAAAATTAGGTTTTATTTATGGACGCTCTTTAACTACTATGGTCCTTAGCATCCCATTCATTACTGCTGAAAAATCCCGCCCTCCGTCGGGTTCGAACCCGTGATCTTGGGTACTAGAGGCTAGCACGGTACCACTAGTACACGGAGGACGACATATATGTATGTATATTATAAGCTAATTATTGTATTTAAGTTTATAGATATGGAAGATCATCAAGAGCCTTCTAAGAACAACAAAGAATTAAATTCAAGCCTTATTCTTTAAGAAAATGATCACAATTTTCAAGAAAAATTACAAAAACTTCTATCGGATGAATTAGAGAACAATGATGATAGTGATGCTAACTGACTGGGAAATTGCAAATAGTCATACTAGCAAACCTGAAAGAAAATAAAGATGATGCACATGATGAAGATATAACAGAAAAAGGAAAAGAAGATACTTCATCTCCAAGAGACTCAGAAGATCATGATGACGATGATGATGATGATGATGATAATAATAATCATCATAATAAACAAGTGCTTTAGATGGAAGAAGGAGCAATCTTCAGTAAATGTATGAACATGATGTCACAGTAATGTAATCCAGTCACCAGGTTTGCTGCCATTGGCAAAAACATTTGATGTAAAACCAGAAGTGGAGTGGATGCAGTGTGGGACCTTCTTTTTATCCAACTGATGTTAGATGAATTCTGTTTTAGACAAATGAAAAAAGTAAGTAAAGTGAGATCAAGATACATAAGATCTAATTTACCATTCCTCTGTGATTTAAGTTTGATGGATATGAACGTATTCACCAGTTTATTGATATATACAGCTAAATTCAGGTCAAGTGATGAGTCAAGAGAAAATCTCTTTGCAACTGATAGAACAGGGCTATACGTATTGTCTCAAGAGATTTTTGTTTCTCCTATCAGCAATTCATTTTGACAATCCTGATGACTAGGAGGAGTGAAAAAAAGAATGTGTCACAGCAGCTGTATCTGCATTATTTAGCCAGTTCTTAGAGACCTCTCGGAATTCTTTTTCTCTTGGTACTACTGTATGTATAGCTGAGAAGTTGGTACCCTTCTGAAAAAATAATGTACATTCTGTATGTATGTGCCAAAAATGACAGTCAAATATGTGTTACACATGCTAAGATTGGTATAGCCAATTGAGAAGTCATAAAGAAATTTAACATGTGACAGTTGATTCGCTTCTATAGAGCTTTTAAGTGAACTTCTGCATGGAGATTTTACACATGTTGGAACTATGAAAAAAAAAATGAGGGAAATTCCTCCACAATTTAAACCAAGTAGCTCACATGATGTAGCCTCATCACTTGATGGATATGCTGAGGGTATGACTTTACTGTCATATGTGCCAAAAATGTCTAAAGCAGTTATATCAGTAATGTCAGTGCATCACCATGAGAGTCAAGATCCTAACAGGCGGAAACCTAAAATAATGGCTTTCTATAACTAAGAAAAGGAGGTGTCAATTGACTTGATCAAAAGTATGCAAAACTAATCTGTAGCCGATGAACTCGCATATTCGCATGGCAATATTCTTCATAATTGTTGTGTAAATTCATTTGTTCACTAGGCATTTCCAAAGAACAAAGAAATTAAAAGAAGTTGCTTCCTGAAGAATCAGCAAGTATTCTACTAGTTTTTCCATAAATGCATTGCAGAATTAAAATTAAAAATCTTCCATGGTTGCTAACTCACTGCATCAGAGAAATTTTAGATATTTAGAATGAAATTGACACTCAAGAGATTCAGCAAGAATTTGAAATTTGCAAGACTAGTTCCATTTGCCCTCCAAGGTTGAAAATGTGAACAATGATGCCCTTCCAGGCATGTGGTCATCCGTCTGCTTACAGAGTGCTAAGAAAATCTGCCCCAAGTGTTTTGACTAATAAATTAAGGACATAATTTAGAGCTGTTCCAAGTTTAATAATGTTTATTTCACAGCATGTATAAGATATAATTGAGTTTTTTTACTAGATTTTTCTTTGTTTTCAGCATAAGAAATATGCAAAATTAGCTGAAAAACAAATGTTTCTAAGTAAAACATGTTCCCACTGTTGAGCTTTTGGGGCACTAATCCCAGCTAATTATGATATTTTATGCCAAAACAATTGTAATGTTTTTCATGATCTACTAAAATAAAACAAAGAGTTCATGCTTGTAAAATATATTGCGATTGTAATAAGTAAGCACTTAATAAACAGTATTCATTAGTAATTTTCACACAACTCATTTGAAGCCTTAAGTAACATTGATAATATTATGCAATAAGTGTAGTAAATAACATTTATTTATAATAAATGTATTATAAATAAAGTTAACTGTACACGAGGAAAAATATATTTAAAGAATAACTTAAATACGTAACATTTTTTGAGCAATTCTAGCCATCTGAGAGACACCATGATACCAGTTGCATCAGTGAAAAACGAGTTAAGTTTTAACTTACATGTTGGTGCATTTTCCTAGCCATTATTGAAATCTGCTTTTACATATGTCCAAAATTAAATCAGTTCAGTGGAGATTCTTTAGTTGTACTAACCTTTATGATGGAAGCAAAGCTGCTATAGCATATAAAAAGGTGATAAACATTAAACAGAGCTTTATATTTGTTACTATTATTGCAAGAATACTGCTGTGTTTGGAAACAATGTAATTTTGGAAATCTTGCCTTTGCATTGATATTCACTTTAAAGTTAATTTACCAGCAAAGACTTTAAAATATATAAATGTTTGGAAGAACTATTTGCATATCCCCTCTATCTATATTGCTTTTCATTAATATTCATTCTGTACTTATTTCACTTTACAATTAACGTAAGGCATTCCACATGTTTATCAGTTCAATTATTGTTACATAGATTAATAACAACAAATAAGAATCAAGCTTACGTTTTACAGAACAAGGAGTAGCAGTTATTTTGCCAATATTTCAATCATTAATAGAATTTACTTGCTGATTAAGTATAAGAATACAGGGATTAAGATAAAAACATGCACTGTAAGGCAACAACGCTTGTATAATAATTATTCTTAGTGACTATAAGGCCTTTTCACATATTACACATTGTTAATATGTAAAGTAATCAATAATTTCAACAGCATAATATGTACTCAGAGACATGCAAACTGATGACACATTTAACACATAATATTTAGCACAGTGCTGCTAATATAACTTGTCAGTTTTTCAACTTTCAGATAAATGGAATAATGGGAAACTTAAGAATATTTATGAATTTTCTCTAATAATATAAGGGGATTGGCTAAAGTGATACTGTTTATGATATTAAAAGCAATGAAATGAAATAAACACAGATATACTGAATGTATTTCATGTACAGAAAGTACTAGTAGTATGTTATTCAGCATTATGATATAAAAGGGAAAAGCTTATTTGTACGATTTTAGTACCTAACTTATAATTTGAAGTAGTAATCTGAGAAATAAATGTCTTAGGGATATTCTGGGCATGATTCTAAGTGAAACTGTGGTCATAACTTTTGTGATCCGTGGTTTTAAACACTGGATGTACTCACAAATACAGTAACACTTTTTGCAGTTACTGTAAAAAGCTGATACTGTCTCCGAAAATCATTATTTGAAAGGATTTAAATAACCATTACACATATTCCATTTAGAAACAAACCATACTTAAACCATCATTATCAGAAGTTCTGAATTAATATCACTGGATGTTTGAAGAAAACAAACACCCTCCTTTGCAAGCACACTTGAATTTAAAATGACAGTTCATGAAAACTGCAATCATGCTATCTCAAAACTCCACACTCTGAGTTTATCTTTTGTGTTAAAATTAAAACAAGGTTTCATGTACTACAGACTGAATCCATTTCTCTTTATGAAATATGATTCAAGTAGATTGTCAGACTTAAAAGAAACAGTCACACATAAGTTTCTTAGCAAGGGTATCATAAGTAAATGAAGAATACAAAAAGAACAGATTTCCATGATCAAATGATGGTGTGGTGATCAAATGGAGGTCTGAAGCTACAGGGCAACTCCACATATTAGAGAGGTGATCAACAGATACTTCAATTCGAAGTAACGATTAAATACACAAAACAAGTATATGAATCTAACTTTTCCCCTTCGAGTGCTGACCATATCTAAAACAGCACCAAAAGCCTACATTACTAGAAATTTTGGATTTGGAGTTGTGAGACTGGATGTAATCAGTGTGAAAAGTGTCTCCAAAAGAGCACATGGACTCATGCATATAACATTTGGAAACAACAGTTTTCATGGATTTAATTATATCACTACAAAATTGTGTGGACAAGTCTCCTGTATATAGTTTCATGTAAATTCACAGTTCCTTTCAAGAACACAGTGTAACTTTTACCAATTTTCTGTAAACAACTTCTCATTATATAATGTAATTTTATGCAGTGTATTTATTTAAATTTGTTCACATGAGTTTAGAAGAATAATCAAAGATTGGCTGGTAGTGAAAGTTTGCATTTCTTAAGCACCCATTTATTTCAATGCCTGCAAACGTTCCATGTTAGGAGAAAACTTATACAGTAAATGCTATAAATGAATGAAGGAACTAGGGTAAGGCTATAACCTGGGACAAAGTGACAAGGAAGTTAATGATAATTGTGCTTACATTATTGATAGTACACATATATAGCCTCATATATTCTTAAAATGTATTACACTGCTAATAAAGGAAACACAAATGGCACTGAGCCACTTTATAAATGAACATGATGAAAGTATATTTTTGTGATATAGTATGACAAGCCAATATTCAGAAGTTATTTTGCAAAGTGATCAGAGATATGGCTTTCATGATGTGTGCTACTGCTGGTAAGAGTGCAGAAAAGTATGGTATAAAATATATTCTTCCCCATCATTTTAAGTAAAACATTATTTTTATTATTATTTTATTATTATTATTTTATTATTATTATTATTCTTATTATTATTATTATTATTATTATTATTATTATTATTATTATTATTATTGTGTTGTTGATTTTTTAATTATTGCCACCATACACATAGAATCTATCAGGATCCAGCTTGCAGGTTTGCAGGTATAAAGAAAAGCCATGTGCAGATTGACTGGGTACTATACATTCATTGCCTGTTATAAGCTGATGCTCTTAGCAGCCCCAGGCAACAGTATACATAGGCCAATCAGTGTTCTGTTTACAGCTTCTGGTAAGAGTGCATTTTTCTTTCTTAATGTGCAATATTCTGGCTTGACTTGGTTTGCAAAGTACAGGATGGTTTTGTAGATTAACCATGGTACAACACTAATGGAAAAAACTCTTCCATAGGATTTTATTGCTAAAAGCATTTTTGAAAGTCTTTCAGTTCACATTCATTTGCACAAAAGAAAGACATTATGAAGAATGAGGGACTATTCCTGTTTTAAAAATCTCACATTGAAGGCATATGATGGTTATAAAGTATGGGACACAAATTATGTTCAAAATAAGGAAATTTCAAGACTATCCATAACCACTATGACACAATGTGAATATTTAAATGCTGCTAATAATAATAATAATAATGATGATGATGATGATGATGATGATGATGATGATGATAATAATAATAATAATAATAACCAGTAGCAGCAGTTCTTTATGCCATGATACTAGAAGTAATTTAACATAGTTTCTCTGAATGATCAAATATAATACAGTTTTGAGCTGCATGTAATGCACATAAATAGATATTATGGAAATAATGCAACTCTTTCACCAGATTTTGAGAAACTTGACAATTTTGAAAACAATCTTATGTTCCTGCAGCAGTTGATTTGATTCCTTCCACCTTCAGTAACCAAACCAATGAAAGGTTGTTTTAAAAAGAATTATTTTTTTAAAAGAAATGATTTACTTGATTTTCATAGTATTTGTGGCAAATTTGAGTGTGCTTATTTTGAAATAATCTGATGTACTTGAAAGTGCTTTGTTTAATGCCCCCGTTATACCATATTGGTCAAGAAAGAGCTTTTAGGCTTCTTTCCCCCTCCCACAAATAAATTTTACAGACTTTTAGCAGCTAGCTTTATTCTAATGTTTAGCTTATCTATAATCTTGCCTAACTTAGGGAAAGTACTGGATTCCACTCAAAGTTTGGTCAATTTGATGCCCCTAAACACAGAAAAAAGCAGCATTTTCTGAATTTTGTATGTGTGAATGAGAAGAATGGAAAATTGTAATCCAAAAATAAAAATGCAAGAAATAATAAACTTCATATTTAGGATAAATATTCGCAAGATAAATATTTGCATGGAAATTCCACCCCCAAACAAGCTATGGTAAAATATTCCTTGCATTTTACTTTCTCAAAAATTAGTCTTAACAAATTTTTATTAAAATATCATAAGTTTGAAATACTGTATAAAATAAATAAGTATTCTGCATTTGATGTTTATCTTAAATATGATAATCCTATATTATGTATCTGAGAAATCATAAAAGATAGAGTATTTTAATGAATCAGTGCAATGGTTAAGTGATGAGGGAAGTCATGTGACTGTTACACATCCAATTTTTTATCATCATATTAAAGAGGAACTTTAAAACTTAAAACTCTATCTAATTTGAGCTTTAGTGCTCAGTATTTAAAATAGGGAACAAAATTTATGTGAAGCCATCTGATTTAACTCCCTTTTCCCAACATAACAACAAAGCTAAGTACAGTATTTGCTTACAATTTGATGCATCACACATTTAAACTCGTACATATTTCACTGCAGTATGGCATATTTAATGACATTCTGTTTGGGTGTAGTTTTCCATTTTCTACGTATCATCCTAGAGGCTCATCATGCAATGTGCATTATTGATAATGTAGGTAGAGAATATCCAATCAACTACATTGTTTCTTAGTCACAAATTACCTCATTGATGGCATATGGGCAAGAGTCAAAGGATGTAACACAAATTACTGGACTTGATAGCCAAGTAGCATAATGAAATTAGTGATAAACAATCAACTAAAGTGCTAAATGTGAAGGGAAAACTTAAAGTTATGGTTATGATGTACAAATGTATGCTTCCTTATGTGAATCAAATAACTGTTAATTATAATCTGCTTAAGTAACAGTTTTCTTCCTTATCAAATTTTAAATCCCTTAGAAATTATTATTTTACGTTATAGTTGTTTCAATCACTGCAGAATATTCACTGGTACATAGGTACATTACCTTTTATGCACGAGCAACAAATAAAGAATAAGTTAAGTTTGGCAGTTTGCACAATCTTGAACAAATTGTATTATATGGGTATTTTTAACTGTAAATATTCCGACTGTTAGATATTATGCAAGACTGATGCATTATTAAGAATTACTCTTCAGGAAAATCTTGTCTGGCTGAAACAAATCGTAGTTCTATTGATTTTGCTGAAGGAGAATATTTTAAAGTGTTTTTTTTTTTTTTAAATTTTTACTAATGTTTAACTTTGGCAGCTAAAAAAAGAGAGCATGAGATACAATTGAAAACTCCAAAAGCAAACTGTATAATGATGAAAGAGAAGACATCGTCTCACATTATACTAGAATGCTAGTGCATAGCTGATGGGAAGTATAAATTCTTTAGGATCACTAACAGAGGGGAAGAATTTCCTAAAAGGAAACTAGTTAATAAACTGCTGGCCTCAATAAATAGAACAGGTCCTTTGAAAACTAGAATAAATTAAGATTAGAAATAGTATAATAGACTAAAGTTTTCAGTGTTAGGACTTAACTAATGTCTTCAATCTTCATTTTAATTCAGTCCATTCCAATCAAAGCCAATGGATAGAGCTGAATGGATGAACAAACAAACAGCAGAGAGAGGGTCGGCAAAGAAGTCCATGGGCAAAAATAATCATACTTAAACTTGATATACTATAATTTTTATTGGTCAGGGATGATAAAAGATTAATATGTACTTTTATAACATGAACAATATTTCTTTTCTTATGATCTTTTTCTGTTGAGCTACAAGGTAACCAAATCTTAGTTCTATGATTTCTAGATAGTAAGTTCATTTGTTAAATATTCTGGCTACTCAAATGGCACCAAATGAAGATGTTATAAGGAATTCAAAGTATGTCACAGATATTTAGATCAAGAAATTACAGCAAGACATCTGAGCAGTGTGTGCTTGAACAGAATGTTGCAGCAAGCTCTGTGCTATTCGCAGTGAAATGTATGCATTGTCACATATTAAATACTTACATACCTAACTTGATATTGAAATTAAATAACTATCGATTAATAAAAGCATGCACATAATTTTATTTTTAAATGTTTACTGACCTGTGCTACAGGAGCTGTTCAAATGGTTGCCCATCTGCATTCAAACAAACCTGTTATCTTCTGATAAAATTAGCATTGAAGCACAAAACTTCCTCTTGCATAATTCTTGCATTTTGAGTTTTCATAGTGTCCTTAATTCAACTACAGTGTAAGGGTTGTTTTTCTATAGACTCTGTTTTAGGATTTCCCACAAATAATACTATAAACATTAAATGAAGCAATTTTTGGGTCCTAGTCAATTAGACATTACTGTCATAAAAGATGTTATATTCAGTTTATAAAGAATTATCAGTAATGGGAGTTGTGATAGATAACTGTTGAAAACATTTATGTTATCTGCCATTATTAGTCAAATGTTCAAGAAGTAAATAGTACTAGTGTGCAACTGCAATATTTCCTTGAATTTAGAGTATCTTGAAAATGTATGGACATTCTTACTTATATTGCTGTTACAGCGCACCATATTCATTTTTTCATCAAAGGAAATTCTTAGATCATTATCATTAAGATGGATATTTTCTGTGCTCCAATACATTTAGTTTTTTGAAGATGTATAACCACGTAAATACATCAGGCTTCATTTCAAGAAATGATTACTTATGGATCAACAGCAGAGTCAGTAATAAGTACCTACTCTGTGAAACCCAAATTAATCAATCCCTAACAAAAAGTTAAGTCCATGTTTCAATGTTTTCAGATAATAATTGAAAGGTATTTATGAAACTTGAAGCAATTAGGACAACAATGTGTATCCAAATATATTAACATGTTTTGGTCTTTAATATATAACCTTTACTTTTAATGTCAAAATACATCACTGAACTGGACTTAATTCCTTTAAAGCAAATAGAATTTATAAATAATTAAAATTTTGAATGTGTCAGACTAAAAATATCTTCAAATAATAAAAAAGTACCCAGGTGCAGCTTTCTTAGAACAGGACCAGCAACTTATGACTTAATTTGCTCCACGTTGAAATTACTTTATGCAGAATTTTGTTCTCAATATGAAATAAAATAGCTAGCAGTTATGCTCAAATTACTGAAGCACAAGATACGATTCAGCAATAAAATATGTACCTTCCTTGGTATGACACACAAACATGATAAAGTTGATTTGGTAGAAAATGGAACCTAATTTCCTTCATCTATGAATGCTTCAATTATAGGAATTCACACATGTGTTACCTTGTAGTGTTAATTGCAAGACTGACATGTTGTATGGTGTAAATTTAAGCATTATTATAACACTATGGATGGAGCTGCCTGAAATTTCTCTTTCCTGTGAGATGTAGCAGAGGAATTTCTTTTATAAAAATATGTTGAATTAATGATTATTCAAATCCACAAAGTTCCCTCCCTGTTATAACCTATTTTTTTCAGTTGAATTTTTAATTGATCAACTCCTATAGAAAAGTTTAGTAGTTATGGTCTTAAAAATAAAGTTAAGCACTGAATAAAGTTAAGTATAAATCAATAATGACTGTTAGCTATAGTTAAACTAATATCAATATCATATTGTATGAGCATTTAGTATGTTGCAAGTAACATGTTGACAATGCATGGTTTCATTGGGCTAGTGAGAGATTCATCTGTTTGTTCTTAGCTAGCAGTGAGTTTGCTGGGATGTATGGTATAATTTACAATGGGGGAACACTTTTTGATATTCATATATAATTTTTAATAAGGTTTAAGGCCTCTAAGCTATTTCTTTGATGAATAAAGAGCATTTGAATATATAAAGCTGTTTTTAATGGTATTTCAAATATAAATCAAGACATTCAGTTTAAATTCTGCACATATAGTGTCTGGAAAGCAAATGGAAACTGTATAGGTATTATGGCAACTTGTTTCATGCATATTGTACTTGTTATTATTACATTAAGAGGAAATAAAGAAATACTGCTTTAGCTCATATAGAATTTTGTTGTATCTACTGATATTCTCCATTGTATATTAAACAAATGGACTATCACGTAATGTAACTAACTAATGTAATCAGCTAAAATTGAGACAAGTGCTAGAAGTTTACAACTATTTCAGCAAGAGATTTATTATTATTGTTGTTGTTTAATAATATCCTGAAAACATATGGATCAAGTCATTCACCTTGTAATATAATACAGGGAACTAATATTTTCCTTGCTGCCTTAAGATGTGAGGAGTGAGGATACTAGAAGACTTCTCATTCAATTAGATTGTCTCAACATACACATAACAGACATGCATTTTACAAAGTGATATTAGAAGTTATATAATGTGGATGACTTAAAGTCCTTGTCTACCTCTAAGGACATTTGTTAATATGCTGTGTTCAAGTGCAGGAAGAGAAGACAAAGTTCTGCTGAACTATGGTGAAAGGCACATAGTATTTATGAAATATAGCTTTCTTCTATCTACACAACAAGTTACATGAAAAATATAAGATTGTCTTCTAGGAGTGGAAAAATCAGTCTCTATGATGAAATCTTAGATTTTATACAATCATTTAAAATAAATATATCTTTAATAGATTTGTTTAGCTAAAACAATACTTTATTAATTACTTTTATTTTCCCTTTGGAATGATGAATCAATGTTTGAAACTGATTAACTCAAAATGCAAAATAATTGTAATAGCCAAGACTATCTAAAATAAAGCAAAATAAGAATAGCAAGAACTGTAGATTCAGTATACAGAGGAAATAAAAGGTAACTTGAAAAAACTTAAAAACTGCTTCTAATTAGCTAATATATATATGCTTTATTTTAGTATGAAAACGATTAGCTACCAGAAAGCTTACACACTATAATATACCAAATTTGTTTTAAATTTAACGTTTAAGGAAATAGCAGCACCACAGTCTAATGTTTAAACTATTTGCAATAACAAACTTAGATTTCATCCCAGTAGTCTAATTGGATTGGCAGGTTTTTCTGGAATGATCTGGTTTCCTTTTCCATCCATTATGTATACCAGGTAACCTTAGTCATCTTCATCACTTCATCATTCAGTGCAACACTGTTGACCCGATTTTCATTTACTTCAGGACTGATGCTTTACAAGTTAATAACCTGGTTGCAGTAGTTTTTCATAGCAATTAAAACTACAGCACTTAAGGAAGATTATTACTACAAGTTGATGCCTCTTAAGAATGAGTTGCTTCATGTCATCTGCAACTGTGCACAGCCATTTTAGAGCTGGATATATCTTTCCATAGTTATTGCTCTAAGTTGCTTGTTGCTATTATCAGTTGTAATTCAGCATTCCATAAGTGCCATGTTATAGTATTATTTCTCATGTGCAGTATTTTATGCAGTAATTTTATGTTTTTGTAGGTTATGTTTACATTACTGTTTGCAAATCTTTACCCCTGAAAGCCTATTTAGGGTCTATCTGGCAACACACACAGAAATGTTAGGTAATCTTAAAGTTAGAAAATCAAACCAAACTACTATGTACCTACCCTTTGGCAGAGGAAATCATACTTATACTGGTCAAGGATGTGCTATGCAACTATTTAAACCACAATTAGGATTTACCGAATAAGATAACTACATCCCCAGAACAGCCTATTTACAATAGTAAAGAAAAAGAACAGAATAGCCAGAACTTTCTGCTAGATATCTGAAGACAGAATAGTAACCTAAAAGGGGACAGGGAAATTATAAACAAACACTTTAAACTGGGTGATAAAATTTATTCAGAACTTAGTGCCATTAAATGTAAATGCATCTATGATGTAACTGCTAGTAAGTGGCTTGTTATTCTTATGAGTAAAAGAAAGAACCTCTTCAAATTATCTAGTAAGCACCTCAAGAGCTAAATTTGGAAGACAGGGTGATTAGCTTTGAGAGAAATGTAAATTGTAAGATTTAGTGGTTGCCTCAGAAACTATTATAATTCATTCTGAAGACACAATTGTTTATGACAAAGAAGTACAGGATATTATGATAGAAAGGTCACAAACATCATCACGACAGAGTAGCATAGAAACCATGTCATACGACAATAAAGACAGCTACATCAATTGCAAGAAAGTTGCTTCTCAGCACATACATATTTTTGTATGTCATGAAGTTTTTAATGGCAGCTCTCTCAACCCTTCATCATGGCAGATTAAATGGGCATCCATATCAGTTCTTCAGAACTAAGAGGACTGACTACAAAAGCTTACACTCTCTCTCTCTCTCTCTCTCTCTCTCTCTCTCTCTCTCTCTCTCTCTCTCTCTCTCTCTCTCTCTCGCTTAAATGATGTCATTGATTCAATATGACTAAAAGGAAGATCAAAAAATTTAAAATAAATACAGAATAAGTTTTTCAACTGAAAAAAATAAGCTTACCTGTAGGAAAGTATGGCAGAAATATTATTCTTGCAACAGAATATTTTAAAACAGCAGAAACACACTAAAGTAGTATTGTTCTAATATTTATGTTAGAATTGAAAGTGCTTATTGGTATTATAATCATCTTTAATGCATCTTCTTAAATGAATTATTCAAAACATAACCTCAAATCAAAACTGGATTATCTTCTTACAGTATGTACCTGCAAGACAAACTTCTTAAATAGTTGCAAAAAGAAAAAATCTGAATCCGTGTAAATTGTAATCTCCTCATCAATGCCTAGATGCACAAACAGACCCATTTACTACAATGCTGCCCTGTTTCTTTTAGGTATGAGTATATATTATTCCATGTTTAGTTGAGAAATTATTTAATACTTACTAATCATCATCACAATTTATAAGAAACAAATGTAAAAAGGTATTAAATTAAATGAAGATTAACACAAAATTATTTAATTTTGTTCCCAAGATAAAGCCGTATTAAGCATTTCAATTAGCTCTGCGCATTTCATTTTCTCCTCTCAAGAAGAAACTACAAGAGTAACAAGAAGCACCCAACAAAAACAAATACAATTCCTGCTTCATCTGCCACAAATCCCACTTGCTGTCATTGGCATTAAACTAGCTGGCATTGGTAGGAAGATGGCAATCTTACTGCTGTGCCATTGGGATGACTTTCATGAGTGAATATCATACTATCTTCTTCTACCATAGGTTGATAACAGAAGAGAAATAAATATGTCCAAAACAAAGTGTGAATTACATTCTTACAATGGCATTAAAGCCAATATTGGACATTCATTGGAGAAAATTAACTGCAGCCTACCTAGAAGGAATATAAAATGATGTTATTAAATGTAATAACTACAATAACTGTAAGACAAAGTTCACCTGGCAAAACCAAGCCTTAAATTCAAAACAGAAGCTGCAGTAACAGCAGAGATTAATAAAATGATGCATGTTGTTGCTATTACTATTATATTATGCCTTATAACAATGCAAGGAATAACACTGAATCCTATTGTTAGCAAAATATTGCAGATGTTATTTGTAGCTTCCACAGTGAACACACACAAGCAAAAGCAGAACACTGAAAGCACTCACGGTGGACACTAACAGCACCAACTCTAGTAGAAAACTAGCATTACAATTTACACCCCAGCTTAAAGGTGCAGCTTTGGCACTGCTTCAGTTTAAAAGAACCATGACTATATACCTATCTTCTGCTCCAAATCAGAGTGGACAGTACACCTAGGTAACACTAACATGTAAATGTATAAGAATGGACAAAGACCACCTTCAGCTTATTGCCATTCAAAAGATTGATTATATATCTTTATTTATAACCAGTTAAACATTGTTTGGAAATTGGAAGAACTATACTTCTTTTGGGCATTACTAATCACATAATCTAACATCAAATTTTGTCAAAAACCCTTAATTAATTACTCAATTATTTAATAATTCCTTGGTGTAGGTTTGAATTTTAATATGTTCCCATTATTATTGCTTTACCATGTTCTTCAACATTTCTGTGCCATCCCCTTGAAAATGATATTGCTTGTGCAATCAGGTTTTTACTTAAATTTCAATACATTCAAATAATGAAATTTAAATACCTGCTATTTCAGTCTATACGCAGATTGAAAAACTTACAGCTAATGAGCTCTTTTGCTGTTAATGTTTACTAGAAAGACAAAATTGACTGCTAAACACAACTTTAATAAGCACCTCTATAAAAATAAAATTGCTTAATCCCCTCCATTTAAGTTTACCAAGCTAATATATCCATGTAGCCTAAAATACTATGGTTTTCTTTTGAATGTGCCTAAGTGTTGGTGGTGATGTGGCCGCTTGAATGTGGTAGTGGCAGGAATGACGCTCACCTCGTCGTGCATTTGCCTTGACAGATTCTCCAGCTGTTGACGTGCATTTTGCAGACTTTTGCGCTCCACATGATCATGTGGGGTATGGGCTAAGAGCTCATGCAGAGTAATTATATATCTGGGTATCTGCAACAGAAAGTATTCATCCTTATCAAAAATATCTTACATGGTAGCTTAAAACCAACCTAACCACAAACACAGCGAATAGTTTACTGATATGTGCTGGATGTATGGAAATACAAGTTACATTTACACATAACCTATTACGCCACTTGTTCCTTTTGTCTTATTATTTACAGATCATATGGATCTACATATCCATATCTAAACTGAGCAATAAAATCCTATAAACAAGTATTAATTGAAGCACTGAAATACAAAATCACGTGCAAAATTTCACTTCTTCATAAGTCTTTAGAAGCAAAACTTTGGTGTGGTTATATACATACATATAAAAACATTACTTTATATTTAAGCACAAAATATTAATAAAAAGTCCTAACTGATGGCACTGAAGTTATGTTCCAAAGCTGTGTTATACATAAAGTAGCCTTTAGCAAGGCAATCTGTATCAACCATGCCTTCTATAGTACGTGAGAAGCAAGAGGCAGACAGTGATCTCCTGCAGCATACTGCCAGCTCCTTTATGCACAATGCAACTGACTGTTTCAATGTTTGAATCCATTTTGTACAGCACAGATTGTTGCCTTAATTTTTGCATTTGTGGAGCCCATTTTAACTTTTATGGTTATTTCAGGGCTTTGACTTAAGAAACAATTGAATGGGCTTGCAAAAGTGGGTTAACAATCATTTTGTCAGAATGAATAAAAGTCAGCCTTTGCAAATACCAATAAATGAAATTACTCATAATTTTAGCAATACCTAGGAATAAAATAGCAATATAGCCATCTTACAAGGTTATTCCATCTGCATGGTCTCATTTCTGAAGTGTCAAGAGAGCTTATTTTTGCTATAACAAAACATAATGCCATGTTTTTAATAAACTCATAAAATTACAAGCTTTGTATCTCATCACACATTTCCTTAAGGTTAGTTGAACCCACAGAGGATGATTTGTAGTTTCTGCAGTAGATCAAAGCATACAATCTATTTTTTAAAAATTTGAGGTTAGCCTGTTTTTGTGAGCAGCCATTCAATTGATGGTGCTATAACTTGGTGAACTGCAGTTGGTTGTTAATCATTTTTACCAAAGTGTAGAAAATTATTCTAGTTGGAAAAATTCCCCATCTCTGCCAGGAAATGAATCCAGTACGTCTAAGACGAAAAGCCAGAGTGCTCAACACTCAACCACAGAGGCAAGTATAGAGAGCTGATGCTGCTGCTTACCTCCTGTTATACAAAAAAACATATTCTGAGGAAGATGTGATGCAGTGATATTCAATACAATGACTTTTAGGCTTATCTGTTTAAAAAGTTTACTCAAATGAATGCACAGAATGTCAACTATCTCCTTGACAAGGTAACTCTTCCCATTTCAATTTTCTGTTTTGTTTTCAATATACAATACAAAATTTTAGTTATTGAAGACTCGTGCCATTCAGCGCATCTGTTAAGAATTTCTTCCCATAAGTGGGTTTGGTGTTGAATCAGAGAGAGGAGGTTCTGCATCATGTTTACAAGAGTACTCAAGAAATTTATCCCTTTTTCTGAGAAGACCAATGTCAAGTAATTTTCAGTTCTTCTGAATCCTTGCCCCATTTGAGCAGTGGTTCATGCATTCATAGATTTGCCTGTTGAAGGACATTAGGACTTACTTAAAAAAGACTATTGCAAAGGTTTTCTTGTAGTTTTACTGCCATTACTTAAACATAAAGAAAGGTGCATTAACTATTTATAACATTAAAGATACTCAATGGGATGGCTCAGACAGCAGCGTCTGAGAGTTGAATTTGGGAGGTCCTGGGTTCAATTTCCATTGGACTGGCCACACACACCTTGATTGCTTTATTGTATTTATTTCATTATTATTATTATTATCATCATCATCATCATCATCATCATCATCATCATCATCATCTTCTTCATCATCATCATCTTCTTCTTCTTGTTCTTCTTACTTATTTTCTTTTGTGTTTTTCCCAGGCCAGTAGGTGAATGCTGGTATGGAATATGTGCTGCTACAAATTTTCTTGTCCCTCATTTTCCATCTATTTCCCTCTTCATCATTCAGGATTGCAGGTCTGCTGCGTGGATGGTGGTATGCAGGTTAGGCAGTGAATGTGCTTTTGAGGAGAGAACTGTTACTTTCCACTGTGAAACCTTTTGCCTGAACCTGTCCATGAGGATGGAGGAGGGCATGGAAGGGCCTGCCAAGGATGTTCAATTTTGAAGCATTAGGTACCCCACCACAATGCACCTGCTGCCAACAGATTTGGTCATTCTTTATTCTCTTGTACCTCATCCCCTCCTCCTGAAGGTTTAATAGGCCCAATAGGCCTAGCCTTGGCTGCTGTGTTGAAATCCACCTCTGTTTTAATCACTATCCCTAACATTAAAGATTTTAATTCTAGTGGGTCAAGACCAAGCTTCTAACATGGCATTTGACACTCAGTGCTTAGAGTGAATATCAGGTAGCTTTAGATCCCTGAGCTCATTTATGCATTCACTTCATACCTTTATATATTATCACTTATTATTTGTTTGGTTAGACATTAAGTTTACCCCACCACAAAAACACAGAAGGGATAGAAACAGATTTTGTTGAATAAAATAAAAGATTAAAACTTGGAAATCTTTTCAGCTTTAAAATCATTTAACTAAGTAGAACTTGCATATTAAATAGGCTATACCTGGTGGTTTTTTAAATTTTCCTTCTCCCTTAAATTCACTGAACATTAGAATATTTGTATGACAGGATGGTTATAGGTATCAGTGGCCAATTTCTTTAAGTTATTGATTCATTAATTTACTAAAGATGTGAACCCTTTACAAAGATTATCATTACTTGAGTTTTAACAGCACTTCACTTGCTCTGCTTACATAGGTTTTAACTATAACATGTTTTGCAGGCAGTTGCACACATTGTCAGCCCCACATCCAAAGAGCTATTAAGTTGAGATGGCTCTGGTGCTGGTTGCAGGAATTTGGAGTTTGGAATATCTTCTGGGATGTTAAAATTCATGAGCCATTCTCATGTTCATTTATGTAAATTTTCTCCCAGGAAAAGTTATTAATGCCTCATGAATTTTGGCATCATAGAAGATACTCCAGCCTTCAAGTTTCTAAAACCAGCAGCAGAGCAACTTGTCTGTATAGCTTTCTGGATCCAGCAGTGAATGTTAGCTGACAATGCAGGCAACAGCCTGTGAAACAATATCTAGTTAAAACTAGGTAAATTGAGTAAGTAAAGTGTTGTTAAAACTCAACTATAATGTCAAATTCTTATTATCTTTGCTATCCAAAAATTACCATGTAATTTAATTTTTAAATTTTCACAAAGAATTGCTTTTGTTCTCAATAATGTTCCACTGAAAATGAATTTTGATGAAACGCCCATTGCTTAGTCACTAGGTTCTAGTTTGCATCAGGGCTCAGTCTTTTCTGATACATGAATGATGCATAAAATGACCAGATTTTTCTAATATCTAAATTATGCATTAAGTGTCCATGTGAAATGTGTAGTCATTTAGTCAGATGAGTTAATTGTAGATTTCCACACAGCAGATACCGCTTAGGCACTCACTGTTTCTGCACTGCATTATTACTGCACTACTAATTAACTTACTATGGTTTACTGAGATCTCTTGGAAGTTCAAAGCTGTCTCTAAGCAAGTTATTTAGGTAACAAAGGAGTTAGTAGTTAAGGTGAATTAAAACTCTGTTTAAGTAGAAAATCAATCTAATTTTGCTGAAGATAAGTTTATAAGTCTATTATAATTTCAGCATATTGGGTAATTTCACTTTATATATTTAAGTCAGATTATGCAGATTAATAATTTTAACTGGTTTCCCTTTAATCACCACCACCACTGCCACTACCGCTGCCCCACCATCACATAATAACAATAATAATATGTGTTTTTACTCAAATACTTTCAAAAGCAAAATACATTTTGGCAGACCAGGAAAGGGTGTAAAGAAAATATCCTAGTTAAAATAGGCAGATTTTAAAGGCAAAGTGTGCTGGAAATGAATCTTAGATCACTCAATGGGCAAAAGTGACGAAATCTAAGAAATTATATAAAGGATCTATAGTGTTTTGAATGTTTCTCAAAGTTAGTTACAGAAAAAGCAACAACAGAATAAACAAAATGCTATGGTTTAGATCTACATAATGCTCAGACATCACCCATTTATGCCAACAGTAGGCAGGCAGTAAATTCAAATAAAATGAATAACGGATTCTAAAAAGTAAACAATGGCAGTACACCTAAAGGTAATTGTTAAATTTATTTTATTTATATGGGTATCTTCTCATTTTGTGGACGTATGTTTATAGTTTTGATGACTGATGTAATTCATAAGTGTATTGTTTCATGCGGCCTCTGAGCAAAATTACTGGTTTCACGCCCAATATAGAATGGGACGCTAAGGACCATAGTAGTTAAAGAGCGTCCATAAATAAAACTCAATTTAATTTATGCTATATGCTGTTTTTGTGTTGAATTGTTTTGAAAATATTATTTTGCAGTTCAATTTGAAGCTTATAGGCTTTCTGTTTTATTTCATTGTAAAGCTGCAGGTCCAGAAAAATAGGTAAGAGGAAACATCTGTAGAGCAATAAAGATAACATGTAATTTTGTAATTGATGGAGGAAATAAATCCTCTTATGTTACTAATTTCTTGAAAAATAGTTTATTCTAAGCTGGATAAGTAACAAATATTGATCTGAAGCACCTATTTTGAAGGATGAAGGCAAAGAGTTATGGGGAAATTTCAGTATCCTAAACAAGTACATGCAGCATTTTTATTGATTTGTATTTTTTCAAAAACAAATAATTGATTTTTATCACAGTATCACCAGATATTTATGAGCCAAAAAATGTGTATTTGAAAGTTATTAAATTCCTGCTGAACAGGAATCTAAGTTCTCTACGTTCTCATTCATTACTATCAAAAACAGACTTGTGATATAAATAACTAAACGTTTTTACACAACTTGCATATCCATATTATCTTCTTTGAAAGTATTTCTAGACTAACATTTATTATAATTAATATAAATTGAATAGCAGAAATATTTTTATATGATTAGCATTATATATAAGGAATACTTCTGCACTGCTTTTAGCCAGAAAAAGTTGTGAAATTGTTGCTCCTAAAATTGGTTTTAATTATAATAAAAGACCAAAAGGCACTTTCGTCAGTCAAAAAATGCAAAAAAAGAATAAAAAGAACCACAATAAAACATCAAATAACCAAATGCCAATTTGTTTCCTAATGATGACAAAAAGTGATAAATATTACTAATTATGATAAGTTATCTTCATTTTGCTATATAAGACTTTAGATACCATAAGTTTGCATTTGTGCATTATCTCAAAGTCTACTTTTAAGTCTTTGTCAAAGATACATAAAACAGGCAATTAATTTTTGTTATATCTCACAAAAATAAATATTATCATTGAATTCTGGTTCAATTTTAACAGATATGATATAAAAGAGCATATAATAGAAAGATAAATAAATAAACATAGAGTCCTCAGCATCTGTGGACTTTGCTGTTGATTATAATGCACTTTTCTATTTTCATCTTAGCCCAAAACTTTGGCACTTGCACCTATTTTGTTTCAATGCTTCAATTTACATTGACACAGGAATACTTTCTCTAAGATTTATTATATATACCTGGTGCATAGGATATGTAAGAAAAGTTTCAAGGCTGCGACCCTGACAAGCAGGTTTGTTTTCCAGGCGAGCAAGAAGAGCTGCGAAAGGAGGAGACTGCTTACATTCAGTGAGCACCTGCAGACTGTAATGGTGGTTCCTGACATATTCCTGGTAGATGCTCAGCATCGGCAGCAACATGTCAAACAGGTCTCCTACAATGGATGCACATTATTGATAAAATAGTGGCATTTACAGTAAGGATACTTACTAAGGTGTTATTAATACTATCTCTTCTTAAATAAAAATTACATGACTTTCTCTACTCTGGTGCAAACTATTTTTACAAACGCTTATTCTCCACATGCTTCATATTAATCGAGATATCGAGATGTTAATCTTATTACTAATTTTCTTGTAGATGCAAGGGAAATTGTTAGGTTTTAAGTGATAGTCAAATATTTTAAGAGATGGTTGCTATGTGAAGTATTCCATTCTCTTTGCATTACCAGGACAAAAAAAAAATCTGATATGTTACACTCACATAACTTTCTCTACTCTTGTACAAACTATTTTTACAAACTCTTATTTTCCATATATTTCATATTAATCGAGATAAACATTTGCAGAAACCATCTTTTGATGTGCACAGAGAATTACGATTTAAACATAGCGACCAGTTCTAAAAATATTTGACTATCGCTTAAGGCCTACTTATGTTCCCCTTGTTTTGTATTTGCAAGGGCAATATAGAAATACAGTAGTCTTTAAGCATAGACATACATATCTCTTAATAGCTGGTTGCTAGGTGCAGCACCATTCTATTTGCCACAGATTAATACTCTTTGCATATCCAAGACAAAAAAAAAAAGAATAACGAATTCCCATTTGAGAAAATAAGTATTAAACATTTAAGGGAAAAACAAACAATATCTCGAAAATGGTTCACTCAACAAAAAAAAGTATATGACATAAATTGTGTATTTTAACGCGGTCTACATTTTTTGTTTAGTAAAATTTTGTGTATCTCTTATGGTTTACCAGTTATGCAAAAGTCGTTCACAATGAAGAATACTTTTGGAGACATTCCCAGAAAATTCAAGATATACATTTCATTTGTCATAAAAATATCTTAAAAATATGATATTTTAATCAAAATCGTTAGAGCCGTTTTTGAGAAAATTAAAATGTTCGAAAAATGTCATGTAAAGGGTAATCTGGGGTGGGGGGATTTTCTTGAAAACCTTCGTGTCGCATCTCCGGAAGATACTGAACCTGAATACCAAGTTTGGTGTTTACCCGACTGTTCGTTTATGAGTTATGCTGTTCACAGACATACAGACACACAGACACACACACACACAGACATGTTTCCAAAAATGCTTTTTTTGGGTTCAGGGGGTCTCAAAACATGTATTTCCGGTGAAATATCGGTATCGAATTTTTGGGTGGAATACTATACTTCCCCTACTTACGTATATGCAGTAGAGAAAGTAAAAACAAGTTCCTGGTTTAGGTAGAAGTCAAATCAAATTCATATTGTTATAATTTTTACTTTCTCTACTACGTATAGTAAGTAGGGGAAATATTGTATTCCACCCAAAAATTCGATACCGAGATTTCACCGGAAATATATGTTTTGAGACCCCCTGAATCCAAAAAAAGAGCATTTTTGGAAACATGTCCGTCTGTGTGTCTATCTATCTGTGAACATAACTCAGAAACAAACAGTCGGATAAACACCAAACTTGGTACTTAGGTTCAGTATCTTCCAGAGATGCGACACGGTTTTCAAGAAAATCCCCCCACCCAAGATTACCCTTTTCATGGAACATTTTTCGAAAATTTTAATTGTCTGAAAAATGGCTCTAATGATTTTGATTAAAATATCATATGTTTAAGACATTTTCATGACAAATGAAATGTATATCTCAAAATCTCTGTGAATGTCTCCAAAAGTATTCTTCATTGTAAACTACTTTTGCTTAACTGGTAAACCATAAGAGATAGACAAAATTTTACTACAGAAAGAATGTAGATTGCGTTAAAATACACATTTATGTCATATACATTTTTTTTGTTGAGTGAACCATTTTCGAGATATTGCTTGTCCCTTAAATTTTCCAATACTTTTACTCAAATGGGAATTCGTTATTCATTTTTTTTATGTCCTGGACATGCAAAGAGAATGGAATACTTCACATAGCAACCAGCTCTTAAAATATTTGACTATCGCTTAAAGCCTACCAATTCCCCTTGCATCTACAAGAAAGTTAGCAATAAGATTAACATCTCGATTAACATGAAGCATATGGAGAATAAGCGTTTGTAAAGCTAGTTTGTACAAGGGTGGAGAAAGTCATTTGTATGCATTACATCAGATTTTTTATTTATATGAATGACTTCTGGCTTTCTCAGCATTTGCTCTGTTGAATGGCTTCTTGGGAGAACAACAGTTGAAGATGGCAGGTTGCCAAATGCAGCAGTCCACCATCTTCTCTCAGCTGATCTCTTGGGAAGTCATTCTACATTGTGATTATTAGCGCTTGTTATACTGTTGCCATCTGAGTAATCTTCAGTGCAATCATACTAATCCTTTCTCAATCTACAATGTACTGTTTCTATTGTGGAGTTATTTGTATAAAACTTAGTAGTATATTCTACCAAGTTAATTTCAATCCATACTTGTAACTACGTGAAAGCAAATTCCAATCATTAAAATTAAGATCTGAATCAATTTTACCCTAATTGGTTCAACAAAAGTTTTACATTTTTGTTTTCACTTACCGTTAACATATAACTTATCAAAATCACTGAAGCAAATAGTCCTTATTTACAACCATAACAAAAAACAAAAATTCAAATTCAGTGTCTTAAACAGGAACTTCCTCTTTAAGCTCCACCATGTATGCTATTCAATTGTTTATGTTCACTACAGATACTTAAATTAAATCTCGCAATATATTTTCATTTTGATCTCGAAAAACTGTTTATTGTGGATTTCTGTTATGATTTTTGACAAAATCATGTATGTAATTTCAACCACAAGTTCCATAAATAATTATTATAAGCTTGCTTTAAAGCATAATTGAAGGAGTTTCTAAACATTATCAATACATTATTTTATTTGATTCAAGAAATAATGTTTATAACATCTCTTTCATTTCTGGATGTAAATCATGAAGCCTTACAGTTTATTGGAAAATGGGCTGCAAACTAACACAAAAATAATTATTTGATATTAGCCTTTGAACCTTTTGTATTTTCTATTAATCTTAACCCTTCATTGGATATGGCTGAATATTGGCAAAAAGGATATTTAATCAAGACTTTATAATATTTCAAAATAGCATTTTTTTAATTTCAAATTACACTAATATTTAGCAATAAAATACTAATATTTGTAGCTATTTTATGTCATAAATATATTAAATTATTTTAATACTATTGTAGTCTTTTTTTGTATTTCTCTTAATAATAAAAATCAAATTCCATACAACTGTAGTCAAATGTTATCCCATTATTATCCGTGTGTGATATCATACAAATAATTTTATGTTGGCCTTTTCCATCCTTTGCCACAGGCACATTTGACTGCAGTCACTGGGATTTGAATTAACATTTAACTTTCAATGGCCAGTCCATTTCATTTCATCTTAATGATCATGGGTATTTGAATTGCTTCATTTAAGGTGCCTATCAAAACAGGTTTAGAAATTAAAGGAAGAATGGTTTCTTAACAAAATAATTCATGCAATAAAGGGTTAATATAACCAGAAGTAGATATGGAATGGATTAAAATGATATATGAACTTTGAATACATTTGCTCAAAATGAAATACGTTTATTTTCTATGGATAACCACCTTCAACTAAGTTAGCAGCAGATCTCATAGCTTTGGGAGTTCATTTCCCTGTTATCTCTTAGAACATATTAGTAGTATGCAACTGTCAATTGAGCATAAAATCTGTAACGTACAATATGTTTAATTTCTTTGTAGAATTCTGCTTTTGTCCTTATTATTCTTTTCTATTCATTCTCACGAGGTGGTAATGATGGACAATCAAAGGGAAGATCAAGTGAAAAGTTACATTTGTGTCAATACCAAACAAAATTGAATGAAATATTATGATGTTTCATTCATAATATTTAATGGTTTACTCATTTCATTTCTAATAACCAAAAAATTACCACAATTCCTTTCAATTTACAATAGTTGAGATTTTTTTTTTTCCATAGGTATAATGTTAACATAATGTGGTTCTGTCAGGCATTTCACTTAGTGAGTACCCAATGCACCAGATGCAGATACATACATATTTTAAATTTGTTATCTAACAGTACTGTTAACAACTGTTGTCATGGATATGATCACAAATTACAGATAGTCAGTTACTTGTCTGCACATTATTTACACAATCAGTCATTTTTTACTTACCATAAACATAGGACACAGGCATTAATAAACTGTAGGTATACACTGTAAAGACATTGCAAATGTTGATAAACTGATTCTGTCAAGCTTCAAACACATCACGAGTTATTTGCAAAAATCCAAACTCAACATCTATATCTTGTAATGATTTCCAAACAAACTTATAGTCATATACCTACATTGGGATCAGGAATTCACATCCAAGCTGCAGCAAGGCCATTCAATTTGAAGTAAGGGCAAAGCATGCCCGATTTTCTGCTCACTGATTGACCTTTTCAAATAAATTACCTATATACCATTACATTTAGAAGCAAACAAGTGATGAAAGAAAGATAAAAAATCAAATTCTTCTAACTGTATTTGATTCCAAGTCTGTTAATATGCAATATGATTTAAATAATTTATAAGCCTTGCAGAACTACCGTAGCCTTCATCACCACCTTTTAACTGACAGGAAAAAAGCAACAAACAAACAAAACAAAAAAAAGCAAAAAAAGATATAAGTATACAGACTGCAACTGTAAAGATAATATCACAATTTTATGAAAATATACATTAATATATATACAATTATTTTCATTTGAGCTTTTAGGTATAGGAATAAAGATATGATTGCCTTATTTAGTACAGAATAAATAACTACATTAAAATTCAAATTTTCAGCTTGGTATACACCTTTATATCTTATATAAAAAATGTACGACACAAATTGCAGGACACGTTCCTCACACGTAGACGAAGAAATTATGTTATATGAACATGGGTCTGGAAACACTTTGTTTCCATGTTACAACTCATTTTCTCCAACTCATTAATCATGAGAAACACATACAAACATAACGTTAGAATCATGGGGAACATGCATTCTTGGTTACGTCTTGGTTGTCATTATTGTAGGTGCACCGCCAGTGTTTTGTTTTACATGTCCCTGTTGCCATGCAACTTACGTCATTGCTTGTTTACAGGTAACATCAACTGTTCCAGTGAGGTGTAAGACCTTGGCAAGCACACGGGCTACTACGTACTAGTAGAGTTGATCACAGACTTGGCTCGTGCAATGGCAGTGTACACAAATGCGGAGATGACAGATACCCATTTGATGTATGGATTAGCAGACGCAATGGCTCTTGCGCTCAACGTTTGTACCGGGAGAGATTTCCAGGACGAAGGTGCCCCGACAGGAAAATATTTGAAGCCATTGATCGTCGCCTTAGGTAACATGGGGTATTTCAGCCTGATACTCGCGACCAGAGGAGGCCTAGTAGGACGAGGATACTAAACGGGAGGCGGCAATTCTTCAGGCAGTCGACGACGACCCTAGTGTCAGTACAAGACAAGTAGCTGCAACAATGAATGTTGACCACATGACTGTCTGGCGAATGTTACACGAGGTACTGCTGTATCCATACCATTTACAGCGTGTGCAGGCACTATCAGCAGCTGATTTTCCTGCAGGGTACGCTTCTGCGAATGGCTTATGCAACAAAGTGTCAACCCTAATTTCAGTGCAACGGCGCTGTTCACAGATGAGGCGTCGTTTCAACGAGATCCGATTGTAAATTATCACAATCGGCATATATGGGCTGACGTCAATCCTCACGCAACTGTTGAAGCAAGTCATCAACACAGATTTTCTGTCAATGTTTGGGCCGGCATTGTTGGTGACTGTTTGGTAGGGCCTCAAGTTCTTCCACCCAGGCCCAACGGATAAAGTTACCATAGTTTCGTAGAGAATGTTATATCTGATCTGTTAGCAGATGTGCCTTTAGCTGTGCGACAAAACATGTACTTCATGCACAATGGAGCACCTCCTCATTTTAGTGTGAATGTCCGTCGGCTTCTAAATAACAGATTCGGTGACAGATGGATAGTTAGAGGTGGACCAATTGCATGGCCTCCACGCTCCCCGGACCTAAACCCACTGGACTTTTATTTGTGGGGGCATTTGAAAGCTCTTCTGTATCGAATCCCAGTACCAAATGTTCAGGGTCTCCGTGCCCATATTATGGAAAGCAATATTCCAGGGATACATCAGCGTATCAGGGATTCACTACGACGGCGGGTTAATGCACGTATCAATGCCAACGGAGGGCATATTGAACATCTCCTGTGAGAAAGAGTTGCATATGGTACGCTGGTACGTTCTATTCTTGTGCGTTTCACATGATTAATGAGTTGTAACATGGTAACAAAGCGTTTCCAGACCCATGTTTATATAACATAATTTCTTTATCTATGTATGAGGAATGCGTCCTACATTTGTGCTTATTTTTGTTACATCCTGTATAAACTATAATGAAAATATTAATATAAATAGTTTTTTTTTACTTTCTTGTGGATTAGGTCCCATCTGCAAAAGCTGCAATTGGCTGCAGTCTAAAGGCTTATTGTGCTAACCCTGTAATGACTGCTACCCCTCCACACTAGTCTTGTGTCCCTCACCAGATTACAAAGCCCAATAGTGTTTTGAGGTAGTAGTCCTCTGGTTCCTAAAAAGTTTCCCAAATATCTTATATCTCCTTGATGCGCTTCACAGGAGCACAATATATGATAAGCTGTTTCTGTTTCAGACCTACCCTGAAGCCCTCCTATTATGTATAGGTGCTTTCTCACTGGGGCGTGCCCAGTGACAAAGGCTATTATTGTTTTTAACCGAGACTTACTGCATTTAAGCAGTCTGTCAGTTAAAGTTCTGCATGGTTCCTTTTCCATGCCAAATTTTTGGAATTCTCTTCCAGGCCAAAGAGTGTTTATTTACATCAGTTTGTGATAGTCAATATGAGTAGTTGGTGTAAGAAATCTGTAATGGATATTACCTAGGACAAGAGTAGGCCAGCTCTCCATGCGAGATGTAAGGCCCTTGAGAAAAATCTGATGCAGGAACAAGACCGTCTCACTGTTAAGAAATATTGAATTAACATCCTCATGAGAACAAGGTGGCTTCTTTGAACTTGCAGCCATTTTGAAAGGTCTCAGAAAACAGGACACTAGTACTTCCATCTGCTCCATATACTCTTCTTCTGCCTCTACCATCCGAAAAACCAAGCTGCAATATTTCACATATTCTATTTAAATGTGTAATGTCTCCAGTTAATTATTAAAACATTCTACATGTATAAATTGCTCTTATTTTATTTATATTCTCTAAGATATCTTAATAAACATACTCAGCTGAATGAAGTGGCTTAAGGATACTGAAACAGGTAATGGGCTAGGTATATTCCATATTCTGATTAACTTCACAGCCTTCTTCAGGGCACTGAATGATAGTTTTGTTAAAACACTATTGGAAGGACATATCTGAAATCTAAATTTTAAACTATTTTATTAATGGTACCTTATGAGATTAGATTTACTCTCCTACAAAATAATTGAAATAACACTTCTAGAATTCTGTTTTCAGTAATGCTATTACTGTAGGTATGCAATTGCAAATATTTAACTTTAAAGCCCAGTGTTACCATGCATTATGTTTTGTTGATTATTTCGGGAAAGTATAAGTTAGCTGTATCATTACTAGCATATTAACCTATATGCTTAAGTTTAACATTAGGAAAAATTGGGTGTATAATGTTGTTGAAGAAGAGGAAGAGTGCCTTGAGTTTGTAAACAGCTATTCACCTCGTGGGGGATCTCTCTCCCATAATATAGGAAAGACAATATATATATATATATATATATATATATATATATATCAGGAGAGATGAACGTTAAGAGCTGAATATTAAATACATGATTGAATTAATCAGTATCAAATACATAAATAACTATGCAGATGATGAAAGAGAAGAAAGCAAGGAGAAATAAATCAGCACTTATATGTAAACCTAAAGAAATATTAGAATAGATTAACCTTCCAAAGTGCAAAAGGTGGCAACAAAAGGAGGAGCACAGGAATAGACCAATATTCATGTAGCTGGGGAGTCATGTATCCCTTCGCACAACTGGAATAATGATATGAAAACCTAGTCCGAGGCTTAGTCAAAAATGCCCGAGGCTTTGACTTAAAAAAACAAACCTTTAGAAATACGATGAACGCGACCATATATTATATACAGGTCATTATAAACTACCGTGCGTTCGTAGATCGGCCGGACCCTTCCGCGGCGGCATTGGACTGGATGAGGAGTAGTGCTGTAGCTACCGCTGACGCGTCAGTAGAGTTGAATCCGTGAGGGAAAGACGCCTGTGCGCGAGTTTAGAGTAAAATTGTTTGTCTCTTGGTAATAAACTGTCCTTTAATAATGGTTAAGTGCACTTTAGAACAACGTATGTTTCTGTATGTTGCGTATGTGAAATACTGTTATACAAGAAGGTGTCGTAGAGAATTTCAACATCGGTTTGCAGGTGTTCGAATTCCCAGCAGGTCAACTATTCATGACCTTGTCAATAAAGTCACGCGTACAGGATCTTTTTTGAACAATAAACGTGTCCAACACCGCCGTGTGCTGACAGAAGAGAAACTTGATGAATAGGGACCCAGTTACTCACCCCAAACTCACGCCTACTGAGACGTTTAGCACAAGAGGTTAACATTTCCAAGACGTCAGCTTTCGTGGCAACGAAACTTCCGAAACTTAAGCCGTACAACATAACTGTAGTTCATGCTTTACAACCACAAGAGCCTGTATGTAGGGTTAATCATTGCAATTGAATTTGCAGTCCGTTTATAATGGCGACGTGGACTCACTTTTAACGTTCTTCACTGACAAAGCGTGGTTTTATCTGCAAGGTCACGTTTCTACTCAGAACGATAGGTATTGGGCTACCGAAAATCCCCATATTATTCCTGAAGTTCCTCACCACGCTGCAAAAGTTGGGGTTTGGTGCAGGATTCAGCTACACCGCACACTGCTGCGAATTCTATGCATGAATTGCGAAGTGTATATGGTGACATAATTAGTCGAGGAATATGGCCACCTCGTTCCCCTGACCTATCTCCATGCAATTTTTGTTTATAGGGAACTTTAAAAAATCAAGTGTGCGCATCAAATCAGTTACACGAATTGAAGGGCAACATCGCGAAAGAAACACAGGCACCAGTTAACATGAACTTTTGCTGGTAAACCAGAATTGCTTTCGGAGATATAGGGAATGTATTTGCGCTGAAGGTCGTCAATTTCAACATCTGTTGTGATGTAGGTGAGCCTAATGTACGTTAGTACCGTAGTTAGTGTTCCGTACCCATGACTTGCCGGTCGTTTACGTGTAACTCTGGCGGAAGGCGCGCCAAACCTCATCCAGTCCAAGCGCCGCGGAACGGTCCGGCCGATCTATGAAGGCACTGTAGTTAAACAAAACCATGTCGTCAATGCCGTTGAACCGTGGCAAAGTCCAATGTATTTGAAAAGTTCTACGCATCCTCAGGTTTACCATATACCCGTTAAGAATGTGGTACAGCACGCTATGTTGCATTAATAATCTCGTCGCCTTCGGTCAGAGTCGTATACAGATGCGGAGCGCGCTCATTTTTGTCCGCTGTTTCCTGATTTGCGATCAGTCGCATCTGTTGAAAGGAAATTGAGGACCAAATCTAAAGGAATTGCCTGTTCAGATAGGAGAAGCAGTTACATCTATTCATGGTAATATTGTGACGGCGTTTTCACTACTTTTATGACGCTGTGTTAATCCAACTTCGGCGCCATCACATAACTAAGTTTGACCAGGGGAGTCTCAGATTTCCTGGCATTATCGGAAGGGAAGAGGGTTGCACTTTAACGGGGATGCCCTGTAAAGGTTAAGCGACTCAAGGAAGGCTTGTGGAGGAATGCAACAATTACTTGCAGCTCTGGTTCCAAATCTAATTTAATTATCTAAAGTCGACTCTACACTACTAGACATGTTAAGAGGCTTGGCGCATAGCTGCGTCAGACAGATGGATTACGCGGCGAAAGGAAGAGGAGGTCCGGAGTTCCAGGCTGCGTGCCTGTCTTAAGCAGATAACTTCGTAATTAAAATGATTTAAAAAGTCAAAACGACAAATTGTTCGGTCAGGCACGTTACAGAGAGTAGACGGAGAGAGAGAGGAAGGCGTTTAAAGTCTCTATATATACAGTTGATGGTGCCAAACAAGTGCTTCGGTAAACGTTGCGGTAAGTATTGGTTAGTGCCTTCTTAAAACAAGTCAGCAGCTACCAGAACAATTTGCAAGTTATTCTCCTTGAATCACACGATCCTTCCTTGTTGATACACACTCGGGAAATGACATGTCATCATTTATAAAGCCAAATTCATTGTTCTTCTTAAATAATTTTGTCCTAAAATACGAAGCCTTTTAAACTTAATCGTCACAACATGGTCCAAAGAGTTGGGATGAACTCGCTTACAGAACAGAACAGAACAGAAAGTCATATAGAACATTTGTAATACTTATAAGTGAAACTTGAAGTTGTGCCGACATGTTTGCTTCATTGTTCAGCTAAACCCGTTTGTACTTTCTTAACAATTTTAAGTTCTTTTTTATAACTAATTTAAAATGACCCTGCATATTTCAGCTATTTAGGAAATAGCATTGGTTTTGAAAGAGATTGTATAATTTATTTTCTACGTTACAAGTTCCAGGAGATCCTTTAGAAAAAACTAATGTAGAGAGACTCATGGCTGCACTCGTCTTTGGTCTATGAAGGTGAACTCCAGAAATTAACTAGGAAACAAGAAGGTTACAGGCTTAAGAAATGAAATTTTTCAATGGGAGTTAAAAGTTACATAAAAATAGATTACCTAAAATGGAGACATTAGAGAAGAACAGAACATTTTAATATGAACAACAAATTGAAGGACCTTGAGCGTCAGTGGAAGGAACAGGTAGAAAGAATGCCAGATACAAGACCACCGACACAAATGTGGAAGTGCAGTCCCACAGGGAGCCCAGAAATAGACAGCTGATAAATCTTAGACGTGGAAAGTCAATTTATTGCCTGTACCTTGAAGTACAGAAGAACAAAATCTTTGCTAGGAAAAACATGTTGTACCTGAGCACGAAGATGATTATTTTAACAACATAATTTTACTGATAGGCATACGTCGGTTACACACTTCGTAGTGAAAAAATCATATCCACTACTTAGCATTGCATTCTGGAGACATATTGATTTACCTGTTTCTCTTTCGCATGCTCTCGGCATGAGGCGATTTAATGTATTGCTCTACTATTTGTTTCCAGCGACGACGACAAAGCCAACCACGAAAGAAGCTCTGAACTTTCTTAATCTTACGAAGTTCAAGTGTTTCTTGCTCTGTTGGAGCAGCTGCAGTTCCTCCCACACCTCCAGCTCCGCTCTGGATCAGGCTCAGTCCACTACTTTGGCTTGTGCTGGCGCTATAGGATGGCATGGGTCTCCATTCCTTCTTCAGAGCACAAAGCTGCAAGAACAATAGTTATACATTAATACACACTGAATAGTAAGAAGCACTTGTTCATCCACAGCTTAGCTTAGCTAAGAAATTATTTTGACTTATTCTGAAGTTAGGACTACGAAATGTAGTGTTACCGATTTGGAACACAGCTTCTGCTTAATAAAACTAACCATATTAAGGATAGAAGCTAAAAAGGCGTTAAAATAAGCTCTCGGTAATATGCCACACTTCTAACTTAGTATGCTTTGGGGACAGCAAACTGCTCATTTTAGAAAAAGGGACCCTGTCCGGAAACTCATGGTTTGAACGCTGTAAGACCTCTGGTGCCCTAAATTTATGTACTCCATTAGCCTTCAGTAAGGTGGATGGACTGATTGTGGCTGTTAATGTTCCTGTGTATAAGCGATATTACGCCCCAATGTGTTTGGCGATGTGCGTCAATCTCTGCACCGTCAATACATGCTGCGTGATAAAATATAAGGCAGACAACTAGAGAGCTGTTTTGTAATTTAATGCACCATGTATTTCTCTTTTCTGGGTTCTTGAGATCTCTGAATACATTGCGGAACCCACATCCGCACCGTTTGGCTTGCCAAATGCTATTTTTCTGGAGATGGATCCCCTTATGAAAAAGGATCAGTTTGTTGCCCTGCACAACACACTAAGCATCGTCTGCGTTGTTTTGAATCAACAGGTTCTTTTCACGTACGATGTGAAATACATAATTGCTGGTTTTCCTCAGTCCTCATAACTGGCAAACGGGGGGAAGTGCCCTAAAGTTAGGCCTAGAATGTTTCCTTCCCCAATTCCCTTCTCTACTATAATTTCATTTCATGTATCATCAGTGCGCATCACCTGTGAGCCAAATGCAGTAAGAACGAACGTTAAACATTAATCAAATAAATTCAAAATTATTATTACTGAAATGACTTCCTGCTTATAGAATAACTTGATTTGCACTGTGGTCAGATACACTCGGTAAACTTCTGTTGTTCTGCAGGTGATTGTGAGTGTAGGATCAGAGTTCATCTAAACAATACCAACGAAGCACTGTTTTTCATTAGCAGCAACAATTGTCGAGCCACAGAAGTTGCCGTCTGCCTTAGCCTGATGTGGCCTCTAGAGTATTAGGGCAGTTTAAGACGAGAGACATTCAAACGACAGTCGCTACTACTTTGTAGCAGCGGACACGTAAAAGAACCTCAAGGCTGATAAAGATGTCTCTGAGCAAAATTTCTGGTATTTTACGCCCAATATAAAATGGGACGTTAAGTGCCATAGCAGTTAAAGAGAACCCGCAAATAAAACTGAATTTAATTTACCTCCTATAGTCGCGTCTCAGTGAACTATAAGTCATTCTTCTGCATCTAGCAGCACGCCGGATGCGTCAAGTCACGCAACATTTAAAAAATCGCATCTGTTACACGACGCAAAGAAAACAATTCAAATTCGATAATAATCGCTGCACACAGGTTTTCGTCTTCATGACATCAATGTCATGCCAGACACATTTTACAAGACTCAGCATGCTGCATTCTGTGCGACTAGTCCCACTCGTGTTTGCAGCAAATCAGATTCCTAAAGTATATCATTGCTAAAGTTTTTCGGTGAACATTAACAGCATGAAGAATAACTAAATACTAAATTAGTACAGTCAGTTGAGCGATTCCCGATATTGTAGGCCACTTAAACAAGAATACATATGTTTGGTTCTTCAGAGTGCATTCAATTGTCTTTGTTTAGGCAGTTCGTCCAATTACTTCAATTGAGATGTCAACCTATTTTCTGTTTTATAACAACAATTCTTTAGCTTTAAAATGATGATTAAATGAACATTACATAAATATATTCTGCAGAATTTAATAGCATTAATGATTGAGTGAACAGAGATTAAAGTTACGCTTTTTAACAAATATTGAATAAATAGGTACCAAAGTTGGCATGTTTAAATTTTAATTATGACTTGCCTATTTTTATGTTAATTTTACAAGTATCCTTTCTATCAGCATTAATAGCTTTGATACTGTTCCTGCCATGGGCATCCTTAGAATGTTTTTGAGGAAGGGGCAGCATGTTTTAAAACGCAGGTGATCTCACAATTATCATTTGAAAAAAAAGAAGCAAACATGGAAAGCAAATGTTTAGGGAAACACGGTAGCACACCTAGGGTTGAATAACTTTAGTTCATACAAATGTGGCATTTTAATCCAAATGCCACTTTTATAACCTTTATTTCATATATGAATATATGATTTATTTAACGTGCGGATTTATAAACACCATTCATATAAAACTAAGTGACAAGGCACAGGCTGATAACGATGGTGTTCTTAAATGTACTACGTTGGACAGTACCTTAGAAGTAATAATTTTGATTAGGTTGCCAAATTTTATTCAAAACGTTGTGATTTAAATAATTTGCTTGCATGATTTCCCATTGCTAAGTTGTGGATTTCCCTTTAAAAGCTTTATTTTAAAATATTAGCGCCCCTTCCCCCTTAAATTGAGAAGTATTTATTTTTAAAATCTCTTGATAAGCGGAGGCAATTGTTCCTCTATGGCACTTCCTCTTGCAGATCCCTTGGTTCATGTCTTTCTTCGTTTATCTTGGGAAGACCCTCTGCATACGTTCTTTGCGAGTTTCTGGATAAGTCCGATAATACGACTGGAACTTTACAGTTTCTTTTGATAAGTCACAAGCTAAATCACTGACACCTTGATGGACATAAAACAATGAAGCTATAAAGCCACTTCTTTTCCTCCTATTTCGCTATTTCAGCCTAATACCGTCTTAACTCCAAGAGTTCATATTGCTGACCGTAGATATAGAAGGCAACGATGCAGACGCGTATTTGTAATGTGTGTTCCATGTCTAAATCAAAAACCCTAAAGAGCATCATTTCACTCATTTCAGTCACTGTCCGATATGACCTAATCATTTAAGGGACGTTAAACTATAACAAAGCCGATATGTTGCATTCACATAACTTTCTCTACTCACTTTTCTAGAAGTATTCTTACAAATAGTTATTCTTGCTAATCGGCATATACTTTCATTGCACATTTTATTGTAGGTATAAGAAGGATACACCAGGCTAAAGAGATTTTCAAAAATCGGATCGTAATGTGATGACTTTGAAATTCCTTGCTCTTTGCACGACCACGAGTAAAAATGAATAGCGACTTCCCACTTGAAAAAAGTATATTTGCAAATTAAAACCAATAAGGAATATACCGGAAAAGTTAAAATTTTATTCCACAGAAATAGTGTGTTTTAACGAGATCTATAGTTTTGGCTAGTAAGTTTTTGTATATATCTTATGGTTTATTGGATATACAAAAGTTATTCAGAATGAGGCAGTGTTTTTAACACTTAAATGATTTCAGTCAAATTATATAATATATATATTCAATAACAGCCCGCATCAAAGCAAATGTAACAATATATAAAAAGTGTATATTACAGTCATTGTATATATTTATATTACTGTATACATGTTCAATATTGTTATTATATTACGTAATTTAATAATGTAGGAAGGAACTGTGAGAATAGTAGGTTAAAAGTTGCTAACAATGAGGTAACCTTGAGGCAATAATGAGTAAGAAAGTGTAATAATGCTACTAGTCATTCTTGGAGCAACAATAATGTAATTATTGTGACAGGTTATAAAAATAGCCAATCAACAACCAGAAAAAGCCTTAGTAAACTGAAGGTATTCTATTGGATTAGGAATAGCCAATGAGAGACCTGAAATACAGAAATTTACAAATTTAGCAGTAGAAATCAAGTCAGTTGCTTGTAGACAGCACTCATAACTGGAAGCGTTGCTTGAAGACAGTGTTCCTAACCGGACGCGAGATGTGTCCTCGAGAAATTTAATATGTATTTTGTGTGAGACAAAAATAGTTTACGTGTTAAAAAGTGCAAGTACTTAACAAAAGAATCTCACAGCTCTCTATATCAGTGAAGTGTTATTAAAATCGTATCAAGAATTAATAAAAAAAGGAGTGAATTAAAAATTATAATCTGTGTAAGCCTACATTCTTCAGTCGCACTACTCCCTGCAAAGAAATCCATGTATCTAACAATAATACTGACGCAGCTGAGGCAAACATAAATATATAATATTTAAAGAAACAGTCAAAATTACAAAGTTAATATTTTTTAAACATTTTTTGGAATGAAGGCTACCGGAAACATTTTTACCATACGTGCGGTTGCAACTACTTCAAGTTCGGCTCCCCAACAATTGAAATATAATAAATCTTCTTCAAACTGGCTTTCCATACGTGAAGCAAAAACCTACTTCAAATTGGCTCCCAAAGCGTGGGGCAAATAACAATACAACAAAATAACGTCTTCAAGAATGAAGAGAACTTCGCAGCTATTCTCAGAAAATTCAAGATAAATATTTTATTTGTCATACGCATATTTTAAAAACATGGTATTTTAATTAAAACTGTTAGAGCCGTTTTTGAGAAAAAAAATAACGAAAAATTTCCCGGAAAGAGTTATTTATTGTGGGGGATTTTCTTGAAAATATTTGTGTTGCATCTTTAGAAGATGCTGAACTTAATACCCAGTTTCATATTTAACCCACTTTTCATTTTCGAGTTATACTGTTTATAGAATGACACACAGATATGTACACATGGACCTTTTCAAAACGGTATGGAGCCTCAAAACGGTATTTCCAGTGAAATCTCGATGTTGAATTTTTGGGTAGAATACAATACTTCGTCTACTTATTATAGGTAAGTAATAGAGAAAGTAGAAATAGTAATAATGTACTATCTCCAATTAACACTGCGCCCACATCTTGCCTAACAACGAAAGAAACAAAAGAACGATAACGGACTATGGCATTTCTGCAGGAGTGTGGAAGATCTCGTAAAGCGACTTTGTGTAATTCTTACTGTTTAGTGATGAAAGGCGTATTCGATATAATTGGCCTGCTAAACCGAAATCTTACAAATTTCTCTCTACATTAGTATCTGAAACAGAATTGACGTCACAACGGTGTATCACAATAGTTACAATTAACACATTCCTTTTTCACAAATAAAGAGAAAAGAATTTTAGTGGAGAAAATGTGCAGGGATGTTAGAAACTTAAGGTACCTGTGGAATGTTGCAGTGATCTTTGTTATCTGATAGAGAGTGGGAGTCAACAATGATCTAGCAGTTTTATATTGGTTTACAAAATGTTTGCTTTATTTGGGATTTTGCAAATAAAGCATATCCCCGACCTCAGTTACAACGAGAACGCTGGTATCGTGGAAAGGAAAATAACTTTACTTTGAAGATGAGAAACCGTTTAGAAATTCACGATAGCTAATAAGAAAACAGAGATAAAAGTCCAGAGTTTTAATATTTATGTACCAAGTGTATTATATTATTTTTACTTTCTCTACTACTTGTAGTAAGTACAGAAAGTACTGCATTCCGCTCAAGAACTTGATATCCAGATTTCACCGGAAATACATGTTTTGAGGCTCCCTGAATAAAAAAAAGCATTTTTAGAAAAAGGTCTGTGTGTGTGCCGGTGTGGGTGTCTGTGAACAGCATAACTCAAAAACGAAAAGTCGGATAAATGCCAAACATCTTTCAAAGATGCGACAGAAGACTTTAAAAAAAAAACTCATCCCAGACTACCCTTTACGTGGAACATTTTCCAAAATTTTGATTTTCTCAAAAATGGCTCTAACGATTTTGATTAAATATCATATGTTTAAGATACCTTCATGGCAAATGAAGTGTATATCTTGAATTTTTTTGGGAATGTTCCCAAAAGTCCTCTACATTCTGAATGAATTTTGCATAACTGGTAAACCGTAAGAGATAGACAAAATGTAGATATCGTTAAAACACACAATTTATGTTATATACTTTTTTTGTCGAGTGAACCATTTCCGGGATATTATTGGCTTTTTGTTTGAATTTTCCAATACTTACACTTTTTCTCAAATGGGAATTCATTATTTTTTTTTCTTTCTTTTTTTTCTGTCCTGGACATACAAAGAGAATGGAATTCTCCACATAGCAACCAGTACTTAAAAGATTTGACTATAGCTTAAAGCCTACCATATTCCCCTTGCACCTATAAGAAAATTAGCACTACGATAGTTTCTGCAAATTTTTATATCGATTAGCATGAAGTAGATGGAGAATAAGCGTTTGTGAAAGTAGTTTGTACAAGAGTAGAGAAAGTCATGTGAGTGTCATAAATCAGAATTTTTTTTATTTATAGACATCTTTGGGATACTTTGTTCCATTTAGCATCGGATTATCAACTAATTTTTCTTTCTTTCACTTCCTATTTAATGTCAACCTGAGATAAACAGGAGCTCTTTATCGTCTAACTCAACTATATTTGATTATTCAATACATTAAAATATTCTTATTTTATCCAATTATCCAGTATCCACCAATTTTATTATACTTTAATCCCTTTAATTATCTTTTCCTCATTCATTTATTTGACCACCACTTCATCTTGTTATAACCTAAGTTTTATTCTTCTTAAGAACCCATTCTATTTTGCCATTGTTAACGATACTTTGTTTCATTTGTCTTAAATGGGCCTATTACTCCATTAAAATGTTTTCGTGTTGTAAAACTTCATTTTATCCATCGATAATTATATCATCTTTAAGTAATTACACTTTATTTTTACTTTTGTTATTAGCGCTTACCGAAATTAAATTAACGAGTGTATTTGTATACCTGAAATTTCTAACTTTTTATCCTTGATTCAAGCAATCCTTTAGTTTTATGAAAGACACATTGTTTTTAGTAATTTTAACACAGAATTCTTAGTTTTGATTTTATGAACTTTGATCCATTTTGCTTACTTTTTAAGTATTCCGTTTTATTAATTTCGATAGCCAAATAAATCTAATCCATCCGCTTTGTTTTTTTTTAAATTTATAAGCACTACAACTTTCGCCATTTTTCAAACTCCTTAAAGCTGAGTGTGGTCAACGACCCAATATACTGAAACTTTTACCAGCAAGATCATGGGGAGTTGACTTCAGTGTGTTACTACGCACTTACAAATCTGCCATACAATCTAAACTGGACTACGAATCTATAGTTTACAATTCAGCAAGTACCACAGCTCTTAAAACGCTAGATTCAACCCAGTATTCGGCATTAAGAATTGCCTTAGGAGCCTTTCACACCAGCTCCAAAGAGAGCCTACAAATTGAAGCTAACGTTCCTTCGCTTCAAATTAGAAGGAGAATTCAAGTTTTTCATATACAACACGTACTGCAACGAGACCATCATGTCATCTAGGGGTATCATGCTAGCCTCTAGTTCCTAAGGTCGCGAGTTGAAACCCGCCGGACGTAAAAATCCTAGCTTGGTCTCCTTCTGAAGGGAAGTAATGCCGGGGTCTCGTGTCGTAGATTTACGGCACGTAAAGAATCTCAAGCCTGATAAGGAGGCCTCTCCGTCCATAAATAAAACTCATTTTTAGATCATCATCTCTAGTTCACTCTTGCATATTTCCCACCAACAATATAGGAAACGTCACAGAATCAGCACCATCTTCATATCTTCCAACTCGACTCTCAGCTTACCTCAAGGAATTTCACATTACTATGCCTAATATGTTCCCTTGTTTCATAGGCTCCATTAGCATGGAGGCTCACATACCCGTTTATTGACTCATCACTGGCTAGACAAGGAAAATCTTCAATAAGCGCCTGTTTAACGGATTGCGTGCACTTTATACAACACACACTCAAATCTTCACCGATGGATCCAGCCCTGATGGTCATAATGGATTTGCAGCGGTATTCCCTGATTACACCATACAATGTAGTGTTCCAAACTATCTTTCTGCTTATTCTTGTGAATTGTTGCTCTTCAACTTTCATTGGAATATATAAAAAGATAACCTCATAATTACATAACATTTTCTGACTCGTTGAGTGCTTTAACAGCCCTTTAATAAACCTCAATCCCTCGAAATATTGTTAAAGAACTTCAGAAACTGTACAGCCAAACACTAATCTATGGTAAATCAGTATCATTCGTCTGGACTCCGTCTCACGTCGGAATTCTGGGAAATGAATCAGCTGATCAAGCAGCCAAAGAAGCCACTAAACATCCCCATCAGGACATCAAGATTCCACACACGGGCTTCAACTTCACCAAAAAGACTTGCATTAATCTAATCAATGGAGACAAACATGGAAAGCCACATCTAGAAGCGAGTTATACGATGTCTACATTTCCAAGTCCAAACTTCAACACTATCATTTCAACCACAAAGACCAAGTTGTATTAACTCGACTACGTATTGGACATTCTTCTATAATGCACAAACATCTCCTCAACCGTGAACTTCCTCCAATGTGCGACCTCTGCAGATCTAACCTTGCAGGTCATCATTTTATTACAGCCTACCGTCGCTATGTACAGCACAGAGAAAGATGCGACATTCCCAAGCCTACCAGACGCCCTAAATTCAGCACAATAAAGAATTTTAAAATTTATGAAAACGACAAAACTGTATAATAATGTATAGTACACTTATATAGAGAATTTAATGTTGTGTGTGCTATTACTGTTTTAAAATATTGTATTTTTCATTTCTGTATTCTATAGTAGTCGCGATATGACTTTATAGTTGTAGCGACAATAAAGAAATTAAAAAAAATAGGAAGTGGTTAAAATTATATTTATGATTATGTTCTGAGAACGACAAGGTTACAAACTGACTTTCGGTTTGCTATCTGTCCGAAGGCACAATCATTAATCATTATCGTAGAGCATACAAGAATTTCTGTTAGCTTGTTACTGAATATACAGAATTTAGAGAAAAGCGGTAGATTAAAAATTCAATTAGTGAATATGGTTTTTCCTAGGAATCTGTATTAAGGATTCTGTATTTAATAAATAAACTTTATCATTTTTGAACAAACTGGGATAATCTATGAGATTTTAGTTAAAGCTAAGAAGCTATAGATGAGCTACAGCATGCTAGGCATTGGTATAATATTGTACAATAATTTGTACAACATTCCCTTAACCATTCGTAGTTTTGAAAACCTGTTGAAAGGAAATTCAGGGGAATGAAACAGTACCTCTGGCTTAGTTCGGGCATTTGGCTAAACCGTTTTCTCCTCACTTACTGTATGCCAAGTATTGCGACGAACTTCAGCAACTCCGCTAGCGGACTCAGAAGCAAGTATGACGGTTTTAAAGTGTCGTGGAGGATAGAAGCGTACATCCGTTGCTGAGGGATATTTAGAAGGCAGCATGGCATCAAAAATTGGCATTTAGAGGATGTTAGCTGGAATTCCTTCTGTGTCTACTTTTATTAATGATATACAGGCATAATCAATTTTGTAAATGTGGAACACGAATAAGGATTCATGATAGACATCACTATCAAGAGTTAATTTAATGTATGTTATTTCTATCTGAGGTATAATTAATTATAGTTAATTATGTACCAAGAGCTTACTTGAGTTTATACTTTGAGCGATGTTAATTAATGTTTAGACAAGTTAAATATTTAGTTTTTGTATCACAATATTTTAGTATAGTTTCTAAATTAAATACATTGTTGTGTTACCATGATAAATAATTTATACCCACCCGGAGGATATTAGAAATTGTATTTCATATTTAAGTAATAAGATATTAAGTACCAAACTAGTGCGTGTAAAAGAATGTCATACGATTTTGAAGAAACGTTGCTGAGGAAACACTTCTAGATGCAGTTCTATCAAAAACATTTTTTGTAGCATTTGCATAGACAGGATGTGTTTTTGACATCAGTAATTTTGGTTCGCGAAGTTAGTGAATTATATTTGTAATTTCATGAGTGGCTACGTCTCAGTACCTGTCTATACATGAGCAGCTACATTGCTTAAATTAAATTGAGTTTTATTTATGGACGCTCTTTAACTGCTGTGGTTCTTAGCGTCCCATTCTATATTGGACGTGAAAGACCAGTAATTTTGCTCAGAGGCCTCTTTATCAGGCTTGGGGCTTTACGCCCGAAAAAATCTATCGCCCTCCGCCGGGTTTGAACCCGCGACCTCGGGAACTAGAGGCTGGGTATGGTAACCACTACACCACTTGCGAGGTGTGTGCATGGCAAATAGGTTCTGAAAGGAAATACAGTGTAAAATAGTAGCAAGGGCATTTGCTGTCTATTTACACTCCATCGATGATACAGCAATCCCTTATTATTTGGGCATCCTAAGAACCAGCTGGCGCAGAAGAAAGAACACTACATAATTACTTCAGCAATAGAACCAATTAAATTCTTGACGGGCGCGATGAACTAAGGAGAACTAAATTACATAGTGCGTCTTGAGCTGTCAATGGCATCAGTGTAGAGAAGATTTTGGGGATGTAAGCTGTTTCAAAGGAAAGATTGACACACGCCCGAGGTGTTAAAAGTAACCCCCGTGCCTGCCTGGCTTTGTGTGGCAGCTAATGCTACCACAAGGATAGGACAAATATAGATGCTTTGATCCGGTGAAGCAAGCTATTCTTTTATAAAACTGTACACACATAGAGCGCAGCCCCCTAAATGCGGTGCGGTATGGTGAAATCACATGAGACGGTACTTCAAGACTCAAACACCCTAGAGCTATTTTTACTTTCTCTACTACGTATAGTAAGTAGGGAAAGTATTGTATTCCACCCAAAAATTCGATACCGAGATTTCCCGGAAATACATGTTTTGAGAACCCCTGAATCCAAAAAAAGCATTTTTGGAAACATGTCCGTGTGTGTGTCTGTCTGTGAACAGCATAACTCAGAAACGAACAGTCGGATAAACACCAAACGTGGTATTCAGGTTGCGTATCTTCCAGAGATGCGACACGAAGGTTTTCAAGAAAATCCCCCCACCCCAGAGTACCCTTTACATGGAAGATTTTTCGAAAATTTTAATTTTCTCAAAAATGGCTCTAACGATTTTGATTGAAGTATCATTTGTTTAAGATACTTTAATGGCAAATAAAATGTATATCTTGAATTTTCTGGGAATGTCTCCAAAAGTATTCTTCATTGTGATCGACTTTTGCATAACTGGTGAACCATAAGAGATAGACAAAATTTTACTACAAAAAATGTAGATTGCGTTAAAATACACAATTTATGTCATATACATTCTTTTTTTGTTCAGTGAACCATTTTCGAGATATTGCTTGTTATTCCCTTAAATTTTTCAATACTTATCTTCTCAAATGGGAATTAATTATTTATTTTTTGTCTTGGATATGCAAAGAGTATTAATCTGTGGCAAAGGGAATGGTGCTGCACCTAGCAACCAGCTATTAAGAGATATGTATGTGCTTAAAGGCTACTGTATTTCTATATTGCCCTTGTAAATATATATTCCCCTTACATCTACAAGAAAATTAGCAATAAGATAGAGTCTGCAAATGTTTATCTCAATTAACATGAAGTAGATGGAGAATAAGCGTTTGTAAAAATAGTTTGTACAAGAGTAGAGAAAGTCATGTGAGTGTAACACATCAAAATTTTTAGACAGCATGGCCTAAAGTTAGAACTTCTAACACAGCACGGAGTTGGATTATCGCACCAGAGCGACAATCTTCATTGTGACCGACTTTGGTTTCCAGTCCAATCACAAGACAATTACACTTTGGTACATGTTTAATAACTGGACTTGGTTTGATTAGGTTTTACTTTTCGTTGCGTCTTTTTACGTGATTAATTACTCACGGCGCTCGCATTATCTGTTCACAATACAGATCGTAATACTTTAATTTATCGCAATTCGTTGTAGTCAACCTATATGTTATATTGGTAGCCTTCTATTTTCTTTGATCTAAACCTTATTATTTTATCTGCTATAACCTACATAAAGATAACATGGCTGAAATTATTAATCCCGAAGAAACTGAAATGGAAGAGCCAGATGAGCAGCAGAAAGAATAACACTAGAAGTGCTTACCCAAAAAATCCAGAAAGCAATATTATATAGCATTTCTTCCCTTCATTGTTTGGTGTAAGACAAAACACATTGAAAACAATTTTACTGAAAATGACTACTCGTGAATCAACAAAACATAAAAACATCTGACATCTGGCTGTTTAACTCATTTCTCGTTTCAAGAAACGCGTACTAAAGGGGATCTCTGTTAGTTTCAGGAATCAATATAATATTATTGATATTTTACAAATTCGAGCGCTATCTAAAAACTAGTATATGCCACACGTGTTAAAAATATGGTTGTATCCCTTGTATCATAATGTACCATTTTTCAACCAATTAAAAAGTCAGTTTGTTCTTTTATATGTAGACTGAGCCTAATAGAAAAGCCAGGTGTAGAAATGACTAGGCTTCCTTCCAAGTGATTGCTTTTAATATTTCTGTGGTGTGACTATAATTTTAAACTGTACTACGGGCATGTGGCTACATAAGATATGTTGCACGAACGAGAAGAATGCAGTTAACCATTTGAGACAGAGGAACAACCTTTGGACTATAATGCAAAAAAGCTAAAATATATTATGTGAACAGATACAGGCACTGGGGTTATTAATGTTTTAAAACGTAGTTTTGATAGCGCGAAATAAGGATGGATTAATTTCCAAACTAAATAGCTTGCAGTTAGTGTGACAAAATGATAAACAGCGACATTTCGCCCTTGTATGAAACAAATCTGTAATGCTAGCTGCATTCACATGACATTTTCTACCCATTGTCGTTTATGTTTAATTACCTTCCACGCACTATCCTTACGAAACCTTATTTTTCTATCTGTGTACTACATTTTGATCGAGATAAGCCTTTGTAGAAAAAGTTTAGTCACACATTTCGTTGTAGGTACAAGAAGGATAGAGGAAACTGAATCTACAGTCAGATGTTTAAAACCTGATGCTGTATGCTGGTCTTAGATTCCACGCCTTTTCTACGACATAGCGAGAAACAACGAATAAAGACAGCGCTCTAAAAATGACAAGTGTTAAAAAATTCAAACATATCAATTCAAGCATGGCTGATGCTACAAAAAAGCTATTTGAAATAAATTGTGTGCTTTAAAGACATCTACATTTTATGTAGTATTTTTCGGTTTATCTCTTATGGTTTACCCGTTATAAAAATTACATAATATTACTTTCAAATGAAGGGAACTTCACAGGCTATCCAAGGAAATTTCAAAATTAGCATTTGATTTGTTGTGTAAATATAACATATATGTGGTAATTCAATCAAAAACGATAGAGCTATTTTTGAGAAAATATCGAAAAGTTATGTAAATAGTAGGACGTGTGTGGCATCTTTGGAAGATACTGAAATAAAATATCCAGTTTAGTATTTATCGAGCATTTCGTATTAGAATAGCTATGGTTTTCAAAACACATACGCATATATTTTTATAAAATGCTTTTTACATTCGGGGGGCCTCAAAATATATAATTCCAAAGAAATCTCGACATCAAATTTTTGGGTGGAAGACAAATACTTCTTCTTACCTACTGCAGGTAGGTGGCAGAGAAAGTAAAATTCTGATGTATGTATCACATTTACACGACTTTCTCTATCTACTGTCGTTTATTTGTATATAGCTTCCACAAACTATTCTTAGGACAGCTTATTTTTCTATCTACTTCATGTTAATCGAGATGAACCTTTGCAGAAGTAGTTTCATTACACATTTCCTGAAGGAACAAGGGAAACAAAATCGATAGTCAAATGTTTATAAACTGGGTCGCTGTATGCTGGTTATATAAATTGGATATTCTTTCCATGACATCACGAGAAGCAACTGAATAGCGACAGCACTTTAAATAAGAACAGAATTTTGAAAAATTGAAACCAATAATGACGGATACCTCAGAAATGTCTGACGCTATAAAATTATTTGAAATACATGTGGCATTTTAATCAAAATCGTTAGAGCCGTTTTTGGGAAAATCGAACATTTCAAAAAATCTTTTATGTAAAGAGTAGTTTGGAGTGAGGGAATTTTCTTGAATAAGTGTCTCATTTTTGAAAGATGTTGATCCTAAATACGAAGTTTGGCATTTATCGGGCATTTTGTTTTTGGTTTATGGTATTCAGAGGCACAGGCGCACACGAACGCGCGCGCGCGCACACACACACACACATACATACACACGCACGGACCTTTTTATTTTTTTTATTCAGGCGAACTAAAAAAATATATTTCCGGTGAAATTTAGATATGGGATTTTTAAGTGGAATGCAATACTTTCCCTACTTACTAGGTACGTGGTAGAGAAAGTAAAAATATATTGTTTTTGTCATGTTTAGGTTAACGCTTTTTAACTTCAGTTAGTTAATTAGAAACACTACGCGGCATTATGGTTTGTATTTATATCACTAATTATTTAACCAGTTCGTTCTGGAATTCTACCTGTTGCTTTTACTATTTTAGATCAATCTTCCCTGCTGTAACTAGGGATAACACTTTGTCCCGGTTCGCCGCGAGATTCGCTGGTACTGGAGTATAGCGTACCTTTGCTTTCTAGTAGATAAGAGCAGTCCATCGCAACAATACTAGTGGATGTACCTTAATTCTATATTTTATTTTACATCGCGTTACCTACGTGGTCATATCGCGACGGATCTGTTAGGAGATACCTCGGGCGAATATTTAGCCATCTAGATCTCATACCTTGCTTCGTTACGTGTTCACAGGGATCTTAGTGCCATCAACTGCTCCTCTGCTTATATAAATGGCAGTTTCGACACGTGTCCACAGTCTTAGCGCTAGCTAACCGTACCTCTGCTTCTACACGTGCCGGCAGATGGAATTAGGATGTCGTCCAGTCTACCTGATATCATTATCAGTGGCTAAGATGATAGGCATTCGCTATTACCATCCATTTTCATTTTTACTATTGTTTTAGACCTAAAGTGAAACT